>JARKIA010000031.1:0-600000 GCA_029289565.1 Mycena galericulata
GGTGCTGACATCGTTATGAGCCTGTCGGGGGATGGGTTTTGGCAAGAGTGGGATGTTGGGTTTGTGCCACTTGCTTTGATTGTGGTGGTTTGTGATCAAGAGTGTGCTATTGATATCTAATACGTACAAACATCATGTACTGGATCTGCAATCTTAGCGTTCCCCCTCATCTGCGGGTCTGTCCGAGTCTTTCGAGCCCTCTAGGAGTCCCCAAATTTAACAGGGTGCGGGGGCGTCGGGATCTTGAACGTTTGAACGGCAGGGCTGCGTCACAACTGGAACTATGTTTGCGCTGGGTGCGGCCCGGGTCAGAATGCATAAAAGACTAACCATGCTGAAAAACACTCACTTTGACAGCAAAAGACCCTAGATTCTTTGCCTTTGCCTTCCCTTTGGTTCGGGGCATCGATAGAATGTAGACAGAGACGATTACACGGCAGAAAAAGGAGGTGGCAAGCGACAAAAAGAAATGAAACGGTGAGGTCATGTGCTCACGTGACCGTATAATTCCCCTTTTTGGAAGAGCGAAATTTTCGACCTGTGCTCGGGACGATGTCTCTTCAGATTCGAGAAAAAAAGGTGTAAAGCTTTTTTTTGAGAGTATATACATGTATTCGAATTCTGGAACCACAGCCATTGGCATGGTGAAACTGAGCATTTCTGTGGTTCTACTTCATATTTTTATCCCGACGGCGCCAATCGTGTTGTCGGCCTAAAGCGGAATCCGCGTGACAACCAAGCGAAGCGGCAAAGATGCGCGACTTCAGCTGGCAGCGACGCGGGCCACTACAAGAGGACTTCGTAGCTACATACGAGGACTACAAAAGGAGCAAAACAAAAGGAACAGTGATAGGGGATGGAGGGTGGGGAGGAAAACAAATCCAAGCAGCTGTGAGTGCAGTGCGATGAGCCTGCGAGGAGATGGTGGTCAAGGAGAGGAAGGGACAAAGAGCCTGTGGCACGAAAAATCGGTCATTCCCAGGGCTTCCAAATGCCGGGAAACGGCCTCTGCGAGCCCAGGGTTTGCCGACCGGCATCTTCGGTCTTAATCGGTCGTCGAGGTCGACCCTGGGAATGGCGGGGTTCCCCCATTCCGGCTGACCGAAATCGCACAGAATGGATGGAAAGTGCTGTAGGAACATAATTTCCAAAAAAGGAAAGAAGTGCTTATAACTTTGGACTGGTGTCCTTTTTGAGGATTCTGCTTCCTAGGAAGTGTTAACATTGTTAATAGGCACATTTCCTAGCATCCATAATATTTTTTTGATGGTGTGTTATATAGTTATAACGGTGTCACAAAGTAGCTTACATAAAGGTGCGGGGTTCCCACGCTCTCCACCTTAGGTTAGAAGTTGATCCGCTAAGTACTCACCGAGATATGGCGAATTCTTTCGCGAGGATCAAAATCTTCCTAAAATGGTATTTTTTTCGTTCGCGCCTTGGGTACTGACGTTAGCTGTAATTGGGACGTTTCCTTGTCCTTGAAAATAGCCGGTTAAGCCTAAGTTGAGATTTCCATTATTCTTCTACTGCTACCGTTAAAACAATAACGGATGAGAACGTCCCAAGGAATACATCCTATACTTGAAAACACAATGTACACAGCCACACAAAAGTCACCTGAAACGCCACGTGCTTACAGCTCTTTGCAGAACTTAGGGCGCAGCGTGTTTTTTTTTTTTTTTTGGTAAGTTTTCACGAGAACAGCGATTGCGGGATCAGTTCTCAACCGGTTGCCCTGGAAATAGGATCATTCGATTTGCACGGAAAGGGCGGAGGGCTTCGTCTCCTAGGTTTTTTTATGGGCGCCGAAAAGTTCCTTTTTGGGATAGATTCCCGTGTTTTTCAGTGGTTGAGCGGAGAACACGTCCCATGGGACCTATTTTGCTTAGTCTAGATTTACTTGATGGGTCAATAGTGGAAGCCGAGTTTCGGAGACACGTGACTTGTAAAATTGCTGTCTGTGAGAGCTGCAAGCAGTAACACATGCTGTTCAGCCATTATTGAGTGGTCTATGAGGTATGTAGAGAAATCCACGCGTTCGAGGCAGGCCGAGGGTACTGGAATTCAACGCGTCTCCAAAAATTCAAGTCCCCATTAGGTCACACCTTCCTAATTGGGCGTCGGCAGTTACCGAACCTTGGCTTCCAGTATCGGATGCGCGAGTGAAATCAGACCATAATCAAGTTTTTTTCTACCACTCACCAAAAAAAAAAAAAAAAAGAATTATCGGTCTGACTACGGGAGACTATATTTTGCTCCGATTGACCTATATTTTTATTATGGTGGAGTTGAACATATTCCAGAGGGCCTCAAATACCGGTATTTTGAATGTGATCAATACTTCAAATATACAGTTCACAGATAAATTCCTTTCATATTGCTGATCTCAAAGTGTATGGTGGATTTGAACCAGCATTCACATTCACTATCCCGGTATTTCAGGCCCTCCGGAATATGTCCAAATCCACCATAATGAAAATATAGGTCAATCAGAGCAAAATAGGTCCCATGGGACATGTTCTCCGCTCAACCACTGAAAAACACGGGAATCTATCCCAAAAAGGAAATTTTCGGCGCCCATAAAAAAACCTAGGAGACGACGCCCTCCACCCTTTCCGTGCGAATCGAATGATCCTATTTCCAGGGCAAACGGTTGAGAACTGATCCCGCAATCGCTGTTCTCGTGAAAACTTACCAAAAAAAAAAAAAACACGCCGCGCCCTAAGTTCTGCAAAGAGCTGTAAGTCACGTTTCGCCTGTCGAGATGTTGAGATTTCGCTTTGCCGACGGTGAACCCCCGGGACGGGGACGGAAAATCGTCCCTGATGAATGATGATGGCAAGAAAAGGCAAAAACAATGGGAACGACTGATGCACAGCATCCTCGAAGAATCTATATGAAGTTTGCTTACATTTGCATCTCAACACATAATCTGACTCAAGCACTGATTTGTTTGAACAGTTTACAGGCGTCAGGGAGGTGAGAGAAACGATGAGGAGAAAGCGATGGGTTGATTAAGTACCGCGTTTAACCGAGGGTGTTTGAACAGAATCAGTGTTCAACAGTCGTTAAATCAGTTTAACGGGAGTCGCACAAAAAGACCCACTGCAGGGATCGAACCCACGACCCCCAAATTCAATCGAAATGGGAGAGGGCAACAGCTAAGGCAAGCAACCATGATGAAGTTGAAGAGTTGATGCACAAATAGGGAATGGCAACTTCAATCAAAGTTTCTGTCCCCACAGTATGCTAAGTGGATGGATGGCTAAGCCAAGCAACCATGATGAAGTTGAAGAGTTGATGCACAAATAGGGAATGGCAACTTCAATCAAAGTTTCTGTCCCCACAGTATGCTAAGTAGATGGATGGCCGCCCTATCATGCTTTCTCAGTGTGCGTTGTGGGCTGAATACTTCTCTCCGAGCTCATAAACTCGTGCCCGAGGCTATCTCGCCTTTTTCCTGTTTCTCACCATTTCCGGGTAAGTCTGTCAGTTCATTTGCTGACTGAGTGATTGTAATCACTCACCACATTGATATCTTGCCCTCTTTAGAATACTAGAAGTGTGTTTTGACGAGGGTAAATTCCCAATATGCAAAGGGTGAGTTAAACCGCTGAGATATGTATGGAAAATGACTATCGTGTTAAAAGCCAACAGGATGTATTAGTGAGCCAATATATAGCGCTTGGTGTGACTTTTCACATCCAATTTAAAGCCAGGCCTGGCTTGGCTTCTGCCAGCCTTCTGGCTTGAAGCCAAAGCGAAGGATCGAGAAATTTACGCAAGTAGGATTACGAGTGTGACGTCGGCAATCATCGGCAGCCAGACAAGCCGAAGCAATTTGGCGGGGACAAAATGTGTTTACGCAAAAACTGCTGACGAAAATGTCATGCACGGCCAAAATCTAAAAATCATGCACCCTATAGAAACCCTTATCTTACGGTAGCGGGAATTTTAAAGAATCTAGACCCGAAAAAAATCATGTCGCCTCTCGGAATCATCATTTCTTGGAGTCTAACATGGCTAGCAGAGTCCACCACCCTCCGGAAGCCATGGTACTACTATACAACAATCCGAAATGCACTGGAGCTTCCCAATTAGGGTGCCCTTGGCATCAGCACGTGTCCGCAAAAACCTGCTGGGTCAATTGCTCCGACTCTGCAATGCAATTCCCGGGGGATCCGTGTCTTCCCCATTCTGCACATCGCCCTAGACCACTCGCAGCTCCTCGCCATTTGCGACCTCGCGTCATCACATTTTCCTTTCGTTGACCCGGCACCCGCAGGCACGAGTACACCCGCGCGTCGCCTGACCGTCCTACCTCCCTGCGCTCCCGTTCGGCGCGGTTTCTTTGGCGGCCTCGACGCCCATGAACAGCTGAGCGTATGTATGTTGGTAGTGTATCTCCCATCGCGTCTGTCTGCAAGCCGTCCGCTGGGTAAATGCACAAGTGCCCACACGCAGATCCTTCGTCGAAGGAAGATGCCCGAGAAGCAATGAGATCGAGGTTCGTGTGGCTTGTTCCATTTGGATGTGCTGAAAGGGACGGATCAACGGTCCCGGAGGTGAAAGAGAGGAGAAGTGGGTGGCATAGGTGGTAGAGGAGTGCATACGCATAATGGAACACACCGGGCCAAGTGGCCAATTCTTGAGTAGGTCGGGCCGCGGACGCAGGGCAACTACGTCGAAGCACCGTGAAAATGAGTGTGAGGTTGGGTGAGTGGCACCAGCCCCGACGCCCCCAGCTCTATGACGTCCAGCTCCAAGGGGGTGCATTGGAGGGTGCCAACATCGTTATGAGCCTGTCAGGGGATGGGTTTTGGCAAGAGTGGAATGTTGGGTTTGTGCCACTTGCTTTGATTGTGGTGGTAGCCCGCGCAGCTCACCTCCCCCGACATGTCACGTGCCTACATCAACTTCACCAAACAACTTGCTGTTGATTTTTTTCGTCTTTCTCTGAGCACTTGGTTGTACAACAGAGCTATTCTCATGGAAGAAGCACCAGCCCGGCAGTGTTCCAAATCCAAGTGCAAGGCCATTCTGCCCCCAGTGGAAATTGATAAAGCAAATACCTGTCTCAAATGTCGCGAGAAGGACAAGCTTTATAGGCGCAACAAGCGAGCACGAGAGAAGGAAGTGGAGGAAAACAACAAACGACGTAGATCAGAGGACACCCAACCGGTCGGTGATCCTGACCGAGAAGATGTCAACATGCCAGCGCCACCGGATGTTGTCGAACGCGAAGCGAGCGATAGCGACAAAGATGACGAAGGGGTGAGTCTTGCTGTCTCTAAATGAGTTTGTTTTTACTTTACAGCAGGTAATATCCAGCACAAAACCCACAGAATACTCGGACAGCCATCAGATGTTTTGTGCATTACGCGACGCGTTTGACAATAATTCTGACGTCAATTTTCATGGGTCCTACACCATTAGCGATGACCCCCTGGTTTCTGACAAGGAAAGAGTGCAGTTAACGATCAGAGAGGTTTGGAAGGTCTCGGGATACAGGTTTAGGTGTGTCACTTGTACGATCTCAAGCTCTCATGATGTTGACGTGACCCAGAGTCAGGGATAACAAGACGATGGAGACGGGATATAAAACCCGGTTGTGGTGTTGCCAGGATGAGGATAGAAAGCAAAAGGCACGCCCAAGTACAAGAGAAGGGGCGACGCCACGAGATACAGTGGGGATGAAGCGGTACAAGTGTCTACCGTACTCGGCCACCTTTAGCAGACCGTGAAACCTAGATTAAATTGGTGTAACTATTTACAAGTCTTTATATACCATTTTTCTTCTCCAAATCGCAAGCAAAATGCAAATTTCTTCGCTTTTTCTGCGGTCAAGAGGCGTGGGACTTGTCACGTGACATGTCGGGGGAGGGGTTGACCAAGGGGATTTTGTGGTGGTTTGTGATCAAGAGTTTTTTTCTGTTCCTTGATGCCTTCTCCTCCTATGTAACGCGTTTCCAGAGCGGTCAGAAAGAAAATCCAAAAAATGCAAGTGATGTTGCAACTGGAAGCAGCGCCGACACACGCGAAAAAGGCAAAAGTCTGCCATAGAGTGTTTTAAAAACAGAGGTCCAAGGCCCGATTTTCAATTTCATAGACTCAGAGCCAAAAATTCTGTCGACACCTCGGACCGACCTAACCGTAAGTGACCGTAACTTAGGCGCCTAGCATGGCCGACCTGGGACGTTTCCTTGTCCTTGAAAACTGTTCCTTGCGGTTCGTTTTCAAATTCCAAGGAGTCCCAATTCGGTCATTACCTTCATCAAATGTCAATGCTTGTTAGTGCCTTCCTTACATATTTCCGAATTGAGACTTTGGAAGCCGATACTTATATATATATGTAAGGGCAGGTCAATGACCTTCGGTGCTTCTTCTACTCGACGATTATCCGCGACGACTCGAGAACAAGAATGCCTGCAGTGAGACTTAACTCACGCTGGGGGAATGCACAGGTAAACGGCGGAGAGCAGCTGATGGGGAGAAATGTTACACCGATATCCGACTTGGCGCCCTCGCCGGAACCTTCACCCTCTGCTCCACCGTCGCTCACCACCGACCTCCCGTTGACACAGTTCCCACCAAGGCTCACACCAGCACCATCGCCTCCTCGGAGACGGGTCCCTGTCCCTGCCAGCAATAGACGCAGCCAGGGATACATCCCCCGACCTCCGAATGCGTTCAAGAAAGCGCTATCCCCCCAACGATGGCGCGAAAACACGTGATCCGGTGAGCGCGGCCCGCTCACGTGTCCTTACATCAGGAAAAAATCTCCTTCACTAATTTATCACTAAGGGCCTGATCGGCAACCGTGAATTCACGCATGAATTTTAGTGGAATTTTTTATGAGTACCAAACTCGTCCCTAGACTGCCCCAGATGGTTGAATAGGCCCTTTTAATGAACATCTGAGGTTGGAGAGTGGGAGACATAGTGTAACACAGAATCTCCCATAGATTTCACAGATGATGCAAAAAAATCAAGTTCAACTCAGCTTATTTTGAAACCGTCACACCGCTTCCACTCAAGCTCCTCGAGGTTTCAGGAAATGCATGTGCTTTTCATTCTAGGAGGGTTTAGGGACCAAATCCGTGGGAAAGATAGACGGAAACGAGATTCAGCCAAAATTCACGCAAAAAGATTCACGGTTCCCGATCAGGCCCTAATTTGTTTCCCCATTTCAGATTACTGCAATGTGGGGTAATGTGGCCCAGTTAGCCAGATTTCCAGCATTACGATGCGGAATATCAAAGTGACTTTTAAATTGGCCCCAGGTGAATGGGAATCATCCCAGATGTTGCGACAATAAGTCGGTTTTTGCGTGCAAAGTGATAAGTCGGACGGCGGGCAAGCAAAAGATCGGGAGATGAAGCGAAATTGTTCTAAGTCCCTTGCCGAAGGCCCGGCCCGGATGTTGCACAGCTCAGGCACAGAGCACACGTGCCATCAAAAAAGTGGTTGGTGACCGTAAATGGATGCAAAGACAATACTCGTCAACAACTCTTCTCTCTTTTCCCCCACTTCGTCGCTCCCCGCTTTCCCATCTCTGCTGCCTGTATCGTCGTATCACCACTCTCAAACCTATTCAACACTCACTGCGACTCCTTTGCGAGTTCAGCAAGTCGTCTTGGTTCCTGTAAGTGGTGTTTTCCGTTGTCTCCATGGTTAGGCTGTTTGCTCACACTCTGTAGCGAGCTTACTGGCGGAGGGCGGCAATCCAGCCCTTCGGGACTCCCACGCGATGCCCCCCACATGCGAGGTGTGGTCTTCAAGTTGTCTCCTGCCTGTGCGATGCTCACGTCCGGCGAGGTGCGTCACCCTCCCCCCTCCTGCGCCCTTACTCAACCCTTCTGTCGTCCAGCTCATCCGCATAGTCGTGAGCGGATAACCCACGCTCCAATCTCCTTGGGCTACACTCGTGAGCACAACACCATCTGCCACCGGTACGTCGCACGTGGCTCACTCCCATCCGCGTTGCTCACCCTATCTACAGTCTGAGCCAGCGGGCACGCGAAGATATCCGGGGCGATCCTCATCCCCGAGCCAGAGCACGAGCGCCGGCACCGCCGACGTCCACGTCAACTTCTGCCACAACAGTATGTTGCCCCTTCGCACTCATTACCACGGACTCAGCTTACGGCGGGAGGCTCCTCCATGGTGTGTGGGCACGCGACGCTCGCGCTCGGCCGGTTCCGATGCATGCGGCGTCATGCACATGGCTATCCCCACCCTCGTGGCAGTGCGTGACCTGAGGCACGCTCCGCAGATACCCTCCCGTGAGCTCGACATTACCTATTTCCCCGACTCCACTGTGCTCACATACCCCGAAGTTGCTCCATCGCGCCCCTTCCCTATCAATACCGTGTGCCGACGTGTCGTCTCGCTTGTACTTTAAATACATATCCCTTGCAAGGTTCGACCTAAGTTTCTGAACTTGCTTCATAAACCTAACACTACTATTACATGTTTGCATGCGCCCCGCCAGCCCTCGGCTGTGGGTGGACATCAATGTTGATTTGCAAATCATGTATGTACGTGCGTTTTCTTTAACTCGACTGTCTAGGCTGATCTGCATCATCATAGAGTCTCCGCGGCCATTGGAACGCGGACTGTGGTTCATGCCATTCCGAGAGTTGGATTAAATGTACATAGTAGTATGTCTTTTGTCTGTAGTAGCCCATTGAATATGATTATTTCGCTCCCAAGGCCGGCGGGGTGACCCAAAATGAGCAACTAATACTGTGTCTGCCCCACGATATGGTTGGAAACCCTGGCTAATTAAGGTTTTATTACTTCTAATTTATCTCCAACGTCACTAGAAAGCTAATGGATGCAAGGAAGGTAATCAGGGCAGATTACCAACTTTTTGGGGGTAATCCGACCTCGTTAGTAAAGAAGGTCTTTCCTGATGTACCCAACACGCCAGCAACTTCGCAAGTCCAAAAGCACCGTGCACATCCTGCGAGATGACCTCCCCCATAGCACCGTTATCCACGCACCCGTCCCATCTCACTCGCCGCTCTACACGTTACCTCTCCACGCCAGCTTTACAGTCGTATTGAAATATTAAATTTGGGCCGAATTTGGCGCCATCGGGCACTAAAAGCCTTAGACAGACTGAAATTAAGACTCCCTGCACTTGATCCATATTTGAGAATGTCTGCTCTCTCAGCGCTCACCGAGTCGCGATGAACTTGCTGTAAGCAAGACTGTAAGCCTCATTTCATTTCAAATTCCATTATAGTGCGCGCGGGCCTTTGGGGCCCATGTGGCACTGGTACGTAAGACAGAAGGTAACTAGCTGGCGTGGAGAGGTAACGTGTAGAGCGGCGAGTGAGATGGGACGGGTGCATGGATAACGGTGCTATGAGGGAGGTCATCTCGCAGGATGTGCACGGTTCTATGCCTTCCGTCGTCGTGTGAGACAAAAAGTGTGATTGGGGGACAAAAACTCGTGTTGTCGGTAAGGCTCCAACCATTTCCGTTCGCAAACGGTTTCGAACGGTAAAAACCGTTTTTATTTCCGTTTTGTTTGCCAGGATAGACAAACTGTTTCAAGAACGGTTTAGAAACGGTTTCCTCCAGCCCAAACTTTCGAAACTTCCAGCCACATAAATCCAACATAAATCAGCATTTTCCGACGCTCTCGGCCACCTCGGATCAGTAATCAAGCTACCGCCGCGTCTCGCTGCCTGATTGCCGCTCCCCATTGCCCCATGGCATCATCTCGACCCAGCAGGATAAAATGTGACCTTTAATGGGACACATAAGTTCTTGCCAACAAACAAACATCATGGCCCTGCGCTGTTGTTGACCCGTCCCTCGTGCTGGCCAGGGTTCTCGTTCATTTTGAAGTATCTGGCGCGGCAAGCGGGAATATCAATGATCGTCAAATACGGCGGGCAGCGAAATTCGGTGGAGCTCTTCTGATGTAGATTTGGATGGTGCAGGACTCGACCCGGAGCACATCGTGCAGGAGATGGAGTAAATTTGTGGTATTGTGACTTGTAAGTCATAATTAAGGTGCGAATTTAACGTACTGTATAAGAAAAAATACCATTCGCAAACCGTTTCTAACCGTTTGAAACGGTTTCTTTAGCGTTTCCGTTCGGTTTTCCCAGATTGGCGAACGGAAACGAAATGGTTGGAGCCTTAGTTGTCGGCCTAAAGCGGAATCCGCGTGACAACCAAGCGAAGCGGCAAAGATGCGCGACTTCAGCTGGCAGCGATGCGGGCCACTACAAGAGGACTTCGTAGCTACAAGGACTACATAAGGAGCAAAACAAAAGAAACAGTGATAGGGGATGGAGGGTGGGGAGGAAAACAAATCCAAGCAGCTGTGAGTGCGATGAGCCTGCGAGGAGATGGTGGTCAAGGAGAGGAAGGGACAAAGAGCTTGTGGCGCGTGCGATGATGCATCAAAGAGGCATGTGACCGTCCTCCTCGTGCATAGACCCCGGCTAAACTTGTTTAACCGGCTCTGCTTTGAAGACGAGGAGGACCTACAGCAATAAATTGGGATTTTTCATGTTTTTTTGGGGCCTTGGAATTCTTTTCGCATTTTTTAGAGGTCAGAACGAGTTTTTGTCCCCCAATCACACTTTTTGTCTCACACGACGACGGAAGGCATAGAACCGTGCACATCCTGCGAGATGACCTCCCTCATAGCACCGTTATCCATGCACCCGTCCCATCTCACTCGCCGCTCTACACGTTACCTCTCCACGCCAGCTAGTTACCTTCTGTCTTACGTACCAGTGCCACATGGGCCCCAAAGGCCCGCGCGCACTATAATGGAATTTGAAATGAAATGAGGCTTACAGTCTTGCTTACAGCAAGTTCATCGCGACTCGGTGAGCGCTGAGAGAGCAGACATTCTCAAATATGGATCAAGTGCAGGGAGTCTTAATTTCAGTCTGTCTAAGGCTTTTAGTGCCCGATGGCGCCAAATTCGGCCCAAATTTAATATTTCAATACGACTGTAAAGCTGGCGTGGAGAGGTAACGTGTAGAGCGGCGAGTGAGATGGGACGGGTGCGTGGATAACGGTGCTATGGGGGAGGTCATCTCGCAGGATGTGCACGGTGCTTTTGGACTTGCGAAGTTGCTGGCGTGTTGGGTAAGGACACGTGAGCGGGCCGCGCTCACCGGATCACGTGTTTTCGCGCCATCGTTGGGGGGATAGCGCTTTCTATGCGTTCATGCTTTTCCGCGCAGATTTTGTCCGTCAAAAACACGTCCCAGGCAGCATCGAGATAAACCAAGGAAGCCTGAGTAAGATCATCGGTGAGTTTGTGTGCTCGAATGCGTTCTCTCATTGACCGATGTTCTTGACAGGCAACTGCTGGCGTGCACTTCCTCTTCCCGAGAAACACATGTGGGAAACAAAAGCCAAGGACGCCAAGGCGGAGCACAAGCTCAAGTACCCCGATTACCAGTTCCGCCCCGTGCACAACAAGCCCGTGCACACCAAGCGGAAGCTCTCCGACGCGGACACTTCGCTATTCGAGGGGGGTTTCTTGAACTCGTTCGGCGTGTATGCCTCGGCGCCGAGGACGACCCCTTCGTCACATATAAAATCCCAATGCCCCCAGAATGTTTCGTTCCAACTCTACTCTGCCTTTCTGGATCCTTACCCTCCGCCGCCATCGCATTCAGCCGGGACGATCACCGCGGGTTCATGGACAGAAGTTGATGTTGTCGGCTCGAATCCCCAGGGGCTGAGGTGCCCAAGCTGCTTCAAACAATTCAAGAAAGGAGCAGGCCCAAAGAATTTGAGAGACCATCTCACGTCGTCGAATGCTTGCAAATGTGTGTTCTCATTATGTTACCACCAATGTATCATCGTCGAGCTCATGCAATGTTAGCGGCACCCTCGACACACCACCCGCTAGCTCCTTTGCCTCCGCCGAACCTGGCTTCTCCGGAGACCACGGTGGGAACCCGCAACATTATGGGAAACCTATCCCTTCCATTTTCATCGTCGGGCCCATGCATCATGTCCTCGGAAACGAGAGTGAATTCAAGTTTTTCAAGCTGAGAACAAGGAGATGCCAAGCTTTTCTCGAATCTAATGAAACCAATGACATTTTTGTTTGTGTTGGATATTTTGATGTCAGTTATACTGCCCCACACTCCGCATCCGGTTTTAAGCCTGTATTTATATTGTCTCGGTGACCTAGACGGTCAGTGTTGGCTTCTCATCACCATCAGCAATTTCCAACCCTTCTGCAACGCTGATCATTTCAATGCCATGTTCATCCAAAGGAGGGTGGAAATCAACTGGGGGTGTTTCTCGGGCTCAGGTACAATGTACATGTTAGTGGCCGGAGCAATAGGTTTTTTCGAACATGACTGCGATGTGCAAGTACTTACATATGTCAAATGGAACCTGCCGAAATCTTGGAGCAACAGTTTGCGGCCGCCACGCAGGTTGAAGTTGTGGCCTGGATAATCAGCACGAGTTGTCGCAGACCACAGCGGATCTCAAAAAGGTCTGTTTTCAAGGGCAACTAAATTCACTTTAGCACCTAGAGCAAGTACAGATATGATTGTGAATTTCGGAATTGGTTGGTCGGACAAAGTGCTGTTCGGGAGGACCGATGATTACCCTAATATAGGTCGGATCCCAAAGTCCGGACAAAATTTCGGAAAAATTTGGAGTAAAAAAACCCAAAAGTGACCGCTTTGCTGAGAAAACGATTTCTGCAGCCCCAGAAAGCGTGGGAAAATCTGAAAAGTCCGGACAAAAGTCAGATTGAGGCCGATTTTCCGGATCCGACCTATATTGGGGTAATCATCGGTCCTTGTTCGGGTTCAAGGAACTGTACCACGTGACTGTTTCAGATGGCGAATTGGGGCGCGTTGCGTGCTAGCAGTGTAGAGAATCTGTGTGGAAGCTGTGTGCTCCAACTAGCCAGCTGGAGAATCTTCCAGATTGCTCCATGTTTTTCCTTGGTCAAACTTTAGTGCTTTGTAGAATATTCTAGAACATCTTGGTAGTAGTATGTATATATACCCGAGAAATTTAGTGGCGAGGGCATCCGTTTGCCAGGCAATGCCCTAGCCTTAGTCAACCGGAACCCCTCTTGTGTTTCTTCGTTGCTCTAAGCCTAACAGCTTATTCTTACGCGCACCAGAAAAACCAACACAAACGGATCTCGGTTACTGCCGCCGATAACCCGGCTTCTTGCGCCTATCACCCCAATCATCGATCCGTGCACCGGCGCGTTGCTCTGCACACCAAAAGGGCATCTTCCTACAGATGGCATCGTTCATATCGCCATCATCTCATTGTCGCCGTTGACCCGACACCCTGCGTATACGGTGGACCCCGCACCTTGGCATTTATTTGCTTGGGTTACTGTTCATCCCTCCTCCCGTTGTCGCTGCTCCCGTGCCTCTGCGCATGGCACTCGTTCATCCCCGTTCATCCCTTGGACACCGACTGTGACCGACATCACCCGGATCACCGATATCACGTCAGTCGTTCGCGCGCGCTGCCCGATACCCATCGTGCCTACCGACCATCTCCGAGGCAGCTCCTGCCATCACCGCCGCCTCCCGACCTCTGATGCACCTGTTCCCTCCATCATGTCATCACCCCCCGTCGTGACACAAAGCAACTTTTGGCATTGACGCCGCCGGCGTGCCAGTTGTTCCACAGTTGATTTATTTCAACTAATTTGGGCCTTCGACATCTTTCGGGACATGCCTACACGTTCCGCAACGACCTCTGCTTTTTGCTTCAAGTTCAAGCATGCCGACATTTTTCCTTGACCTTTTTTCACATTCACCTTCAACATCGCCTATTCGCTTTTCCCCGCATTTCGTGGCTGGTTGTTCAGATTTCTCTCACGTCCTATTCCCATTGGGCAATTTCCACTGTTGTTGCCGGCCACCAAGAGTCCCGAGGGAGGATGATTACGGAGTTAGGGTACAGGCCCTTGTTCTCTCATGTGCGTGCATTTGCTGTGTGCATGTAAGTCACGGCATGGAGAGAGGGGCGCGCTCTACGGACTGAGCGTCGAATCAAACGTGCGGGCGACCGGATCACTGTACGGACCTCACGAATCTGATCGCAAACTCGTGGTGAGGTGTAAGTCCTGGCTTCAGGGGGAGCTGTGATGTGTTCCAGCTGTCCAGTTGAGGGGGAGTGTAGAGAATCTGTGTGGAAGCTGTGTGCTCCAACTAGCCAGCTGGAGAATCTTCCAGATTGCTCCATGTTTTTCCTTGGTCAAACTTTAGTGCTTTGTAGAATATTCTAGAACATCTTGGTAGTAGTATATATACCCGAGAAATTTAGTGGCGAGGGCATCCGTTTGCCAGGCAATGCCCTAGCCTTAGTCAACCGGAACCCCTCTTGTGTTTCTTCGTTGCTCTAAGCCTAACAGCTTATTCTTACGCGCACCAGAAAAACCAACAAGCAGTCTAGCACGAAGGCTTTCAACATAATTCTGAGTCGTAGCGTTTATTCTAAGTACCTCATAAGGGGCCCAGAACACATCTCTTTGAGAATGGTGGATAGAACATGCAGAAATCTTGTACTAGTAGACAGTAATATTTCACATTTAATTACATTGTTCAGGCACAAAAGCAAATACGGCAACGAGGCGGCCTCTGAAATATGCATATGGTTGCTGTAATTACATCTTGGAACACTGTATCAACATCTCCCCTTGTAGGAGGAGATCTGCTTGAATCAGTCATAATTTTTACGAGAGCTTATGAAATAAGAGATCGTTCTTTTACCAAAAGTTGACAGCAGATTTTGCGGAGTAAAAAACCCGGACGAGATTTTTCCAGTCGTATTGAAAATAGTGGCTGTGCCTAAATTCCCTTCACCTTTGTGTTCGCACGGTCAGTAATTTGTGATGTTTTCTCACTGTTTTTCTAATGGTCCTTAGCGTTACGTAATTAATACTGTACCCTGGTCAGTGGTTCGAACCTGACCCTGAGCACTATTTTACATTGTCTCCAGTGTCTTCTTGACTGCTATAAATGGGAGTTGGAAGCAACAAAAAGGAAGGATATATCCTGCTATATTCTGAATCCGGGGAGTTGGGCTCCCCGGGATCCTATTTGCTCGATGTTTGGCTGTTTTAATTGATCTGCAAAAAGAGCTTCCGTTAGTACTCACAAAATTTTATTTGAACGGGACACACCATTTCCGAACGTTAATGAGCATCTCAGTAGTTCCTCTGAAATTTCCTGGGTCAATTCAAGCAGGGGTGCCACAGTGGGGCTCTTCGAGATTCTGTTTGCTCAATATTTGGCTGTTCTCATTCATCAAAATTTTATTTGAATGGGACACACCATTTCAGAACGTTAATGAGCATCTCAATAGATCCTGTGAATTTTCCTGGGTCGATTTAATCAGGGGTGCCACAGTGGGGCTCCCCGAGATTCTGTTTGCTCGAAATTTGGCTGTTCTCATTCATCTTCGAAAAGAGCTAGTGTTAGTAGCCACGAAATTTTATTTGAACTGGACACACAATTTCAGGACATTGATTACCATCTCGGTAGCTCCCCTGAATATTTCGGGGTCGATTTAAGCAGGGGTTCCACAGTGGGGCTCCCCGAGATTCTGTTTGTTCGATGTTTGGCTGTTCTGATCAATCTTCAAAAAGAGCTTGTGTTAGTGCCCATAAAATTTGTTTGAACCGTACACAGAATTTCAGAACGTTAATTGGCATTTCAGTACCTCCCTCGAATACTTCTGCGTGAATTTAATCCGGGGTGCCACAGTGGGGCTCCCCAAGATTCTTTTTGTTTGATATTTCGCTGTTCTGATGGGTCTGCAAAACTGGCATGCATTTGTACCCACAAAATCGATGCTGAGAGAAGGTATGATTCGCAAAATGATTACTTTCATTTCAAATGAGTGGGTTCTGCTGCGAGGCACGTTACATTTGTTATTCTGACTAATATTAGCAATCACGGATGCTTGACAGGAGGTGAACACATCGACAAACATGTCCACGACTCCGCCTTGCATCTGACCATGTAGTTACTATAGTTTATACACCTCCCCTAAACTTGCTGCCATAGCATGCTGGGCAACTAAAGGGAGGCTAATGAGGCTAATGTAAATTCTGTTCAATTCAAACTAGGTTACTAAGACACCTTGACAACCGATGTTGACTCTAACTTGTTTGCATCCGTCGCTAACAGGAAGCTTCGTATTCGGGGCCGCAAGAGCTTAGGGCACCCAAAGGTCACTCAGATCAAGCAATTCGGCCCAGAATTGGAGGAGTTATGACCTACATACTCACCCTGGTACGACTACAGATTGCCGTGTTACGCCTCGCGGGGACTGTGTAAAGCTCGGACACTCTCAAAACCCCTGTGGACAGAGTCGCGAAACCCCCGGGTGTGTAGGATCCAAGAAAATAGGTGCAGATTTGCAGGAGGTGACTTACCTTCGGTCAGATGTGGTACTGACTAAACAAATATAGTTTTCAAAAATAAGCTCGAGTACATGCCGGGCAACGCCCCGGCCCTACACCCCAAGTACATAATTACGAGAACTTATGTAATAAGAGATCGTTCTTTTAGAAAAAGTTGAGAGCAGATTTTGGAGAGCAAAAAACCAGGTACGAGATTTTTCCAATCGTATTGTAAATAGTGGCTGTGCCTAAGTTTCCTTCACCTTTTTTCTCCCACGGGCAGTAATTTGTGATGTTTTCTCACCGTTTTTCTAATGGTCCTTAGCGTTATGTAATTAATTCTGTACCTTGGTCAGTGGTTCGAACCCGACCCTGAGCACTATTTCGATATTACCTCTGCATTGTCTCGAGTGTCTTACCTATCTGTGAGGTTGACCTTGATGTAAGAATGAGACAAGTGCGCGAGAGCTAGATAGTATATAACTCAGTCTTCGCGCACGCAAGTGGAACGAAGTCTAAGGAGGGGTAGTCTCCCGTAGTCAGACCGATAATAATTTTTTTTTTTTTTTTGGTGAGTGGTAGAAAAAAACTTGATTATGAAGGAGGGGCGACTCGAGGTGCACTATTTAATACAACTACGAGTGTCCGTGTATGACCGAGTAGTTAGACTAACCAAAAGGAAAAATACAATATAATAAATCGGCGTAAGTACTTGCCGCAAGTGGAACGAAGTCTAAGGAGGGGCGACTCGAGGTGCACTATTTAATACAACTACGAGTGTCCGTGTATGACCGAGTAGTTAGACTAACCAAAAGGAAAAATACAATATAATAAATCGGCGTAAGTACTTGCCCGTCCATTATTGTGGCGACTCCTCCATTTCTGTGGCGGCCATGGGCGCTGCCTTGGCACGGCGAGGCAAGCCCGCCATCCGCCAACACTCCCCATCAAGCCGAGCGAAGGCCGAGAGCCGAAGCGAAGTGCTTGGCTTTCGCGGATGGCAACGCCTTCGTAAGCGTGTCAGCAACCATGTCCTTGGTAGGATAATAGACAAGGCGGAGGGAGCCCTGCTCGATGATCCAGCGGATGAAATGGAAACGGATGTCGATGTGCTTGGTGCGTGCATGGTATTGGTGGTCCTTCGCGAGCGCGATCGCCGACTGGTTGTCGCCGTAGAGCGTCGTAGCCATCAGGTTTTTGACACTTTGCTTGTGCGTGCTTGTACACTGGCAGCCTGTCCTGTACGGCCTGTACACCTGTCCTGTACGAGCCTGTACAGGCCGTAACACTGCCAGACCATAGGCTATGCCTGAAATTAAACCACATCTCGAAAAATATACCTGCGGGCATTAGAAAAATGACTGAAGTCTGGGGGGGTATTGCGACCTTTGTGCTGGGCGTATATAGCTTCCCTCTTGCGTATGCGGATATCGATTTTTTCCGCCTCATTTTATTCATACATCCACCTTTGCTATTTATTTTTCTCCATCCGTCGACTATCCCTCTCTTGCGCTGACTTTCTCCTCCTGTAGGTCAACATCACCTCCACGCCCGGCAGTGCGCCAATGACAATGCCCAACTCTGCGCGCGCATTCATGCTCAAGTGGGCATCGCCTGACCTCGCTGCCGCTGCTGCTGTCTTGACCCCCTCCTCTGCCGTTCCATCTACTTCCTCACCACCTACCTTATCCGATAATCTCCGCAACGTCCCCTTGGTTAACGTAAATTCGAGCGTGAACGGCTACGGGCACCGGACCACGGGCAGCGTTGGCGGGGGCAGCGTCGGGAGTGTATCTCGGGATCACGGAGGTGCAGGTGTGGCGTCACCCACGTCGCCTCTGTCACCTGCGTATCCGCTGGAGTATAGCATTTTTGTGGCTGATTTGGCACCAGAGACGTCGAATAGTGATTTGGTTGCGGTGAGTTTCGCATTAACCACACTGCCGTGCCATCTTCCATTCCTCCCCGCGACATCACATCCCATTTCGGCCCACTACCGCCCCTCCTTCATCTTCTGATCACCTTCCTCATGTGCGCCGCCGCAGGTCTTCCGCAACCCCGTCCTCGGCCTGCGCAGCGACCGCGCGCCGAAATTCATCCGGTCGTTCGCGAGCTGCAGGAGCGCGAAGGTCATGATTGACCCTGTGACAAGGATGAGTCGCGGGTTCGGGTTTGTGAGGTTTACGGACTGCGCGGATCAGCAGCGGGCGTTAATTGAGATGCAAGGGCTGTATTGTTTATCGCGGCCGAGTGAGCTTCTGTTCTTTATCGCCTTCCTTGGGTCGTCGCAGGCCTCGCGCCTCTCGCTCAGTCTGACACTTCTCGCAGTGCGCATCTCCCCCGCGACCGCCAAAAGGCTCCCGCCGCTCGACCTCGCACAGCTCCCCTCGCTCCCCCTCCCCTCGCTCTCCCTCCCGTCGGCATTTCTCTCCGGCTCCACCTCCACTAGCGCCCCGTCCCTTGCCATCTCCACCATCTCCGCCATCACCAACGGCATCCCGGCTTCGGTGTCGTCCCTATCCCTCGTCGCGAATGACCGGCAGCAACCGGGTCAACCCGCGAGCTGGAGCGTGTCCGCGCCGATTGCGGACCCCTTGTTCCTGGGCAGTGCCGGCGGCGGTAGGGAGGCGTACCCTCTCGGGCAGGCGCAGGCACCGGAGCGCACCCAGCAGCAGCAATCGAGCCTGGTATTCGGACAGTCTGAGACGCTCGTCGGCCCACAGCAGCTGGCTATCGAAGGACAAGCCGAACAATGGCCGGGTGGAGCGGTGACGGAGGAGTGGAAGCAGCACGTGCACGCGAACGCGCCTGCGATATTGGGTAGTTTGATTGGGCCGAATGGGGTGCAACTGACGAGCGCAGATCCGTATAATACGATCGTTTTCGTTGGGGGTTTGAGTCCCCTTGTTCGGGAGGATACATTAAGGACCTTTTTTGTGCCATTCGGGGACATTCATTATGTGCGTCCTCCTATCTACCCTTCCTTCCGTCGCCCTTGATGCAAACCTCTCCCCTCCTTCCTCCGTTCCTTCCCTGAAGAAGGACAGGGTACTGATATACACGTGTAGGTGAAAGTCCTGGTAGGCAAGCACTGCGGGTTCGTGCAATTTGTGCACAAGGTGGATGCGGAGACGGTGATTTCAAAAATTCAGGGGTTCCCCATCGGCGGCAGTTGCATTCGACTGAGCTGGGGACGGAGTCAGTGTATGCGCTTTCCCTTTTTTCTTGTCGCTTCATGCGACTTGTATACTGACGGGCATTCTGACAGACAAATCAGTGCAAGCATTGGCGCTGCAGCGCGGCTCCACCCCGTAGCTCGTGCCGGCTGTGCGGCATGCTTCTTCGCCACTTCCATCCAAAACGCAATGGAATTATGCCTTTCATTTATCCGAATCCATCCACCCCAATCTCGTATCGCTATCATCCCACTCGATATCCAACGCTCGGCTTCGCTTTAACAAAAAACTACGATCCCTTCAATGATTATCTGTATGTTTGTCTGTTTTCCACCATCTATTTTACTTTTGCACAGTACACGCCCAGTGTACGTATCCCGTTTTGCCGGCTCTCTATCCCTTGGTCTCGTTCTTCGCAAGTTACCCCTGACTTCTTTGGTTTTCGCGCACGTCCCTAATAGTACTAGCACTGCGGACAGCGGAAGCACTATATATTAGTGCACCAGTATAACCAAAATATAGTGCCTGAAGCACTTGACATTAGTGCCTCGAAACACTTATATGTAGTGCCATGTGGCCAAAATTTCACTAATTTGTAGTGCTTTTCGGTGTCCATTAGTGCTTCGAGGCACTAATGTGGAGTACTTCAACGCACTGATTTCCAGTGCTCCGAGGCACTAATTCCTGGCCCTCCAGTTGAGTTTGTATTTAAACTAATATATTCAGACCTCTACTACTATACAACCTCGGGTATCATCTATATACCGCACCCGAAGTGAAGTAGCCGTGCTTACCCGAACTACCAATGCCCCGACAGAGGGGTTGCATCGCGCCCCAATATGGTGGGGAGAGCCTGGAACGAGGTTAATTCGACCAATTCAAACCAAGAATAAGACAGAACACCACGCACCTGTTAAAGCCTGAAGCAGTGAGAGGTGCGGAACGCGCGCAGTGTGCGAGACGAGAAAGGAGAAAGGCGGGAGCGGGAATACTTAAAACGCAAAACGCAGAATGCAGAATGCCATCTGGAAGGATGAGTAAGTGCGGCGCGGGCAAAGGAGTGAGGAGCGAAGCTCCGAGTGATGAGGCTAAGGTTCTAGGCAGGTAGTTTAGCAGAGGGGGTGTGGCCGCGACGTTGACCGACGTTTCGTCTGTTAAAGAAGACTCATCAGGCGGCATGTCTCTCGACAATCAAGCGTGACGGATCACATGATCGTGACAAACTTGGGTGGCGGAATCCGTGGACTCAACGGCACTTGGTACCCAGGTACGCCCGTCCTCCCGACTACTCCCATAAAATTTCCTAGGTCATTTTATGTTTCCCGGTAGAAGTCGTCTTGCTAACTGTGAATTTTCTCCACCTTGCAGCCCCGTTCCCTCTCCTCCTTGCCTTTTCTCCCCTGTGTTGCTGTTAACTCTCCACCCGACTTACGATGGCCGACGTCGGTCGGAACACAGATGGCGACCGGGCACGGCGCGGCACTCTGCGCGCGTCAGGGCGCGAGGCCAAGGGCGCATCGCAAGCAGAAATTGTGGAAGACAGAACAACTCGCACCTGAGAAGGGTGAGATGCAGATAAAGGATCCAGGAATCAGTACACCTACAGCGGTCGAGGCCGGCAGAGGCTTTTAACTGTAATCACCGAGTCGCGCAGACAAGCACGATCGGTGCCCATTGTTTCAACACGATGCGGGCAGCGATAAAACAAAGAAGGATGCACATGAATGGGAGAAACAAGAAATCTAGAGAAAAGAAAACTCACAAGAGGGAGGTGGCGAATCCTCCGACCCGAGCAGCTGGACAACGCAAGGCAGGTGCGAGTGCGGTGCAGGGGGAACACTTGCAGACGGTTTGCGGTCGGCCCGTACACCGGCGGGGGAGTATGAGAGAACCTTGATAAGTTAGATCCTTGTGAAAACACTCCGATTAGGTAGAAAGTAGAACAAACCCCCAAGAGGTATTTTCCATCGGCTCAATAAATAAAAGGTTTTTGTTTTTTCTCGAGTCGATTTGGGACATCAGTGATTGCATCACCAGATCAGTCACGTGTTCATCCCCGGATGGTACACTGGTGCCAGTGGGGGGCCTCGGCTACTGCCCGGCATGCCATGTTTGCTTTGTGCTCCCACATATGTGTTGGAGCTGTAGCTGAGTGGTTATGCATGCACAAGCATGTGAGAATGCTTTTCGTGCGGTCGCAAGTTCGACTCCGTTTTGGGTGTTATTTTTGCTCTGTCTCGACTCCGTCACCGGCCATCCTAGATTCCCAGTCCCGTAAAGCTCCAACACATATGTGGGAGCACAAAGCAAACATGGCGTGCTGGGAGGACCGATGATTACCCCAATATAGGTCGGATCCGGAAAATCGGCCTCAATCTAACTTTTGTCCGGACTTTGCGGATGTTCCCACGCTTTCTGGGGCTGCAAAAATCGTTTTCTCGGCAAAGCGGTCACTTTGGGGTTTTTTTGCTCGAAATCTTTCCGAAATTTTGTCCGGACTTTGGGATCCGACCTATATTAGGGTAATCATCGGTCCTGTGCTGGGGCTGGCGCCCCACGTGATCTGCATTTTGCAGGGGTGGTATTGACTGTATCTTCGAGATCTCGTCGCACAGCCCGCGGAATTCGACGACGTGCAAAAGGTGCACGGAAGGAGGCGGAAAAATCGAACATTGGTCGAAGGAATGCGCAGGAGTAAGGGACGACCAGGGAGCAGAATAGCAGGTAACTAGTGAGCTCCGAAAGTTTGTGCTGGGTACAATGTGATTTTGAAAGCCAAAGCTAAGTCGCAAGGAGCGTTTGGAGATAGATATGTGAGTTTCTCGGCAGGAAGACGAGCCTCCATCCGAATGGAATCGAGAATAATGCCGAGGAATTCAAGGACGTGCGTCGGACCGACAACCTTCGAGTCCTGGACATTTAAGCCCAACACCCGTGCCAGCGCGCGAACCCAGGTTAGAGCCACCTCAACCACTTCGGGCCTTGTATCTGGCGCAAAGATTTTCAGGAAGTTGTCAAGGTAATGTCGGATACGGGCAGGGATGTGATGGTCAAGGATCCAGTGAAGAGCCTCAGCAAATGTAATCATGCCCGATTACAACAATACCATGTGCTTATATAGGCGCGCAATTGATGAGTACTATCTCATCAATTATCTCCCTTTTGGTGTAGCGGTCATGTATGCGTCTCTGACCTGCTTACATTAATTGATGAGATAACACTGGCAGAGGTCACATCACTGAAACGGGCGAAAGTTGACAAAGCCAAATATTGCCTTATAAAGGTCACAAGGCATACCAGGCTAATCAGCCTGGTGAAAAACACAAAGAGCCTTATGCAAGGTTTAATTTCTATGTAAGGCTCATAAGCCTGGTGAACACATGGAAGGCTTCCATCCATAAACCGCACCGCTGGGCCATATAAGGCTGTATACCATTCATTTTCGCACACAAAATGGAATAAATCAGAATAAATTGGATAGAATCCAGACGCGTAGATACACATGGAAAAGTAGAAACCAAGAAAAATGGCCGGAAGAGTGCCACAAAGTTCTAGAAACAGCATAGGACTTGGACCGGGAGCACAGGTTTGCTGGCCTTGAAGGACAGTAGACGGCATCTTGATGGCATTACGCGCTTGGATGCGTCACGAAAAAGAGTGCCTGCGCTTCCGAAAGGAACTTGAGGGCGACTTGAAGGAAAAAGTCTTGATGCATTGATGTTGTTGAGTGATTTAAAGTAGCTTGAAGCGAAACGGGAGAACCATTGTCGTTGTTTGGCTGATTGCGCACGGACCATTTGGCAGGACACATCAGATGGTTGATGATAGCGGCAAGCTCAAGAGATCTTTCGACACAGACGAGGCGAAAATTGGCGTTGTGTCGTTGAGTCTGAGCTGGTTTTGTTGGGAAGTCCTTCACCGTTGTTTTGATTCCAAAAATTAGCAATGAAGGCATGTCAAGTAAATAGATACATCATACGGTCCGAATCCAGGCACCGGCTTGCCGTGGGGACAGCAAGTTGAGACAACCTTTGCAGAGCACATATCAGGTTGGTACTGCCCTTATAAAGGCCCTATCAGGCTGTCGAGAGCCTTATAAGCACAAGCCAGCCTGATGAAGGGTTTATATGGCCCGGTGACCCGGATCTTTATAAGTCCTGGAACCCCTGGAAAAACCTACCCACCCACACAACTTCCAGAGAGGGGAAGGGTGTAATCATGCCCGATTACAACAATACCATGTGCTTATATAGGCGCGCAATTGATGAGTACTATCTCATCAATTATCTCCCTTTTGGTGTAGCGGTCATGTACGCGTCTCTGACCTGCTTACAGCAAAGAGGTTAAAAATGTACCACGCGGAGCACAACCCAAACATCAGGAAAGGTTCGTAGAAGAGCTGACCCCGCCATTAATAATCTAGCAATGGCCAGTCGGCGGGGCAGATGGGAATGTGCCGGAACGCTTGTTCCAAATCTAGCTTGATCAGACATGTCGTAGGAAATGGATGTCCAATCCCATCGTTGACCCGGGCCACACGGCCAAGAGAGGTGATGGATCTGTCGGAGCTTGCCAGAGTGTTTCCGGACAGCAACTCCCAGGGGCGAGGAGCGGAAGTTTGGCAGAGGAGGGGCTGAAAAGGGACCACGGATCCGACCCTTCGAAAGCTGAGTAGCGATAGCTTCATGAATGGCCGTAGGAGAGGATGTTCTCACACTCTGACCACCACCATGGCCACTTGCCGCAGCTACCCACATCTCCACTTGCCACCTACCCGCGCAGTTCTTTGCCACAATCTCCTGACTATGTCCAAGTAAGGTAGGCGCAGTCCGCATCCATCGAGTCACGTGCGCGTGATTGATGGGTGACAGTGGCGTGGGAAAGCGCGAAATTTCGATTTTGAAAGAATAATAATCTGTTTTCCGTGTTCTGGACAGCCAGAAAAACATTTATCGATCTGAAAAGACTGTTCTGAGTGCTACTCTCACTGTAATTGGAGTGCAGGAGTGGCTTTTGTGGCCTAAAGGTTGAAACAACACCTTCCTGCACAGTAAAGTCAAACAAAAATACAATTTTATGCTGGCTATATAGTACACTACTTATCCTATCTAATAAATATTGTTGCGCTACTCCCTAAGATCATCACGATACTGGGGGGGAAGGGTTCTGTGGCCTCGATATGTCTTATTTGCCCATGCTGCATCAGCTCCATCCAGTCCATGGAAGTATGCATCAGCAAACCTTGATGAGCGGACAGAGAAGCGACGCATAGATGCTAAGGGGAGGGCATACTGTACCATTTCGACCGTATGTTCAGGTGACGGTGACAGATGGTCGTGAACTGAACCTATTTGGTACAGGTGACGGTGACGGTTGGCATTTCTGGCCCAAATGGGCTCAAAAATGCGCACATTTTTCGTCCGCCAGTCGCCGGTTTACCATAAATGGTAATTTTGCCGTGATTGCCGAGGAATGAACATCTTAGAAAATGAACATGTTGGGTGACGGGTGACATGGCGTGAACCTACGGTCGAAATGGTACAGTAATGACCAAGTCTTTTGGTCCTAGACTGTCCTTTTCACTTGGGCATTGGTTTTGCTGCTTGAGAATTGATGCTGAGTGGGGGTAGAAAGCAAGTGTGGTGGCCACAACCTGCCACAACACGCACTCCGCGAGGCATGACGCGATATCACATGACTGTAATATTTCCTTTTTGGGAAGCGCGAATTTTCGAGCTCCGATTTCTAAAACTGCGGCATAGTGTCGGATAAGTCATTTGAGACACTTTCAAAAAGAAATGCCATAAACATTTTTCTGAGGGCAGATATCAAAATTCTGGCACCATAGGATTGTTCCTACACTCAAAATACACCTTCCTATGGTTCTATTTTATGTCCGAACTCCGACGCTACCTACTAAGTAGTAGGGGCGGGAGTCGGTGTCACGCTGTTACATCACGTGACTCGATGGATGCGGACTGCGCCTATGTACCTTACACCAGCTACGCTTGGAGACTCTTTTAGAGTCCGCGCTAGCCACTCTCGTGCTCTTGCACGATGCAGCCATCACACCCATCACTCACACAACGCACACCTTTGAGGTCCTCGCAGCCTTGAACCTTCGTATTTCAGCCCCCTCCACCACTGCCCCTCCCCACACTGCCCCGATGTCTGCCCCGGATGCGCCTGCCACCTCTCCCACCCTCAACAGTCACAAAGACACAAAGACCACGTATGCACGTGCAGTTTCGGCCGACGCCCCCCGATCACCTTCACCATCCCCATCGGATTCCGATCAATCGGACATAGTTGTCCGACTGGATTGCCCGGATCTCTAGTTGACAGCTGGTTCAGGGATAGGGAATGCAAAAATCCTGAAACCTCTGTCTATATCCAGAAGTCGGAAATCTGGGTCAAATTTTACAACTTGGTCTGTTCCAGGTGCTTGATTCGCCTCTCGTTCCAAATCTGTGAGGGCTAACTCTTCACAAAAATCAAGATCTGGTGCATTAGGGTTCCCCTTTGGGTGGATACAGTCTATAAGAATTTTTGCTGTTTCAACACACTCGCCAGGATGCTGACAGTTAAATTCTGTTCTATCCCGATAGCATAACAGGCAGCCACAATCTTTTCGGCCAATGCCTGACGGATTAACTTGGTGAGGTTTTCTTCCAATCACCGTTCTTCGTGTTGCCATGATAAATGCCTGTCACAACTAAGGCTCGGTCTCCGTCCGGGATTGAACAGATGCGGCGCACACAGCACACTGGGAGTGCGGCACATCCCATTCATCTACGGCACTTCGCCATCATCGGCGGCACACTGGTGCCAAGTGCGGCACATCACATGCGGCACCTTCCACACACCGATCGAATCAGGAGCTCAACTCGGGTGTAGGTGTGCTCCCGACAAACAGCCCAAGCGCGTCGACGTCGATCCACTCGTGATTGATGGATCTATTCACGTGTGCTGCGATATATGCCGGGTGGTGGTATTAAAGCGCGCAATAAGTAGCACCGCCTGTGGGAACGCGCACCGAGCTTCGAAAGTCCATTATGACACACGTCGGGCCATCGATGAATTGCAGGTCGGCAACAGAGTGTCTGGAGGTAATATCGGTGAGCATTGGGCCATGTTTTCGACGCGTTCTTGTTGGGTTGGATAGCAGAGAGTAGCGGGGGTGGTGGTGGTAAGAGAGAGAGAGAGAGTTATTGTCTGTTTGGACTCGGCACTGTCTGTTTGGCCCAACGCACGAAAATCAGAATGTGCTGCACTCGCGTTGCGACACGAAGATGACGCGGCACATTACCCGATTCAGTAGTGTGCCGCATTTCAACCAAGTGCGGCACATGTGCCGCACTTGAACGATATGTGCCGCAGATCATCTGTGTTCACCTGCTGCATCTGTTATATCCTCGGATTGGGGGGTGGAGGGTAAGAGGAGCGGTAGAAGAACTGAATAAAAAGTCTAAAGAATACAAGCGACTATCTACTGTATTTATACTGTTTAGAGGTCGCTATATTTACTAACTACAATAACGACTTAAGGTCGTAGACTACTGAAACCGATCGTATATTAATTATGTGTGTCCGTCGTCCGTATTGTTCATGTATAATAACCCGTCGTCGTTAAGCGTCGATCACCTTGTTGTGTCGTCGTGTTGTGACGTCATGGGTCCTTCACGTGTGGTTCACGGTCACGTGGGATAAATAAAGATACACCATCGGGTACGTCGGGGATGCACGTGGTCACGTGCGGCGTTGGAACGCGTTGAAGCGTGACATTACCCCCCTCCTAGGATCGTCGTCCCGACGATGATAGATAAGCAGCGATTTAAACCTCGACAGAGGTATCGCGGGTCCATCCTTCATCCCCATCCACGGGGAATTTAAATAATTCGTTGTATCGACCCGTGACAGGGTCGAATAAGAACCTCCTCGGGTAGTCCACCGACTCCTTCTTCGGCTTATACCGGCGTATTAAATAATCCCAGTGTCCTAAAGGCAACACGGGCAAACCGCCCGTCGCCGACACCGGCTCCTCCTCGGCAGCCTGCGCTGCAATTTCCTGCGGCATAGGTCCCGCCGCACGTGCTCTCGCAGCAAACGCCGCCATCTCCGCCTCGGTATCGTCCTCGACGACTTCCTCCTTCGGCGGCATAATCCCTGCCGCGCGAAGCTTCCTAGCCGTCTCGGCCAGCACCTCCTTGCTGTGTTCTGCAAGGAAGCGGTCCGCCCTGTCCTGGGCGCGTCCTCTGTTCTTCTCGGCAATCCTGCCGAGGTCCTGCTCCTTGGGCGGCATTAACCCCATCGCCCTAAGCTTCGCGGCCCAGGCCGCCTTCTCCTCATTGGCCATCTTGCCGATATCTAACCTCGCGTCCACGGCCCTCTTCTCCGACGTTTTCCCCAGCCCATGATCCTTGTTGTATTTCGCCAGGATCTTGGCCGCGTGCGTCAAGTGCCGCTTCGGCTCCCACGTCCGCTCCCCGAGCGGGTAGTTCTTCCACTTGACGAGGTATTGATAACCCCGTCCCCGTTTCCGATGGTCGATAATCTCTTCGACCTCATACTCCGGCGCCCCGGCCACTATCTCCGGTGCCGGTCTCGTCTCCCGCCTATGCTCCGGCGGCTCCACGTACAGCGTCAGCTTCGACTCATTGAAGACCGGATGTGACTGGTCCGTCTTCGGCAGTCTAAGCCGCCAAGCCGCCAAGCCGACCTTCTCCAGGACTTCGTACGGGCGGAGCCGCCGATCGTCCAGCTTCTTTGTCGGCCGACTAGTGGTGATGTCTCGTCCATCCAACCACACCTTGTCGCCGACCTTGTGATCTTAAAGGGGTGAGTAACAGATGCAGGTTTTGAAGTTGTGTCTAACTCATGTCTGGAGGCTAACATTCTTGTTGAACAATCTGGGAGGGCTCTCTTATGTGACTTTGGTCTGTCTCGCATCAAAGCTGATGCCACAAGTCACACAGCACATACAGCCAATAATACAGTTGCAGGGAGCCGCAACTGGATGGCTCCAGAGCTCCTGGCTGGATCACCTCCCAAAATGCCCTCGGACATCTACGCATTTGGGATGACACTGTTTGAGGTGCACATTTCTGATCCTGCTTTTTTGGAACATCTACTGATCACAAATGCAGCTGTATAGTGGTGAAACACCACTAGTCAACATTGAACACTCAGACTTTATTAAGCTGGTCTTCCAGCTTGGAGTCAGGCCAGATCGGCCAGAGATAGAAGATGTCCCAAAGTTGACTGACTCACTCTGGGATATGGCTGAAAGATGTTGGCTTCAAGATCCCAAAGCCCGACCAACGGCAGGACAAATACATGCTGTGGTTGTGGATATCATATCAGAACTCTCAATGGATTCCTCTGGTGAGGTGATGAAAAGCCCGAGGGGTACAAAGATTCACAATCCAAACCATAATCTTCCTGACAACAGTGTGTCATTGAACAAAGACCTTCTGGCCAAGCTTTCCTCCATGTCAGAATTGGCCAGTGTTCACCATCAAGCAGGCCGGTTCAAGGAGGCTGAACAGCTCAGGTTGGAAATCTTTGAGAAACAAAAGCAGGTCAGGGGATTCAATAATCCTGATACCCTGCAGGCTATGCATGACCTGGCAGATACTTACAGCGAATTGGGGAAGTGGTAGGAGGCTGAAGAGCTTGAGGTGGAGGTCATGAAGAAACGAAAGCAGGTGTTGGGAGAGGATCATCCAGATACACTCAAATCTATGATCAACCTGGCGGTTACTTACGGGGAATTGGGGAAGTGGAAGGAGGCTGAAGAGCTAGTGGTGGAGCTCATCAAGAAACAAAAGCAGGGAGCGGACCATCCAGATACCCTGCAGGCTATGCAGAACTTGGCTACTGTTTACAGAATGCTGGGGAAGTGGAAGGAAGCTGAAGAGCTCGTGGTGGAGGTCATGAAGAAACGAAAGCAGGTGTTGGGAGCGGACCATCTAGATACACTCAAATCTATGAGCAACCTGGCAGTTACTTACAGCGAATTGGGGAAGTCGAAGGAGGCTGAAGAGCTCCATGTGGAGGTCATGAAGAAACGAAAGCACGTGTTAGGAGAGGATCATCCAGATACACTCCAATCTATGAGCAACCTGGCGTTTACTTACAACAAATTGGGGAAGTCGAAGGAGGCCGAAGAGCTCGAGGTGGAGGTCATGAAGAAACGAAAGCAGGTGTTGGGAGAGGATCATCCAGATACACTCCGATCTATGCGCAACCTGGTGATTACTTACAACAAACTGGGGAAGTGGAAGGAGGCTGAAGAGCTCAAGGTGGAGGTCATGAACAAACGAAAGCAAGTGTTGGGAGAGGATCATCCAGATACACTCGAATCTATGAGCACCCTGGCGGTTACTTACAACAAATTGGGGAAGTCGAAGGAGGCCGAAGAACTCGAGGTGGAGGTCCTCAAGAAACGAAAGCAGGTGTTGGGAGCAGACCATCCAGATGCCCTGCAGGCTATGGACCACTTGGTGATCACATACAAGGAGCTGGGCAAGCATGAAGATGCAAAAGCACTTTCCAAGACAATCAAAGATATTCGCAAGGTGTGTTGAAATTTTTACCCCCCAATTCAATACCATTAATCCATGCTCAATCACAGCGAGCCCAGGCCTCCACCTCATGAGGTCTTTCGGTGTGGTATCAAGGACATCCTTCAGCCCAAGTACAGTTGGAAGTTTGCCTTTTCTTGTTTCCGTATATGTCCCATGTATCATTGAGAATCAATGTCTATAGTTATGTGCCATATAACTGATATGTTAGGAGGACATTGTGAACGAGTGTTAATCTGCTATAGATGGTGAACGTTGAGCTCGCCTTGATTTGTGCGCATCGAGTCGGAGTAAAGCTGAGCTTGGCACTGAACACGGCCAGCTCATATTGATAGCTATACCCATATGATGTGTTAGGAGAACACCGGGTGAGGGCACGGTAAGCAGTTGTAGCTTTTGGATATTGTTTGCCAAACGACTTCGAGATTAGCCTCATCTTAGTCATTTCTGCTTGATGTTCGGGGCAGTATCTGTTGACGTGAGACGTTGAAATCTCGCTGTGTGCTGTACACCAGGCCCGATTGTGCAAAGATTAGTTAAACACCAACGAAATCGTCAGAAGCGGTGTTAAAAACGCATCAACAGGATCTATATGGCACATATACTGTCCAATAAATCAAATCTAGTTGAAAATTGACGGGATGGCACAGAAACGACTGAAACACCCAAATGACACCTGGTAGAAAATACAATTGTGAAATGCCAGTCCTCCACTGAACTAATCCCCAGATGCCAAAACCATCTGAATGACACTGGCAAGAGACAGAGATTGAATTGACGCCGGCCCGCCATATCAATCAATGTTGATTGCCTAACTGATGCCGATACATGGGATGGCTGATCTATCAGACCGGCTTGGGCGATCCATCAGATGGTGAAGCAAAAGTCAAGAAAGGGTTGAAAGAACACTTCATTAATACAGTCTGTCCCAGCGGAAATGGCCACAATTTATTCACAATTTATTCGCAATGCATTGATATTCATCCCTTCACACAACATGTAAGGCAGGGCCTCCCTATACGGTCATATCAACACCAAGGGCTATCGGGTACCTTCGAAAAAAAAGACCTCCCATAGCACAGATCTTCCTAGTATATCCCCGAGGTTGAAAGACTCTAAGTATGGTGGGTGGCCAGTGGAAGGGAACACGTAAAAAAATGTCCGTAAAATCCTCCATCACTATACGATCAATTTTCGTGTGATTTCCCGCCGGCCGGAGAGGCGGAGTGGGTGCGGTAGAAATTTATTAAGTCATTTGTCTGGGTATTGACTCCATGAGCGTGTTCTTTGGTGCTGGCCGCATTTCAACTTTGGTTGACAGATCTTGTCATTTGAATTATTTTTTCTGCGAACATGTCGTTTCAACTGCTCATATTTATTGGACACTGTATGGCCCATAGATCTATTCGGGCACGGGGAGTCGAACCCCGTGCTGCGAGCAGCTTTTAAGTTGACAAACATCAAAGCAAAGGAGGCTCGAAGAGCTCTGTGCACCACGTCCGATTGCTTGTCCTGTTCACTGCGAGGTCAAACTTGAGTGAGCTGGTGAGACGGATACATTGAAGAGACTCGCGGTGTACCATAATGATGCACCTCGCCCGATTTCTCGTCCAGTCGTCTTCTGAAGAGCTAAAGGCTCGTGAGTGCAACAAGCCGCCTTGGTTTAGATATCAACGCGCTTCGAATTGGAGTCCATGTACACGGGAGACTGGTTCATGGGAGCGATGGAAGAGCTTAGAGAACTCGGAACTTGCCGCCGCCGTGCCGGATCTCCGCATCAGATCGGAGTCGGGCCGCCCTTTTCCGCTTCTGCCACCATCCCTTCCAAGTGCGTTGAACGATTTCTTCGCTGCAAGTCTTCTTCCGCGGCGATATTTCAGGCAGCCATCGTGTGCATTCCACTCTCCTCCCTCCCCCTATCCTATTTACCCAACTGCTTGCTGCTGCCTTGCTCGTTCTTGTGAGAACCTAAAGGTCGGCAATCCAGATGAAGACCGGGAGGATGTATTCTGGCACCGAGCGGTGAGTCGAATGATGAACAGAGGGAGGATTCCGAGAGAAGTGGGGGTAGATTCTCAACTACTGACAAAGTTGATCTACAGGGAAGTAGGGAATACGTGGGCTGTATTTATACAAAAAGGATCTGATAAGCATCAGGGTTGGAACAATAAAGTAGGATGAGAAATGGAGAGTAAACAATAAGGCTGGGTGAGGAATGGAGAGTGAACAATAAGACTGAGTCATGGAATGGAGAGAGTAGACAATAAGACTGAGTCAAGGATGTAGGAAATGCAGAGAGAACAATAAGAGTGAGTCATGAAAGAAATAAGTATGACTCGAGTGATCGGAAGAATTGGGAATATCAATTAGACCCAAGATCCAAAGAATGGAGAGAATGATTCATGTGTGCATGTGACCGATAGCTCGGAACCGTGAGAGCGAGGGGTTTCTCACATCATCCCCTTCTTAAGGATGGAGCGGCGTAATCCTTGGATGCTGGTGGTCAAGCGACACGTCCAAAACGTGTAGTTGTCTGGTTTGGAGGTGTGTATGGAGCTGAACGTGGTTCAGGAGGTGGCGTAGGAGCACGGAAAGGAGTGGATTCCACCGGATGAGCAGGAATGGATTTAACCGGAGGAATAGCACGTTCGAAATTAAAGCGTGGTGGACGAGGTAGCCTAGGATTACGACGATGGAATTGTTCCAATTTCTCATTGAGTGTTGTTGGAATATCGGACATCGGAATCCAACTGCGTTCCGAAATGGGTAGGTTTCGCCAATGAATAAAATAATCATAACGGCGTCCAACTTTGCGGGAATCCAGAATGGTTTCGATATCCCTGGCATTGTCAAGAGGGTCCAATTCAACGTGAGGGATAGCCGGTGATTCACGGTCTGGAATGTTGGATGAGGGAATGTATTTTTCAAGCAGTGAGGCATGAAAGACAGGATGAAGTCAGGACATTGGAGCTGGAAGTTGAAGCAAATATGATGAGAGGCCACGGCGTTCGAGGATCTTGAACGGTCCAAGGCGCCGGTAGTCGAATTTGGGTGTCGGCCTCGTGGTTTTAATGTTACGACGCACGAGCCATACAAGTGATCCCTCTATAAGGCTCATAGTACAATGAAGAAGGCCCATACTCAATGTAAAATGCACCCCCGGGCATGGCAGGTGGTCGGTGGCTGCACTGACTTTTTTTTTAGAAAAGATACCATTTATAAACGTTTATAAACGTTTATAAACTGTTTACGAACCGTTTCCGTTTAGTTTACGGAAATCCGTAAACGAAAACTAAACGGTTGGAGCCTTAGCTGGGATTCCATCTACTTATGACAGGCCAAGAGCTCTGGTTTGAGTAATTTTTCCCTGTGTTGCGATCAAACTGTTCTAGCCATCTAGAACCTAACTTAGGGCCTGTTCGGATGGACAATCGATTGTCATTGTCGATTGTTCTTCCTTTTATGGTAGCCTGATTGTTGACCTGATTGTTCGGCAATCCTGCGCAACGTCAGACCGTGGCAACGCCGTTTGATGATCCGACGATGACGAGACCCCTCCGTCCATTGTCCACGACAGCAGCGACCCCCGAATTCTCTTTGTTCCCCTCAATTTTACTGCAATTTTATTGCAATAATTTGGCAATTATCCATTGAAGGACACTCAACATTGATGGCTGAAAAAAAGCCACTATCACTTACGTTCTTGACAGTTTTCATTGAGGGCGGGGGTGGTGCGCATAGGGGGCGGGATTAGGCGGGACTCGAGAGACGATGACCGGGAATGTTTGATTGATGTGCTGACGACACTGTGATGCATTGCCGTCCCAAGCCGATAAGCGACAATCGACAATCGACAATCGATTGTGCATCCGAACAGGCTCTAAAATATAGATGTAGCATAGGAAGAAACTGTAACAGTGAGTGCGAGCATTAATTATGAAACACCCTCAGGTTCAGAAGACTGACGGAGTCGCAAAAGAGGCCAGAGGAGAGCGAGAACTGTTATGTGAGCAGCCACTGGTGGGTGCCCATTTTGTGTGAATGCCTTACAACAATGGCCACATCTACTTTTAGAGACACTCAAAGCACGGGATATCATCCAATTGACCATTAATTCCCTCTCAAATATTTTTGTGATTATACTCAAGCTGTGAGGCCATGAATCTGTACCCGGCGGTTATGTGGCTGTGGCACATAACTTGCACATAACGGTTATGTGACCCAGCTGATCCGTCGGTAAACCAGGACTGATCCCCGTGTACCTTGCATGATAACATCGTAAAACACGAGGTATTGGTGCACATTTGATGCTCATATGGACCTGGGAGATATTTTGCACATCCGGAAGGCGTCTGGGTCGATATATGGCTCAAAACAAAAGTACATACAATTCTTCTTTTTCTGGCGGTCAGCCAGACCCCCCCCCCCCCCCTACCCCATATGGCAATCTCTTATCTTTGGTCCCCCTTGATACTCCGTGTATTCTGCGAGCCAGAATTTTCATTTCCTGCTTTGTTCGTCCACCATGAATTATTTGTGTTTTTTCCTGTGTTTCAGACCCAAATTCCATAGGGTTTCTGCACAGATTTTAAAAATTCTGCCATGCAGAATACATGTAGATGCATGCTACATGGCATATACAATTGAGTTTGAATTTTTGGAGTGACTGGGAAGGGTCGCGAGGGATACAAACAAGGGACAAACAGACACTTGCTTGGCACAGGTGGCCAGTCCCCACTCCGATTTCTGAAACTGCGGCATGGTGTCGGATAAGTCATTTGAGAGACTTTCAAAAGAAAATGCCATTCAGTCTCATTATTTTCGGGAACAGCTGTAACCGTTCATATTTACCGTTTAGTTTACTGACCCCTGCAAACGGTAAACAAATGTTTGTAACGGTTTTAAACGGTTCTAAAAATATAACCACCTATTCAGCTACGAGACGGGATTTTTGAGTGAGTTGAAGTGTCAGGAAAGTTTTCTGAAGTGAGGAAATTCATTGGGAGGGGTTTATGAGGGTAAAACTAGCCGGGCTTAGACTTCTTCGTTGACTTCAGAATTCACCTGCTGCACTCTGGAAACATATTAGTGGCTCTAAAAAATAAATGCAGCCCAGGTCGGTAGGGGGCGAAAACATCAAAGTTGTCACCCAAGGAACCCTACTACAGTTTTTTTTTTTTTTTTTTTTTTTTTTTTTGCATCTTTGTTTTAATTCCTTTGTGTCTAAGACATATGATAGAATTAATACTAGCAGGTTTTTTTAAAACTACGTGGTGGTCATGTTTGCTTGCATTATCGTTCAGGCTCGAATAGCAACAAGGTGTGACGGGACACCTGTCGCCGCGTTTTGCGGTATAAGCTATGGGGAATTCCCACGCTGTAAGGATCCTTTCCGGGTATTTGGACTTTGAAGTCCGACTTCACGTTCCCACACCCAACCCAATCCGTCACTCTCGCATCTCGGCCCGTTCCTACTTTTTCTTCATAATCAGACTGATCGAATTCCCTTTCTCGGCACAGTGCAGTGATTTCTCTGTTTCTTTTTGTTGGCCCCCAATTGGACCCCAGGCAACATCCACTGGGGGAACGCCAGGCCTAATAATACCGCTTCTGCAGCGGCCGGGACGGCGGGCAATTCTCGGGTATGAACGGAATACTGCGGAGTTGGAATGTGCAGGCCGCCGGGTGATTTCGGGCTGCATTCTGAAGAGAAATCAGATTGTTGGAGATTGCGGAGGGTGCCGTGATCATCAGAACGGTTTGGAAACGCTTCCTAAAGAAGGACTAACAAGGCCAAAGCTGGATAAGTCGGCAGTGAGAAGCCGGAAAGTGTCTAAAGTGTTTCTTTCCGGTGGGCAGGGGGGTTCGAACCGGCGGGTATAGGACAAAATGTCCCGTGCAGACCCGTGTGCAATCCGGTGATGTGTTGAAACATCGCACAGTAGACCACTACACTACCGTGCCCCTCACCCTACTACAGTCGAAGCTGTCTTAACCCATACCCATCGGTGGGGTTATTACAGCGTATGGCTTAGCACAGCGTGGGAAATACTTCGGCAATATCCGAAGCCGATCTGAATAATATGAGTTTCAGGGTGCAAAATATGTGTTCTTAACCTCAAAATACATGGATTGTGTCGGAAGTGTTGGTTTTATTTAACCTTTGAATTGAGTTCTCAGCTGCAATGTTGCCAAAACTTGGCCCATCAAAACTCAGTCACTGCCACTTTGACATGCCATTGCTGTCCAAAATAGGCTCAAACTGGGTGGAGATAACTTTTAACTCTGTCCAAATGGTCTTTCTCTTCTCACTTTTGACCAATTCTACACTCTAAATACTCAGGGAAACCTCCCAAATTCCAGGAGATGTATGGGGTTTTGGCCTCGAAAATGTATGGATTATGGGGTTTCACAGAGTTATGGGATTTAATTGGGAACCACCTTGGTGGATGGCAAAAACCTACGGGGTATTACAGATTATGGGTTATGAGAGCTATGGGTTAAGACAGCTTCGACTGTACACTGTATGTGATCCAGGATCCATAGGATCACAGACTTTGGTGGCAGCGGTGATGGAATCAACTGGTCAGACAGTGAATTTGTGACACTTTTCTGATGTACTCCTCCTGGATTCAGATGAGATGTTCGGTAGGAAAACATCGATATCAACGGGGAGCAGAAGAAAGACACGTTGACTTTTTGGCACGGGCTTACGATAAATTACGAAACCACCAGGAGTAGACAAAGACATAGGGACATGGAGGCTAAGACTAATGGGAAGTACATACGGAAGAGGCACAGAAGATGGGTCCGATTATGCGGGGGGTGATAAGGTGAATTATGCCAGCGAGTGAGGGGGATCCTCTACGCCCAAAATCGAACATATTAGCTACACGAATGGGTAGGAGGGGTGTATAAAACGCACCAAATGCAACTGTATAAGCGGCACGCTCGTCTGATAAGTCAGCAAACGGTGCGCGTTTCTAAAGGAAGGGGAAATAAGAACGGAGGGGGACCACCTATGAGGGGGGAACTTGCCATCACTCGATCAAGAATGTGGACACCTTGGCTTGAATCGGCCGCAGGTGCAGCGGAGACAGCAAATGTCACTGTGGCGATACCGTGAGTTGCGCATAGCCGCCTGGTAGCCTGTGAACATACAGAGAGACATAGCGATAGCGGCGAAGATTTTGCACTGCATGGATCAAAGTAATGGGATATAATATGTGTTGGCGGTTTATATAGGATTACTCACAAGGAGCCTTCCAGTTTCGGGCGGAAGTTTGTTTGTGCAACTTCAAGGAAGGCAAATTAAATAAAGGTAATGACCGAATTAGGATGGTGCCTTGGAAACGAACAGGGCGGACAAGGAAACGTCCCAGGTCGGCCGTTGCTTTACAAAGCAACATCCTGATTCGGGACTTCCAGTTCAAAACCCCAGAACGGCTGGCTGGGCTGATACTCCTTGATAAGTATGGTAGGCCCGCTGCGCGACCGCATCGAATTCGCTATAGTGCATGATCCTTTGCACCTCAAGTGAAACGGCTGCTTCCAGCTATTTTCAAAACGTTAGACAGTTTTAATTTTCGAGCTGAGTTCGGGCCGGCAGACCGCCGCTCCACATTCGCTATTCTTAGAAGTCCTCTTCGTGTCGTCCGGCAGGCCCCCCGGACACTACCACATAGGTCTGTCTGGGATAGAGTAAAAGTATGTTTTGTATGCCGGTGCCCGGCTACAATAGAGGGGGGACTTGCAAAGATCTCAGTTGAATGTGTTAAATTGGCGCAGCATACCTTATTTTTACGCTTCGAAGTTCGTTGAGCTGAAGTTGTATACACATTCAGTGACTATCTGAATCGGAATTGACTTCCGGTGCAAATAAATCAGCTTGTTGTAGAAGGATTCCTCCATACCACTCGGGTCTGCTGACGGTACTGTATACGGGTAAGGTAGGCGCAGTCCGCATCCATCGAGTCACGTGCACGTGAGTGATGGGTGACAGTAGCGTGGGAAAGCGCGAAATTTCGATTTTGAAAAAAGAAAAGGTCTGTTTTTCCGAGTTCTGGACAGCCAGAAAACAATTCTCAATCTGAAAAAACTTTTCTGAGTGCTACTCTCACTGTAATTGGAGTGGGGGGTGGTTTTTGAGGCCTGCACAATGAAGTCAAACCAAAATATAATTTTATGCTGACAATGTAGTACACTGCTTATCCTTGTGATGACCAATTCTTCATGACAAACAGATCAAAAACTGATACGCAAAATCGATGTTCTCCTGGGCAGCCAAACCTAAAGGTTCAGCAAAAAACCACTGCTGTACAGTGGGGACGGAATGTTCTGCACGCGGTCGTTTGGGCTTGCTTCTGGCCCGAATCACTTCAAATAAAATGGTAGCATAAACCTTGAGTGATTCTAAGATTTCATGTACCGTTTTAAACCATATCACACTTGTATAGTTCTCTCACAATAAAATATTTGGGTGTTTCTGGGAAAATTGACTTTTCAGATTTCCACTGTATTCAAAAAATGATGATACTAGCCTGACAGTACTCGTAGAGGTGACCATTCTCAAGACAAGTTGGCGACTGAGATGGCAACTAATCTTTCTACTGTGCAATAAACACGGAAGACCTTGGATGAAGAAGCTTAAAATTTCTAGTTCTAGTTATGTACATGATGGATGCATGATGTCAACCGCGAGTGAAGCTACACAAATTAGTAGCTATGCATATTTCACATGACACAAAGCCAAGTGGCCACTGCCTTCAGATACAAGCTGCGAAATGATCTGCCGTAGATATACCCGGGTAGAAGAAGAACACGATAGCGAAGATCGTGTACAGGCCTTGAAAAAGATTATGTTCAGTTCACGCAAATGAAAGCTGGATTAGCATACACATGAGAAGCATGCCTTCCAGCTAGACGGGCGGAAATTAGATTGAGACAGCAATACAAATGCAGCAGTGAAGGCGTACCCAATTGCTCTTGCTGTCTTGGATACAATAGTTCACCGTCAGCACTGTAAGAAATGGCAGTCAGTGTATTATACATTCGGGAACGCTGAAAACAGAGCCGAACCGGCCAGGAGGAGGCATGCAGCTTCGTAGGGATCAAAGAACAGCGTCATGGGCTTGCCCATGCCCCATCCAATGAGGACGACTAATCTGGGAGGACGTCAGGATTATTTGTATGACAGGTAACCATCAACATCACTCACGGTATAACGAACAACCCGATTTGCTGCAAGACCAGTCATTCAGACGATGCCTTTAGATTGAAGCAGAAGGGAATACTTACGATGCTCGAACCAACTGCAACTCCGATACTCATCGTTACTTTGTCCTTGACTGCCCCTGTGACGGCCGACACATGCTCTACAAGAATAGAGGCTTTTCAGTTATGGGTCGCAGATGTATGTAGCCTGGACACACCGGCGGCATTCCCAACGATGGGGAGCAGGACGATTCCCACAAACTCCTGAGTGATCTTCCCAGAGGTGGTCAGGCCGTTGATAGACGTGACGAGGAAGTCCGCCGTGAAAAACACGAGCTTCAATTCGAGCCAGGGCTGTGAGTTCCGTGGTTGAATACGGAGAGAATGAAATAGGACGCACAACACAGACTGCGATCATCAACCCGAAGCACACCGATATGTTCAATTGCGGGGTCTCGATCTCCTCGGGCTCGTCCAGCTCCGCCTCATTGACCCTCACCTGAGGCACGGCGCGATGTTGCATCTCGACGTCGACGGCATTGGATCCGGGTTCGCCCTTCCTGGTTTTCTGTTTGTGTTCATATGGCCTCGATCTCGGGACATTTTTGCTGTTGAACACATGCGGATGCGTGAACTGGAATACGAAGTATCCCGCAAAAGCTGCGTTTTCTCAGGCATTCATTTTAAGACCGAACCGAGATGACAGGAGCTCACTGATGAGGAGAATGAACGCAATCTGCGGTGTCACAATCAGGATGGAGCACTGGCTGGGATTGAAACAAAAAAACAAAAAAAAACATACTCCGCGGCTTAATTTCATCATGTGATCTTGCTGCGTATAGGATGTGGGTGACCCGCCTGCTTTCTGACTCATCTGATACAGAGCGGGAAGCAGGATGGCCGTCGCGGTGAGAACTAGGAAGGAGCTGTTGAGCTCCGAAGCGCCTGCATTGTCCAGAATTAGTTAACGCTCATCGCGATCTATCTCAACATGGGCACGGACCCGCCGCAAAGGTCTGCTCGGAGAATTTGAGACCGCCGAAAAAGAAGCACATTCCGAGGACGAGCACTGGAGGGGAGGGCGTCAGAAGCTTGACACAGTGGAGAGAGGGCCGAAGCTTACGGAGGTTACTGAGAATGGAACCGATCACTGAGAGCCGTCAGATACGCAGACATTCACAGCACCAGCGCCAGCTTGACATACAAGATGATTGCACGATTCTGAGTTCACAGTTTTTCAGAGCCGTGATCTACTCCCGTGTCAGATATTTGGGCAGGAGGAAGGATGGGAGGCCGTACCGCAACTATAAGCTCTACGCTGTAATTATCATGAGTCGTTCCGCCTTCAGCATGGTTATCCGACTCACACGTTACCCTGGTGCGGAAAAGGAATCAGGAAGTCGGTCAATATACGTGAAGGGAGATGCGCACGAGAAAGGCGTTCAGCAATCCGGCGAACGCCTGTCCCACGCGTAAAGATAAATCGTCCGTCGCAAATGCGAGAAGCTATAATGTGTTAGGCCAATGTATGACGCCACGTAAGACGGCATCACCTTCGCAAGGGGAATAATGGCCATGAAACCGGCTGATGCAGTTAGATGGGAGCCTATGTAGATTCAAACACGACACGCACTACAAAAGATGGCAACATCTTGGTTCGGGGTTGCGAAATGAAGTGCCCACTGTGGTGATAATGAGTAAATACTCAGATAAATAAGGGGCACGTACGCAGATGGGTATACATAATAGAAAAGCATTGAGGTCTGAAGGGTCGACGGGCTCAGCCGGTCGTCTAAGTTCCAACGAAACGAGTGACATACATGAATGTAGCGCGATAGCACGCAAACTTACTAGAATTCCAGGTTTGGCGCGGAATGACTCGACGATTGTCCTGAGGATGGAGCGGACGGATGTTGGTTCGTGATAGGAGCTACTGATAGTGGAGCGCCGGGGTACGTTTCCAGCAGGATTGAGATCAGTTTGGGAATCAGAGGATTCGAAGGAAGAGCGATTAGCGTGGCTTCTGGGCAACGACAACATGATTTCGTCCATGGGCGGTTGGTTTGGTACGGAGGTTATGTGGAGGAGGGTACATAGCCCTTATAAAGGATTTCAGAATAATGCCACCAACATGCTGTGCACGCCACCAAGCAACCTTCAAGCTTATTTAGAAAACGCGATCATTTTTCTGGGCGTTTATGTTTATGTTGCTTTTCTATTTCTTCGGGCTGCAACCAGTCGCCATCGTTGAAACTACCGTCGTCCTAACCTGCGAGCAAGGCTTAATATTTACTTGGTCCGGTCCCATCATGGTCCCATCTCTCGGCCACAGTGCGCATCGGGCAAGGAAGGCGGTGCAGAATCATGGTTATGTAACAGCATGGCGATGATCCCCATCATGATCATCCAATTCCTTCAAATTCTGGAGTACAATATTGCAATGGAGTCAAAGCGGTTCGACAGCATTCCATTGCTTTGTCATATCTCAGCCCCAGAGCCCTCAGAGAAGTACACACAATTTCGTTCAATTGATCAACCAACCCAAAATAATAATAATACAACGGCAAACGGCTCGTATTAGGAAAAACGTCGGAGGTATGTTTTTGGGCTCCTTTTACCCCTCCGGATCCGAATATGCTGTCAGAGTTATCCAAAAAAAGGCCGGTTCTTGCGCTATGAAACAAGCGGACTTTGATTGTCCCCAACTGTATGTTGTTTGTATAATATATTTTCTTATCGCAACTTTGTCACGCTATATATTATATATAACATCACAGTCACTCGGTCCGAATTTTCTTGTCAGTCATTTTCGCTGTATTCAATTGTATTTGTAATAATACTGCTGTCACTGAGATTTATGGACCACGTACATACACGACCGCGGCTGGGTAGGCTAATAATAACTTGAGGAATAGTCCACACGCGCAAGGTCACATTGAGTCACAAAGGGATTGCCTCCTTCGGAAGTTCCTTTGTGCTCCTCGCCTTCTTTAAGTTAATAAACTCCCACAGTCTGCTGGGGCATGTGGTATGTTTATATTTGACGATCCGAATCGGGATCCGGCCGAAACAAAGGAGTCTCATTTTGGTCTTTCTTTGTTCTTTTTTTTTTTTTTTTTTTTTTTTTTTTTTTTTTGGAGTGTTTGTCCACAGCTTTGTTATGCTGTGCTGACTAGCTAACCTCTCCTCTGCAAGGCATTGGAGAGGGGCCCACTTTGGACACATGATGATTAGTCATGCTAGTTGACTAGGATATCCGACTCCGGGAACCCCGCCATTCCCAGGGTGGACCTCGACGACCGATTAAGACCGAAGGTGCCGGCCGGCAAACCCTGGGTTTGCAGAGGCCGTTTCCCACTGGAAGCCCTGGGAATGACCGATTTTTCACTTGCCGTGCCAGCAACGTGTCACTGGACCCACCCCAAGTGAAATCTGATTCCCCAAGAATCAAGATGCTCCGAGCTCAAGCCCACAACAGTCGCTTCTTGGCCATACAGTCCGGTCCGAGCTCGGCAGCTGATCAAAGCACACATCACCAGACCCAACTCGGAGGGAAGGCGAAGGCCTGGGAAATCAGATAACAAACCTTGTGTTACCTTCCATATCATGCCAGAAAACAAGCAGCGCGAATTAATCCTCCCTCCCCCACGCTCTACTGTCAATGTTGGTCTCGAGGAGGACACTCTACCTGTCATTGACTTGGATAACTTTCCTACCTTGGAAGATGAACGTGAACTAGGCCACATAATTGTAGTCGGCTTAAAAGGTACATCTGTAGCTTTTATCTATCATTTTCTATCCCTGAAATTATATGGTGAAGACTACGTCTTTGATGTCACTGCGTTGGCAGAATATTTCGGCCCACACAAACAATTCAGCAACTATCCTTCGAAAGACATATCCTATGCTTTGACGAAGTACAGCAATCTACCCGAAGATGTTGCAGTGAAAGGATATGCAAATCTTTCCGAAGGTGAGCTCGATGTCCTCGATTCTTGGGTATCTCTACATATTCAAGTACTTCAGTCTTCCTAGGATCTATTCTAGAAATAGTTTACTGACGTCTCACACGACAGGGCCCGATTTAAGATTATTGGGAAAATTGAAGTGTCCAATGATGATCTAAACTGAATGTATTCAAGTACTCTATGCTACACCCTGCTGTATATCGCGTGCAATGCTCAGTGCCGCCTGCCAGACGAGCCTACGTACATTCATGTTGCGGGAAAAAATATCTACAACTTGGTCTTCAATTTTTCTCCCCTTCATAAATCCAGCCTGGTTGGGATGAACTAGACTGGGCGCTATTTTCATGAGCGTCAATGAGTAGGTTTTTGTCATTAATTTGTAGTCACAGTTGAGTAGCGTCACTGGTCGATAGTTGCTGATCAAAGACCTATCGCCTTTTTTGAAAATCGGGCAGAGCCACCCTGCATTGAATTTACAGCTCTCCATTATTCCATATTTCTCAATATCGTCATAGAGCATCTTGAGAAAGCCAATTATGTTAAAAACCTGTCGGTCCGACCCTTGACTTTGTCGGTACAGGATCTTAAGGATCTTATAAAATTCATAGGGTATGCCATCTAACCCAGGTGCCTTGCCATTGTTGGACAGTCTCAGGGCTTCTTCAATGTCCTCGACATCCATCTCCTTGTCCATTTCTCTAAACTCCGTTTGCGACAGATGAAATTGACATTTTTCGAGCACAATTTCACCTGCCATCATCCTTCCGTATTCCTCTGGTTCGTCGCTGTGTTGAATGGAGTCATGATAGTCCCTGGCCATTTTAGCCATCTGTTTTGGTTTCGATTCGTATTGTGGCAACGCATGGCTTCCCTCTTCGTTCATTTTAAGCTCACATATTGAGCTAGCGCAGCTGCACCCCTCCCCTGACACATCACGTGCACCCACAAGAGAATATTCAAACCCTTTGGGCTCGATTTAAATCAGAGGTAAAAGCCCACGGCAAATACTGTTCGAGGTTTATCACGAATGAGACAACTAAGCAGGTAAGAACCTGGAAAGCACAATTGAACATTGTGTTACATGATGAAGAAATGCCACAAGAAGACAGGTCCTTAGCCGCCTATATGTTGGAGAAGAAGATTTCGGACTGCCTAGCAGAGGCATCAGAAAAGAGGAAGGCCCTGTCCGACGTCAAGTAACCGCCGTTGCTGCTCCCCTGACAAATCACGTGACTTCATTCTCGCGAGAGTTCGATCCAGGCAAGTGCAGACTTTTTACCCGGTTCACACAGGTGTAGAACATATCTCCAGACCGACATGAGATGCAAATACATTGGTTTAATAGGACCATTAAGGTGAGATAAAATTTAAGCATGTATGAAGGGTGTGGAGGAGTCAGGTTTTCATTCTGTGATCCAATCATGTTGGGCTAATCAAAGTCAGAAGCATTGAGAGGGGTGGAATGACAAGGAAGGCGCAGGAACTATAACTCGGGTTTGAATTCAACGCCAGGCTGCCCAAAAAGGAAATAAAGTTTAAAAACAGAAACCTACGGGATTCGAACCCTCGAAGGAGGATAATCTATAAGGGAGGTAACTTAGACAACTAGACTATACTCCCAACAAGTACCTGGGGTCTCAGAGGAGCTAGGAGGCACAATAGTCCGTGCACAACCTGCCATTTTCAGACCATTCCCTCCATTATCACTCATCTTGCGGCAAACCAAGGTAATAAAATTCTGTGTATCGTTACTGTTCTGGAACTATATACTGAAGCCTTGTAGCGAGAACAACAGTAGCAGGGTTTTTGGTGTTGGATTTGGCCGAAACGGGAAGGTGCACGTGATGTGTCAGGCGAGAACAACAGTAGCAGGGTTTTTGAAAAATCGGTCATTCCCAGGGCTTCCAGATGCCAGGAAACGGCGTGAAGGAGTGAGGAGCGAAGCTCCGAGTGATGAGGCTAAGGTTCTAGGCAGGTAGTTTAGCAGAGGGGGTGTGGCCGCGACGTTGACCGACGTTTCGTCTGTTAAAGAAGACTCATCAGGCGGCATGTCTCTCGACAATCAAGCGTGACGGATCACATGATCGTGACAAACTTGGGTGGCGGAATCCGTGGACTCAACGGCACTTGGTACCCAGGTACGCCCGTCCTCCCGACTACTCCCATAAAATTTCCTAGGTCATTTTATGTTTCCCGGTAGAAGTCGTCTTGCTAACTGTGAATTTTTTGGCTATACAGAATTTTTGCGGGGTCAAGTTCCGGGGAACAAGACGAGGTGCGCGAGCACGACCCACAGAAAATTCATCGAGCCATTATCCACAGCATCAAAATCCGTAACTTGTATTAGCACATCTCAGGAAATTTAATTATCCGTTAGGTTCACTTCACAGAGGAACCAGGCCCATATTTCGGTGGTCAACCAGAAATATTTAATCAGGGGAATATAAATTCTTGAGCAGTGTCAAGGGTCACGATTAAGCATAGAGGACAGGGACAGAAGTCTCGTCAGATTTAATTTTAAAACAAACTCGGTCTCGCATGTAACACACGAAAACGAGCATTTAACGCATGCGAGACCGAGTTTGTTTTAAAATCTTGCAGAAACTTCTGTCTCAATCAAGCTTGATAGGCGTTCAAGGTCTCACGGTTGATTTTATTCAACACATCACCCAGTGCTGCGGGTTTCTTGAAGCTTGCAAGGAACCGGTCGGTAGATTTACCGATCCCGCATTCATTCCAGGCTTCTCGCAGGATACTCCAGATTGGGTTGAAGTCAATTTCTTCCCAAATTGGATTGTGGGTGAGTTTCAGAACATATAGCCGATTGGATTCTCGCTCCCAAGGTGGGTTGGGAAGCTTAGAATAGAGGGCACGTGGCCGCTCTTCAGCGTAAGACACTTCTGAAAAGACTTTTGAAAGCCATCGCCCTGGATACCCGCGGTCACGGAGACGTAGGGTGAAAAGAGCTTGCATTCTCTTAAAATCCTCCTCCCGAGAGGATATCCGCACATAGCGGATGAGTTCACCCTTGACCCAAGCCCGTTTGGACTGGACAGAGTGGCAAGATTTCCAGGGGATATATAGGTAGGAGTTCAACGATTTCTGATATACGCGTGTCACTAAGCTAGGGTTTGACCCCCAGTGTAGTGACCCTGGTGCGTCCTCCAGGGATACGTGTACATCAAGAAATGGTAAGGAGACGCGTGACTGACTCCACTCCATTTTCATGTTCGGGTGCAGCTTCCCAAACCGCTCTTGAAATTCTCGAACCTTGCTTATGTCACCATGGATGATAGCGAATGTATCATCAATGAAGCGTGAATAATGTAGAAGGTCGGATTTAAATTCCTTGAGCGCAAGGACTTCGTATCCAGCTAAAAATAGGTTGGCATAGGTAGGCGCTAGCGCTGTTCCCATTGCCGTCCCAATAACCTGACGGAAAGTCCTACCAGCGAAAGACGCGTAGTTGAATTGAAGAACAAGTCGAAGGAGAACAATTGTAAGTTCATCCAGGTTCGTGATCATCAATTCAGACGCCTCCTCCAATGTGTCAAACGACATGGGGGAGACTCCGAGCATTGTTGCAATTTGCCTTATACCATCCTCAATAGGGATATTTGGGTACATGGCCACAACGTCGCCGGATACGAGCCAGATCTCTTCACGAGGGGGGAGACGAGTACCGAGGAGTTTTCGGCAAAACGTCTTCGAATCTGGAAGAATCCAGTCGAATCTCGAGAGTAGAGGCTTGATGCGAAAATCAACCCATGCAGAGGCATTGGCCAGCAACGTGTCAAAGGTTGGGACAATGGGTCTCGCAGATGCAGGAAGTTTATGGATTTTAGGGATGACTTTAAGCACCGGGACTTTGGTCAATTTCCGGTCTACGGGGTCTCGTAGCCAATTATACTGTTGCCAAGTCAGAAGGTCAACACTTTTTCGCAGAATTTCTTCGAGCGAATTATGAAGAGCTTCATGATCCGGTGCTTCCTCTCGATATGAGGGATTTATAAGCAATTTCCACGCCTGCTCATAGTACCATGCGGTGGTGACTACACAGAGTCCCAGATTTTTATCTGAGGGGACCGCAACTAAGTTTTGGTCACCCAGGACTTTGAGTAATTCTTTGAGTTCTTTATGGTTGATGTTGGATTTTACAGCCAGAGTTTGTTGGTTTAGCACTTGGCCACCAATAACCTCTCGAACTCGGACCAGTGCGTTCTCAACGTGGCGAATCAGCGCTGGTGCTTCAGCAGTTTCAACAGGGATATGGAATTTCGAGACATAACGTGGTTGCCCGTTGTCAATGTCCGGGTCAATTCCCTGTATCAATTTTATATGTCGCTGTTGTTTCGCTCTTTCTGAGAGACGAAGACGACGTGCAAAGTCATCAAGTGAAGCAAGCGCTGATTCGACCGAAGTTTTAGAAGGCTTCGGGACGAATTTTGAATTCATCGCTAATATTTTCACTTGTTCGTATGTCAGAGTCACGTAAGGTTATGGAACGCTCCATTTCGGATGCGTGTATCATAATACAGACAGGATATTTCGGACAGTACGAAGTGACGCTGAAGCGAATTGGGAGCAGAGAAAAAGAAACCACGTTAGAACGGCGTTAGGCTGGGCGGCCGGGAGGGCAGGAGTGATTACTCGTCGTCGCTTTCGACGTCCGAGTCCTTCGCCTTGCCCTTCCCCTTCCGATCTCCCTTGCCGGCGTTGCGCTCTTTTGCGTTTCCTTTTGCACCCGCCGCTTTCTTCGCCTTCCCCTTGGCCTTCTTCTCCTGAACCTTCTTCTCCTTTGACGCTTTCGCCGCCGGTTTTGACGACGAGGCTGCTGCGTTGGAGTTTCAGGCCGTAGAAGGCTTCGGTGGCGCCTTCTTCTTCTTCGCTTGAGCCGTAGGCTCCTTCGAAGTCTTCGCTTTCTTCTTCTCGCGTTCCTCTAGAACACAGGGAAGATGAGCGCGAAATTGACGCGAGGCAAAGGGCGAGTGAAGATGGCTTACCAAGAACATCTTGGACAAGCTCACGGACGGTTTTATTCCCATCGCCATCTCCACATCAGCCTGAGCGGAAGTGACCGCGACAGCTTTCGCTGCTTTCGTCTCACGCTCGCGTTGGATCTCGAGAGCAACCGAAAATTTCGTGTTGTTCAGTCCTAGCGAGTGTGTTGACGACGTGGGCAATGTAGGGATTCCAGCGGCCCGTGTTGTCCTCAATCCCTACGGTCGGCATGGAGCTGAGCTACCAAGTCGTCGAGGGATTTTTTGAGGGTGTCAACGAGGCTACTGACATCTGTCTGGTCGCGCAAGAGGTTAACAGCTGCATTCAATTTAGCAAGCTGTAAGGCCGTAGCCTTCTTGCGCATCTCAGACAACATCTTGTCGAACACCATTTCGGTATCATGTACGATCTCCTCAGCTTCGAGATGAATCCCGTCGTTGAATTGATATACAGGACCCTTAAGGGTCTTCAAGATGTCTTCGGGGATATTACCTATCCCCTTCCGCACCCCGAGTAAGACGATCGCGCGCTTCAATGGTTAAATGAAAACCGCGGAATGACTTCCGGAAGCCCTTCTGGGCGTCGTTGTAGAGTGCTTTGAAGCGCTCTGCAACCTCCGGGGGTGGGAGCTGATCCCTTGTAAGTCCGACGAGATCGTCGGACCAAGCATATGACGATGATTTCTCACCAGCCACAGCCTGCCCAGCGGCAGCAAGGGGAGTGGAGATGAGGGTGGAGGTACTCACCTTTGAACCAGTATCCAGTTCGCCCTGCTTGCGTTTCTTAGACGCGTTGTCTACATCCATAGGATCCACAGTATTCTCGGGTTGCGACATCGAAGAAGTGGGGGACAAGGACATAGACAAGAGCAGTGAGGAGGGCTCCGACGTGCTCGGACGTGAGCAAGGGTGTAGACGGAGGTGTGTAAGGTCTAAACGAGTAGATAGAGGTGGGTTCTCGAGGGATTCAAGGGGTTGTCGCTGTGTGCAAGCAAGTGGCACAAAGACGAGAGGTTCCAATATTTCGGAGCAGTAAACAGGAGACGAGGTGAAGGAGTGAGGAGCGAAGCTCCGAGTGATGAGGCTAAGGTTCTAGGCAAATACTGTTCGAGGTTTATCACGAATGAGACAACTAAGCAGGTAAGAACCTGGAAAGCACAATTGAACATTGTGTTACATGATGAAGAAATGCCACAAGAAGACAGGTCCTTAGCCGCCTATATGTTGGAGAAGAAGATTTCGGACTGCCTAGCAGAGGCATCAGAAAAGAGGAAGGCCCTGTCCGACGTCAAGTAACCGCCGTTGCTGCTCCCCTGACAAATCACGTGACTTCATTCTCGCGAGAGTTCGATCCAGGCAAGTGCAGACTTTTTACCCGGTTCACACAGGTGTAGAACATATCTCCAGACCGACATGAGATGCAAATACATTGGTTTAATAGGACCATTAAGGTGAGATAAAATTTAAGCATGTATGAAGGGTGTGGAGGAGTCAGGTTTTCATTCTGTGATCCAATCATGTTGGGCTAATCAAAGTCAGAAGCATTGAGAGGGGTGGAATGACAAGGAAGGCGCAGGAACTATAACTCGGGTTTGAATTCAACGCCAGGCTGCCCAAAAAGGAAATAAAGTTTAAAAACAGAAACCTACGGGATTCGAACCCTCGAAGGAGGATAATCTATAAGGGAGGTAACTTAGACAACTAGACTATACTCCCAACAAGTACCTGGGGTCTCAGAGGAGCTAGGAGGCACAATAGTCGTCCGTGCACAACCTGCCATTTTCAGACCATTCCCTCCATTATCACTCATCTTGCGGCAAACCAAGGTAATAAAATTCTGTGTATCGTTACTGTTCTGGAACTATATACTGAAGCCTTGTAGCGAGAACAACAGTAGCAGGGTTTTTGGTGTTGGATTTGGCCGAAACGGGAAGGTGCACGTGATGTGTCAGGCGAGAACAACAGTAGCAGGGTTTTTGAAAAATCGGTCATTCCCAGGGCTTCCAGATGCCAGGAAACGGCCTCTGCGAGCCCAGGGTTTGCCGAGCCGCATTTTCGGTCTTAATCGGTCGTCGAGGTCAACCCTGGGAATGGCGGGGTTCACCTAACATTGTTGGTCACTGTGGGAAGTAAATGAACTCAGATGGAGTACCCTAAAAGCACTCAAATGGAGTGTGTAAAGTACTCGGATGTAGCGCTTCCAGGTACTCAATCTGAGTACTTTTCTGCAAAAAACTGTCTCCATGTGAGTACCTCAGGTACTCAAAGGGAGTGCCCAGAGGTACTCGTTGTGAGTGCTTTAAGCACTCCATTTGAGTGTTTCTCTTTGGTAGTTTTCAACAAGAAAAATGAACCCTGCTGAGCACGTACTCATGCCAAGGGTTCAGGAATGGGGATCATTATGGAACTTACGGAACACAGTACACAGGCTTAATTAACCGCTGCCTCCAGGGATCGAACGAGGGACCACATGTATCCATTCAAAATCCAATAGAGAACAAAATACCACCGGACTAAACAACCAATGTGGGGAGTTGGATGAAAGGTTCCAATATGGTAATTCACATGTTGTCCCAATAACATCTTTATTTATCTCCAGCCACGCTATCTACCCGAATATGGGCTATACAAAACCATGCTACTCTGAATTATAATGAATTGGTTTGAATACATTAAGGAATTTTCGAACTCTGAGTTTCCGATTTTGTTTTGACTCGTGTTTCTTCCCAATTTACAATTTTACAACTTCAAGCGCTGTGAATGGACATGGGATTAGAGTTTGAATCAGATTCTCTGTAAATTTTCAAATACCCAGAATTTTGAAGGAATTTTACAGCTCTTTGCAGAACTTAGGGCGCGGCGTGTTTTTTTTTTTTTTTGGTAAGTTTTCACGAGAACAGCGATTGCGGGATCAGTTCTCAACCGTTTGCCCTGGAAATAGGATCATTCGATTTGCACGGAAAGGGTGGAGGGCTTCGTCTCCTAGGTTTTTTTATGGGCGCCGAAAATTTCCTTTTTGGGATAGATTCCCGTGTTTCTCAGTGGTTGAGCGGAGAACATGTCCCATGGGACCTATTTTGCTCTGATTGACCTATATTTTTATTATGGTGGATTTGGACATATTCCGGAGGGCCTGAAATACTGGGATAGTGAATGTGAATGCTGGTTCAAATCCACCATACACTTTGAGATCAGCAATATGAAAGGAATTTATCTGTGAACTGTATATTTGAAGTATTGATCACATTCAAAATACCGGTATTTGAGGCCCTCTGGAATATGTTCAACTCCAACATAATAAAAATATAGGTCAATCGGAGCAAAATAGGTCCCATGGGACGTGTTCTCCGATCTATCCCAAAAAGGAAATTTTCGGCGCCCATAAAAAAACCTAGGAGCCGAAGCCCTCCGCCCTTTCCGTGCGAATCGAATGATCCTATTTCCAGGGCAAACGGTTGAGAACTGATCCCGCAATCGCTGTTCTCGTGAAAACTTACCAAAAAAAAAAAAAACACGCCGCGCCCTAAGTTCTGCAATGTAAACTATGAATTCGAGATTCGAGGATGGGCGGTCTGATTCCTAAAAATCACTTCAATGGAGGACTGGTGTGGGGAGTGACACCCGAAATAATCCTGATCCAACGGAATTTCAAATGTTTTCCAGGCAACAGCTCATATGTAGGATCCCGAAGAAGTACTACCCTCGAGGAAACTCAGATGAAGTACCCCCAAAAGTAGTGTCTCGAAGGGAACTCAGGTGGAGTACCTACAGAGGTAGTGCCTCGAAGGGTACTCCAATGGAGTACCCCGGGGAGTAGTACTCTGATCGGCACTCCGATAGAGTACCCAAAAAAGCACTACCAATTGAGGTACTCAGTGAGAGTACCTTTTTTGCATAAATAGTACCCGGGTAAGGTAGGCGCAGTCCGCATCCATCGAGTCACGTGATGTAACAGCGTGACACCGACTCCCGCCCTTACTAGTTGGTAGCGTCGGAGTTCGGACATAAAGTAGAACCATAGGAAGGTGTATTTTGAGTGTAGGAACAATCCTATGGTGCCAGAATTTTGATATCTGCCCTCAGAAAAATGTTTATGGCATTTTGTTTTGAAAGTGTCTCAAATGACTGATCCGACACTATGCCGCAGTTTTAGAAATCGGAGCTCGAAAATTCGCGCTTCCCAAAAAGTAAATATTACAGTCACGTGATATAACATCATGCCTCGCGCGAAGTGCACGTTGTGGCCACCACACTTGCTTTCTACCCCCACCAGCATCAATTCTCAAGCAGCAAAACCAATGCCCAAGCGAAAAGGACAGTGTAGGACCAAAAATCTTGGTCATTATGCCCTCAAGGTTCATTCCAGCCCCTATTTTTGCACTTGGCTCACTCATTTATGTTTCGGACAGCGGAAACAGACAAGTAGTGGCGATGAGCAACCTACCAAGCGATCTCGAAGTGCTGCAAATACAGATTCAGGCTCTGACTCAGGCTCTGACTCAGGCTCTGACTCAGGCCGGAGTGAGATAGACTCAGTGGAACCTCCTGTTTACAGTGACTCAGACTTGGACTGGGACCAGGAAGAAGAACCTGAACTGGAGATTCTTGAGGAGGATGATATCCCCCATCCAAAGAATCAAGCAGACTTGCTTAACTGGCTCAAAATTAGTGGTGAACACTTGGATTCTCTTGTAACAAGTGCTGCTCCAACCCATCGAGGCAGCTATCACACTCGAAAAATTGGACAGGAAATCTATGCGTCGCTTCTCTGTCCGCTCATCAAGGTTTGCTGATGCATACTTCCATGGACTGGATGGAGCTGATGCAGCATGGGCAAATAAGACATATCGAGGCCACAGAACCCTTCCTCCCCAGTATCGTGATGATCTTAGGGAGTACAAGCAGCGCAAAAATATTTATTAGATAGGATAAGTAGTGTACTATATAGCCAGCAATAAGATTGTATTTTTGTTTGACTTAACTGTGCAGGAAGGTGTTGTTTCAACCTTAGGCCACAAAAACCAGTCCCCCCCACTCCAATTATAGTGAGAGTAGCACAGAAAAGCCTTCTCAGATGTGGAAAACGCGCTTTCCCACGCTACTGTCACCCATCAGTCACGTGCACGTGACTCGATGGATGCGGACTGCGCCTACCTTACTCACATGGAGTACTTTTACTTTCCACAGTGTGGTTCGAAATGGGTTTTCAAAGCCAAGAAGGACGCCGCCGGCAACGTCGTTCACTACAAGGCCCGGCTCGTCGCGCAGGGGTTTTCACAAGTCCCCGGCGTTGACTACTTCGACGTTTACGCCCCCGTCACCAAACTCGCTTCCATTCGCACCGTCCTCGCCAAAGCAGCCGAACTCGACTGGGAAATCCACCAGGTCGATATCAAGGGTGCGTACCTCAACGGTGAGCTCACCCCCGACGAGCAAATCTATATGCGCCAACCTCCCGGCTTTCCCGCTCCCAGTTCATCCGGCAAAGTCTGCCATCTGCTCAAGACCCTCTACGGCTTGAAGCAGAGCGGCCGGCGCTGGTATCAAAAGCTTGTCGATGGGTTTCCAGCGTTGCGAGTCGGACCAGGCCGTGTTTTTCGAGCGAAAGAACGGCCGTGTGGTGTGTGTGGTGGTTGTGCATGTGGATGATTGCACGATTGCGGCGGAGAAATTGGCGTTGGTGGCGGGTTTCAAGGCGGATGTGGGGAGGCATGTTGAGGTTTCTGACCTTGGTGAGTTGCATTGGTTGCTGGGTATCGAGGTGAAGCAGGACCGCGAGGCGCACACTATTTATTTGCCGCAGCGCGCGTACATCGATTCGATCCTTCGACGCTATGGTCTCGATGAACTCAAGCCAGTCTCCACACCCAGGGAGACCACGACCCACCTCTCCTCTTCGCAGTCCCCGAGCACGACGCGTGAAATCGCGCTCATGCGCGACATCCCGTACGACGCGGCGGTGGGATCGCTGATGTACTGCGCGATTGCTACTCGCCCGGACATCGCGTTCGCTGTCCAGGTCGTGTCGCGTTTCACCAAGAACCCGGGTGCCGAGCACTGGAACGCCGTCAAGCGCATTTTTCGCTACCCCAAGGGCTCGCGCGATCAGTGGCTCACCTATGGTGATGCCGGCGCTGAGCTTGTCGGGTACGCGGATGCTGATGGCAGCATGGCCGAGGATCGTAAGGCCCTCACGGGCTACGCGTTCATGATCAACGGCGGTGCCGTTGCGTGGAGTTCGAAGCAGCAGGCCATCGTTTCGCTCTCAACGACGGAAAGCGAGTACGTCGCGGCTACGGAGGCCGCGAAGGAGGCGCTATGGCTGCGTTCGATGCTCGCGCAGTTGTTCTCACCAGTCCCGGGCACCATCGGGTTTTTGACACTTTGCTTGTGCGTGCTTGTGCAGTCCTGTATGAACCTGTACAGGCTCATACAAGACTCCAGGCCACTAATCCTTGTCAGAAACTCCACCAGACCTCAACAAATGGTTACTCTGACATATCCCAATGCATTTTGGGGATCATTTCTGGAATTTCTTTTCAACGGCCGTACCCGTTGACGGGACGGTGGGCAGCCCCACTGCGATTCCGCTAGTTCTGCTGCCGTCTCAGGCAATTTGTTTTGGCTATTTCATTGCTTCAATGTGCGCAGAAAGTACACTAAATCCTCCCTAGTACTTCCCTGTATCATTCCTGAACAAATCAGCTGCCAGTTTGGGCCTGCGGAACTCAGTTTGACGGGGTGGCCCGCTAGCTAGTATTTGCGTCTGTTGGGGGTACCGGCGGAAAGAAATTCACCGGTCCATCAACACCCCATGTAAATTCGTGAAAATGGTCTTGAACCATTCACAGGATACCGGCCTTCATTCTACCACACAGTGGATTGTTCAGGGATAGTATGGCCCTCGAGAACTAGCCATAAATCCTAAGGTGGCCCAGTACCCGGTCATTGATAATAAGCTGGTTCCACAAACTCGATTTTTCAGAATACCACAAAATATTTTATTACAAGAGAACGAAGGTGGAATAGTATGGATGAAACGGTCCATATATCAAACACCCATCGGACATTTATTTTGTCCAGTTAGTGTACGTCCCCGAGCGGAATTTGGGCAACGTCAGCTCAAGAAAGTATTTGACCTCTATGTGTTTATGCAGAAGTTCTCCGGGAGCGGGTGGAATGATGAAGCCAAGCACCCGACGAAAACGGAGGACTATATCAAGGATTGTGTGAAAGTGTGTGCTTCAGCTCGCGGGTTCGCGTGCCGCACACATTACAGCCACTGGCAGTACCGAAGGCGCGGATGAAAAATTCCCTGTTTGGGATGTTTTCGAAGAATTCCCCAGATCTCAGTCAGTTTTGCACCGATTCACATGAAACCTAGCCAGATCCTCCAGGCTAATTCATACGCAATTATTGATACAAAGAAACTTGCAAAAATACTTGATATTGATTGGCCTGTGATTTCGGCCTGCTTCCACGATAAATGATGTCTAGCATAGTCCAAACATGTTCAAATGAGCTGATTCTTTGCAACAGCGAACTAATATACGTTTAGAAAGATTTCATAGAGCCAGAATTCCAGATAATTTAGTCTATGATGCCTGTGATCCCTTCTGGACAACGGGCAATCCACGCTGATCTCGAAATATTGTGATAATTGAATGCAACCATAAATTCTGGGTCTACGACATCATTCATAATCTACGTAAGTCTATTGTATCATACAACCAGACCATTTGAACAAGTTTCAGGCTTGCTAAAGGGCACCCACCACCCAAACAGCCTGAAATCCAAGATTCTCCACTATGAAATACTTTAACAAGTATCTCTCTATCACTAATTCCGCATGAATTAGCCTGAATTATCTAGCATGATTCCATCCAAATCCACGAAGAACTAACCGAGATCTGAGGAATTCTTTGAAAGCATCCCAAAGAGTAAAATCTTCATCCACGCCTTCGGTACTGCCAATAGCTGTAATCACTACGCCAATGTCCCGAAAATTCCGTCTAAATATGGTGCCGTTCAAGGGGCTACCGATTCCCGAAAAATATACCTTATGTCGAAATTCTTTGCTCAGAGAGGCGAGGGGGGACCCTCCCTCCCCACGTGATGGGAAAGTGTCTATATAAGGAAATTCCCATCAGATGGGTCTCGGGTAACATTTGCCGATGTCCCCGGCAGTTGCCGCTGCCGCGCTGCCGACACCTGTCCCTTCGTCTGAGAGCAGAATCTCATTGAGACAATAATGTAAAGAGTCAGACTGCATCTCACAACAGTCTTATAACTCTTTGCACTATTTACATTCCATCTTGTCTTCCATTAGCTTTCTAGTGCAAACTTGTTAAGGGCCTTCAGGTTTGGCAACTTATGCAGTAAGGTAGAACTTATTCAACGAGCTTCATAAATAGTAAGTGACAACAACATGCCTTTCAGGAAAGCCTATAAGCATTACCTCGGTTGAGAAAACTCAGTATATCAGTCGTATATACCACAAGTGTGCCGGGTCTGCCATCTTCACCTTGTTTCATGGTCTATCTATGGCCATGTCTATCCTCACAGGCATAGGCAAGACATAATTTACCTCCAGGATGGCTGAGATACACTCAAATGCCCTGCTATCGCGGGCCAAGGACCCCCCCCTCCCCCCCCCAAATAAGGAAATTTCTTATCTTGGGATCCGACCTATATTAGGGTAATCATCGGTCCTGGCGAAAAGCCAAAAACTGCCCCTTGCCGAGGTCAAATCTAATTCTTTTCTAAACCGATTCCTACGAGTGTGGGCGCGTTTAAACGGCAGGAAGCGGCACTTTCGATTCAGGTCACTCTTAGGATACAAATACTGATTTTTCTTTCAATCAAATTTCACCCTATTTGGTTTCAACCCCCGAGCGTTTGTCTCATTGCTCGTTCAATCCATCGCAAATTTACTTGGTTTTGGGCGCGTTCGAACGTTGAGAGTCGGAGAATTCCGATTCGCAAAATGAAACGTGTCACATCAGTCGAAAAATACCTGGAGCCACAATTTACTGCTCCTTACATACATTCAACCACAGCGAGGGCATTTTTTGTATCAAGCCATTTTTTCTGCTATTCAGTTTGTTGGATTTCAAGGACGAGATTCCAAATAAGCAGTGAACCCGTTGCAAACGCGCGGGGATTTCATTCAACATGTACACGAATATATACTAGAACAGGCTGTAGAGAGCTGTGGAAGAAATACTAAAAACAACGAGCTGTAAAGAATGCTGTAGAACTAAGCTGTTGAAGTGAGCAGTGCGTGCACAGCAGTTGTACTTTCAACACAGTTCATAGTCCTCAGCACTGCCTTTATGTACAACAGACCCAAACTTGAAACAATTGGTTCAGATCAATTGTGAGGATTTTGAAGATATTGGATGAATTGAAATTACATAGTGGACTGGCAGAACAACGCAAGCACCACTTAGTCGCTTGCTAATGCGCCCAAAATTGCTCAAATCGGCTTCAAAATGAGCGAGATCCGGATCCGGCAAGTGGCCGGATCAAATGTTTGTCTTTATTTCTTTTCCTTTTGTGGGACCATACATTGCTATTTTGTGCATAAGGTGGAGAGCGTGGGAACCCCGCACCTTTATGTAAGCCGTGACAAAGCGTGACGTGACCGTCCAAATCTTGAGGTCGAGAACAAAAAATTCAATAAATCCGCGCCAAAAAATGTAATTCATCACTCCTCTTTTTTTTCCCATGGGAGCTCCCTTGCCCGCGCTTAGCGCGGGCCGAAAAAATGGATTTTGGGGCTACCAATGGCCCATTTTGCCAGTCCAGTCCCCTCAATAGGCTAGGCCCCGCATAGCGCAGGCCGAAAATTGAATTCTAGGGGGCCCAACTGGACATTTTGACAGCTGCTCACTGGCCACAGCAAAAAAAATGGATTTTGAGGCCACTGGCAGCCCATTTTGCAGGCCCACCAGCTCAATGCTTCCTCTATAGCCTAGCATGATTGATACCCACACATGATAGCCATCAGGGAAACCCTCCTTTGGTAATTTCCCGGGATTACCAGGAATTACCAGGAAATTACCGCGAATCTGGTCAAATTACCTCCATCACCTTCATTACCTGTTTTACACAAGTGCCTAGAAATTCCACCAGATTACCACTCAATTACCAGCAATTACCTCCCATTTCCGCAGCATTTTGCGGCTCAAATCTTGTCATACGTTGATAGAAATTTCAGAAAGTTATATATTCAATGAAACATCTACTAAATACAGGGAATGTACATGTACAATTACAAACTACTCGGTCAGTGTGGTCTCGGCACAGTGAAGTATGCTAGCAAACCAAGGTATCAGCACAACAGAATGAAGAGTGAGAGCCTGGAGAACATGTACCTTGAATTTCGTACAGCACGGAACTGGGGATGAACAATCTGAACAGCCACACAAACTGATACCTACCTATCTACCTACCACTCACTGGCGCGCCGCTGAATGCTGAGAATCTAGCGATAGACGTCAGCTAAGTCTAGTCTCGGGAACATTATGTAAGTGAGAACGTACCAGTTGTGATCCGCTACACCTTAGGCCCAAACAAAAACGAGGGCGCAAGAAGCTTGCACAGGGTATAATAATTAGCGGTGAACTAACACATGGAATCGGAAGGATGAACCAATCAGTGCAGGGAAAGCTAAACAAGGGATTGGACATGCCCGTCAATACAGTATGTGGCCTTCGGGACTGCGCGATGAACGGTTGGTTGTGCAACCTGCGACTGAATGACAAGTTGTCAGGCTAGACACCCCGAGCACAAAGAAAGGGTGCACGTACATTGTGTCCGAACATGCATCATTTTGCCTGGGGCACCGCGGCAGCAGCTGCCGCTTAGCTGCGTCAGCGCAAGGAGCGCCACGGATCATCTGGAAGGGCAGAAGATAAGTATACCGTGAACAGAGAAGTTGGATAAAAATTGCACCTGGACATTCAGGATGGTAATGAAGTGAGTCTCCGACAGCAACGAGGTGAGCGGCGGACGCGGACTCATGGGGGCACTGTGTGGATGTCACGCAGATGCCAAGAATGGATAAGGGGGACTCACAGGTACATCGGTGATCATATTACAGTGAGCGGTGGGGCTGGAGTAGAGATTGGGAGGGGGAAAAGGCACGACGAGCGAAGGAAGATGGGGGGAAAGGAAGAGAGTCGTTTGATGGCGTCGTGATGAAATCAAAACGAACCATCCGCCACGATCACGTGCATCTCGCGTAGGTTCGCGTAACATTCTCGGCGGAATCAATGATTTAGGGCCAGCACTTGATGCACTTGTAAGGTCCCCGTCGATTCTCAGTATTCGAGTCTGGAAGGATGGCTCCTTCGGTGCTTAGTTGCTTAGGTATCTGACATACCCATTGATGCAGCCTTGACAAATTGCTGCAGTTTTGGGAAGTTCAAGAAATGAACCTGTAGGTAATGTCGGAAACCGTGGTAATTCAACCAAATTACCCCAAATTACCGGAATCTCGTAGAGACTTTGGAAATTTCCCGGAATTAGGGGGAAATTACCAAAGGAGGGTTTCCCTGATGGCATAGGCCAAAATATAGGATGCCTAGTAGCATATTTTGACAGCTGCTCACTGGCTGCAGCAAAAAATGGATTTTGGGGCTGCTGGCAGGATATTTTGCAGGCCTGTATGTAACCCATCACTTGCTGCGAAGCATCACCTTCCCCGATATGAGACGCCGGAAGGGTCGGGCCGGTCACGTGAGGGATTACATAATTGTCCAAATCCTCCATTCCGGCTGACCAAAATCGCACAGAATGGATGGAAAGTAGGTTCGGACCAAGCCCCTTCGAGATCACATGTTATTCACGTGCAAGCAGGGAATTCTGAGAAGAGGCTTGATCCAAGATGTAAAAATAGTGGCACTCGTTCTGCGCGTCCTCCCGTGTCGAGAACCGCGTCAATCGATTTGGACTTTCGATATAAATCGTTCACAAGAACCCCCCGGATAACCTGCCCTACTCAGATTTCCATTCCGGATCCAAGTGACGCCGAAACATCTTCGTCAATGATCGCATCTTGAGGCGAGTGCACGAAAACAAAACTACTCGCAGAATGTTTTTACAAGCCTTGGAATGATTCTGAGTTGACATAAGTCGAGCCCACATGCCCTTCGACATCTCAGGGCTTTAGTCTACATAACTATGTGGAAATGAGGTCGTCCCATGAAGGCGAAGAATGTCCCGATTTGGGGAAATTTTGCTGCTTAGTCAGACGCGCGACGCGTCTCCGCCACCGCCTTCCTCCTTCATCCCGAGCACATATAGGTATCAAGTGGCTCTAGGATGTCCACAAGGCCCACCCCGACCCCTCGCTCCCCTCAGACCCCCCGCCGCCACCCATTCTCCCCCGTTGCACCACGCACACCTGGAACTCCTCGCCGGCACCTCCCTCCGCGAGCCAATCGTCTTCAGGGCATTAAACCGTGGCCACACACGGTCGATGCGACACGGCGCATGGTAATGCTGAAACTGAAGCTGTCTTACACGCCCGATGACTGGCAAATTCACCTCATTATACGTATCCTTCGTGGCTTCGACTCCATATTTCTGGCCGGCACTGGTTACGGAAAAAGCTTGATTTTCGAGGCGGTTGCAGTTCTAGGGGGGAAGAAGAAAGTGACGATTATTATCTGCCCTCTTAAAGCACTTGAAGCGGACCAGGTACGTACATTCATGCATCATGCGGCGCCAGACTAAAAAAATGCTTCCCCCGTCTTTTCAGGTCAAGCAAGCTAACGAGAAGGGGATCAGTGCCATCTTAGTCAATGAGGACAACACCAGTGACCCCGCAGTGTGGAAGAAGGCGGAGAAGAGCGCCCAGCTCGTGTATATCTCTCCGGAGATGGCCCTTTCCGACTCTTTCGGGCGACTCTGGATGGATTCAAAGTTTCGGCGCCGCGTGAACGCTTTGATCGTCGATGAAGCTCACTGCATCGACGAGTGGGGTGAGGAGTTTCGTCCCAAGTACAGAGAACTTCACCGGCTTCGGAATTTCACGGGCCAGGAGGTCCCGTTTGTCGCGTGCACCGCTACGTGCGCCACCAGCACCTTCAACGTTATCTGGTCTTCTCTTGGGTTTGGACATCGACCGTTCTGGGGCCTGGACGCTGGGTCTGACCGCGGGAACCTCTTCTTTCGCACTCGAACCCTTACCAATATTCACAATCCAGTCCTCGACGTCCTCAGTCTCTTGCCTCCTGATCTCGATGAAAACTCAGTGCCCGCGGACATCCCAAAAATATTGACCTACCACGGCTCTGTTGCGGGGACTGGGAAGGCGAAAACGACGTGGCGACGCGCCCTTCCATTGCATCTTCGGAGTTGTGTCGTGTCGTATTCCGCCGAAATCTCCGAGGCTGCCAAGAAACAGTGTTGGGAAGGTTTCTTGTCTGGTCGCTACCGGATTCTGTGTGCCACAGATGCAGCCGGAATGGGTTGCAATGTCCCGGACGTTGAATACTCGATTGTGTTCGAGTGCCCCAGGTCGCTTTCTGTCCTTGTCCAGCGCTGGGGACGTGCAGGGCGAAGCCGAGAAGGCATCGGGACCTGTATGTTTTTCGCGCAAACTTGGGCCTACAGACCTGCTCCCCCGGGTGTCGGACTTGCGGTTCAGAGGGTTAAGGGGAAGGATAAGCTGATAATCGAGCTGCAGTCGCACACGACGTCGCGGGGAAAGCTGGAGGCAAATCTGGAAGCATTCATCAACTCCGGAGCTTCCCAGGAAGGTACGTTACTTCCAGATCAGATTTCGGCGACATTTGACATAATTAGCCTGCTCCCATGTTTTCATCGCGAAGCTGTTCCGTCCAGAGACAGGTCTTGACATCTACGACAGCCTCACCGATCCGGTCGCCGCGAAGTCTGGGGTACTCTCCAGCAGATCTTCACACGAGCTAAGCTGGACTGTCATCGACCTTAAACGCTCGCCGCCTTCGTCCCGCTGCTGCGACCACTGCAATCCGCAGTTGTTGGATTGGTGCAAGCCATCCAACTCTCACGATCCACGCATACTCAAGTACGCAGCCGAATTCATTCACCCGCTTCCACCGCCCCCATCTCGACCCTCATCCCGTACCTCTGTCATTTCGGATCTTGGCACGGTGGCCTCCCAAGATTCCGTCGACTTCGAGCCTGTGCAAGGCAAGCAGACGGTGTCCAAAGAGGACAAGGATTCACTGCGTATCCTGCTGGTGAAATGGCGGAAAGAGCGGCATTTCCGCATGGGAAACAGCCCTTATCTTCCGTGTGAGGTTGTTCTTCCGCCCAAGCAGCTGGAGAAACTCGTTGCCTCATGCGGAACATTTTTGAATCATACACTTGTGCAGCCAAAGCACATTCAGAAGGTGGTAGCTTGGGAAATGGCTCCGGCGTCGGACGTCTCCGAAGTTTGCGATGTGATCGCGAGCTGGCGCATCACTCTAGAAATTTTGCGCACCCCCCAATCTCGCCGACGTCCACGGAAAAGGGGGCGCCAAACTCCTGTCCCACCCACCCCACAGCCTGTCTTTACTCCTGTCCCTTCATCTTCGCAACCACTTCCGAGCCCGAGAACACCTGGCGCCGCACGGCGAGGGACATTCCGCGGGCGTGGAACCCCCGCACAACCGAGTGTTTCCAATCGCGCGAGGCCTGCCGCTTATCCGACACCACTCTCAACACCGCAGACCATGACTCCTTCATACGATGCTTTCTTCAGCAGTGACATCTTCACGGACATTTACACCTCGTTCTTCTCTTCTAGCCGCTTCTCTTGTACCATCTACACCAACAGCAGGGCCCTCTTCCTATCGGTCAATATGATAGTAGCATTTAATTGTATACAGTTTATTTTATTCTACGCCGTCGAAATCATTTCCACCTCCCAATCCCCCCGATCCCACAACTCCGTCCCCATCTTCATTCCCATGTAAATCCAGATAAGTGTCGGCCGAGATTGGATTGTTGGTCAGGCTATCAAACACTGTATTGTTGTCCAGTGTTGTATCGCGTGCACTCCCGGTTGAGGACTCGGCTGCGGGCGCGTAACCACCCAGAGCAGGGTCGTATGTCGTGCTCTGGATGAACTCCGTGAATTTGCTGTTCCACTCCTCGGTACCTTTAACAAAGACATCAACAATAGCAGAGCGTGGCGCCTCCACGGGTCCGGGATTTTTGGGTAGTTTCTTCGGAAGTTTCTTCGGTGGTGCAGGTACGAAGTGTCCGGCCGTGTTCACAACATGAAATTTGCGCCGTTGCATTTCGGCGACCAGGGCCTGGATGTCTTGCTCGAATTTGACCTCCTTCGAACGCCGAGCACGATCCGGGTCACCGAAGAAATTTGCGACCATGTGGGTAATTTCACGGAATGCCTCGACACAGGCAGAACCCTTCCGAATAATATAATGGATGGTTACACCCGATCCAGATGCGATGAAAACCCGCTGCGTAAGTCACGATGTGAGCAGGGGATGAGTTTCAGGTTGATGCAGGCTCACCTTCGCCCAGAAATTCAGCTGTTCAAGGTAAAGATCCGAGGCAATAGTACGGCCGAAGATACCCCAACGATTGATGAACCAAGAGCTCTCCAGTGCCCGGCGTAGCTTGTCGGGTAGCTCATACTTCCATCGCACCAATACTTCTGCGCACTCGCGGGCGTAGTTGTGTTGACCAACACCCCGAAAAGCGAGGCCCCAGTATTTGAGAACACGTATAAGCTGCCCCGGATCCCCAAAACTAACCGCCTTTTCAAAAAGACAGAAGAATAAGCTGTCGCGAATGAAATAAATTGAATGTGCCATCCAATCGTCGCCTGCTTCTTGGGCCAACTTTGCAGCAGTGGCAGTCGCAAACTGAGTCGATATTGCCAGAGATATTGCTTGTATATCTTCCAATGTTGGCTGCCATCCCGAGAGTTGTGAGTACAGGGTGAATCCGTTGATGACCCTGGTAGACTTGATATCAGTTCCCCGGATACAATTTGTGCTGCGTCAGACTTACATGACACAATGCAGAATCCGGGCAATCAGTGAGTGACGGATTAAGGACTTGGCAGCAGCGTAGTTGGGTTTTGCAACGTCCCACTTGCGGTTGAGCAGTCCCTTGTGTGCTGCAAGAGACGATGGATCTTCTACTGCGTGCCCATAGTGCGTTCGCATGATCATATGGGAGGCCTGGAGGGCAAAGTGGAAAGGTGCACTCAACTCCTGGGCGTATTCAAGCCGCTCCATCGGGGAAACATCGTCCGTTCGGTCCCGGCGCGCTGCACGGAGGTTGTTTGAGGTCAACCAATCCCCCACGAATATTCTCCAAACGGAGGCCCACACGGTCTCAGGAATCGTGCTTCGTTCGCGTACCCCTTCCAGAACCTTGACCACACCCTTTTTAGAGCCCTCGTTGACATCGAGTGCGCCGTAGGGATTAACATCGGATTTTTCGTGAGAAATGGGTCGGTCCATCGGCAGCATCGAAGCAACGGCTGCGGCCAACGTTTTGCGATCCTTCCAACGACTGTTCCCCGGTGTGTACGCGACAATCACTTCTGCGATGAGGGCGACAAACGACTTGCCAATGATGGCATCATCTTGCGGCGTAGGTTTAATGTCTGCAGCTGTCGCGTTCACTCGCCGGCCCCGCATCGCAAGCTGCTCCGCAAGATCAGCTTCTGTGAATGGCTCGATCCCTTTGAGGCCAACGATGGCACAATTCGTGGCATTGATCATGTCGTTTGTATTTGCCAGCCGCTGCTGAGACTTGCGCTGGAAGATGTTGATATTGTCGAAGATGGTGAAGAAGACCTGGCCACTCGTCATGAGTTCCACTGCAAGTCGGATGGCGTCGGCAGATATGATAACCTTGAGCCGTTCGATGGTCCGAATCGAAACAGAGACTCCGGCATTGCTCAGCATGAGAATAACACGAGAACCTGTCCCCGATATTTTGAAGAAAAGACCGAGAAGAAGCGGCAAGAGGTTGGTAGCACGGTTCCGGACAAATGCCAACATGCATATGGTCAACAGAATGGCCTGGATAAGCTAGTTAGTTCTCGTAGGACATGGAGCTTGCAAAGGACGTAGTTCTGCCTGTGTCGAGGCATTCCGTGAAATTACCCACATGGTCGCAAATTTCTTCGGTGACCCGGATCGTGCTCGGCGTTCGAAGGAGGTCAAATTCGAGCAAGACATCCAGGCCCTGGTCGCCGAAATGCAACGGCGCAAATTTCACGTTGTGAACACGGCCGGACACTTCGTACCTGCACCACCGAAGAAACTTCCGAAGAAACTACCCAAAAATCCCGGACCCGTGGAGGCGCCACGCTCTGCTATTGTTGATGTCTTTGTTAAAGGTACCGAGGAGTGGAACAGCAAATTCACGGAGTTCATCCAGAGCACGACATACGACCCTGCTCTGGGTGGTTACGCGCCCGCAGCCGAGTCCTCAACCGGGAGTGCACGCGATACAACACTGGACAACAATACAGTGTTTGATAGCCTGACCAACAATCCAATCTCGGCCGACACTTATCTGGATTTACATGGGAATGAAGATGGGGACGGAGTTGTGGGATCGGGGGGATTGGGAGGTGGAAATGATTTCGACGGCGTAGAATAAAATAAACTGTATACAATTAAATGCTACTATCATATTGACCGATAGGAAGAGGGCCCTGCTGTTGGTGTAGATGGTACAAGAGAAGCGGCTAGAAGAGAAGAACGAGGTGTAAATGTCCGTGAAGATGTCACTGCTGAAGAAAGCATCGTATGAAGGAGTCATGGTCTGCGGTGTTGAGAGTGGTGTCGGATAAGCGGCAGGCCTCGCGCGATTGGAAACACTCGGTTGTGCGGGGGTTCCACGCCCGCGGAATGTCCCTCGCCGTGCGGCGCCAGGTGTTCTCGGGCTCGGAAGTGGTTGCGAAGATGAAGGGACAGGAGTAAAGACAGGCTGTGGGGTGGGTGGGACAGGAGTTTGGCGCCCCCTTTTCCGTGGACGTCGGCGAGATTGGGGGGTGCGCAAAATTTCTAGAGTGATGCGCCAGCTCGCGATCACATCGCAAACTTCGGAGACGTCCGACGCCGGAGCCATTTCCCAAGCTACCACCTTCTGAATGTGCTTTGGCTGCACAAGTGTATGATTCAAAAATGTTCCGCATGAGGCAACGAGTTTCTCCAGCTGCTTGGGCGGAAGAACAACCTCACACGGAAGATAAGGGCTGTTTCCCATGCGGAAATGCCGCTCTTTCCGCCATTTCACCAGCAGGATACGCAGTGAATCCTTGTCCTCTTTGGACACCGTCTGCTTGCCTTGCACAGGCTCGAAGTCGACGGAATCTTGGGAGGCCACCGTGCCAAGATCCGAAATGACAGAGGTACGGGATGAGGGTCGAGATGGGGGCGGTGGAAGCGGGTGAATGAATTCGGCTGCGTACTTGAGTATGCGTGGATCGTGAGAGTTGGATGGCTTGCACCAATCCAACAACTGCGGATTGCAGTGGTCGCAGCAGCGGGACGAAGGCGGCGAGCGTTTAAGGTCGATGACAGTCCAGCTTAGCTCGTGTGAAGATCTGCTGGAGAGTACCCCAGACTTCGCGGCGACCGGATCGGTGAGGCTGTCGTAGATGTCAAGACCTGTCTCTGGACGGAACAGCTTCGCGATGAAAACATGGGAGCAGGCTAATTATGTCAAATGTCGCCGAAATCTGATCTGGAAGTAACGTACCTTCCTGGGAAGCTCCGGAGTTGATGAATGCTTCCAGATTTGCCTCCAGCTTTCCCCGCGACGTCGTGTGCGACTGCAGCTCGATTATCAGCTTATCCTTCCCCTTAACCCTCTGAACCGCAAGTCCGACACCCGGGGGAGCAGGTCTGTAGGCCCAAGTTTGCGCGAAAAACATACAGGTCCCGATGCCTTCTCGGCTTCGCCCTGCACGTCCCCAGCGCTGGACAAGGACAGAATATCCTTCCCCTTAACCCTCTGAACCGCAAGTCCGACACCCGGGGGAGCAGGTCTGTAGGCCCAAGTTTGCACGAAAAACATACAGGTCCCGCATCAGGAAAACCCTCCTTTCAAAATTTGTGACAATTTGGTAGGATTGGGCCGAACTGAACAAATCCTGCCACAATCGAGCCAAATTTGGCCTAATGCTAAATTTTGACAATTGTGCAAACCCGATCATTGGTCTACGAGTTTTGACAGATTTTGACAGATTTTGACAGATCCGCGACAGATCTGCGACGTGTTTTCAGCAATTTTTGTCGCCTTCTGGTCCATTCCTCAACACACAATGATTAAGATATAACAGGTATATATTGACTATAGATGTAGATGTACATAGTATAGCTCAAACAAAGTAATATACTACTAACACTAATTGATAGAGAGGCCACGCAATAGTCACGAGACGTTCAGCAAGGTACCTGCAGAATAATTACTATTAGCGCCAAAAAAGGGAAGTTACACCAAACAAAATGCACCTGTATGATGTATCGGCCAAAAAAAAGCCGTTCGGATCACTTGAACACTGTAACAACAGTCACAGTCAGAAGGTTTCCGAGGAACAGGCATGGCAAATATCGCTTACCAACACAGGAAATCTGTTACATCAGTCGGCATGAGTCAGTCGTGTCCGGGAAGGGTGGGCCGTGGCATCCTATCGTGGTGGGAATATACATACAGCTGTGAGCGTGGTTATCATGGAAAGGCAACAGCAACAGACATACTTGGAATGACAAGATAGCTATAGGGCTGCCAGGCTACAGTAAATATGAGAGCAGGGCAACATTGAGGAAATTCACTCACCCGAAATGAGCCTCAGATAGGATGGACTGACATCTGAGACCTTGTCGGGTTAAGGGAAGTGAGACAATAATGACAGCAAGAAGGAGTGTCAGTGAGGAAAGATGTTGATGGGTCGGCACACACCTGAAATTGGTTGGTTGGTAAAGATTACTTCATGCTGAAGAAGTAGCGACAACCATGGGAAGTGCGACGATGGCGACGGTGAAAAGAAGGGCGACGATGACGATGGTGAGAAGGAAGACTGTCAGTGAGGGAGGGTGTAGATAACTCGGCACATACCTGAAACTGGGTGGCAAAGATTGCAAGTTGAGGCTGGTTCACGCTGAGGAAGTCGCAACGACGATGGTGGGAGGTAGTAGTCTAGATTTGTTTGATGGGTCCTAACCGTAGCTCGTGCTTCAATGTCACGTGAACGCCAAACACAACCATTCAGCGAGGATTTCGACATATTTTCTGGTTCAAGAAATTACCAAAAACAGTGAAAATAAGTTTTTTTTACATTCCGCCCAAAAAAAAAAAAAACTCTAATTTATGGTCTGACTACGGGAGACTAGGGAGGTAGTGGGAGAAGGCAAGAAAGGTTGACGGGATGTGACTTGTTTGTTCGTTTCGGACTGTCAACATAGCACGTGACTTACTGCCGAACCCTCGCTTGCGACTCGGGCAATCCACCCCCTCCCAAACGCAGAACACGTGCCACTTTGCGAGTGTAAATCAGAGTAAACATGTCGACTCTGACCGATCTTCCGCTCCTACAACCTTTATGCCCCTGTTTTACCCTCCCTGACCCTATGCCTGTATCAGAAGATTAAATCCCATCCTCGCAGGGTCGCCACATCGGAATTCTGTATCGACAACGTGGCCTAGTAGTATCCGAGTGACCGAGTCTTTTATGTGAGTGTGCCACCCAGCCATTGACTCGGTTAGAGTGTCGAATATATCTAATTATGCTTCTCAGAGTGCCACGCTGCCCACACGGTGATATCAATTCGAGTTTCCACCCCCGTATATAGCTGTTCTGCTCTTAATACCCTCAATTGCTGTCCCGTTGGAAGAGCCCGGATGTCTCCCTCAATAATATATGCATCCAGCAATGGCAGGAGATCCTAGGCACATATTCTCGCCTGCTCTGGCAGTGCTGTCGCCAGTGGCATCTCGTTGTCGTTTATGATTGCTTCTGTACATACTACAAATTGTTCCATCGAAATTTTTTGAAGACTAATGAAGTAAGAAAGCGATATCTGAGTGGATTATTTAAAATCCATGATCCAGCTTCTACAGACTCAGGTTGACCGTTGGACTCGGGACGCGTTGAAACAAATTGCACGTGTTGGGTTGGCACGTGATCTGCGTTTGGGAGGGGGTGGATTGCAGGTGTGCTCGCTTGCTGAACCCTCGCTTCGACTTCAAAGTTTTTCCGGTGCCAACTTGTCGCGCCGACTCTAGGACCAGAGCCATCCCTGTTATGCCAGTTATGCCAGTACTCAACTTGTGTCATTAGTGGCTCCTGTTGGAATTTATCAGGACCTACACCTCCGCGGTGCACATCACTAATACTCTATCGCTCCTATCAACTTATCATGATACGAGTGTTGAAATATCATACTTAAAACTGGATCTTCTGAGGATGCCATTCAATGCCCCTCTTTGTGGTCCCCATTCCTATCAGAGTGAATGTGAAATAATAACTGTTGTTGGGTTGACAAGTAAATTATCTCCTTAAGCACCTGTTGAGCACTAGAAGAAAGAAAAACAGAGGTTGTGCCTGTAACACTACTGAGTTGGAAGTGACACTCCAATGGCGAGGAGCCAATTCAAAATCTGTCAGAATTTGGGTAGAATTGGCATCGCTTAGTATCATTTATGTCGCTTAGCCTCACTTGTCACAATTGTGCCGAAACTGCCAAATTGTCACGGATTCTGAAAGGAGGATTTTCCTGATGCGATGCCTTCTCGGCTTCGCCCTGCACGTCCCCAGCGCTGGACAAGGACAGAAAGCGACCTGGGGCACTCGAACACAATCGAGTATTCAACGTCCGGGACATTGCAACCCATTCCGGCTGCATCTGTGGCACACAGAATCCGGTAGCGACCAGACAAGAAACCTTCCCAACACTGTTTCTTGGCAGCCTCGGAGATTTCGGCGGAATACGACACGACACAACTCCGAAGATGCAATGGAAGGGCGCGTCGCCACGTCGTTTTCGCCTTCCCAGTCCCCGCAACAGAGCCGTGGTAGGTCAATATTTTTGGGATGTCCGCGGGCACTGAGTTTTCATCGAGATCAGGAGGCAAGAGACTGAGGACGTCGAGGACTGGATTGTGAATATTGGTAAGGGTTCGAGTGCGAAAGAAGAGGTTCCCGCGGTCAGACCCAGCGTCCAGGCCCCAGAACGGTCGATGTCCAAACCCAAGAGAAGACCAGATAACGTTGAAGGTGCTGGTGGCGCACGTAGCGGTGCACGCGACAAACGGGACCTCCTGGCCCGTGAAATTCCGAAGCCGGTGAAGTTCTCTGTACTTGGGACGAAACTCCTCACCCCACTCGTCGATGCAGTGAGCTTCATCGACGATCAAAGCGTTCACGCGGCGCCGAAACTTTGAATCCATCCAGAGTCGCCCGAAAGAGTCGGAAAGGGCCATCTCCGGAGAGATATACACGAGCTGGGCGCTCTTCTCCGCCTTCTTCCACACTGCGGGGTCACTGGTGTTGTCCTCATTGACTAAGATGGCACTGATCCCCTTCTCGTTAGCTTGCTTGACCTGAAAAGACGGGGGAAGCATTTTTTTAGTCTGGCGCCGCATGATGCATGAATGTACGTACCTGGTCCGCTTCAAGTGCTTTAAGAGGGCAGATAATAATCGTCACTTTCTTCTTCCCCCCTAGAACTGCAACCGCCTCGAAAATCAAGCTTTTTCCGTAACCAGTGCCGGCCAGAAATATGGAGTCGAAGCCACGAAGGATACGTATAATGAGGTGAATTTGCCAGTCATCGGGCGTGTAAGACAGCTTCAGTTTCAGCATTACCATGCGCCGTGTCGCATCGACCGTGTGTGGCCACGGTTTAATGCCCTGAAGACGATTGGCTCGCGGAGGGAGGTGCCGGCGAGGAGTTCCAGGTGTGCGTGGTGCAACGGGGGAGAATGGGTGGCGGCGGGGGGTCTGAGGGGAGCGAGGGGTCGGGGTGGGCCTTGTGGACATCCTAGAGCCACTTGATACCTATATGTGCTCGGGATGAAGGAGGAAGGCGGTGGCGGAGACGCGTCGCGCGTCTGACTAAGCAGCAAAATTTCCCCAAATCGGGACATTCTTCGCCTTCATGGGACGACCTCATTTCCACATAGTTATGTAGACTAAAGCCCTGAGATGTCGAAGGGCATGTGGGCTCGACTTATGTCAACTCAGAATCATTCCAAGGCTTGTAAAAACATTCTGCGAGTAGTTTTGTTTTCGTGCACTCGCCTCAAGATGCGATCATTGACGAAGATGTTTCGGCGTCACTTGGATCCGGAATGGAAATCTGAGTAGGGCAGGTTATCCGGGGGGTTCTTGTGAACGATTTATATCGAAAGTCCAAATCGATTGACGCGGTTCTCGACACGGGAGGACGCGCAGAACGAGTGCCACTATTTTTACATCTTGGATCAAGCCTCTTCTCAGAATTCCCTGCTTGCACGTGAATAACATGTGATCTCGAAGGGGCTTGGTCCGAACCTACTTTCCATCCATTCTGTGCGATTTTGGTCAGCCGGAATGGAGGATTTGGACAATTATGTAATCCCTCACGTGACCGGCCCGACCCTTCCGGCGTCTCATATCGGGGAAGGTGATGCTTCGCAGCAAGTGATGGGTTACATACAGGCCTGCAAAATATCCTGCCAGCAGCCCCAAAATCCATTTTTTGCTGCAGCCAGTGAGCAGCTGTCAAAATATGCTACTAGGCATCCTATATTTTGGCCTATGCCATCAGGGAAACCCTCCTTTGGTAATTTCCCCCTAATTCCGGGAAATTTCCAAAGTCTCTACGAGATTCCGGTAATTTGGGGTAATTTGGTTGAATTACCACGGTTTCCGACATTACCTACAGGTTCATTTCTTGAACTTCCCAAAACTGCAGCAATTTGTCAAGGCTGCATCAATGGGTATGTCAGATACCTAAGCAACTAAGCACCGAAGGAGCCATCCTTCCAGACTCGAATACTGAGAATCGACGGGGACCTTACAAGTGCATCAAGTGCTGGCCCTAAATCATTGATTCCGCCGAGAATGTTACGCGAACCTACGCGAGATGCACGTGATCGTGGCGGATGGTTCGTTTTGATTTCATCACGACGCCATCAAACGACTCTCTTCCTTTCCCCCCATCTTCCTTCGCTCGTCGTGCCTTTTCCCCCTCCCAATCTCTACTCCAGCCCCACCGCTCACTGTAATATGATCACCGATGTACCTGTGAGTCCCCCTTATCCATTCTTGGCATCTGCGTGACATCCACACAGTGCCCCCATGAGTCCGCGTCCGCCGCTCACCTCGTTGCTGTCGGAGACTCACTTCATTACCATCCTGAATGTCCAGGTGCAATTTTTATCCCACTTCTCTGTTCACGGTATACTTATCTTCTGCCCTTCCAGATGATCCGTGGCGCTCCTTGCGCTGACGCAGCTAAGCGGCAGCTGCTGCCGCGGTGCCCCAGGCAAAATGATGCATGTTCGGACACAATGTACGTGCACCCTTTCTTTGTGCTCGGGGTGTCTAGCCTGACAACTTGTCATTCAGTCGCAGGTTGCACAACCAACCGTTCATCGCGCAGTCCCGAAGGCCACATACTGTATTGACGGGCATGTCCAATCCCTTGTTTAGCTTTCCCTGCACTGATTGGTTCATCCTTCCGATTCCATGTGTTAGTTCACCGCTAATTATTATACCCTGTGCAAGCTTCTTGCGCCCTCGTTTTTGTTTGGGCCTAAGGTGTAGCGGATCACAACTGGTACGTTCTCACTTACATAATGTTCCCGAGACTAGACTTAGCTGACGTCTATCGCTAGATTCTCAGCATTCAGCGGCGCGCCAGTGAGTGGTAGGTAGATAGGTAGGTATCAGTTTGTGTGGCTGTTCAGATTGTTCATCCCCAGTTCCGTGCTGTACGAAATTCAAGGTACATGTTCTCCAGGCTCTCACTCTTCATTCTGTTGTGCTGATACCTTGGTTTGCTAGCATACTTCACTGTGCCGAGACCACACTGACCGAGTAGTTTGTAATTGTACATGTACATTCCCTGTATTTAGTAGATGTTTCATTGAATATATAACTTTCTGAAATTTCTATCAACGTATGACAAGATTTGAGCCGCAAAATGCTGCGGAAATGGGAGGTAATTGCTGGTAATTGAGTGGTAATCTGGTGGAATTTCTAGGCACTTGTGTAAAACAGGTAATGAAGGTGATGGAGGTAATTTGACCAGATTCGCGGTAATTTCCTGGTAATTCCTGGTAATCCCGGGAAATTACCAAAGGAGGGTTTCCCTGATGGCTATCATGTGTGGGTATCAATCATGCTAGGCTATAGAGGAAGCATTGAGCTGGTGGGCCTGCAAAATGGGCTGCCAGTGGCCTCAAAATCCATTTTTTTTGCTGTGGCCAGTGAGCAGCTGTCAAAATGTCCAGTTGGGCCCCCTAGAATTCAATTTTCGGCCTGCGCTATGCGGGGCCTAGCCTATTGAGGGGACTGGACTGGCAAAATGGGCCATTGGTAGCCCCAAAATCCATTTTTTCGGCCCGCGCTAAGCGCGGGCAAGGGAGCTCCCATGGGAAAAAAAAGAGGAGTGATGAATTACATTTTTTGGCGCGGATTTATTGAATTTTTTGTTCTCGACCTCAAGATTTGGACGGTCACGTCACGCTTTGTCACGGCTTACATAAAGGTGCGGGGTTCCCACGCTCTCCACCTTATGCACAAAATAGCAATGTATGGTCCCACAAAAGGAAAAGAAATAAAGACAAACATTTGATCCGGCCACTTGCCGGATCCGGATCTCGCTCATTTTGAAGCCGATTTGAGCAATTTTGGGCGCATTAGCAAGCGACTAAGTGGTGCTTGCGTTGTTCTGCCAGTCCACTATGTAATTTCAATTCATCCAATATCTTCAAAATCCTCACAATTGATCTGAACCAATTGTTTCAAGTTTGGGTCTGTTGTACATAAAGGCAGTGCTGAGGACTATGAACTGTGTTGAAAGTACAACTGCTGTGCACGCACTGCTCACTTCAACAGCTTAGTTCTACAGCATTCTTTACAGCTCGTTGTTTTTAGTATTTCTTCCACAGCTCTCTACAGCCTGTTCTAGTATATATTCGTGTACATGTTGAATGAAATCCCCGCGCGTTTGCAACGGGTTCACTGCTTATTTGGAATCTCGTCCTTGAAATCCAACAAACTGAATAGCAGAAAAAATGGCTTGATACAAAAAATGCCCTCGCTGTGGTTGAATGTATGTAAGGAGCAGTAAATTGTGGCTCCAGGTATTTTTCGACTGATGTGACACGTTTCATTTTGCGAATCGGAATTCTCCGACTCTCAACGTTCGAACGCGCCCAAAACCAAGTAAATTTGCGATGGATTGAACGAGCAATGAGACAAACGCTCGGGGGTTGAAACCAAATAGGGTGAAATTTGATTGAAAGAAAAATCAGTATTTGTATCCTAAGAGTGACCTGAATCGAAAGTGCCGCTTCCTGCCGTTTAAACGCGCCCACACTCGTAGGAATCGGTTTAGAAAAGAATTAGATTTGACCTCGGCAAGGGGCAGTTTTTGGCTTTTCGCCAGGACCGATGATTACCCTAATATAGGTCGGATCCCAAGATAAGAAATTTCCTTATTTGGGGGGGGGAGGGGGGGGTCCTTGGCCCGCGATAGCAGGGCATTTGAGTGTATCTCAGCCATCCTGGAGGTAAATTATGTCTTGCCTATGCCTGTGAGGATAGACATGGCCATAGATAGACCATGAAACAAGGTGAAGATGGCAGACCCGGCACACTTGTGGTATATACGACTGATATACTGAGTTTTCTCAACCGAGGTAATGCTTATAGGCTTTCCTGAAAGGCATGTTGTTGTCACTTACTATTTATGAAGCTCGTTGAATAAGTTCTACCTTACTGCATAAGTTGCCAAACCTGAAGGCCCTTAACAAGTTTGCACTAGAAAGCTAATGGAAGACAAGATGGAATGTAAATAGTGCAAAGAGTTATAAGACTGTTGTGAGATGCAGTCTGACTCTTTACATTATTGTCTCAATGAGATTCTGCTCTCAGACGAAGGGACAGGTGTCGGCAGCGCGGCAGCGGCAACTGCCGGGGACATCGGCAAATGTTACCCGAGACCCATCTGATGGGAATTTCCTTATATAGACACTTTCCCATCACGTGGGGAGGGAGGGTCCCCCCTCGCCTCTCTGAGCAAAGAATTTCGACATAAGGTATATTTTTCGGGAATCGGTAGCCCCTTGAACGGCACCATATTTAGACGGAATTTTCGGGACATTGGCGTAGTGATTACAGCTATTGGCAGTACCGAAGGCGTGGATGAAGATTTTACTCTTTGGGATGCTTTCAAAGAATTCCTCAGATCTCGGTTAGTTCTTCGTGGATTTGGATGGAATCATGCTAGATAATTCAGGCTAATTCATGCGGAATTAGTGATAGAGAGATACTTGTTAAAGTATTTCATAGTGGAGAATCTTGGATTTCAGGCTGTTTGGGTGGTGGGTGCCCTTTAGCAAGCCTGAAACTTGTTCAAATGGTCTGGTTGTATGATACAATAGACTTACGTAGATTATGAATGATGTCGTAGACCCAGAATTTATGGTTGCATTCAATTATCACAATATTTCGAGATCAGCGTGGATTGCCCGTTGTCCAGAAGGGATCACAGGCATCATAGACTAAATTATCTGGAATTCTGGCTCTATGAAATCTTTCTAAACGTATATTAGTTCGCTGTTGCAAAGAATCAGCTCATTTGAACATGTTTGGACTATGCTAGACATCATTTATCGTGGAAGCAGGCCGAAATCACAGGCCAATCAATATCAAGTATTTTTGCAAGTTTCTTTGTATCAATAATTGCGTATGAATTAGCCTGGAGGATCTGGCTAGGTTTCATGTGAATCGGTGCAAAACTGACTGAGATCTGGGGAATTCTTCGAAAACATCCCAAACAGGGAATTTTTCATCCGCGCCTTCGGTACTGCCAGTGGCTGTAATGTGTGCGGCACGCGAACCCGCGAGCTGAAGCACACACTTTCACACAATCCTTGATATAGTCCTCCGTTTTCGTCGGGTGCTTGGCTTCATCATTCCACCCGCTCCCGGAGAACTTCTGCATAAACACATAGAGGTCAAATACTTTCTTGAGCTGACGTTGCCCAAATTCCGCTCGGGGACGTACACTAACTGGACAAAATAAATGTCCGATGGGTGTTTGATATATGGACCGTTTCATCCATACTATTCCACCTTCGTTCTCTTGTAATAAAATATTTTGTGGTATTCTGAAAAATCGAGTTTGTGGAACCAGCTTATTATCAATGACCGGGTACTGGGCCACCTTAGGATTTATGGCTAGTTCTCGAGGGCCATACTATCCCTGAACAATCCACTGTGTGGTAGAATGAAGGCCGGTATCCTGTGAATGGTTCAAGACCATTTTCACGAATTTACATGGGGTGTTGATGGACCGGTGAATTTCTTTCCGCCGGTACCCCCAACAGACGCAAATACTAGCTAGCGGGCCACCCCGTCAAACTGAGTTCCGCAGGCCCAAACTGGCAGCTGATTTGTTCAGGAATGATACAGGGAAGTACTAGGGAGGATTTAGTGTACTTTCTGCGCACATTGAAGCAATGAAATAGCCAAAACAAATTGCCTGAGACGGCAGCAGAACTAGCGGAATCGCAGTGGGGCTGCCCACCGTCCCGTCAACGGGTACGGCCGTTGAAAAGAAATTCCAGAAATGATCCCCAAAATGCATTGGGATATGTCAGAGTAACCATTTGTTGAGGTCTGGTGGAGTTTCTGACAAGGATTAGTGGCCTGGAGTCTTGTATGAGCCTGTACAGGTTCATACAGGACTGCACAAGCACGCACAAGCAAAGTGTCAAAAACCCGATGGTGCCCGGGACTGGTGAGAACAACTGCGCGAGCATCGAACGCAGCCATAGCGCCTCCTTCGCGGCCTCCGTAGCCGCGACGTACTCGCTTTCCGTCGTTGAGAGCGAAACGATGGCCTGCTGCTTCGAACTCCACGCAACGGCACCGCCGTTGATCATGAACGCGTAGCCCGTGAGGGCCTTACGATCCTCGGCCATGCTGCCATCAGCATCCGCGTACCCGACAAGCTCAGCGCCGGCATCACCATAGGTGAGCCACTGATCGCGCGAGCCCTTGGGGTAGCGAAAAATGCGCTTGACGGCGTTCCAGTGCTCGGCACCCGGGTTCTTGGTGAAACGCGACACGACCTGGACAGCGAACGCGATGTCCGGGCGAGTAGCAATCGCGCAGTACATCAGCGATCCCACCGCCGCGTCGTACGGGATGTCGCGCATGAGCGCGATTTCACGCGTCGTGCTCGGGGACTGCGAAGAGGAGAGGTGGGTCGTGGTCTCCCTGGGTGTGGAGACTGGCTTGAGTTCATCGAGACCATAGCGTCGAAGGATCGAATCGATGTACGCGCGCTGCGGCAAATAAATAGTGTGCGCCTCGCGGTCCTGCTTCACCTCGATACCCAGCAACCAATGCAACTCACCAAGGTCAGAAACCTCAACATGCCTCCCCACATCCGCCTTGAAACCCGCCACCAACGCCAATTTCTCCGCCGCAATCGTGCAATCATCCACATGCACAACCACCACACACACCACACGGCCGTTCTTTCGCTCGAAAAACACGGCCTGGTCCGACTCGCAACGCTGGAAACCCATCGACAAGCTTTTGATACCAGCGCCGGCCGCTCTGCTTCAAGCCGTAGAGGGTCTTGAGCAGATGGCAGACTTTGCCGGATGAACTGGGAGCGGGAAAGCCGGGAGGTTGGCGCATATAGATTTGCTCGTCGGGGGTGAGCTCACCGTTGAGGTACGCACCCTTGATATCGACCTGGTGGATTTCCCAGTCGAGTTCGGCTGCTTTGGCGAGGACGGTGCGAATGGAAGCGAGTTTGGTGACGGGGGCGTAAACGTCGAAGTAGTCAACGCCGGGGACTTGTGAAAACCCCTGCGCGACGAGCCGGGCCTTGTAGTGAACGACGTTGCCGGCGGCGTCCTTCTTGGCTTTGAAAACCCATTTCGAACCACACTGTGGAAAGTAAAAGTACTCCATGTGAGTAAGGTAGGCGCAGTCCGCATCCATCGAGTCACGTGCACGTGACTGATGGGTGACAGTAGCGTGGGAAAGCGCGTTTTCCACATCTGAGAAGGCTTTTCTGTGCTACTCTCACTATAATTGGAGTGGGGGGGACTGGTTTTTGTGGCCTAAGGTTGAAACAACACCTTCCTGCACAGTTAAGTCAAACAAAAATACAATCTTATTGCTGGCTATATAGTACACTACTTATCCTATCTAATAAATATTTTTGCGCTGCTTGTACTCCCTAAGATCATCACGATACTGGGGAGGAAGGGTTCTGTGGCCTCGATATGTCTTATTTGCCCATGCTGCATCAGCTCCATCCAGTCCATGGAAGTATGCATCAGCAAACCTTGATGAGCGGACAGAGAAGCGACGCATAGATTTCCTGTCCAATTTTTCGAGTGTGATAGCTGCCTCGATGGGTTGGAGCAGCACTTGTTACAAGAGAATCCAAGTGTTCACCACTAATTTTGAGCCAGTTAAGCAAGTCTGCTTGATTCTTTGGATGGGGGATATCATCCTCCTCAAGAATCTCCAGTTCAGGTTCTTCTTCCTGGTCCCAGTCCAAGTCTGAGTCACTGTAAACAGGAGGTTCCACTGAGTCTATCTCACTCCGGCCTGAGTCAGAGCCTGAGTCAGAGCCTGAGTCAGAGCCTGAATCTGTATTTGCAGCACTTCGAGATCGCTTGGTAGGTTGCTCATCGCCACTACTTGTCTGTTTCCGCTGTCCGAAACATAAATGAGTGAGCCAAGTGCAAAAATAGGGGCTGGAATGAACCTTGAGGGCATAATGACCAAGATTTTTGGTCCTACACTGTCCTTTTCGCTTGGGCATTGGTTTTGCTGCTTGAGAATTGATGCTGGTGGGGGTAGAAAGCAAGTGTGGTGGCCACAACGTGCACTTCGCGCGAGGCATGATGTTATATCACGTGACTGTAATATTTACTTTTTGGGAAGCGCGAATTTTCGAGCTCCGATTTCTAAAACTGCGGCATAGTGTCGGATCAGTCATTTGAGACACTTTCAAAACAAAATGCCATAAACATTTTTCTGAGGGCAGATATCAAAATTCTGGCACCATAGGATTGTTCCTACACTCAAAATACACCTTCCTATGGTTCTACTTTATGTCCGAACTCCGACGCTACCAACTAGTAAGGGCGGGAGTCGGTGTCACGCTGTTACATCACGTGACTCGATGGATGCGGACTGCGCCTACCTTACCCGGGTACTATTTATGCAAAAAAGGTACTCTCACTGAGTACCTCAATTGGTAGTGCTTTTTTGGGTACTCTATCGGAGTGCCGATCAGAGTACTACTCCCCGGGGTACTCCATTGGAGTACCCTTCGAGGCACTACCTCTGTAGGTACTCCACCTGAGTTCCCTTCGAGACACTACTTTTGGGGGTACTTCATCTGAGTTTCCTCGAGGGTAGTACTTCTTCGGGATCCTACATATGAGCTGTTGCCTGGAAAACATTTGAAATTCCGTTGGATCAGGATTATTTCGGGTGTCACTCCCCACACCAGTCCTCCATTGAAGTGATTTTTAGGAATCAGACCGCCCATCCTCGAATCTCGAATTCATAGTTTACATTGCAGAACTTAGGGCGCGGCGTGTTTTTTTTTTTTTTGGTAAGTTTTCACGAGAACAGCGATTGCGGGATCAGTTCTCAACCGTTTGCCCTGGAAATAGGATCATTCGATTCGCACGGAAAGGGCGGAGGGCTTCGGCTCCTAGGTTTTTTTATGGGCGCCGAAAATTTCCTTTTTGGGATAGATCGGAGAACACGTCCCATGGGACCTATTTTGCTCCGATTGACCTATATTTTTATTATGTTGGAGTTGAACATATTCCAGAGGGCCTCAAATACCGGTATTTTGAATGTGATCAATACTTCAAATATACAGTTCACAGATAAATTCCTTTCATATTGCTGATCTCAAAGTGTATGGTGGATTTGAACCAGCATTCACATTCACTATCCCAGTATTTCAGGCCCTCCGGAATATGTCCAAATCCACCATAATAAAAATATAGGTCAATCAGAGCAAAATAGGTCCCATGGGACATGTTCTCCGCTCAACCACTGAGAAACACGGGAATCTATCCCAAAAAGGAAATTTTCGGCGCCCATAAAAAAACCTAGGAGACGAAGCCCTCCACCCTTTCCGTGCAAATCGAATGATCCTATTTCCAGGGCAAACGGTTGAGAACTGATCCCGCAATCGCTGTTCTCGTGAAAACTTACCAAAAAAAAAAAAAAACACGCCGCGCCCTAAGTTCTGCAAAGAGCTGTAAAATTCCTTCAAAATTCTGGGTATTTGAAAATTTACAGAGAATCTGATTCAAACTCTAATCCCATGTCCATTCACAGCGCTTGAAGTTGTAAAATTGTAAATTGGGAAGAAACACGAGTCAAAACAAAATCGGAAACTCAGAGTTCGAAAATTCCTTAATGTATTCAAACCAATTCATTATAATTCAGAGTAGCATGGTTTTGTATAGCCCATATTCGGGTAGATAGCGTGGCTGGAGATAAATAAAGATGTTATTGGGACAACATGTGAATTACCATATTGGAACCTTTCATCCAACTCCCCACATTGGTTGTTTAGTCCGGTGGTATTTTGTTCTCTATTGGATTTTGAATGGATACATGTGGTCCCTCGTTCGATCCCTGGAGGCAGCGGTTAATTAAGCCTGTGTACTGTGTTCCGTAAGTTCCATAATGATCCCCATTCCTGAACCCTTGGCATGAGTACGTGCTCAGCAGGGTTCATTTTTCTTGTTGAAAACTACCAAAGAGAAACACTCAAATGGAGTGCTTAAAGCACTCACAACGAGTACCTCTGGGCACTCCCTTTGAGTACCTGAGGTACTCACATGGAGACAGTTTTTTGCAGAAAAGTACTCAGATTGAGTACCTGGAAGCGCTACATCCGAGTACTTTACACACTCCATTTGAGTGCTTTTAGGGTACTCCATCTGAGTTCATTTACTTCCCACAGTGACCAACAATGTTAGGTGAACCCCGCCATTCCCAGGGTTGACCTCGACGACCGATTAAGACCGAAAATGCGGCTCGGCAAACCCTGGGCTCGCAGAGGCCGTTTCCTGGCATCTGGAAGCCCTGGGAATGACCGATTTTTCAAAAACCCTGCTACTGTTGTTCTCGCCTGACACATCACGTGCACCTTCCCGTTTCGGCCAAATCCAACACCAAAAACCCTGCTACTGTTGTTCTCGCTACAAGGCTTCAGTATATAGTTCCAGAACAGTAACGATACACAGAATTTTATTACCTTGGTTTGCCGCAAGATGAGTGATAATGGAGGGAATGGTCTGAAAATGGCAGGTTGTGCACGGACGACTATTGTGCCTCCTAGCTCCTCTGAGACCCCAGGTACTTGTTGGGAGTATAGTCTAGTTGTCTAAGTTACCTCCCTTATAGATTATCCTCCTTCGAGGGTTCGAATCCCGTAGGTTTCTGTTTTTAAACTTTATTTCCTTTTTGGGCAGCCTGGCGTTGAATTCAAACCCGAGTTATAGTTCCTGCGCCTTCCTTGTCATTCCACCCCTCTCAATGCTTCTGACTTTGATTAGCCCAACATGATTGGATCACAGAATGAAAACCTGACTCCTCCACACCCTTCATACATGCTTAAATTTTATCTCACCTTAATGGTCCTATTAAACCAATGTATTTGCATCTCATGTCGGTCTGGAGATATGTTCTACACCTGTGTGAACCGGGTAAAAAGTCTGCACTTGCCTGGATCGAACTCTCGCGAGAATGAAGTCACGTGATTTGTCAGGGGAGCAGCAACGGCGGTTACTTGACGTCGGACAGGGCCTTCCTCTTTTCTGATGCCTCTGCTAGGCAGTCCGAAATCTTCTTCTCCAACATATAGGCGGCTAAGGACCTGTCTTCTTGTGGCATTTCTTCATCATGTAACACAATGTTCAATTGTGCTTTCCAGGTTCTTACCTGCTTAGTTGTCTCATTCGTGATAAACCTCGAACAGTATTTGCCGTGGGCTTTTACCTCTGATTTAAATCGAGCCCAAAGGGTTTGAATATTCTCTTGTGGGTGCACGTGATGTGTCAGGGGAGGGGTGCAGCTGCGCTAGCTCAATATGTGAGCTTAAAATGAACGAAGAGGGAAGCCATGCGTTGCCACAATACGAATCGAAACCAAAACAGATGGCTAAAATGGCCAGGGACTATCATGACTCCATTCAACACAGCGACGAACCAGAGGAATACGGAAGGATGATGGCAGGTGAAATTGTGCTCGAAAAATGTCAATTTCATCTGTCGCAAACGGAGTTTAGAGAAATGGACAAGGAGATGGATGTCGAGGACATTGAAGAAGCCCTGAGACTGTCCAACAATGGCAAGGCACCTGGGTTAGATGGCATACCCTATGAATTTTATAAGATCCTTAAGATCCTGTACCGACAAAGTCAAGGGTCGGACCGACAGGTTTTTAACATAATTGGCTTTCTCAAGATGCTCTATGACGATATTGAGAAATATGGAATAATGGAGAGCTGTAAATTCAATGCAGGGTGGCTCTGCCCGATTTTCAAAAAAGGCGATAGGTCTTTGATCAGCAACTATCGACCAGTGACGCTACTCAACTGTGATTACAAATTAATGACAAAAACCTACTCATTGACGCTCATGAAAATAGCGCCCAGTCTAGTTCATCCCAACCAGGCTGGATTTATGAAGGGGAGAAAAATTGAAGACCAAGTAAAGTTGGCGAAATTCCTACTAAATTATGCGGAAGCGGCCGAGGAAGACGGGGTGTTAGTGGCCCTCGATCAAGAGAAGGCGTACGATAAAGTTAACCACAATTATCTCCTGCGGGTACTCCAACACATGGGCTTCCCACCTCGATTTTCCAACACTATTGAAAGCCTGTACAAAAATGCGGAAACTGTTGTTATAATTAACGGGGAAATCAGTGAACCATTCATTGTTACTCGCGGAGTAAGACAAGGCGACCCTCTTTCCTGCCTTTTATTCAACCTAGCAATTGAACCGCTTGCCTGCCTGATACGGAACTCCGAAATCAAAGGAATCAAGGATCCGGGTAAAGAGGGGTAAAGATGAAAATCTTGTCGTCTCACTCTTTGCAGATGACACCACAATTTACTTGTCCTCCTCAAACTCTTTGCAAAAACTATGGGATGTACTGAGTCTTTGGTGTGCAGCATCCACCGCAAAATTCAATCAACACAAAACCGTTATCTTGCCGTTTGGACGACCTGATTTCCGTGCAAAGGTCGTAGGCGAGAGGAGAATAAATGAGAACATGAAAGTGGGTATGATCAATGAGACTATTAGAATCATTCCGGATGGACAAACATGCAGAATATTAGGTGCCTGGATTGGGAACAATGTTACCTACGAAACCGGCACAACCACCCCTCCAAAACGCAGATCACATGCTCAGCAAATAACGACACACAATACGCCTTTCTCAACACATCGCGTCGCATAGGTGGCTCCTTGCGCCTGTGCAGCCTCACTCGACCGTGAACACTCAGGAACCATCTCATATCTCCTACTGTACCAATCTGTATGACTGAAACGTAACGCATAACGGAGGCCTGTTTCTGCTTACAAATCTGCCTTTTATGGTAAGTGATGGCAAAATAATTCCCATAAAAGGCAGGTGTTTCACCGTTTCAAGGCATAACGGCCCATTTAGCGTTTCAGTCATACAGATTGGTACAGTATATCCTGTCCCCAAGCTGAATCTTTCTGCTAATTGTGACTATCCCCGAGATTATGACCGGTATATACACATGTGAGTGGCGTGAAGATATGGTACCGTTCTGACAAAATACTTCACGCGCAGTTCCGAATGTTCGATGCTCCCGATGCAAATATGTTGGGCTGCAGTCATTGTACCCCCGAAAGACAAGTCTTACGTATCTCAAAACGTGCACTGGGTGCACGGACAAGGCTGCAAAGGAACGCGCCGAAAAGCGTGATGCACGCGACGCCAATAAAGAAAACCCATCTTCCGAAGGAACAGCGGGTAAACGACGCGGTCCGACAGCGCGAGCGCATGAGGCGCTGTCCTGGGCCGAGTTTTCGGGTCTTCTCGAGAAGCACGGCAAGGAGGCGTTCGAACTTGACGCGTTTGTCGTGTTGCCCGCGGAGGAGGATGATGAGGCAGAAATAATGGCAGATGATGCAGAAACTGCCAAAAATATTGCCCAGCGGGTATGGGATTTAACGGGTCACCGATTTATGTGAGTGGGGCAACTTACTTTCTAAATAATGCCGCCTGTTGATCTCCATCTCCATCCAGATATAAGAAGAAGAAGGCGAGCGCGAAGGAGCGAGGAGCGAAGCTCCGAGTGATGAGGCTAAGTTTCTAGGGGGGTAGTTTAGCAGAGGGGGTGTGGCCGCGACGTTGACCGACGTTTCGTCTGTTAAAGAAGACTCATCAGGCAGCTCGCGAACGTTATGATACTTTTAGTGGCTGTGTTGAAGGCTTTTTCCCTAGTTTCATTAGACTGTTTGTGAGTCAATAGTGGCTGTACGCTCATTAGGCTCGCGTGGGTTCGATCCCTCATGTCAGTATTTTATCGCTTACCCAAAAATCGATTTGAGCACAACAGATATAATGAGGTTTGCAGATGTCAGCCAGATATCTTCACATACCCTGACATGGTCGACTTGGTGCGACAAATAATTTTTTGACCCCGTCCCTCACCCACTTAGTGATTTTATTTCCGGCTGCGAGCACATGTGTGCAATACTAGCGGTAGATCACTGCCACTGAACCTCAGCACGCAGCATGAGCGAAGCCCGTGCATGAGCCCAGCTTCTCCGAGGATGTATTATTCACTCCGTGACTGATGAGCTGAGTAAATGTCTCCCTGTTTTCAACTTTCAGCCTTAATTCTCCTCTGGCTCCTCCGTCAATTGAGTTACTGACTCTAATACTCTGAATCTAAACTCAAGTTCTCTGACCAGTGGTTCTAAAAGCAGCATGGATGTTCCAGACAAAGTGCTAAGAGAAAAAAAGCATAAGTACGAGTTTTGCGGGGCTACGCCACGGCCCCACCCCAAGTGATATATGTACTGATGAGTTCAATGGATCAATCATTCACACCGTGACTAATTCCGTTTTGTGCGGCTTTTAGTTCAACTCGAAATGTAACCTAAAAATAGAATCGCCTTGTATAGCAGGTGATGACATCATGAGTTTCCATAAAAAAAACTCTTGATCACAAACCACCACAATCAAAGCAAGTGGCACAAACCCAACACCCCACTCTTGCCAAACCCATCCCCCGACAGGCTCATAACGATGTCGGCACCCTCCAATGCACCCCCTTGGATTTGGTGGCCGATGCCGGACAAAATACCGGCTTGACTTGATTTCATCAGCAATCCCAACGTACTGTACCAATCTGTATGACTGAAACGTAACGCATAACGGAGGCCTGTTTCTGCTTACAAATCTGCCTTTTATGGTAAGTGATGGCAAAATAATTCCCATAAAAGGCAGGTGTTTCACCGTTTCAAGGCATAACGGCCCATTTAGCGTTTCAGTCATACAGATTGGTACAGTATCCCGACAAATCACAGTTATTCCCAACCTTTCCTCAGAGTTCCCAGCATATCCTGGCGATTCCCTACATATCTGAGCTGATCCTAGATATTCCCTAGCCATTCCTGAGCCATCCCAGTCCTACCCCGCGTGCAAGTCCCGCTACCCCGCTTCCCTCTCTCTACTCACCACTTCCTCGAGCTCAATCAATGGACGACGCTGTGCGATTGAACAACCTCCGTGAGTCCTACCACAAGTTCAATGACGATGTTCTGTCTGCACTCCGTGTAATGGTTGGAGATCCACCTCGGCTGAATGCCGTCAGGGATCGGGGGTTAGCTCTCGCTTCGGCAGCTGCGCAGGTGCGTGTTGAATTTCCGCTATCTATGCTAGCCTGATCATTCCACAGCACAGGCTCGTGTTCCCTCCCGCCGAGTACGGCATCCTACAGACCTCTATCTCCGACATGGTGACTGCCCTAGATCTCGCGTGCCATGAATCCATGGACCCGCCAGATGCGGGGCCACTCGTTGTTGCTCGCCGGGTTCGCACGGGCCGACGCAGTCGTCCGCGTGTAGAAATTGACTCCCAATTTCTTGGTGCAGCGCTGGACCTTCGTGGCCCCACCGGTATAGCACCCGAGATTGGCGTTTGTGCGCGCACCATCCGTCGTGCAGCTCTACGGGCCGGACTTGTTCAACCCGGTGCACCCGTATTCCAGTATCGCATCAACGCTGAAGGTGGAGTTGACCGCCTTCATACATCCTCTACTCCGCCCGTTTCCGCCATCTCTGATGCGGAGCTGGATCAGCTCCTCGCTGCCACACTAGAAATCTTCCCTCAGTTTGGACGGCGAATGATACGCGGCCACCTGAAATCTCAAGGGTATCGTATTCCTCGGGATCGTATAACCGCCTCTTATCTCCGCGTTCATGGAGCTCCTGCGGTTTTCGGGGATCGCCAGATTAGTCGTAAGAAATACCGGGTCCCAGGCCCCATGTCCCTAGCGCACATGGATGGCCAGCACGGTACAGTTTATTCACCGTATTTCATTGTCAGCAAGGAACTGAATCTACTTTCAGCGCAGGATTGATTCGCTATAAGATGGTAATTCACTGCATCATCGACGGCTACTCCCGTTTTGTATTGGGCATCCGTGTGCACGACAACAACCGCGGCACCAGTGTTCTGCAGCTTTTCTTAGATGCCATCACAATGCATGGATGCCCGAGTCGAATGCGGGGGATCACGGCGTTGAGAACATCGAAGTTGCGATTTATATGGAAGAGGTAAATGGCAGTGGCCGCGGGTCGTTTATTTGGGGACGGTGAGTTTTAGCTACATTCAATCTCTTTCCTAAACTCATTCCGTAGGAGTGTCCACAACACTCGTATCGAACGCCTGTGGTACTACGTGACACATGGCTTCGGCAAGAAGTGGAAGGTTTTTTTCCTGGATCTCGAGACCAACCACGGTCTTGACCCCACTCGCCCAGGCCATATATGGCTACTTCACCATTTGTTCCTTGCCGCCGTCAATCGTGATGCGCAGGATTGGGCAGAGGCCTGGAACTCGCATCAACTCACTGTCCGACGCCAGCGCGAGCGCAGCCCTCGCGATCTATTCACCTTTGGTATGATCCGCGAGGGTCCGCGCGGGATCTCATCTTTCTTGGCGCCACAGGAAGATGAGATCGAGGATATAAATATAGATTGGGAGGTAAATGGCGAGCCCGAGCTTATGGCTCACCTACTCGAAAATAATCCTGACGAGCGCGTGGACATCGGTAATGACCCGTTCGCTACTGCCAGCACTCCTGCAAATCTTTCCGAGGTTCTTTGTGAACCCCCCGGTTGCCCTTTCACCCCGGAACAGTTGGCTCGGCTTGACCAGCGCCTCCACACCTCTGTAGATATTTTTTCCCGCAACATGAATGTACGGTCGACCCTTCAGACCTCAATGCTTTTCTATTATGTATACCCATCTGCGTACGTGCCCCTTATTTATCTGAGTATTTACTCATTATCACCACAGTGGGCACTTCATTTCGCAACCCCGAACCAAGATGTTTTTTTTTTTTTGCATCTTTGTTTTATTTCCTTTGTGTCTAAGACATATGATAGAAATAAACCGGCGTATAATGAGCTAAGTGTATCGTGAGATTGTAGGTACTGCGGTGGGGATAGTGCCGGCTCGAAACTTTGCAAGTCGTGACGGGACGACTGCGAAGCGGAAATTCCGCAGGATATAAGGGTATAGGGCTGAAAGCCACTAGCATGTCTAGTTTCCGTGATGATGAGGTGATAATAGAGGGAGAGGAGAGGAAGTGAAGAGTAAGAGAAATCTACTGAGGGCGCTCGAGTTCTTTGAAGTCGCCGAATACGGAGTGGAATCGACCTGAGCGTTGAACGAAGAGGAAGAGATCCGGGAGGAGAGTGGGGTCAGTCAGGAGATGTTTGGAGTAGCGGGCTAGACGGCTGGTAGCGTGAAGTTTGCGGCGGGCACCCTCGTGGGCCGGGCAGAAGTGCAGGTAGTGTTCGACGGTTTCGTTCGCAGCGCCACAGCACGGGCAGTCGGGCGTGGGGGATTTCTTGAGACGATGGAGGTGTCGCGCGAGTGGAGCATGGTGGGAGCGCAGCTGAAAGAGGAGGGAGGCGTGTTTGCGGGGAAGTGGTATGGTGAGTTTACGGAATTTGGCGGATGGCATGGAAGGGTCAATGTCTTTGATCCGGCGATAACGTGGGGATCGTGTAAACTGCTTCTTCGCTACCCGCTGCAAGAGCCGCGTATGGGTGAGGGCCAGCGCGGATTTGCTGTAAGGCAGGGACTTGAGAGCCGCTATGGACCCTCCAAAGCTTCCTGTCTGTGCTGCGCGCTTGGCTGCAGCGTCGGCTGCCTCGTTCCCCGCAATGTCGATATGTCCCGGAGTCCAGTCGACGCGAAGGCGGAAATTTGGGTGTTTCAGCATCGCCATTCGCAATCGCCTGTGGAAGATGTCCCAAATGTAGCGCCCAACGCCCGGTTTGGAGCTCCGTGTGGTCTCGATGGCTGATGTGTTGTCCACTCCCAAAGGTACTTTCCCCTCAATCTGCTCGTCAGTCTCCTTTCTCAAACACTCCATTGCCAAGACCTCTCCGACTCCTTCAGCTTCATACACCCCATACCTCTTCGCCGAACCCAACCGCTTTCCCATCGTCCTCTTCACTACGCCGTCCACGCACAGCACCGCTGCCGCCCCCACCATGCCGTCGATGAGTGAGCCGTCCGAGAACAGCGTCACCCGCGCGGTCTCCGCATCCGCGAACCAAGATGTTGCCATCTTTTGTAGTGCGTGTCGTGTTTGAATCTACATAGGCTCCCATCTAACTGCATCAGCCGGTTTCATGGCCATTATTCCCCTTGCGAAGGTGATGCCGTCTTACGTGGCGTCATACATTGGCCTAAACCAGAACGTAGCTACCACCCGGATGTACGGCTACTAAGATAATGAGGGCTGAAATTAAATAGTCGAGCGTCGAGGGAAGTACTAGTGTGAACGGCTTGACTTTCAGTGGCGAAGAGGCTGCCGATGTACAACATCAGCAAGCGCGTGCAGCTGGACGGGGCTCGGGTCTGTGGGCGTACAACGCGCCACAGCCCCACGAGCACACCGCCCCTGCCGACGTACAACGTCGGGCAGTGGTGATGGCGGGACTTGGCGGAATTGATGTTGATGATGACAAATCGTCACCTATCGTCACATCGTCAGTTTCGTCACAACGTGTTATGCTCATATCGTCACCACCTCCATCACCACTGCCCGACGTTGTACGTCGGCAGGGGCGGGTCGCTCGTGGGCCTGTGGCGCGTTGTACGCCCACAGACTCCGAGCTCAGGCCATGGATAGGTCGCTGAGCTGCGGCCCGCCCTTATTCACGTCGGCGCCCGCTGTGCGTTGCTTTTTGTCATCTGCTAATTGTTATCTGTGCTAATTGTTCTGTAATTGTCCTCTAGGCTTTAAAGACTCTCGTGCTTTCCATGCTTGAGCAAAACCAAATGAGCTCGCACTCTTACCACACTGCGTCGCGCGGCTCGCGCACTAATTCGAGGGTCTCGCCCCAGCCACCCACATACCTCTGTGAGTATTCCATTCCGACTTTTGCTATTTTTGCTAATATTTTCAATAGACCGCAGCTTTTGTCGCCGGTGCGACACATGCCCTACTTGTGGTTCGTCCCCGCCGACGGCACCTGCGCCTGTGCCCGCGCCCGCCACCTCCCCTACTCCTACCAGCGGCCCGCAAGCTCCAGTCGTACCCATGAACGGTATGTTTATCGCCCAAGGTGATTCATTATTACCGATCTTTGACTTGCAGAGCGCATTCTGCCGCAATTACCTGTTCAATTCCTCTTCACGCTGTTCCTCCTTGAGCATCAGCTTACCGGAGATTGGCGCCACTTGATCATTCCTTATGCAGCGTGTTTTCTTGTATTCTATCTCTAGATAGATTCCGAATTTATGCACATGCACGATTTACAAGCGAATGCTATTGTTCCCAACTCGTCCTCCTCCGGCTATCTTTCCCTTTTGTCACAGAGCGACGGATTAAAACGTCGCCATTGAAACATCGCCAGTTCCCCTCAACTGCGCTCGCGAGGCTGCCCGACGTTGACAGATTCAGTCAGTATGTCGCCGCGGACGTGGAAGTGTGACGATTGTCCTTTGCACGGAGGTACCCATCGTATCGCAGTCACTCAGCGGACCCAGCACCGAGCAGATGTAGAGGATTTCCTCAAAAAGCAGGAGGCTATTGACAACCTCGCCAATGCCTTCACGGAACTGGACGTCACTGACGACGTCGACAACCTCGCCAATGTCTTCACGGGGCTAGTCGTCACCGACGATGGTCCAGACGTCCGAGGACAGCAGCACTCCAAGCTTTTCAGCTCCCGCGACTTTCAAGAGTCCCTCCCCGATGTCCCACTTGCCTTCCAGCCGACTTCGCCCGCAGAGGCCATCTCCAGCATTCAATCCCTTGTTAACACCGTTCCGATGCGCACAGCGCCGCCCACTAGAAAAGAGCGGCGCCAAAGTACCCTCACCGACATTTTGGGGCGTATTCGCACTGCGCACAGCTCCCTGGATCTTGTATATGAGTTATATGTGACGAACTCCGACCACGACTCCGCTCATCTTGCGCTTGATGCCGCCGCCGAGACAGTCATCGTAGCAGGCAAGCTCTTGAGAAGCGTTAAAGCTTCCAAAAACGACAAGGAGCTAGCGAAGATTTGGGATGTCGTCTACGCCGAAGCTGTAGCACTCGATAAGCTCGTGGATTGTGTCGGGGCTATCGTACCGAGAGCAGATGTCGAGGTGAATGAAGTAGAAGTAGAGGTCAATACAGGTAAGCCAACGCTCCGCACACAGCTACCGATACGAGCCTTATGTCTATCTAGAGCACCACTTCGAGGATCCTATCGGAGGCCATGACACCGTCGCGCAAATTGTGATCTTATTCGCGATCATCTCCAACGTCGTCGTCGGGTTGGCCACTGACCCATGTAACTTCCTCATCGACGCGGTCACCTTGATCATCAAGCTCACCATGTCCTTGTCCTCCCCTCCCGGCGCGGAGTACAATGCCAAACAGCGCGACGTTCTCTCCCAGCTTCCGACGACCTTAGAGGACGCGCTCAAGACGTTCAAACTTGAGCCAAAAACAAGGATCCTTGCCACTTGCCCATCTTGTCATTATACGCATGAGCCTCTGGTGAATCGACTCACTGGGGAGCCCAGTTATCCCGCCCACTGCCAAAATTTCGTTTTCCGCGACAAGCATAGCCCTGCCGTCCCGTGCTTGCAGCCTTTGCTTGAACAGCGTCAGGCCAAGATGCGGCCGATCAAGCCATTCATATATCCCGACTTCACCGACCACTTGGCTTCCATCCTCGCCGATCCTGAAATTGCGGCACAGTGCAATCGCGCCTGTGATAAAGCCTGGGAAGCCGTACAGGCGGCATTATCGGCGGACCCGCATGGGTCAGTTTCACCTGAAGAAGTGAACAACGTCTTCGAGGCGGAGTTCCTTCGCAGCTTCAACGGGCCCGTTCCTTCGCAGCTGTTCATCAACAGAGGGGGTCGGATGAGAATTGCATTCCAAATCTTGCTGGACTTTGGTAACCTGCATGGCATGAGAAAACGCGGTAATCACGACTCTGTCGGAATTTTGGCCGTCGTGAACCTCAATCTCCCTGAGGATATTTGCTACAAGCCCGAGTACATGTGGCTCAGCATCATTCTTGGTCCACAGGAACCCAATCATGACCAGATCAGCTACTACCTCCGTCCCCTCATTGACGAGTTTGTCGTTGCCTGGAAGCCCGGAATTCGTTTCTCCCGCACTGGGTTATTGGACGACGGATGTTTTGCGGACCTCGCTATCGCAATAAACGTGAACGACCTACCAGCTACTCGTAAGATGCTCGGTTTCGCTGGTGTGGGCTCCCATCACATCTGCACCGTCTGCAATTGCACGGGCGTGGAAACGACCCATCGCACCGACCTAGATGACCCCGCCTGGGCTCGGAGGGACGTCCGGCAGCTACGACGTTGGGCGTACGCTTGGAGGGATGCTAGGACGCAGGCTGAGCGCGATGGGATCTTCAACGAGTATGGCGTGCGTTGGTCCGAGCTTTGGCGATTACCGTACTGGGACCCAACTCGGATGGGCGTCGTCGACTCGATGCATTGTATTTTGGAGGGCCTGGTACACTACCACTGTCGTAGAGTCCTACGAATCGATGCGGAGGTTGCCAAAAAGAAAGAGATCGTCGGTATCGCGTTTGACCAGGACTGGGTCGATTACGATCCTCACGAGTGTCCTTCCGACTATCTGCTGAAGAAACCGGAGAGAGAACTAGCTCAAATCCACCGAATCCAAAATAAACTTGTCCAGGCTCTTCGCGACGACGACGACAGCGACGCTTCCGAAGACGAGGAAATGCCTGATGTACCTGAAGGCAATTATATACCTGCAATCAGCGAGGAAACTATGAGGCACGCACTGAAGGGCAACAACCTTCCTGCTCTTCGTTTCGTCGCGTTTTCCCTTGGTCTTGCCGTGACCAGTGACGGATCAAAGGCATACTACTGTGATAAACTTATGGCCTGGGTGAGTACCTCTTTCTCATCTTCGGGACGCTCGTACTGATATACACTCCAGCGCCGAACTAAACCTCGCAGCAACGACGGCAACTTCGTTCCAAAAGCAATTAACTTGATTCAAATCAAGTTCATCCAACGCGTGATCGCGCAAACCGCCACATCATCCTGGATCAATACCGTGCCTCATAACTACGGGGAGAGCAACGCGGGTACTATCAAAGCGGATGAGTGGCGAACTCTCGCCACCTTATATCTACCGATTGCGCTTGTCCTGCTGTGGGCAGATCGTCCCACGGACGGGCATTCAGCACGCCTCCTCGGGATGCTTGACCATAGCATGGCGTTATTCCAGGCTGTGATCCTTGTCTGCCGCTACACTATGACGGTTGAGCGTGCAACCACGTATCGTAATTTTCTCAAAACATGGGTTGAAGGACTTACTGTCCATCACCCTCATACCCTAAATCATGCAAAACGGCCCAATGTCCACGTCGCATTCCACATCTACGACTTTCTTCTGCTTTTCGGCCCAGTGATCTCGTGGTGGTGTTTCCCTTTCGAGCGAATCATCGGCTTTCTCCAAAAGATCAACACCGCCAACCATATCGGAGGAGAACTGGAAGGCACCTTGACCAAATCCTTCCTACGAGGTGCCAACTTGCGGCGCTGGCTTCGACGTTCGGATTGTCCCGAGATCATCAAACAATTTAAAGCAATATTCGACCGGGCTTTCGCGCCGCAGAGCGAGCGCGCAGGTACCTCTCCTCCTCTCGTCAGGGATGGCAACCGTGCACATTACATGTTCAATGGTACCAACTTCTCCTGTGCATCGATGCACCTCGGTAACAGTCTTGTTTTATATTATCCTTCAGCTTCGGCGAGCGCGCCAATCGCTGGCAGTATCGAAAAAATCATCTCGCGTGGAGATAAGACCTCCTTTATCATTCGTCGCCAGGCTCCCCTAACGGGCAGTTCGACCCATTTCTTCGCTATTACCCCTACTTCCCTGCTCAAACCTACTCTTCTAAAATGCAAAATACCACTGATACAGTCCATCCATCCATGATATTATCTCACTGTGCACGATTTGAATTCTCGGAAGACCGCGCCGTAGTTCTTAACCTATCTAGAAGCTAGTCCGAGTTCAATGTAATATATTTGACTTCATCGTGGCTGACTGACGATTTGAAGACGACGATCTGCAGATGGTCTGCAGATGGTCTGCAGATGAGTTTAATGGTGTCTGAAGTCCAAAGTTTTGCATCCAGTTTCAGACGCCTTTAAACGAGAATTCATATTTCTCATTTCATCTTCCATTTACATAACTTAATTCCAAATCTAACGTTTCAACAGGGATATCGACGGGCTTGATACTTTGGATTTCGAAACCCGCTTCAAGAACATTTATTCCTCAACTTTTATATCGCGTCTTATCGCTGGCGAAAGTAGCTCTGATACTTGGAGTTCGGTGGACTTATATTTGGACTTTGATAGATTAGATTAGTGATTAGATTGCGCCCAGCCCGAAATTACAAATATTAAAATTAATTTTTGGGCCGTTTTTTTTTTTTACGATACTTAAAGAGCCTGAGCTAACTTAGTAACTAAAATGAGCCTTTAATTGACGAACCGCCCCTGTGATGGCACGTCACGTTTAACAAATGTGCCGGAGACCACGGGTTGTAGAGTACGCTGTGTATTCCTTTTAGGGATGAGCTTCCGAATCAGGATGTTGCTTTGTGCAGAAGCAATGACCGAGTTTAATTGGGACATCTCCTTGTCCTTGAAAATAGTCGGTTAAGCCTAAATTGAGATTTCCATTGTTCTTCTACTGCTACCGTTAAAATAATAACGGATGATAAAACAAGACGATCGCTCAAAATGATCAATGTCTGGCCACCGATGGCACCACTGATTATATTTCCCGCCACAGAACGTCCCAAGGAATACACGTATTTTCAGTGTTGTGTTCACCATAGGGCTAGCTCATTTGTGCATCTAGGTTGCAACATTATACTCACGCAGTGCGCGCCGGGGACCTCGAGTTACTGCAAAAAAGCCTGCCAAGTGGCGGATGTTTGATTACTGTCCACGAACCCACGGACGCCGCTTCTTGGATCGAGGCCAACTATGACCACCCCTTGCTTCACTTACTCCATGAACGAGGAATCAGTGGCCCATTTCCTATGATGCTCTCCCCGTACACCCAGGGCCTTGCCGTGTTCGGAGTTTTCGATGATCCCCGAGCCATGCAATGTGCCGAGTGTCTAGCCAAACTCTCCAAGTTCGCAGTAATCCTTCGTCCCCGCGCAGAGGATCCGGCTCCTAAATTTTTGTGAGTGACGGCCATATCATGCTTAACCTTTGCTGACGGTGTAAATCATTGAACAGACTGTCGAAATCCTCATATGAGGGAAAAGGAAAAGATCTCTCCTCGGCGGGAAGTGGAGCACACGGTGACGGGGACGGAAAATCGTCCCTGATGAATGATGATGGCAAGAAAAGGCAAAAACAATGGGAACGACTAACGCACAGCATCCTCGCAGCTTGTAAATTGAAGGTTGACAAGAGCACCACATATGACTTCAGGATCAGGAGTACATTTCGGGTACGTTCTCTCACCAATTGCTGATGTAGACTTTGACTCCTCTGATAGTTCGCAGCGTCGCTCCCTCTGGAAGATGATGATCTACTGGACAGGAACGCTATATTTCGGTCCCTTGACCAGGGTCACATTCAGGCTTTCACGAAATTGGAAGTTGGCACAAATGGTGCTCAAATATCAGTGGATACAGCATACGCCTCTTTGGGCTTCGAAGGACACCAGCGACGTTCCTTGCACAGCTGCAAATAGTATGCTTCATTTATGTTGCCGCACTGCTGTTCGGTCATTGGTCACCTTTATTTAGCCTTCCGGGCGGGAATGACACAGCGAAACAAATATACACCCAAGCAACCCAAGAACATGTCGAAACTTCGAAGGGCACAATGGCGGGAGATGGGAAATCAGAAGGTAGTTTCCAACACCGAAGGAATCAAAGCAGAGGAATCGAGGCTACAAGAGACAAGGTTCGAGAAAGCTCAGTTGTGGCTGATGTCAACTTCACATTTCATCAACAGTTTGCCCCGGACTGGATTGTTCACCAACAACTTGGCAATCGGTTCAACGAAGAGAAGAAATCATATATATCCATTGCTACCTCGTACAAGCCGCACAATGCTCCATTCGATAACGTTCCCAAGCCATTGGACGTGAACGTCGTACTGTCACTCGAATTGACGGACCCAGTGAGTGAAAAGAAAATTAGCAACACGGCTACCCGCTGATAATAATCCAATGTCAGGAGAATCGAGATGAAGTCCAAATTTCATTCATAGACCGGACTCAAATCCATATCTGGGTTTCTCCGTTTGGCTCCAGATCTGTCGCACGCGGCGCAATTTTTATCCTCTCCGTGAGTCAAATCAAACCGATGGGATAACCGTTAAACCCTCAGCAATAGAATTATGTACCCAATATCCGTACTGAACGTGCACTGATGATAACGGAGGACGAAGTCCATGTCGATATCTCCGCAACCGCAGGCTCGAGTGCGAAGCTGTCGAGAGATTCATTTGGTAGCGAAGAGAATCGACAGGACGGTGAGGGGCCAGGGCCATGCTCTCAGCCAAGTACCTATGCACTAACAAAGAGCGACCACAGATCTTCCGGTCACTGCGGTTCCTGAAATATTGGATTTCTCTACTGAGATCCAGAAACCAGCGACCGCCGGAAACCCCCCTTCGGCGACTTCAACTCTTCCCATGCAGTTACAGGAGTTATGGCCATGCGTGACAGGCTGGGATGAAAAAAACAAATGTTGGCTGTCTCCTATCTGGCCCAACCTCGATGAAGGATTGAGAGCAGTCGATGCCTTCAGACCCGAGATTGAACATCCAAATTGGAAGCGTTGTTGGAAGTTGGAGCCAGGGTGCCAATAATGCACAGGTCGGGACTCGGGCGGTCCTCAAAACGTTTTACCTCCTGACTTTATCTACTGTATGCACTTAAAAAAGGGAACACTGGGAAGACATACACTCCGACTAAGTGACCAAAGGAAATGTCGCACTCGTATGCCGCCGAGTTAAATGCGCGCACTGTGGAATTTATTCCACTCATACCCCCTCGCACTCGAATGTGCACGTTTCGGGATTTATTCCACTCTTACCCCACCTCGTATGCCGTCAAGTTGAATATGTGCACTTCAGATCTCATTCTACTTTTTTTTTTTTTTTTTTTTTTTTTTTTTTTTTTTGGTGGTGCGTTTGTTGTGACCTCAGGCAACTGATAATTGATCAGCCCCTTTGGTCCGCAAAGGACGGAGGAACATGTGACCTTCTACTTACTATTTGTACACTAGGGTAAGCCCGTCAAAAATTGACGGTAAGAATAATAATATATTAAACCTGTTCCTCTCCATTTTCTTTCAGTTCTGGAACCATCCTCGCCCGGGAGCTCCCATTTTTTTTTGTCCTGGCCCCATCCTGTCGGACATTCATTAGTATGAGCATTTATTTATCGTAATACTTCACAATATACAACATAGGTCCTTCATTCTCATCCTGGCGTGTCCTGACTTGCTAAGCTATTTTGCCCCAAGTCTCGGCCAGCACATGCTCTTGAGTCCTGCCACGAGGGCCATGCATGATCCCCCGGCAAGAGTCCTGCCAAGTTTCTGGGTCTCCCGAGGGCCGTCCATGATGTCCCGGCACGAGTCTTGCCTAGTGCCTCGGCACGAAAGAGGCCATTCTCGGTGTTTCCGGCCCGGCACAAGTACTGCCCAAGTGCCTCGGCATGAAAGAGGGCCTTCTCAGTGGTCTCGGCCCAGCTCGAGTCCTGCCGAGAGTCCGGGTCCTGCCGAGTTTTTCGGGCATGCGTGAGCCCTGATTTTAACATTATATAGATATGCGGCCGTTCGAAACTCATTCTACTCCTGACCCGCACTTGTATGTGCGTACTATTTGGAATTTATATCACTCTTAACCCTCGAACTCGTATGCCTCCGCATGCCCTACTTGGAATTTTCATACCATTCACATACCCCTCGCACGGCACCGAGTTGAATGTGCGGACCACTCGGACTCATGTCAGACAGACAGTGCTGCATGTATTGGTACGCGTGAAAGACCACGCCAACTGTCGACGAAAGGAGCTGAGCGTGCGGGCAGCTTTGCACAAATATGAGCGGGAAAAGGCCAAACCTGCTCATTTGGGGCCTCAATCTGACTTTTGTCCGGACTTTTCAAATTTTCCCACGCTTTCTGGGACTGCGGAAATCGTTTTCTCCGCAAAGCGGTCGTTTTTCGTGTTTTTTTGCTCGAAATCTTTCTGAAATTTTGTCCGGACTTTGGGATCCGACCTATATTAGGGTCAAATCTAATTCTTTCTGAACCGATTCTACGAGTGTGGGCGCGTTCAAACGGCAGGAAGCTTTCGATTCAGGTCACTCTTAGGATACAAATACTGATTTTTCTTTCAATCAAATTTCACCCTATTTGGTTTCAACCCCCGAGCGTTTGTCTCATTGCTAGTTCAATCCATCGCAAATTTACTTGGTTTTGGGCGCGTTCGAACGTTGAGAGTCGGAGAATTCCGATTCGCAAAATGAAACGTGTCACATCAGTCGAAAAATACCTGGAGCCACAATTTACTGCTCCTTACATACATTCAACCACAGCGAGGGCATTTTTTGTATCAAGCCATTTTTTCTGCTATTCAGTTCATAGTCCTCAGCACTGCCTTTATGTACAACAGACCCAAACTTGAAACAATTGGTTCAGATTTGATTGAGCAGCGGCCGCAACATGTTGAGGTCCAGTTCAATTGTGAGGATTTTGACCAGTGGTTGCAAGGTTCGCTGATCCCATGTTCGCGGAGGAAATGAGGAATATTTCTGGGCAAGAAAACGAGGATGAAGACAAGCCAACATATGGTTATTAGTTCTTGCACTTGGCTGTTGATAATTTCTGACAATTCAGTACTGTAGCATCCGATTCCGCCTCCAGTTCCTCTTCCCCTGGTCCTTTCACAGCAGCAGCCTCCGCCACCACCTCGGACTCCGTTTTTTATTTAAACATCCCCGGCGCCAACGACGATCTATCAGGGGGTTTGGCTCTTGGGAATGACGTTCCTCCAGAATCATACGACAGTTTCTTTAAATCATTGGGGATTTTATCGCATCAGGGCCGCTTCGACAACTTTGGCGGTAGGTCTTCCCATTTACATCCAGGGCAGGGCTTCTTACGTGCCATTAGATTTAGCGGTCGTCTCCATGGACTATCTCACGCCTTTGGAGTCCCTGGATCAGGATCGCGGGGCACCCGCTCAGCTTCTCTTCGATCCTCCTACAAGTGGTGGGTGGTTTAGAATGGAGTGGATCACCCATTCATAGATTCTAATTGGATTGTACCAGCATCCCCACAAAACCCTTCAACCGCGCCTGCGTTGGATTCTGTTCCAGACTGGTTTTGCGGCAAGAAGGACTTCCAAGTATTGTCTCCGGACATGTGGGGACACGATATCCCAGACGTTGATTGGATTGCACCAGTGTTCCCACAAAGCCCTTCAACCGCGCCTGCGTTAGATCCTGTCTCAGGTATTGGAGGGAATTTGGACTGGTTTTTGGGCCAACAGGGGCTATCGTGTCCCCACGTGTCCGGAGATGATTCAGACTGCAATTGGATTACGCCGTTGCTGCCGGAAAACCCTTTATCACCACCCGCACCCTCGTACCAGCAGGGCAAGGTCCACCTAGCTGAGGGAGATACTCAACATGTTAGCACGACGGTGCGATCTCCTTCGTTGTCGCGGGGCACTCACACTCCGAAGAATCGCAATTCAAGAGTAGAGGTACTGTACCCTAAGTACCAGTACTAAGTACCAGTATGACATTTATTATGTATTATCGGATCAAGTTGTGTGTATCCCCAGTTGTGGACTACAGTTGTAGACAAACAAAGACCACCAAAAGCAAAAAGGATAGCCCTCACTTCCTTTGGAATTTGATAAGATGATGTGCCAGGGAGTCGCTGCTTGTAAGCCAGAAATACTAACTCACGAAATTTCATTCCCAGTGAATATCCCCGCTAGAAATATCGAGCCAGAAAGAGAAAGATCGAGTTAACGAGCGGCATCGAGTCAAATCGAGGTGATTAGATGGCATTCGTGCTCCTTAGTGCTGTGTAAGTACTAATACGTACTCATTCGGCGCGTGTGTCGTGCGCTGAGTCTTCGAGACGTAAAACTTCGCATGCACGTTCTGCTCTGGCTTGAAAATTTCGTCGGCTTGTTATCCACTTCGCTGTCCCTTGGTTCATAGCTTCTGCAATCTACTCCTTGCATTCCGATGTCTAGCCGCCCTGCGCTGACCGTTTACTACTGCGACTGTCCGGTGAAATGCAAACGACAGAAGCCTGTGGGTAAGATCTACATTCCTTGCACACGCCGCCTATTTGCGAGATCAATACTCAACCGTTTTCCCTGAAAGTAGGGTCATTCAATTTGGACGGATAGGGCGGAGGGCCCCATATCCTAGGTTTGTTTATCGGCACCGTTTTTTGGGGTAGATTCCCGTGGAAAACAGTGGTTGAGCGGAGAACACGTCCCATGGGACCTATTTTGCTCTGATTGACCTATATTTTTGTTATGGTCCACTTGAACATATTCCGGAGGGCCTGAAATACCGGGATAGTGAATGTGAATGCTGGTTCAAATCCATCGTACACTTTGAGATCAGCAATATGAAAGGAATTTATCTGTGACCTGTATATTTGAAATATTGATCACATTCAAAATACCGGTATTTGAGGCCCTCCGGAATATGTTCAAGTCCACCTTAATAAAAATCTAGGTCAATCGGAGCAAAATATGCCCCATGGGACGTGTTCTCCGCTCAACCACTGAGAAATACGGGAATCTATCCCAAAAAGGAGATTTTCGGTGCCCATAAAAAATCCTAGGAGGCGAGGCCCTCCGACCTTTCCGTGCAAATCAAATGAGCTTATTTCCAGGGAAAACGGTTGAGAAATGATCCCGCAATCGCTGTTCTCGTGAAAACTTACAGAAAAAAAAAAAAAAGAAAACCCCGCACCCTAAGTTCTGCAAACAGCTGTAAAGCCAATTTATTGCTGTTTGCATAAAAGTTGGCACAGCATCAATTTTGATCCGGTTTTGATGCGCTGCAGAAAATAGATTGTTTCTCATTCAATTCTGAACAGATTTGCAGCTCTTTGCGGATGTTGCTAGTCTCCCGTAGTCAGACCATAAATTAGAGTTTTTTTTTTTTTTGGGCGGAATGGAAAAAACTTATTTATGGTCTGACTGTACTCGCGCACAAAATACCGTAGGTCGACCTTCGGGCACCTCGGAGGCCGAATCAGGAAGGAGTTGCCTCATTGGGAAGACCTGCCTCAAGGCACGTGCAAAAACTCGGGGCCTTTGGGAAACATTAACACCTTTTATGGGTCCCAGAACACTTGAAAAGCAAAGGTCTATGCAGTTCAAACACTTTCAGCGTTTTTGGTGATTTCTTGAACCTGAAAATATGTCGAAATCCTCGCTGAATGGTTGTGTTTGGCGTTCACGTGACATCGAAGCACGAGCTACGGTTAGGACCCATCAAACAAATCTAGACTAGGATGTTGCAGTATGTTTCTCGTTGTCTGTATCCCCACCACGGTGCTATATTTCTTCTTCAGTACCTTCAGGGTTGTCTAGATTTGAGTTGCGACAAATACTGTTGAGATTCTTCGTGTTGCAACTGGTCTGCTGGAGAATATTCCAGAGGCTGCTTATTCATTACTTACTCATCTTAGTCGAACTTTGTAGAATATTCTAGATCACTTCTGTAGTAGTATATATACTCCGCAATGTAGCGGCAAAGGGCATCCGTTTGTTAGGCACTGCCCTAGCCTTTATCAACCGGAATTCTCGTGCTCTCTAGCTTAACAGCTTATTTCTTACGCGCACCCGAAAAACCAACAAATACCTCGATGAACTTCAGCTCGGTCTTCAAGAGACTTGTGGGCGTGTGGTGTCTCAATCAACAATATGGCGTGCTCTGAAGCGCAGTGGCTACACCATGAAAAAGGTTAGGAATCTCATACCAGCAATTATTTTTACAGCTCTTTGCGGAACTTAGGGCGCGGCGTGTTTTTTTTTTTTTGGTAAATTTTCACGAGAACAGCGATTGCGGGATCAATCCTCAACCGTTTGCCCTGGAAGTAGGATCATTCGATTCGGACGGAAAGGGCGGAGGGCCCCATCTCCTAGGTCTTTTTATGGGCCCCGAAAATTTCCTTTTTGGGGTAGATTCCCGCGTTTTTCAGTGGTTGAGTGGAGAACACGTCCCATGGGACCTATTTTGCTCCGATTGACCTATATTTTTGTTATGGTGCACTTGAACATATTCTGGAGGGCCTGAAATACCGGGATAGTATGGATGGGACTGTTTCCGCTAATTTGATTGCCAGGGCCTTTGTGAAAATTTTGTAGTTGGTGTTCAACAGTGTGATCGGGCGGTAGTTGGACACATTCCGCTTATCATTTTTCTTGTGTATTAGGCACATCCATCCTTCCGCGAACTGGGTATCTGGGTGGACCCCGTACTTCTCGATGTCATTATAGACAATGGTCAGAACATTTGCAATGTCCATCGATTTCCTTTCCTGATTTTTCGTTTTCTCAAACCGCTGGTTGATCACTTTCCACAGTTCATGGATTAGGCCATCAATACCCGGAGCCTTCCCATTTGGTAATCGACGCAGCACTCGGGCCACGTCCTCTCGCTTCAAAAATTGGGAGAGCTTCGCTTTATTTTACTGAGTCAGGCGCTGAATGTTTTCGAATGAAGATCTCGCAGCTTCTTCCTGCTCTTCGGCATTTGCATGTTGTCCGATTGAAGGTTATTGTGAAAATCTCGAGCAATCTCGGCCATTTTGTCTGATCTTGTTTCGTAGGCAGGAGGGTCCGAGCCCGGAATCTGCAGACTAAAGGTTGTATCCCTTGGTTTCTTTTCCTTCACCTCCGGTGTCTGCATCCATCCTTAGATTCTTCTGAAAGGGGAGTCTTGTTTTAGGTGGTGGTGGCGGTGGCGAGTCGGGGGTGGCGGGACGGTCTGGGGTAGCAGGAGGTTCGACTGAGGTGATGAGGGGAGGCGGGGATTCAACAGAGGCTGAGCGTAACCTCTTGGGGTTGTTATCCTCAGAGGACGGTGGTGGCGATTTGCGCTTATTGTCTGTCTCTATGTGGTCGGGCAGTTTGTATTGGGTGGACGAGTAGCAAAACCTGTTGGCTCAAGTATGAGGTCGGCTATGTTGGTATAAAGAGACAAAAGGCGCCAGGAGAGAGAGATAAAGGTGCATTGTCGCACTTGAATGATTCTTTGTTACGGGGCAAAACCCCATACGTTTCCTGGAATTTGGGAGGTTTCCATGAGTATCTAGAGAGTAGAATCGGTCAAAAATGAGAGAAAGGCCATTTCAACAGAGCCAAAAGTTATCTCAACCCAATTTGAGCCTGTTTTGGATGGGAATGGCATGTCAAAGTGGCAGTGACTGAGTTTTGATGGACCACGTTTTGTCAACATTGCAGCTGAGAACTCAATTCAAAGGCTGAAACCAACACTTCCAACACAATCCATGTATTTTGTGGCTAAGAACACGTGTTCTGCAGCCTGAAACTCATATTCAGATCGGCTTCGGGTATTGCCGAAATGTTTCCCACGCTGTGCTAAGCCACACGCTGTGATAACCCATACCATGGACCTTCCACCGATGGGTATGGGTTAAGACAGCTTTGACTGTAGACAAGGAAATGGTCACCGACGACGTGGGCAATGATCTGAAGCTCTCTAACAACAACAAAGCCCCGGGCTTGGATGGCATTCCATACGAGTTTTACAAGATGCTGGACATACTTTTCAACGAAAGTAAAGGGACCGATGATAAGAAGTTTGACGTGTTGCAATTCTTGACAAGATTATATACAGATGTCGAAAAGCACGGAATCGAACCCAGTTCAAAATTTAATGCGGGTTGGATGTACCCGGCCTTTAAAAAAGGAGATAGGAGTCTAATATCCAACTACCGACCGATAACATTGCTGAACTGTGATTACAAGTTAATGATAAAGACTTACTCATTACGCCCAATAGAAGTTGCGCCTTCTCTCGTACATCCTGATCAAGCGGGATTTATGAAGGGCCGAAAAATAGAGGATCAAGTAAAACTTGCAAAATTCCTGCTCAACTATGCCGAAGCAGCCGAGGAAGACGGAGTCATAGTTGCTCTTGACCAAGAAAAGGCCTACGACAGAATAAATCACAGCTACCTTATTAGTGTTCTTCAACACATGGGTTTCCCGCCGAAATTCTGCGATACAATCAAGACCCTCTATACAAATGCAGAGACGGTGGTGATGATTAACGGTGAACTAAGTGAGCCGTACATAGTGACTCGGGGAGTAAGGCAAGGGGACCTGCTCTCCTGTTTATTGTTTAACCTAGCTATTGAACCCTTGGCGTGTTTAATTCGGAATTCTGAACTGAAAGGAGTTCGCGTGCCGGGGACAGATCAAGATCTAGTTGTATCACTTTTTGTTAGATTTCGGTGCGCATATGTAAGTCAGCTGTTAGGCTGATAGCGAAGAGAAAACAAACAAGAAGGGGATGCGGTTGATTGAGGCTTGGGGGATGCCTAGCAAACGCATGCCCCTCGCCACTACAATTCGGGGTATTTATACTACTACAGAGATGTTCTAGAATATTCTACAAAGTACTAAAATTCAACCAAGGAAAAACATGGAGCAATCTAGAAGATTCTCCAGCTGGCTAGTTGGAGCACACAGCTTCCACACAGATCCTCAACACTTTTTGCGGATGATACCTTAATATATCTCTCATCTCAGGACTCACTAGAAATGCTCTGGGAAATTCTCAACCTATGGTGCATGGCATCAACTGGAAAACCGTACTTTTACCGTTTGGCCGAGCTGCATATCGAAGAAGGATCCTACTTGAGAGACACTTAAATAAGACCATGCGAATCGGTATCATTGATCCCAGCCTTAGCCAGACATGTCACTGTAAACAGTAAAAGCACTACATATTAGTGCGTAGGCACTAATATGTGAATTTAGGCACTTATATCAAATACTTTGGAAAATAGTGCTTTTCTGTACACTTTAAGTTAGTGCCTTCAGGGCACTAATTTCCCGAGCACTTCATATCAGTGCATGCTTTTGTTTTTTATCTTATCATGATCTTATCGGCTCCGTGATATCCGATAGTGGCTGTGCAGACGGCGATCACCGAATGTAAGTCCGTATTTGGCCTTCGCGACTTTCCTTGACGTCTCGTCTCATCTGGCTTGCCGCCAGTCTTTTGCTTTTCCTTCTGGTATTCTCAAGCTTCTCAAGCTTACTGCAACTATACGCCTGTTTGCCCGCAGTACTCCGAGGATCCGAGATCCATTTTCTGTCGGCCAGCCACTATCAAAATGGGCTGTACTGGGCATTATATTTGATCCATCTTACTGACGGCCCTCTCTGCTCTCTCTAGTGGGCCCGCAGTTGATGCGCCGCAATGGATACACGCATTGGGAGAGCTTCTTCTGAGTTTGCTTTGAGGCGAGTCAGCTCATTTTCGCCCATTTCGTATCTCTTATGCTTCCTGCCTCGCCTTTGACTTGAATCTCTCATTCGCGGCCATCTCACATTTGCGGCAAGAGAGGACAGCCTAAATCGACTACGCATTGTGGTGCGCCATCTACCTTCATACCCGCCTGTACTTACTCGCTCCTCTCCCCCTCACCTTATATTTACCGTCTGCTATGATGCACTTCCTCCTTCGCGGCATGCGCCGATCCTCAACGACCAAGAGGTGTGGTCCGTGTCTTTGACGTCCCGTTTTCGAACGTAATCCATCCAGCTGCGGCGTGCACTGCGTCTCACGGTGGGCCGCCGTTACAATGTACGGGTGTACTCGATCCACTACAGCTCGACCTGATGTCAGCTAAACGCTCTTTCAAGCAATGCGACTCAAACCCCTGACAAGGGTGTCCGTGAGTTATCAGATCCCACTCATCGCTAATTCACTGACACTCAGGACCTCGGTCGGCGGCTCTCTCAGTCTTCTCGGATAAATCTCAGTATATGTTCCCAGCGGCTTGGCAGACATGGCGCGTTCCTTACAAATCACTCAATTGCCGTGCTGTCTCGGCTTCTTCATGTGCTCGTCCCTTATGATCTTCTCTCCATCATGCAAAGAAGGAGTCGATGGTTGGTGTAAATCTCGGAAAGGGTTCCCGATTCTGCAAGTGGGAAATGTTGAATGGTACAATCGGTACCAATGTATGATTCTCGCAATCAGAGAACACTCCAGAGTGTGCACACTGCACAATACAGGCGCACAGCAAGGTTTCGAGCAAGATGCTCGACAAGCTGAAGCAGGGCTATTTACGTTGCTTTCCACAAACAGTGTTCCACACGATTGATGGTGCGTTCTGCAGAGTGATGAGGCTAAGGTTCTAGGCAGGTAGTTTAGCAGAGGGGTACCTAGGAATTTTACCTTTTCCCCCCGAGTTAACTGTGCGAGCCCGAGCGAGTCAAATCCGAGCATCTCAAAGTTTTCTAAAGCTAAGTTTTCGACTCTTGTTGATTGCTTATTACTATACGCTAGTTCCAGATTCAGTACCTCGAGAACAAGTTTTTTTTTTCTTTTTTTTCTTTTTTTGAATCTTTGTTTTATATCCTGTGTGTCTAAGACATAAGTTATGGTAGATATAAATCTGGCTATTGTATGGTATGGTATCAAATCGGGTCCATAAGAAATGGAAATCTGAGGATCGTGCATACTCGAAAAGTTTGCAAAACCGTGACGGGACAGCTGCGAAGCGGAAATTCCGCAGAGGTATAAGGGTAAATGGCCGTAGCCGCTAGAAGATACTAGATGTCGTGATGGTAAGGGAAGCCGGGGGTATAAACAAGAGAGAAAGAAAAATGAGAGCAGCGGAAGAGGAAATGAAGGTCTACTCATCGGTTAGCACAGACCTGGAGCGGGGAGCTCGAGGGCGAGGCTTTGCAAGATAGTGCGCTGCCCGGAATCTCCTGCCCACAATTTGTCCGCCCCTGTCAACTAGCTGCTGCGCTGCGGCCTCCATAAGAACGGATACCTGCATCGAAATTGGGATTTTGTTCTTCACCCGGCGCTCGAGCTCTTGGTCTTCACACAGGATCGAGACAGCTTTGATTGAATCCCCCTTTGTGGAGAGATTCTTGGACATGCCGTAGAGCATAGCAATCATGTTTGGCGGCTGGCAGATTGTGAAATACCACCAAGTGCCAGGAGCCGCCTGTCTCGAACACGGGCAAGGGAAGGTCGTCGGGAAATCGCAGGATGGGTTTGAGGACGTCCCAAATATATGCAGTGCGTATGTCTCACCTTCCTCACCATCCCCTTCACCTCCCCCCACTTTCCACTACTTGGTCCTCTCTTACCTCTACTTGGACTCTCGTATTTGAAGACCCATCTCCCTCCCCCCGACTCTCCTTCGTTTTATTGCGAAGTAAAACAATTGACAGTCGCCCGACACACGTGAGTGATCCACGATAGCGGACAGACACCAGGCAACAGGAAACGTTGAGCCCGTCCCACGCCTTACGGTAGTCGCAGGAGTGCCGGCCTGACCTTCGGGAAGGACCGCCTCGCAGTCGGCGGGGGTGTCGTAGAAGACCTGGGACTGTTCCGTTTGCAAAAGATCACCTCGTACCCACCACCCACTTAGTGCGGACCGACCCCTTCCCCACCAACCTCGCCGGCCCGTCGCAACGTATCGCGACACTCATACCTATTCGGATTCGTCCGACTCGACCCCGCCCTCACCCACCGGATCCAGCTCGGATCACCGAGCAGGTGTACGCGGGCAGGAACCAGGTTCCCGACATGTCGCAACTAAGGCTCGGTCTCCGTCCAAGGCGTGCAGTGCGACCAAGGATTGGGGGGTGGAGGGTAAGAGGAGCGGTAGAAGAACTGAATAAAAAGTCTAAAGAATACAAGCGACTATCTACTGTATTTATACTGTTTTAGAGGTCGCTATATTTACTAACTACAATAACGACTTAAGGTCGTGTATACTACTGAAACCGAATCGTTCGTTAATTATGTGTGTCCGTCGTCCGTATTGTTCGTGTACAATAACCCGTCGTCGCGTTGCGCTTGTTGATCGACACCTTGTTGCATGATCCGGCGTGTTGTGACGTCATGGGTCCTTCACGTGTGGTACATGGTCACGTGGAATAGATAAAAGATAACACCGTCGGGTACGTCGGGGATGCACGTGGTCACGTGCGGCGTTGGAACGCGTCGAAGCGTGACATTACCCCCCTCCTAGGATCGTCGTCCCGACGATGATAGATAAGCAGTGATTTAAACCTCGACAGAGGTATCGCGGGTCCATCCTTCATCCCCATCCACGGGGAATTTAAATATTTCATTCTTCCGACCCGTGACTGGGTCGAATAAAAACCTCCTCGGGTAGTCCACCGACTCCTTCTTCGGCTTATACCGGCGTATTAAATAATCCCAGTGTCCTAAAGGCAACACGGGCAAACCGCCCGTCGCCGACACCGGCTCTTCCTCGGCAGCCTGCGCTGCAATTTCCTGGGGCATGGGTCCTGCCGCGTGTGCTCTTGCGGCAAACGCCGCCATCTCCGCCTCGGTATCGTCTTCAACGACTTCCTCCTCGGCGTTTTCCTCCTTCGGCGGCATAATCCCTGCCGCACGAAGCTTCCTAGCCGTCTCGGCCAGAAGCTCAGGGCGATGGGGTTAATGCCGCCCAAGGAGCAGGACCTCGGCAGGATTGCCGAGAAGAACCGAGGACGCGCCCAGGACAGGGCGGACCGCTTCATCGCGGAACACAGCGATGAGGTGCTGGCCGAGACGGCTAGGAAGCTTCGTGCGGCAGGGATTATGCCGCCGAAGGAGGAGATCGCTGAGGAGGAAATCGTTGAGGACGATACCGAGGCGGAGATGGCGGCGTTTGCCGCAAGAGCACGAGCGGCGGGACCCATGCCGCAGGAAATTGCAGCGCAGGCTGCCGAGGAGGAGCTGGTGTCGGCGATGGGTGGTTTGCCCGTGTTGCCTTTAGGACATTGGGATTATTTAATACGCCGGTATAAGCCGAAGAAGGAGTCGGTGGACTACCCGAGGAGGTTCCTTTTCGACCCTGAGACGGGCCAAAAGACAGAAATATTTAAATTCCCCGTGGATGGGGATGAAGGATGGACCCGCGATACCTCTGTTGAGGTTTAAAATCGCCTTTATTTATCATCGTCGGGACGACGATCCTAGGAGGGGGGTAATGTCACGCTTCGACGCGTTCCAACGCCGCACGTGACCACGTGCATCCCCGACGTGCCCGACGGTGCATTACATTATTTATTCGACGTGGCCGCGTACCACACGTGAAGGACCCATGACGTCACAACATGCCGGATCACGCAACAAGGTGTCGATCAATAAGCGCAACACGACGACGGGTTATTGTACACGAACAATACGGACGACGGACACACATAATTAATAAACGATCTGTTTCAGTAGTATACACGACCTTAAGTTGTTATTGTAGTCAGTAAATATAGCGACTCCTAAACAGTATAAATACAGTAGCTAGTCGCTTGTATTCTTTAGACTTTTTATTCAGTTCTTCTACCACTCCTCTTACCCTCCACCCGACGGACTTGATCAGGGTGACCCGCACTCTGTCATCTGCTACCTTTTCTACAACTCTCCACTGGCTCGCATTGAACTGAACTCTGGCATCTACATCGACGACTTCCACATGCTGGCTATAAGGAACACTTTGAGCGAGACGAGCCGAGCGATCGTGGACGCAGTGACGAGGGAGGGAGGAGTGAATGAGTGGAGGGTGACGCACAATAGTGTGTTCGGCGCGGCAAAGGATCAGGTGTGCCATTTCTCGACGCGCAAGCGGAAGGTGGCGCAGCCTTTTGGTCAGCGAAGCAAGTGGGTTCCGGAGAAACGCCCGAACCTCGTCATTGACGGGGTGGTGGTGGAGCCCTCCAAGGCTGTGAAGCTGGTGGGCATCTGGCTAGACGAGGGCATCTCCTGGCCTCCTCATCCGACTTCCGAACCCGTACATTTTCCACAGACAGCTGGGGAAAGCGCGACGCGAGCATCGCGAATTTCGTTTGCGCATTGACTGGACTCCGGGCCATGTCGACATTCCTGGGAACGAGGCAGCCGATGAAGCAGCAAAGCGTGCCGCGCAGTCGGGCACTTTCGGAAGGCCTCCCAAAGTCTTGAAGAACCTGCCCTTCAGCAAGTCGGCGCTGGCTCTCACCCACACGAGACTGCTGCAGAAGATCGCGAAGAAGCAATTCAAGAGGTCGGCCCGGTACGCCCGCATCAAAGATGTGGACGAATCGGCTCCCTCGGCAAAATTTCGCAAACTCTCCTCTTCTCTTCCTCGCAAGCATGCCTCCCTTCTCTTCCAGCTTCGCTCTCGCCATGTTCCCCTCGCCCGCCATTTATTCCGCCTGAAGAAGTCCCCGACCCCCACCTGCCCGTGCTGCGGCATGGTTGACGAAACCGTCGACCATTTCCTTCATTTCTGCCCAGCACACGAACAAGCTAGACGTGCACTACACGCCACCAACCGCCTCGCCCGCTACTCCAAGCACCTGCTTTCCGATCCCAAGATACTGCCCGATCTCTTCGCGTACATCCAGCGCACAGGCCGATTCCATTCTGTCTTTGGAGACTTCAAGCCGCTAGACCTCCCCAAGTAGATTTCTTTTTAGATTCTTTTTCTCTCTCTCTCTCCTACGTATATTTTACTATTAAATATCACGACATCTAGTTCCCTCTAGAGGCTTTGGCCACATACCCCTATACCTCGCGGATTTCACGGTTTTGCTAAGTTTTCGAGTACGAACAATTTTTACTGCTACCATTTTATGGACCCGATACGATACCCTACGATACACTAGCCAGATTTATATCTACCATATGTCTTAGACACACAGGATATAAAACAAGGATTCAAAAAAAAAAAAAAAAAAAAAACCCGAGTCGGTCACCGGTCGACATCGGATTTACACGCACTCGCCAAATGACCATCATATTTCTGGCACTTCACACATCTCCTGGCCTCCTCATCCGACTTCCGAACCCGTATTCGTATTCCCTGGATAAAAAGATCTCCGTCGATAGCATGGTTAGCAGCGTCTGCAGACGCAAACTCAATCTTCACGTGAGCAACCTTCTGGCCTGGCGCTTCTGGCCTGGCGAGCGACGATGCAGCGCCTTGATCCAGCGGCCCCCCACAATGTCTCCTTCCTTCAACCCGCTCTCCTTCTCCACAATGCGCCACGTCCCCGCGTCATCAATGCGTGTCTCAGTGTGGTGGTGGGCAATCCCGATTGTTCCGCCGTGACGATCACGTGAGGCGTTAATTGAGACTCGATCAATTTTCGCTGACCCACAACTGTTTCGAGTTGGCTTGACCGGAGTTCTGCACATTTTCTCAACATTAAGTACTCAAAATGTAGGTAATATGTACCATAATCCCCTGCATTGATATTATATATTTCCCTTTTGAATTGAAACTGCAGGAGCGTGCCGAGTGGAAAACTGCTGTACATAGTGCCGTCTGCTACTAGCCTCAGTGGAACCAAAAAATCGAAACTGTGCCCGGAGAAAATTCAAGGGACACTTGGGAGACCCTATGATAATATCCAGGCTATATCCAGGCCCTTTTAGTGTCCCTGGCCCATAAACGGTGTGTTGGGTCGTCAGATCACGGTTCTGATGGCAAGGTTAACTAGGCATAAATTTCAGGACTTCCGATCCGCGAACACATTTTTTGCCTTCCACACTCAAATTCTGATAGGACTTCCATGGTAAAAAATCTTCACAGGATCCACGACTGTGTTTTGTTCTGGGGAAATTTGAAAATATGATGACTGTCCTCCAAAAGACACACTTTAGTGGATATTTTCCGGACATTTTTCTCAATTTCCAAGATTGACACAATTCCCCAGAACATAACACAGATAGTGGCCTTATAAGCATTTTTTATCATTGGTGTATATACCCATCGTGACTGCGCAAGCCAGAAAATGTGTTGCCGCGGCTGGGTCAGTAAAAGTGGCCGCTGTTCCGGCAACTAAAGCGTGGGAAGTCAGTGTATCACCGAGGCTAGCCCCACACCTATTCCCCCGGGTCCTCGGATTGCGGACTCTGGAGCTACTCACCACGACTCCAAAGCTACACACCATGTCATCCATTCAGCCAATTTACTTGACACCAACGTCACCAATCCATCTCTCATCAGTGAATTCGGCAGCACTTGGAGGCACGGCCATAATGCCGTCCCCATCACACCTCACGTCGGGAATTCCACCCACAATATCACTCTCACGGACGTTCGACACATCCCCGATTCCCCGTCCGACCTTCTATCCATCGGCCAAACATTCTCCTCCCACGAGCACACTCACGGCCACCTGTCTGCCTCCGCCTCAGCTCAAGGGGGAGAGATACCATATATTCAACAATGCTGTTGAGCCCGAGGCTCCGCCGCCAGGCATCTCGGCATCCTCGCACACCATTTCTGCATCGCTTAAACGGCACACACTCACGCCAATCACCGGAAACTCTGATCCGCTCACAGTCACCGAGGCAAAATCACGGCCCGACTGGTTCAAGTGGAAAACTGCAATATCGCAGTTTCTAAGGCCAAATCATCAGGTCTTCTTCCCATTTCCTCCAAACAGCTCCCACCATCCCATCATTGGATTTTTCGCACCAAACGCAACCAACACGGCATCATCATTCACCATGCCCGAATTGTTCGACAAGGATTTTCACAGCACGCCAACAGATCTGGCACCCATCTACCCTCATCAAATCATATCCGATATCCACCTGTTCCTCTGCATCACTGCGCGCACCATCCACTGGTCGAAACACCGACATTTACATTTTAATCATTATCTTGCTCGGGAGAATCCAGCTCCTCACAGAGCATCAGTTTCCATCTGCAATTTCATTTTGACACCTCATTGACATCACTCAGTCCAATCACGAGTCTTTCAGCTTCCGCCTCGATACGACTCGCGCTTGAGGGGGAGTGTTGTTATAAATCATATTCCCACGGTTCGGCCTTACGCCGACTCCCCGACGTTCTACCCGATTCTAATTACTAAGTTCTTACTCAGATATTCTCTTGTTCACTTTACTTGTAGAATACTCTAGATACATTCTGTACAGTATATAAGCTCTCAGTTGAGCCCCCCGTAATAATTCAGTACAACTTAACTTCAGTTTATTAACTCTCTCGTGCGATCTCAACAATAGAGGCGGTAAGTGATTATATGCGTACGGCGCGAGCGCGGACGCGGAACGGGGGCCGCACCTTCTATCTCTGGCTGGGCGACTTCAATCAACATAGTCCGATGTGGGATGAAGACAGGAACTGGCACCTTTTCACGAACCAGGTGGAAAACGCGGTGCACCTGCTGCTTCAGCCGCTCGGGAGGTACGACATGGGTATGACCCTGCCCAAGGGCGTTGCAACCCTGAAAGCAAAAGGGACCGGGAACGAGACTCGCCCCGACAATGTCTTTTGCAGCCGTGACTTCCTCAATCATTTTATCTCATGCAACGCATATCCCACTCGCGTTCCGGGCACCACTGATCACTATCCGATCATTAGCGAGATTGATTTGGTCATGCCGGTGAAGGAGGTGGAAGAGCGGTGGAACTGGAGGGGCGCGGATTGGCCGGAGTGGGAGGAGGAGCTGTCAGGGGAGTTGGAGGCGTTGGGTGAGGTGGACGGATACGCCAGTTTGGAAGAGGTTATGGAGGCGTTGGGGAAGTTGGATGCGGTGGTGTGGAAGTGTGTGCGCAAGCATGTACCGATTGCAAAGATCAGCCCGCATTCCAAGCGGTGGTGGAAGGTGGAATTCACGCAACGCAAGAAGGAGCGCGATAGGCTGGCGACGAAATCGTACCGGCAGTGCGACGTTCCGGAGAGTCCTGTCCACGAGGAATACCGTCGCGCACGCAACGATTTTTCGGCGCTGCTGAAGAAGGCACGGGAGACGCACTGGCTGGAGTGGCTGGAGGAGATCGATGAGGAGGATGTGTGGACAGCAGGACAGATGATGAAGGGGGCTGCTTCTGACGGGGGAAAGACACGCGTGCCGGACTTGAAGAGGAAGGGTCCTAGGGGGGTGGAGGAGATAGCGGCAACGAATGATTTGAAGGGTGTGTGGATGGTGGAGGAGTTTTACCCAGGGAGGGGTGAAGGGGCGACCGATCCTCCGGAAGACACGGACTCCATCAGGTTATACAGAAGATGAAGCCGTGGAAAGGTACACGCTCGGGCACCTTCCCAAACTGTGTCTACAAGTTCGGCGCCAGCCTCTTGGTCCCGAGGTTGCAGAAGATCTTCCGCGCCCTGGACGTCTATCAGCACGAGCCCCCGGACTGGCAGCGCACTGAGACCATCGTAGCCCGGAAGCCTGGCAAGCCCGACTACTCCTTGGTCAACGCTCACAGGCCGATAATCCTGTCGCACGGCCATGCACGTCTACGAAATGCAGGGAAGACCCTCCAAGTTGCGACGAATGCGGAATTCCTCGGGATGCTGCCGTCGAATCATTATGGGGGGAGGCCAGGGAGGACAGGAGTGGACATGGTGCAGGGGTTGGTGAAGAAAGTGAAGCATGCGTGGAGGAATGGGAAGGTGGCGACGTTGCTGTTGCGTGATGTGAAAGGGGCGTTCCCGAGTGCGATGCTATCGCGAGTGGTGCACAACATGAGGATGGCGGGGGTCCCTCGTGAGCACACTGACTAGATGATGCGCAGGTTCACGGGGAGGACTACACGGCTGCTCTTTGACGACTACGCCTCTGAACCCTTCGACATTGTGGACGGACTTGATCAGGGTGACCCGCACTCTGTCATCTGCTACCTTTTCTACAACTCTCCACTGGCTCGCGTTGAACTGAACTCTGGGATCTACATCGACGACTTCCACATGCTGGCTATAGGGGACACTTTGAGCGAGACGAGCCGAGCGATCGTGGACGCGGTGACGAGGGAGGGAGGAGTGAATGAGTGGGGGGTGACGCACAATAGTGTGTTCGGCGCGGCAAAGGATCAGGTGTGCCATTTCTCGACGCGCAAGCGGAAGGTGGCGCAGCCTTTTGGTCAGCGAAGCAAGTGGGTTCCGGAGAAACGCCCGAACCTCGTCATTGACGGGGTGGTGGTGGAGCCCTCCAAGGCTGTGAAGCTGGTGGGCATCTGGCTAGACGAGGGCTTGACTTTCCGGGACCAGGGAGCGGCAGTTTTGGCGAAAGGGTATGAGTGGTTGGTGAAGTTTCGACGTCTCGCGTGCGTCTCCGGGGGGATGGGAGCAGCGTACGTGTGGCGGCTTTACCTGGCCATCTGTGTCCCCCGCATGCTATATGGTGCGGAGATTTTTCTAGTGCTAACTCGTCAGCGCATCCGAGGAACAAACCGGAAGAAGCACACACGCACTCTGGTGAAGAAGCTCAGGTCAATCCAGCTACGTGCAGCCAGGCTCATGGTAGGGGGTATGTTCTCCTCGCCAGGAGATCTGCTGGATGCACACACCGATCTCCCTCCTATACACCTCGCCATCGATAAACATCTCCAGAAAGCTGCGCTACAATATGCGACTCTTCCAGCGACGCACCCCCTTTATGCGGAGATAAGGGATGTCGAGCGGCGAGGACATGTCAAGAAGCACCCTTCCCCACTCCATTTCCTCATGAATTCCTACATGGATGTTTCGCAGGCGACGGTGGAAAAGATACCGGCAGTACGACAGCGGGCGGAATGGGTGGCGCTGGTGGATGTGCGCATGGCTGCCTCCAAGGAGGAGGCCAAAGAGTGGGCGCTCGGGGAATCCGCGAGAGTGACGCTGTTTTCGGATGGCTCGCTCATCGATGGGATGGTTGGCGCGGCAGGGGTTTTGTGTGTGGATGGAGTGGTGAAGAGGGTGAAGGGGGTGCGGCTGGGTTCGGCGAGGCAGTATGGGGTCTATGAAGCTGAAGGAGTGGGGGAAGTACTGGCGCTGGAGTGCTTCAGAGAAGAGACTGACGAGCAGGTGACTGGGATCTTACCTCTGGGCTTGGACAACACATCCGCGATCAAGGCCACTAGCAGTGCCAAGCCAGGTGTCGGGCGACATATCTGGGACATTTTCCACAGACAGCTGGGGAAGGCGCGACGTGAGCATCGCGAATTTCGTTTGCGCATTGACTCCGGGCCATGTCGACATTCCTGGGAACGAGGCAGCCGATGAAGCAGCAAAGCGTGCCGCGCAGTCGGGCACTTTCGGAAGGCCTCCCAAGGTCTTGAAGAACCTGCCCTTCAGCAAGTCGGCGCTGGCTCTCACCCACACGAGACTGCTGCAGAAGATCGCGAAGAAGCAATTCAAGAGGTCGGCCCGGTACGCCCGCATCAAAGATGTGGACGAATCGGCTCCCTCGGCAAAATTTCGCAAACTCTCCTCTTCTCTTCCTCGCAAGCATGCCTCCCTTCTCTTCCAGCTTCGCTCTCGCCATGTTCCCCTCGCCCGCCATTTATTCCGCCTGAAGAAGTCCCCGACCCCCACCTGCCCGTGCTGCGGCATGGTTGACGAAACCGTCGACCATTTCCTTCATTTCTGCCCAGCACACGAACAAGCTAGACGTGCACTACACGCCACCAACCGCCTCGCCCGCTACTCCAAGCACCTGCTTTCCGATCCCAAGATACTGCCCGATCTCTTCGCGTACATCCAGCGCACAGGCCGATTCCATTCTGTCTTTGGAGACTTCAAGCCGCTAGACCGCCCCGAGTAGATTTCTTTTTAGATTCTTTTTCTCTCTCTCTCTCCTACGTATATCTTACTATTTAACATCACGACATCTAGTTCCCTCTAGAGGCTTTGGCCACATACCCCTATACCTCGCGGATTTCCCACTTTGCAGCCGTCCCGTCACGGTTTTGCTAAGTTTTCGAGTACGAGAGATTTTTACTGCTATCATTTTATGGACCCGATACGATACCCTACGATACAATAGCCAGATTTATATCTACCATATGTCTTAGACACACAGGATATAAAACAAAGATTCAAAAAAAAAAAAAAAAAAAAAAAAAAAATGGAAAGCGTCGGGCATGATACCGTTGAGCTTGGTGATATTCTCCGCGACCGAGCCGGACTCCACCGCTAGCATGGTGTCGTCAATGTATCCTGCAATGAATCGATCACGCGCCTTGGGATCAACGATCTCGAGCAAGTCCGCCGAATAAAACAGATAGAGAATGGGCGAGAGCGGGGAGCCCTGCGGGATGCCCATGCTAGCTGCTAGAAGCGGGGATGTGAAGTCGTCGAATTTGAGGTGTGTGTGTCGGTCCATTAGAAAACTTGCCGTCCATCGGACGAGGTTCTCCGGCACACCCCGCTTGCGCAGATTGTGTAGGAGGTGCTCGTGGTTGACCGACGGAAATGCTTGCGCAATGTCCATGAGCACGACCGAGACAACGCGACTCCGGCGCCACGCGTTTTTAATGCGTTGCACCAGGAAAAGCGCCGCGTCCGTGGTCGTGCGCCCGGGACGGCCGCCAAAGTGGTTGGCAGGCAGCATCCCTTCGCGTTCGGAGTACGCGGCAAGGCGTCAAGCGAAGACCGACTCGATCACCTTTGCCATCGTCTCTTCGAGTGCGATGGAGCGGTAGGCCTTGGGGATAGTGTAATCGGGTTTGCCGGGTTTACGTAGCGTGATCGTGATGAAAATTTTCCAGAGCTTCGGGTGATAGCCCAATTTAAGGCACGCATTAGCCACTTTCGTGAGTATAGGGACAAGGAGGGAGGAGGTTCGCTGCAGTGCGAGGTTGGGGACCCGCGATCCACCCGGCGCCTTCAGCGGCGGGAGCTTGTGGAGCACCTTGCGGACCTCCTCCTCTTCGACGTCGGGGCTGGGTTCCGGATCCGGGTACTCGGAGTCGTCGATGTCGTCGAGATCTGCCAGAGGGGGATCAGGGAAGAATTGTTTCTTGAAAGCGGAGCACTTCTCTTCGTTAGATCGCGCCGGGCCTTCCGGAGTTTCGAGGTCAGGGACCCTCGAGGCTGTCGTATCGGCGGAGTGCTGGCTGGCATACTTGTGGGCCTGCCAAACCGTGCGCTCCGTCGCATCCTCCAGCCACTCCTTCCAATGCCGTCGCTTTTGCGCTCGAAGCGCACTATGGTAAGCATTTCGGGCGGGCTTTACCGCGTCGCGCTCGGCCTGAGTCGAGTTCTTCTTGGCGGCCCGGTTCTTGAGTGTATTGAGGTCGCGTAGCATCTTCTTGAGGTCGGCGGTGAACCAGCGCTTCGAAAAGGCGCATTTCTCCGCCAACGGTACCGTCGCCTCCATCGCCGCGACGTACCCACCGAGGAGATCACCTACCAGCGCGTCCAGGTCATCGGTGGTGGAGATGTGCGCTGCCCGATCCGCGACCCGGTCGGACTTGCACGCGTCCTCCACTGCCTTATTGAACGCATCCCAGTCGGCGTCCCTCCAGCGATACCTTGGCGGGGGCTCGGTCTTTCCTAACGCGATGTTGATTGTTACATCGACACACCGGTGGTCGGATCCGAAGCCCCCGCTCACGACACACTTTGTGACGGTGTCGGCAAGGCGCGGCGTAGCGAAGACGAGGTCTAGCGTGGACCATGACTTGTGCGCATCTGAATAGAATGTGGGAGTGCATGGGGGGAGACATAGTGTAAGATCGGACTCAGCTAGCATTTGAATCATTTCGGACGTGTCCGAGCAACGATTGCGCCTGTGCCTGTGAGGTCCCGACCACATGACATGGTGTTTGTTGAAGTCTCCGAAAAGGAAGAAATCCTCATCGCCGACGGCGTCCGAGTTAAGGTGGTTACGCATGAAGGAAATAGTAGCATCAGACTTGGGAGGATTGTAGACAGAATAAATACGGAAAGTTTTCGGTCTCATGGCGAGCTTTCCTCAGATCTCCTCGCTTACAAGTCCCGATATGGTATTTCGGAGCTCCCCGGGAGCTCCGACCAAACTGGCGGTGTAGATGACCCCGGACCCTGAAGGTCAGCCAAAAGGACCAGGATCGGGCGACGCGACGCGTCTTGGCGGCATCACGTGATGCTACCAGGACCCGGTTGTGCTCTGTTCTGGCCCGTTCTGACACATGTTGACCTCTTATGGAGCATCCCAGGCGGTCATACACGTACATTGGGAGATGTCTGGATGCACAGAATACCTTCAATACCCGATTTATTAACTCAGCTCGTATTCTGATAATCACGACAGATAGCACAGTAGAATTAGGGACAATATTCACTATCTGGCTTCCTTGAGTCGAGGGGTGCCCTGTATATGGACTGAATCTGACGATTATTGGCAGCATGCATCTCGGTTTTGGTTCCCCCCAAGCCTGCCTTGTGTGCCAGAGGGTACAGGTAAGTAGGGAGGGAGCGGGAACGGAGAGAGTGGCGAGGGGGATTGGACGACATCGGGGACACAAGTTAGCCCAGAATGACATGAACAGCTCAAGAATGAGTGCCCAGAAACAGAGATGGCTTGAAGAGTCATCTAAAATGTGTGATACGGCGCAACGACTCCGTCGGGCGGGATTTTCGGCTAGCTACTGTACTATTTCAACCAAGTGTTCAGTCACAAGTCACAACGATTTTTTTGATCTGTGCAAAAATCACCTCAAATCAAAACAAAATTTATCGGCCTTCTCGGTCGAAAATTGATGAGCACTTGGTCGAAATAGTACAGTATAATGGCGGGATAACAGACCATTCATTATGCATCGGACCTGCTCCGATGGGGTCTGGTCCTTTTTATGATTCATTGGGTGTACTGTACAATTTCGTTCAATTCGGCAGTCACGTGACTTTCGGCCAGAAAAATCCCATAAATCGAGAAAGAATTATTGCCGGGGTCAAAAAATATCGAGCGTGACGCGTGACCGCCGAATTGAACGAAATTGTACAGTACACCCAATGAATCATATGGGCTCTGACGGACGTGAACTGCTGAGTGATTGCCTGGATGGTTGAATTGATCGTTGGGGAGAGTGACCTATAGCCTTTTCAACTCTCCCCCGTGTTAGAAATGGGACTCCTAGAGGACTCGAATGGACTCGGACAGACCCGCAGATGAGGGGGAACGCTAAGATTGCAGATGCAGTACATGATGTTTGTACGTATTAGATATCAGTAGCGAAGTCATCGAGCAGTACGAAAGCGGACGATTTCCAACACTCCCACTCTGCGAGATAAGCAAGCTCCCACTGAAACAAAAACAAAAGCAGGAGAGAAATAAAAAATGCTCCCACTCAATCAAAGAAAAGCTTCATAAACAACTCCAACGTCGACTTGATCTTCTTCCAAATCTGAGTTGTCGTGGCATCCGCACTCCTGGTTGTTGCAATACCTAGTCGGAATTGCAGTTGTGAATGTCCGAACGCCAATTGGAATGAATGTGGGAAGGAGAAGGATGGCGGCGACGAGGCAAGGAAGATGAATGTGTCACATACGTTTCGTGGACCGCATGTGAATGTTCGTTAGCGCCAGGACGGTCGAGAACCCAAGCCTTGATCTCCTTCGGCATATCTGCAACGCATCGAGCGGCTATGTGGTTCCGCCGACCGCAGCGATGACAATGATCCTCGTGAGTGGGATCACACCAACGAAAACCTTTTTCGTCATCCTTCCCAAAAACTTGCCCATCACCGCTAGAGGTGTGAGCGGCGCGATCGCGATCGCGATGTCCGGGATTCCCGTGACCACTCCCACTCGACGCGAACACCTTTCTACCACCACCACCGCTACGGGCTGCGAGGGCTGTCTCCTCGGATTCTGTCTTGACTTGGCTGCCAGTTGGGGTGATATAGGTAGCACCGCAAAGGACGGCTTTGACAGAGTCAAGGTCGCTTTCACCAGCGGGCTGGGAAAGTAGGGTGTTGCGAACACTGACATAGAGAGGGTCGAGGTTCGCAAGGAGAACATCCTTGTAATAGTTGTCGGATATGGGTTCACCCAGTGCGATGAGCTGGTCACGAATTTCGGTGACCTTGTCGACATACTTTTCCACAGGCAGGGACGTGTCGTGGGTTACAGTGTGAAACGCGGTGCGGAGAGAAACGCGACGTGACCAGGTGGAAGCCTCGAATTTGGCTTTCAGCTTGGCATAGAGGGCTGAGCCAGAGGTGACGCCTTTAGCAAGTGAGCGAAGATCTTTGGACATGCGAGCCCAAATGATCGTCATAGCAGCCTTGTCCCTCTTATCCCAGGCAGCGGCAGCAAGGGCCTCTGTGGGTTTGGGGGTTTTGCCATCGACGATTCCAGCAGATTCCCCATCAGCATTGAAGACGATGAGAATCTCGTCTTTGAAATTGTGCCAATTGTCAGAAGTGAGTTCTTCGACAGTCTGGGCCAGAGAAAGAAGGGAGAATGGAGTAGTCATGATTAAAAAGAAGCTGAGAAGCGGCCAAAAGAAGATGTCGAAAGGCGGGGGTAAGGTGGAGGTGATGACGTGGCAATTGGTGAGGGTGTTTTAGTGCTCAGAATAGACTCGTAGCGAAGGTGTAGACGCGGGGGCCAATAACCTGTTAGAAATGGGACTCCTAGAGGACTCGAATGGACTCGGACAGACCCGCAGATGAGGGGGAACGCTAAGATTGCAGATGCAGTACATGATGTTTGTACGTATTAGATATCAGTAGCGAAGTCATCGAGCAGTACGAAAGCGGACGATTTCCAACACCCCGCCCTTCGACTCCCCTCCCCCCACCGGAACTACACAGAGGAACCAGGCCCATATTTCGGTGGTCAACCAGAAATATTTAATCAGGGGAATATAAATTCTTGAGCAGTGTCAAGGGTCACGATTAAGCATAGAGGACAGGGACAGAAGTCTCGTCAGATTTAATTTTAAAACAAACTCGGTCTCGCATGTAACACACGAAAACGAGCATTTAACGCATGCGAGACCGAGTTTGTTTTAAAATCTTGCAGAAACTTCTGTCTCAATCAAGCTTGATAGGCGTTCAAGGTCTCACGGTTGATTTTATTCAACACATCACCCAGTGCTGCGGGTTTCTTGAAGCTTGCAAGGAACCGGTCGGTAGATTTACCGAGCCCGCATTCATTCCAGGCTTCTCGCAGGATACTCCAGATTGGGTTGAAGTCAATTTCTTCCCAAATTGGATTGTGGGTGAGTTTCAGAACATATAGCCGATTGGATTCTCGCTCCCAAGGTGGGTTGGGAAGCTTAGAATAGAGGGCACGTGGCCGCTCTTCAGCGTAAGACACTTCTGAAAAGACTTTTGAAAGCCATCGCCCTGGATACCCGCGGTCACGGAGACGTAGGGTGAAAAGAGCTTGCATTCTCTTAAAATCCTCCTCCCGAGAGGATATCCGCACATAGCGGATGAGTTCACCCTTGACCCAAGCCCGTTTGGACTGGACAGAGTGGCAAGATTTCCAGGGGATATATAGGTAGGAGTTCAACGATTTCTGATATACGCGTGTCACTAAGCTAGGGTTTGACCCCCGGTGTAGTGACCCTGGTGCGTCCTCCAGGGATACGTGTACATCAAGAAATGGTAAGGAGATGCGTGACTGACTCCACTCCATTTTCATGTTCGGGTGCAGCTTCCCAAACCGCTCTTGAAATTCTCGAACCTTGCTTATGTCACCATGGATGATAGCGAATGTATCATCAATGAAGCGTGAATAATGTAGAAGGTCGGATTTAAATTCCTTGAGCGCAAGGACTTCGTATCCAGCTAAAAATAGGTTCTCGTCCTGAATCCACATCAGGCCCAAGGATCAGGGCGGGTATTACGAACGGAACCTGAGAGGCCACCCTGGCTCATGGAGGCGCCCGAAGAAGAGCTCGCTCCAGGATCGTCTCCATGTTCAGTAGCAGCGGCCAATGCAGCCGCCCAACGGCTGTTGTTTGGGGACAATATGGGAGGGGGGGGCCAATGGGTAAAGAATGTGGGATGACCGTCATCGGCTTGAGATGGGGGAGACGGTGTTGTGAAAGCGTTGAATAGCGGGGATTGTGATGGTGCAGAGGGAGGCGGAACGATTGTGCTTGAAGACCCCGGTACAGTGCCGCCGGAAGAGCCCGATGCCGCAGGGGTGGAAGTGGTTGCGGACGAGCTCGATATGGGCACAGTAGACGAGTTGGTTGTTATGAGGGCGAGGGCCTCTGGAAAATTTTCCTCGTCCCCGCTATCGACATTGTGGATAAGGGCGTCCTTGTTTTTTTTTTTTTTTTTTTTTTTTTTTTGGTGGTACGTTTGCCCGAAGGGCAAGCAGTAGCGGGACAATTAACAATTGGTTAACCTCCCGAAACTTCGTAAGGGTCAGAGGAAAGGACCTCCGTGAGAGAAGATGATAATTTCACCGCCCAGGGAAATGTATTTTACACGACGCAACTTGCGACAGTGTGGGGCTCCGAGCTTACCTGTTTCGACCCGGCCGGTCTGCTGGCTGGGAAGGAGGTGGCGACCTCATCGGCTCGATACCCACTAAAACCTTGGGCTCTTTGAGCCAGTTTTCTGGCAAATCTTCCTCATTCTTCAGAGTTGAGCTCCATGTCTGCAACACAAGAATTGGTTTGATGGAAACATTTTTTCCGTACCTCGAGTGGTTCGTCAATATACAGTCGAACTTTAGGCGCTCGTTTATGGCATGTAGCCATTTGTTGTGTATCTCCGAGTTGGATAGGGATTGGCCTCCCTTCCCAATAACACAGTCACAGCGGATTTTCCAGATCATGTAGAGTGACTCAGAGATGATAATACGGTACAGCCGAGAGGCACCGGGTAAGTAGTTACCTTTCTCATCTGTTATTGAGGTTAGACCACAACCCAGGATGCTCCCGAGAGAGAGTTCAGGCCAGTGGGAGTTCTTTTTAAGCCAAAGTGTCTCAGCTAGTTTCCAAATTAATTCTTGACCCGGGCGTTCGCATTTTAGAAGAATATGTTCTAGGTCTTCTATTTCCCCGCAAGATTGGCAGGTTCCCCATTCCTCACATTCGGGTATGTGCTTCCAATATTTACCTATACGGTGTGCATTATGCATGGATTTCCACAGGAAATTTCGAATCTGGCGTGAGAAGTCCTTATGCCGAATTGATTTCCATATCTGAGCTGGAGTTGGAATCCGGCGATGGTTGTGGTGTATAGCTGTTTGCACTTGCTTGATCTTCTCGTCTGTTGCTGGCCGAGAAGCCTTGGCTTTTAGCGCCTTAATCCCGGAGTACGCAAGAGCTTGTGTTAGAGTCGACAGTTTGGCCCCCTTCAATTTCAGGTTGTCTTGTACTTGGATATCTATCTGGTCTGAAGTCTCGTTCCTTTGGCCTTCTAGTGCAAGAAGGTGCGCTTGATGACACCCCTCTCTTTCGGTGGTAGTGTAGTTCTCCGAGTCCTCGAGAGTTACGAAGAAAGTCTTGGCTGTGCGGGCCTTCAGTTCGGCCGCTAATGCTTTGAGCGGCAGCTTCTCCGCAACACCTATCCATCCTCTATCCTCCCATTTGGGGAGTTGGCTTGTCATGGCATTGCGGATGAAATTCCGTTTACTGTATATTGTCATGCTGGTCTGCGGGTCATTTTGTTTGATGCAGAGAAGAACTGCATGGGCCTCAGCCCCGGGAACAGTTTGGCAGGACTTAACTGGCAATTGTATAGCTCTATTGCGTGGGTCTCCGGTCTGGTAGAAGATACCAGCGCACGCCAGGGTCTCCCCGCGATCATTCCGTTTTACTATCCCACTGACGAACACTTTCACATGTGTCATTTCTCGTGGAGCACGAGTCACGGCTGGAGTGTTTATATTGGCTTCGAGTTCAGTTTCTTTCTCAGTTGTGAGGACACGGAAGCCATCTGTTATGGACTGGATTTGTTTTGGGATCACAAAGAGGTTAGGGTCGTCAATATCTTGTTCTGCTTCATTTGGCGACTGTGTTCGCGGGTCCCATTTGGGGATTAATTGACCAAGTCTGGTTCGGACTGCTGTGGCACAGGCATGGGGGTTTTTACAGCCACGTAGGCGGCGATCATCTGTGCACGGCATGCATTTGCAGTTGGCTGATGGCTTGTGATTATTATTTTGCAGACGCCTCATGACTTCCATGCCTTCACCAACAGTGAGGACGCCATGAGCCTCACGGAGGCACTTGCACGATTTAGTGTTGTTCCGTTGGGTCTGTTCTGGGTCTTCTCCAAATGGGTGCCACAGTGGGAGTTGCTCTCGGATGAAGACTGATGGGTTCAAGGTATCAAAGCTGATCCCGTATTTTTGTGCGCATTTAAGCATTCCCTTTAGGTGTTTGGGCCATTTCAATCGGTTTGGTGTCCAGTCTTGCAGGAACATGTTCACATGTGAACCCTGTTGTACGGTGGAGCTTTCTACGTCAAGCTTCTCGAGTCCGGCATCAACATAGTAACACCATGTTGCCCTTTTCTCGGGGTCTAATTCTAGGTAGGATTGGAGTTTCATTAATTGGATGGCATCATTCCTGGCCTCTAGGTCGAGCATATCTTTTCCACCTTCCTGAATTGGGGCCATTAGCATCTCTCGCTGCACCGGGGAGGATTTAGCACCGCCCCACATGAATTCGCGTTGGGCTTTCAGTAAGTGCTTCAGTATTTTATCTGGCATCCCATTTACCTGTGTCAGGTACTGGGTTTGGGACCCTATGGTGATTTGCACTATATGGCGGCGTGCTTCCAGTGTGGGATGCAATCTCTCCCACCGCTCAAGGTCTGTATCAATTCTTTCGATTCTGGGGGTCCACATCGCAAAATTGTCGATGCCGTTCCCAATGTGGCCGCCAAGGATGCGGACTGACTCGCCATCTCGGGCAATATGGATGTCGGGGGATATTGGTGTGTCGTTGACATTTAATTTCCTTGTTTCAATGACGTTTTTGCGGTAGTCCGGGTCACCTACGGGTATTACCTCTGTCTTTCCCACATTGAATTTTGCGCTAGAGGCGGCACACCATTTCTTTAGAATCTTCTGTAGTTCATCAAAACTGTCCAGGGCATCGAGGTATACAGTAGTGTCATCTGCAAACATTTTTACCACAACTTGCTGCATTATTTTAGGTACCGAATAGCCTCGGAGATTCGATCTTCGGAGCATTTCAGCCAGAGGCTCAATCGCCAAATTGAATAGTAGGCAGGAGAGAGGGTCTCCTTGGCGTACCCCCCGTGTAATTCGGAAGGTAGAACTCAATTCCCCGTTTATAACTACTTGAGTTTCCGCGTCGGCATATAGGGATTTTACAGTGTTGATAAATTTTACCGGGATCCCTCTCTTGCGCATTGCTTCCCACAGATATTTATGGGAGGTCTTGTCGTAAGCTTTCTCTTGATCAAGGGCAACGACAGCTCCATTACGCAGCTCCTTCTCGGAGTATTCAACTACCTCCTTGGCCAGGTAGATCTGGTCTGTAATTTTTCGACCCTTCATGAAGCCAGCCTGGTCTTTGTGGATCAATTTTGGGGCTATCCTTGACAGTTTGTTGGTCAGGGCCTTGGTAAATATCTTATAGTCCGTATTGAGGACTGTGATGGGGCGATAGTTCGCGATGTCCGACTTGTCCTTCTTTTTCCAAATCGGGCACATCCATCCTTTGGCAAATTCTGTGCCTGGCACCACGCCGTACCTCTCAATGTCATTATAGACAATGGTAAGTAGTTTGATTATATCGAAAATTGGGGCCTTTTCGGCATCTTCACAGTCTTCATTGGCCTTTTGTGTTTCTAGATATATTGCGTGCAATTTCTTCCAGAGTTCAGTGGGGAGCCCATTTACACCTGAGGCTGTCCCCGAGGCAGATTGTTGCACAGCGATGAGGACATCCGTTTCTTCAAGCTCTGAGGCCAGTCTAATCATTTCGGGGTCATCCGCGTGTGAGCTCATGTTGGCCAAGACCTCCTCGATGGCCCGATCCTTAGTTTCTGGGTCCAGCTCTGACTCGTCAAATTGGAGATCATTGTGGTAGTTTCTGGCAATCTCAGCCATCTCGCAGGATTTTTTGCTACTCTGTTCCGGGGTTACATCTGTTCTTCGTAGCAGGTTGATCGTGTCACGCGGGGTTGTGTCCTTACTCATACGTACTGTAAACTTCGTGATCCGGTCAAGCTCCGTCTGGCAACGGATTCTCGTGTCTGTGCGATTTCTTTCCCGCTGTCTTTCGACTATCTCGTCGATCTCCTTCTGGAGTTTTGCTACTCTCTCAGCCTGGGATTCACCCTCGTCGAGCTCGTCATCTGGGGCTGGCTCTAGGTCATCACTATCTCTGGGGTCGGGCGGTTTATCGGGCGGTTTCTTCAAGGTCTCCCGCCGGTCATTCTGAAGTTTTTGCTTCTTTTGTTCTAGCGCACCGATCGCTTCTTTGGCGCGTTTACGCCCGCATGCTCTAATATCATCCTTCCACTTCTTAAAGAGGATTTGCGGGTTATTTGTATTGGACCTGCCCGAGCGGAGGGCTTCTACCACTTTTGCGCCTTCTTCAACCGCAAATTTCATGAATTTTTTGTCATTTAAAAGGAATAGTGGGATTTGATATCTTCCCTTCCCTACGTACGGGGAGCCTGGGGCAGATATTTGAACGGAGACCATTCGGTGGTCTGTTAGTTTCCCAGAGACATCGTCGATGTTCCAGTGGTTGCAGTGTTTCATCATCTCGGCAGGAACATATATTCGGTCAATTCGAGACAGAGTCGTCGAGTGGTGGGAGCTAGTGTACGTATAATCGTTCACATCGGGATTTACTAATCTCCAGCCATCTTCTAGCCCGAGGACACGTTTCAATTTTGCCAGCGCTGCAGTTGCGCGACCATCATCAATGCGGTGAGGGAGCCTGTCAGAAGGCTCTTCAACTATATTGGTGTCACCCAGCATCATGTCTGGGACTGGGAGCACCACCGTCATCCACATATTGAGTAGTTCCTCCCAGAAGGCACGATTTTCCTCCATGGACTCAGCTGGTGCATATACTGCTAGGACTGTCAAGGTCCGGCGTCCGTGCCATGGGATTACTGCTAGCATTGCACGCCCGGGAATCAGGTAATGGATTTTGACACCCTTCGTGTTCGTTAACTCTCGGTTTAGGACTACTGCGACACCCCGTGTATTGGGGTTGTCGGGGAATGGGGAGTTGTATACATCCATCCGACGGCCGAGGTGACTGTCCTGTATTTCTAGGGCTTGTTCTGAGGAAAGGTGCGTTTCACTTACGGCCAAGACTCCAATTTTTTCATCGTACATGAGTCTATGCAGTCCGTGCCATTTGTGGTCCGGATGCTTGATAGATCTCTTCTTACGGCCATTTATATTTATTGCAGTGACGCGAAGCTGAGCACGAGTCTTCCTGCTTATTTCAGGGTTGTTGAATTGTTGCTTGCGTCTTTTCTCAGCAAAAAATGCTGGTGCGTGGTCTTCGTCGCTGGGTAGATTTGGATTTCGTCGCTGGCGAGGGTTTCCGGTTGCGGCTGGGTGGCCCTGGCTAGGTCGGCGCCTAGTTTCCGTTCCTGCTGTATCTGCGTGGGACGGTTGTGTTGCGTTGGTACGCCGCTCGTTTGAGCGAGTCTGTGCGGCGACAGACTGTGCCTGCTGGGCACGGGACATGGAGTCCCTTTCCTGCTGTGCAGGGGACAGATTTGGGGCTCCGCGCGTAGAGGCTACTGAGCTGGTTGGATTTCTCCCTCCAACTGAGTGCCTCTTTGAACGAGACCCTTCACTGGTTTGCGCAGTAGCGCGTGGGTTCTGGCGTTGTAGGACAGGACTGGGATTTCTATCGCTCATTTGGTTATCCCTCAGAGCAGCAAGCCTCCCCGATCTTCGTCCTTCCGCTGTGAGTCCACTCAAGTTCCCGTTTCTAGCCCTTTCCGCTCCTTCATTAGGTTCGCGGTTTACGGGAAAACCATCGGGCCTTCCAGAACGGAAAAGGTGCTGTCCGTCACCAATCTCTCCAACTCTGTCATTGAGGCCGTGGTTGGCGGAAAAACTGTCAGTCTCTCTAGAGTCGGAAAGGCGAAGGTCATTTAAACCGTCAGTCGTCTCCTCGATGTTTAAAAGAAAGAAGTTAGTCGCAGTTGGGTTTACGCAGTCCGGGCTTCAACTCAAGTCACCAGGTGCGGGGCAGATCTGACCGATCTCCGGGGCGAGCGATGTCCGAAGGTACTAACCCTGGTACTGAATGGGGAGATATCCAGGTGCTTCCCTAGGACTTCAGCCTCTCGGCACGGCTAGCTCAGACCTAAAAAGGCCTCCGTTTCGAAACCACTTGGCTTTCCTGTCCTGCAGAACACAGTCAGTATATTTGGGCCTGTGGCTGCTGTGTGAGACGCACATTTATTATTTTAAGGGTGGGATGTCCACGTTCGGTACCCATTCCCCGAGACAGCAGTGGACTTTCAAGGCGGCTTCCACAGTCTTTTTGCAGTTGCATGTTGTTGAGGTAATCCCAGTTCGTTGCGAACACATTGTATAGGGAGAGCACAAACACAGTGAATTAAAAGGAGTATAATGTACAGCACAAGTACGAGAGGAAGGCATATGCAGGACGCGAGAGTTGACATTTAGTATACATTTAGAATGAAATTAGAAGCCACGGCCCCTCCCACCGCGGCCCTTTCCGCGGTTGTTACCTCCGCGCGCTCCTCCGCGGCCGCGCCCATTCCCCCCGCCTCGAGTGCTGCCAGAGCTGGCGCGGTTTGCCTCGCGGCTTGCCTCTTCGAGGGCGCCGATCGTCGCGGGAGTTGGCCCCATCCAGCCGGGGATATCGGGGAAGGGGCAGAGGTTGGTCGGGTGGTCGGCCGCGCCACAGATGTGGCAAACCATCTGGTGATAGGCGCGGCCCACGCCGTTGAAGGGGGTATAGATGACGAGGGCTCGGATGAGGGTGCAGAGAGAGTTGAAGTCGTCGACGATGAGAGTCGGGCTGGAAATGTACACGTTCCACGCAATGAAGGGGCCGGCCGGGGATAGAAGCTCAATGGGGCGGGCGTCGATGCTTTCCACCACCAGACGTAGAGCCTCTTCGGCCTCGACTTCTTCGTGGAGGGCGTCGCGGTGGGCGCGGATGTATTCCGCGATGAGCATGTTCCCGGTGATCGCGTTGGAGATGGTGTCGAGTGCGCGGTCCCGCCCGCCCGCATTGTTGGGGAAGGTGAAGCCGGCGAAGGTCCCAATGAAGCCGGTGATGGGGGGACGGTACGGGAAGAAGAACAGGGTGATCTCGGTGCAGCATAGCATCTGCAGGTCGAGGGCAGCTTCCGCGAGGTCAATTGGGAGACCACCGATCAGCCAGATGTTCGCGTCAGGCCCGCGCCCTTCGTTGGCGCCAGGGGGTCCCACCTGGACTGAGGCGGGGTCGGCGTTGACGAAGCCCGCGATGGCCGCCTGAATGCGTGTCGCAGTCTGGATGCGGTCCCCGATTCCTCCGGCGACGACAGCGAGGAACTTGGGGTGGCGCACCTCATCCCACATCTCGCGATGGGTCTGGGGGAGATTGCGGAAGATGTTGCCCGAGTCGACGCCGAAGATGGCCCGGAAGCCATTGGCGGGCTGTGGGAGATAGGAGATGCGAGGGGGGAGGCCGTTCGCTGTGCGGTACCGGGCGGCGGCAGCGACGAAGACACGGGGGGCGGGGTGTTCCCGGACGGGCGTGCGCGCGCGGGCCTGGCCGGCAGCAGTGGAGGCGGCGGCGTCGCCCGCAGTGTTGGTGCGCTGACGTTTCGGGGGGGATCCAGGAGCAGCTGCGGGGCGGCGTGAGGAGGACGCGCCGTTGTCCGTGTCGGTGCGTTGACCGAGGGAGGCAGCGACGGCGCGGTAGGTCTCGGCTTCGTCGAAGCCGTCGGTGTTGGACGCACCATAGCGGGGAGTGGCAATGCGGGTGATGGCGTCAGCGAGGTCGATGTCCGTGGCCTGTTCGTCCTCGGAAGAAAGGTCGCCGAGGTCGTCGTAGTGACGGTCTGGTTGGGGGGGGACTGAGTCCGTTATTAGCGCAGGGGTTAGAAAGGGGGGTATGGTGGGGCGTACCACGCGGGGGCGCTTTTGCCTTTGCTTTCCCTTTGTCTTTCTTTTTCTCCTTCGCCCTGTAGCGGGTGTCCATCACGTCGGGGCTGGACGGGGGGAGCGGGGGGAATTCGTCCCGGCGCGAGGTGGCGTTAGTGGAGGCTGAGGTACGGGTTACGGCGGGGGTGGTGCTGATGGGAGCCGAGTGGGGGGTGGGGCGCGCGGGAGTGGCGGGGGCGGCGTTCTGTACGGGGGTGACGGGAGCGGCGTTCTGCGCGGGAGGGGTGGGGGCGGTGTCCCCAGCAGAGGCGGCGTTGTTAGCGGCAGTGGCGTCGGTGGTGCCAGAGGTAGTGGTGGTGACAGTGGGCGCGGGCGTATTAGTCGAGCGGGCGCCGCCAGCGGTGGCGGCACCAGAGGTGTTGGCAGGCGCGGGTGTGGTCGCGCCCCCAGCGGCGGTATCCTCGACAGGTTTGCTGGCGGTATTAACGTCCTAATATACTGGTGAGAGTCGCTCAAAGAGCGATGACGAGGAAACGCACGGAAGTCGTGGCTGCAGCAGTTCCAGTAGCTGCCGCGTTGGTGACGGCGGCGGGAGCTTCGACGACAGCGGGGAGGGTGCCCGTTGTGGCGGGAGCAGCAGGGGCTAGCTGTCCAGTCGGGGGGGCGCTGGTCGCGCGCGCCGCGCCGCGCGTGCGTCCAAGACGATCTGCGGTCGCGGTGGTAGAGACGGAAGAAGATTTCTGGGCCATTGGAGCGATGCTGTAGTTCAGGAGGCAGTTGAGTTTCTGTGGTGGGGAGAGGCTACGACGCGTTACCATTTTATGGAGGGTTGCACAAAGAGCGGAAATTTTTCCGGCGGCTTTGATGGTTCTCGCCTTTGTGCGTCAGCGGAACAAAAGGTGCATTGTGACAGGGATTGATTCCGCGGCCGAGACTTTCGCCATGAGGCGATTCGAAGGAGGCCGAGAGAATGGCTCTTTGGTGTTTTGCGTCGACAAAGGAGTGGCGAAGATTGAGCCTCACAACTGAGGACAAAGAGGCGGTGGCAGCGCGGAGTGGCGAGGTGACGTTCGCAGTGAAGGGCGTAACGACGAGGGCGCAGTTCGTGGGCGCTGCGGTGGTCGACGGCAGGGGCGAGAGGGAAGATGCCAGCGTGGCATTTGTGCGTGCTTGGCAGCAGGCTTCTCGGCAGCCGCCGAGAGTGACGCTGATTGGCATTCGGCCATGTGTCGGGGCTGGAAGTGCCCGAGGAGGTAGCATCGGCGTACTCGAGGTAGTCCTCGCCTGAATCTGACAGAAGATTCTTCTTCCGTCGTCATTTTCTGGCGGGATTTCACTCTCGCCCTTGCCACTAGCAGCGTGGGAAATCCGACCATCGTGATGGTTCGGAACAAGGGACCTCTAAGGGCGTCCTTGTTCCACAGTGACATTATAGCGCCTACGGATATTGATGAGATGAGATTCAGGATGTGAACAAAATTAACACACCCGTTGACAAGCGAGTTGAACGTCCAGCCTTTCGCGGCTTAGCCACAGCTAGAACTTCAAGTTAACGACATGAGAGACTTGAAGCTGGAAAACACACCCTTATTTTTCCCTTTTCCAGGAGGGGTTTCCGACTCATCCTCTTCACTAGGTATATACTCTTCGTCATCGGAGTCGGGCCCATCCCAGTCCGTGTATCTACTGACCGGGATGCGGCGTTTGCTAGCTATGGACGGTGTTTATCAGCGATATAAATCAGGATATCAATAGCAGAAACATACTGATGATCAGGACTCGTTGAGCGATCGTTCGGCCTGGAGGTGCGCAGACATTCATCGCATCTGCACCGGTCGGGAGTGACTGGGCGGAAACACTGAGTTCGTGACCGCTCTTTATGCAGAGGCGCCACAGTTGACGCTGAATTGCTTCGGGCCTGTCCGTGTCGGCGCCGTAAGGGTGCGTTTTGAGGTAGCCGATTGGGTCGGGAAAGTGTCCTTCGATCCAGGTACACATTTGGGCATTGGTCCAGTTCGCAGAAAATTCGAGCCGGTCCTCCGGTGTAGAGAGCTTGACCAGGCCACATGATAAGAGAAGATCCAAGTATGTCGGTGACAATTTATGCAAGTTGAGGAAGCCACTACCGTTCCGGAAAGGTGTGAGTGACTTTATTGTCGCGGGGGCTGAATGTCATACCATGCCATTGGGAAGGAAGGCCACTTTCTGTACAGGGACCAGCTTCTCCTTGGGAAGAAGTGAGTGAACGGCACAATAAGAGATTACATGAAAAAAAACATGAACCACCTTTTTTTCCGTCTTGGGCCTTTTCTGGGAGGCCTCCGGTTCTGTGTCAGTCCTGCTGCGAGCGCCGAACGGGTTCTTGCGTTTTCCCTTGGCATTGGGTCGAAGGCCGCTGGTGGTCTCGGCTTCAGCCTCCGAGAGGGAGGACTTGAGCTTGGAGCTCGAGGCCACAGGCGCGGCCTTCACCTTGCCTGCGTCACGAAGGTTTTCAACGTAGGAGGTAATGTCCATGCGGGGTGGACCAGTGGGGGGGTGTGCGGATTCCATATGGCTACAATTTTTGCAGATGTCCGCATCGTCGGGTTCTTTTTTGGTTTTCAGAACGCAACGGCGACAGATGCAACGCTTTCCATCAGGGCCTGTGCCAGCACAGAAGGTATTGGTCTCGTCCATGTGTGTCACACAGCTGTTCAAAGGTGCAGGGATTTTTTTGATGATCAGAAAAGAAAATCAGGTCAATTCTCGGTGCCTCAGAGGAATGATTTCACTTGATACATGCTTGTGCTGGGTTGTATTTTTTCACCCAGTCTTGTTCTCAAAATCTGACTGCTGTGGGGCCCGTGTGAAAAGCCTTCAGCAGAGCTCCACCCGGGACGCGGACCAAGGTTCATAACTCTGTTCATGACCTCTGAATCATTTCTTAGAGGTGTACGCATGCGTGATACATTAATTGAAGTTACTTAGTATCAAAATAATACTTACGCCCTTAGCTAACTTGATAATAAGTACTAAATTATCAATTACATAACAGAATTACTGCCTTATGCACTGACTAGAGAATAGACTGCAAAGAGTGCCCCTTCACTATGAAGGGAAATACAAATTTTGTGGCATTTCTGAGAGTTGGCTTAGACTGCGTTAGAAGCCTGGACGTGGCTTCGGAGCGGTTTGGAGATTCTGAACTGTGCGTTCGGAGCCAGCTAAAACCATCTGGCCATTAAACGGCATTGAAGGCATTCAATGCCGTTTAAAGCCGACTTGGATTTTTCCGACATGTGTGAACAGTGGGTAAAGAGTGGGTTAGATCTTCAAAGGATCGTCGACCAGTTGGTAAGAGGTATACGTGGATGTTGTAATTGATTAGACCACTTTTATACTGCGAAATTTACCGGCAGGATTCGGCAGGCGTTGGCATTTTGTCCATGACGCGTTTAAGAAACCAAGTACGAGATCAAACCATTGAGCAAAAAAAGCGGAAATTTAGAACGAAAGAAGACCGGTGATATGTAAATATCCCAGACTACAATAGCAGTCGTCCCTTAGCATGATACGGTCAGAGTTACATGAAGACCAGGTGCGGCGTTGGCAGGCGCACGAAGCATGAAGCACAATAGAACAAATATAAAGCGGAGGCGGCCATCAGTTTTGAATCGACTCCTAGTCGGTATTGGTATTGAAAACGAGAACTGGCACAGGGAAGTAACGATTGAAGCAGTATCAAGGGGTCTACGCAGTGATGAGCGCTGAGCATGGAGGAAGACACGAAAGAGGAAGTACGCACCATCAATCACTGGTCGTCCAGCTGACTCAGAACACGAGTCATAATATCCAATGCTTGAACCCATTGGATCGCTCGAGGAAACCACTCCTCCCTTCGTAGGACGACCACAATCTCCTTGCCTCGCGTGCCTGGGCGTATGACCTCTGTCTCCGGGTAATCTTCTCCGTCCCACTCTTCTTCTCGCACACCGTAGTCCTCGGGAAGATCACCCTCCGCATCGAGTATCACTTGGAGCAAATCGGAGAACATCGCCTCTTGGTCGGCATTTTCAAAGGGACTCTGATGTCGGGCTACTTTGATTGGTGCATGCCGAATGTTGTGTGCCTGATCTCTGCTGACTCTGTTCTCAATACCAGCCTCGACATCGTTGTGAATCTCGGGATCTTCTTCATCCGAGTCGTTATCGTCATCCATAGGGTGGCCTGCGCCAGTCTGATTCGGACCACGATGCTGTTTCCGGCCCAAAACTCCGAGATAGCGATTAATGGAATCCGGATGAATTCCTTCGAGAGGATCCTTGTACACGCCTTCAGTAGTTCGACCAAGGAGCCGCATGTCCTAACGGGAATTCGCGTCAATATTTGACCGATGTTTGTGTCACATTCACTCACCGTAGGACTCTGATCGTTTGTTGTGCGACCCGAGACAGGATGCAGGTTCCACTCAGTTTGGAACTCTTTACAGTCGTCGTTGATCAAGTGAAGAAAAAGAAGATGAAGAAGCCAAAGATGAGCCGGATTCTTACGATCCAACTGATGCAAGCGTCCGAGACGCGTGAAGAAGGCCCTCCATCGACGCGCAAACTGGGTGCCGACCTCAACCCCACAATCGTTCAATACGGGTATTATCTGAGTATGAGACCATGAGCATTTAACAACATGCATCTTTGAAACGGACTTACGATCCCCACATGAATGATGCCCGTCCTGGGCCTCTGCGCATGATCATCCATATTGAGACTTTTTTATTCTCGCCACCTCGGTCACCCCGCATTCGTGATGGGGCACCGTAAGCTTCCACTGCTTCCAGGAAAACCTCCAGAACAGTCTGTGCTCGGTTATTGGTGCTAGCCTTCAAGCTGGTTACCTAGATGGCAATACGATACTACATGTGGCCTCGAACGCCGGAGCCGACGAGTGTCAACTTACTGTGCGACAGTAGCCATCAATGAACCCATGGATTACAATCCCCCACCAAATGAGCTTGTGATGCCCATCGCCGTGCCAGAGGTAGTTCGGCCTTGGAACTCTATATCGCCTCCGCTTGATGGCTAACCGTGTTCGCAGCGCTTGTCCCAATGCATCCACCCGGATCAACGACTTGCGGGCCCGCTCTTTCTGAACTCGGACTCCGTGCTTCCGCAGATTCCCTCTTAAATACCTGAGTCCAGAATTTGGCTTCTTCACCTTGAACTCCCGGGTGAGAACATCAAGTTCTTCATTTGTGAGTTCGTCAAACTTCCGATCTATTCCTTGCTCCTTCATCTTCCGGCTCAAGGTATTCCGATGCATTCCAAGAGCAGCAGCCAGGGCAGACTTGCTGATATTACGCCCAGAGCCCATTGCTTCGGCAAGAAAGTCGGCATACACAAGTGGGCCAAACATTCTCGCGCATCGCTCAACCCAGTCGCGCGGGACACCGTCTATCTCCATGCGTTCCAAGATAGGAAGCATCGTGTCCACAAGATTTGAAGAGACAAGTCTGTACCGCACAGGATCGCTGCCTTCCTGATGAAGTACACCGAGTGCGTGCATGTAGGCCTTGTTTAAAACCTCAAACGCCATGCGAGCGTTGGCAGACCATGGATATGGATTTAATGGCAGTTCAGGCAGTTCAGAGGGCAGTGGCTCAGGTTCCATGGCCAGTAGATTGCGGTCGAGTTCGGAATGTCAGGTGATTCAAACATTTTTCTTTCTGCCTCCAAAACGTCCAGCTTAGCCAGCATGTCAGCGAACCCAGAAGTCCCGCCTAACCCAGTTGTGCTTACACGGCATCCTAGCCTCTACTTCGAGGATGGTTCAATAATTCTACGCACGGTATGAACTCACTTTGCGGTGTTCGTGTAAACTCGAAGACTTGAACTGGGTTCATAGGTTTCTGGAACCCTTTATAACGTGTACCGCGTACTCCTGGCCAAGAAGTCGGGTTTTTTCGCTGGCCTTTTCGATTTGCCGCTTGCGGTACTTCCTGGAGAACTGGCTCCTCCGGTTGGCGCTGACTACAAGACAATCCAAGCACATAATGGTACGCAAGGGCTCGATGGGTTGTCCGATGAGAAGGCCCTGGTCCTCCCGGACCATATAGAAGTGGATGAGTTGGACCACCCTTTTGATTTTATCTTCAACATGAAGTCGTGCGCATTTTTTTCCGCAACGAAACGTACACTAAATCTTATAAAAGATATGTTGCTGGTCAGATCCCAACTCTTCTTGGCCTCTGTGCCATTCTGAAACTCAGTCACTTTCTCGACATCGAAACCGGGACCGCCCATGCTATCCATCATCTCTCTGGCCACCCTCACCTCCGTCCTGCGCTGCGCCTATATCTCGCGTGCACTTACGATGTCAGTGATTGGGTCGAGGGTGCCTTTACCGACCTCATGAAGAATCCTATCCATCAACTCTCTGATAACGACTACCTACTCATCGGGAGCTGGGTTTACAAACTGCTGGTACGGACACAGGCGAGGGTTGATGAGCACCGTCGTGAACTCGCTTTTTGCCCGCCGCGTGTGCTCCATGCAACAGACTGTGTGCGTAGGGAACAGTGCGAGAAGGCGTGGCGGGAAGCATGGTTTGGGAGAGCGGGGGGTTCGGGCATGGTGTCCGCATTGTTGGATGCCAAAGTTCCTGGGTTGACCCTCTACTCCGTTATGGCGATGTTTCAAGTGGTGGGAATGCGGGATGTTTGTCGGGTGCAGACACTGTCCAAAATCGAGGACACTCCGGAGAAGATAAGTGCCTTCAAGAAGGAGGGTCGTATTGTCGAAGAAGCGGTCGAGGAGCTGAGGGCGCATACTTGAACGAACAAGGTTAGAATTTCCATTCTGTTAGTATAGATATATCGGACTTGAATGTGAGAGTAAACACGAAACATTGTGTGTGTTACATACAATGTCATTGTGTGAGTACGAGAGTTTGAGATGTGTGACTAATACAAGAATTCACAGATTCACGTAGACTCGTAACCAGTCTCTACGTTGAGCAACAAGACAGCAGAGTATGATGCAAAAGAAACTGAGTCGATAGGATGAAAATTGAGTGAGAAAAAAAAAAGTGCCGGAAGGGTTGCTCGAACGTAGAGACTGGGAGAACTTAGTACCGAAACAGGCCATGAGAAATTGCACGTGACGATTCAATCTGACTTAGAAAAATTTCGACTTTCAAAGTTTTGACCTCAAGCAATGGAAATTTTGAATCGTAGGAAACTTGAGGATATGCATTTACACATTATATGTCTACTTTGGAGCGGTCAAAATCTGCGGTGTATTGCACAGGAAATATAGTAGTATCATTTTGGCACTTTTGGCCCAAGCTCCCAACAACCAGAATCAAGCTACTGAAGACAGTTTGTTTATGGCAACAACTTTCCACAATATCAATAGCACTTCCCCACCACTTTCTGTCTATATTTGCGTGCACACACTTGCCCCATCCCCAAATTCAGTGGTGATTTTACTTACATTTTGTGTGTCTGTTATATCGACAGTATCAAGGGTCCTGGCCAGTAAATTGTCAAATGGGTGCTCCACAACCACAGGAGACACTTGATGAGGCCTTTGGTACAGACCGAGCAAGCACAATGGACGATATAAAGCAATGCTATAGGGGTTGATGGGGTGGCTGTACCCTCGGTCCGGGAACCGACGCTTCACCATTCTATTATTTTCGCCGTGGCCTGGATAAATTAGAAGATTATAATTGAAGAAACCACTTTCTGGACTGCTCTGGCAAGTTTCCTACGATTCAAAATTTCCATTCTTTGAGGTCAAAAGTTTGAACGTCGAAAATTTTCTAAGTCAGAACGGGTCAATATTCAATCTCGGTTCGTGTGAATCACTCATACTGTGATTCCAGGTGGGTTCGATTCCCGAAGGAGCATATTATATCGTAGTCTTCAACTTTTTTGAAGACGTAAGCAAGTGGCATCTACCATTTCTGCATTACACTCTTGGTGATTGAGTGAGGAGCGACGCTCCGAGTGATGAGGCTAAGGTTCTAGGGGGATAGTTTAACAGAGGGGGTGTGGCCACGACGTTGACCGATGTTTCGTCTGTTAAAGAAGACTCATCAGGCGTGTGAACCGTGGAGAACTGTATGACAGAGTCAGTACAAGCTCTCACTGTTGTTCGTCGTAAGAACCAGTAAATTATATTTACCTGTATGGCAGAGTCAGTACAAGCTACGTAGATAATAAGTAAGTGTGTATGGTAATTAGTTAAGGGATAGACATACCTCTCACTGTTGTTCGTCGTAAGAACCAGTGAGAGGAAAAAAGCGTGATCAGAAAATAATATAGCTTGGCACGGACACGTGCATGGACGCGTAGCTCGATGTCCAGATGTTGACACTCCTCCTCAGCGTGCTGAACGCGTCCAGTCAACCCATAATCCCCAACATGGCCCGGAATTTCTTGAAAAGAGGTTCCGGTAGGGGTTTGGTGAAAATATCCGCCACATTCTCGGATGTGTGAACATAAGTGAACTTGAGTTCCCCACGCTCAACGCGGTCGCGCGAAAAGTGGTATTGCACGTCGATGTGTTTAGAGCGGGAGTGGAAGGAAGGGTCTGCCGTGAGTATCAAAGCACCTTGATTATCACAGCGGAGGACGGTCGCATTTTTCTGGCGATGGCCTACAGCATGTAGGAGCATACGCAGCCAGATGGCCTCCTTGGCAGCATGGCAGCCTGCCATGTACTCAGCCTCAGTGCTGGAAGTTGCGACAGTGGTTTGACGCTTCGAACTCCAAGAGATGGCTCCACCTCCGAGAGTAATGCAGTACCCTGAAGTAGATTTCCGTTTGTCAAGATCGCCCGGAGGAGCATAATTAGAGTCTGTATATCCTGTAAGGTGAATGGGGGAGTGTCCTCCAAGTACTAGAGAGTAGGATTTCGTTCCAATGAGATAGCGCAATATACGCTTTGCGGCTAGCCAGTGGAGTTCGCCGGGGTTCTGACAGAATTGACTCACAACTCCGACAGAGTGGGCTATATCTGGGCGAGTTGCGACGTTCGCATACATCAGGGATCCGACAAGTTCGCGGTAAGGTACGGCGAGCTTTTGCAGACGGAGTTGATGGTGACATGGAAGGGGCAAGGGGTTCTCCGTGAACCATAGGAGTGCGGACAGTGTGTGCATTCTCAAGTCCGAACCGTTCTGAGAAATTGTCCGGGCGACACGATTGCGAGTAACGTGAATTCCAAGGATCCATTTGACCGGGCCGAGATCCGTGATCTCGAAGTGGCCCTTTAACTCCTCCTTAAATCGCTTCATCTCGTTCGTTGAGTTTGCCGCAACACACAAATCGTCGACATGGACCGCAACCAGGGAAGAGTCGCCACCCCGCTTTCTTGAATAGATGCTGTGTTCGACGGAAATTCGCTCAAATCCGATGGAAATCATAGCGGCGTTTAGGCGCTGATTCCACGACCTGCTGCCTTGCTTCAAGCTGTACATTCCCCGCTTCAGTTTCCACACCCAGCTCTCTTTCCCGGGGACCTCAAAGCCCTTTGGCTGCTCCTGCCAGATCTCCTCCTCAAGCAAGCCGTTGTGGAAAGCCGTTTTCACATCAACGTGGTCTATCTCGTAATCGAGCGTTGCGCCAGCATGTAGGACCATTCGGAAAGACTCGAAGCGGGACGTAGGTGCGTAGGTCTCGTGGTAGTCCTGCCCAGCAATTTGGGCATATCCCATTGACACTAAACGAGCCTTGAATTTCAGGATGTCGCCATTGCTGCCGCGTTTAATCTTGTCCGATGATGAGCCGAAGACCTGGAAACAAGCACAAAACTCACCCTTCTCAGAGGAATGGCGTGAGGCGTACCAAGCTGAACTGGATTCCATCAAGCTCCATGGAGTTTACGAGCTCGTGCCGCGCGAATCTGTACCTGAAGGTCGCAAGATCATTAGGTCTCGACCTGTCTTTCCAGGAGTTGCACTGAAAGCCCAATACTCGTAATCGGCGTCGTCTGCAGCATGGGCTGCTAGCTCCTCCTCAGCTCGGTCATCCTCAGCTTGCTCCTCGTCGATCTCCTCAACGGTCGCTTTTCGCGCCTTGGTATCTGCGCGCCGCTCTTTCGCCCGAGCCTCGGCTGCCCGTGCATCTGCTACGGCAGCATCTTTTCGGATGTCGGGGAAGGCGCCATCGTCACCACGGCCTTTGCGTGTGCATACTGGACGTCGTGTTTCGAGGATAGGATCCGGTGCGTGCCCATCACGTTCCTCCTCACTTTCTGGTTCCGGCTCATATGGATCCAGGAACGGGGGCTGAACAGCTGCATCCGGTGGGCCCGCGGGGACATCTAGCGTGTCAAGCGGCTCCGGCATTGGGGCTTTCGTGACCGCCGACGGTCTCGGCACCTCATCCTGCGACTCGATGAACTCAACGTTGCGGGTGATGTGCATGCGTCCCGTTGTCCTGTCATAGCAACAGTACGTGTCTGTCAATGACGGCGAGTATCCCACCATGACACATTCGACAGAGCGATTGAAGATTTTTGGATTCTTCGTCTTCGGGAGCTTCAATACAAATGCGCGGCAGCCGACCTCTCGCATATGCGACAGGTCCGGCTTATTTCCAGTCCACCGTTCATGAGGTGTCTGATCAGGATGCCGGAACGCGCTCGTGAGTGTGCGGTTCTTGATGTATGTCTCGGTGAGCATCATCTCACCCCACATATTGCGAGGGAGTTTTGCTGAAGAGAGGGCGGCCAGGGTACGACTCATCAGATCGTGATGTGTATGCTCAATGAGACCCATCTGCGCCGAAGAATAGGGAGCAGACGTCTCCTTTTTAGTCCCATGTTCTCGCAGGTAGCGAATAAAACCCGCTGAATCAAATTCTGTCCCAACGTCGACTCGGAATATGCCAACTTTCTCGCCGGATTCAGCTTCGACAATAGCTTGCCATTTTGAGTTGCTGCGCTGCATCGGATTTTCGTTTAAGGAGAATGGTCCATTGCTCATGCGAATAGTCATCGATCAATTGGAGGGTATACAAGTATCCGCCTCGCGCAGCAACTGCCTGTGGTCCCGCCAGATCAGCAAACACCTTCTGCAACTTCCTCGTCGAGCGCGGCCCTTTGCGCTTCTTGGGCACGGGCTTCTTCTTCTGTTTCCCGAGAACGCAGTCAGCACATTTGGCTGGGATGTGTGACAAGTCCGCATCCATACCGGTTACTGCTGAGCCGGGACTGGAGATTTTGACGCGATTGCCGCGCACTGGCGCGGCTTTGACGCGGCAGTGACGCGGCAGTGACGCGGCGTGACGCGGCACTGCCGCGCTGCCTGTAGGGCCTCGTACATCATTCTCTGTCCCTCAAAACCACTCCAGACAAGGTTCTGTGATTGTAATACATCACTCTGAATGAAAATAACAAATCCCAAAATGTCCTCAGGTATCGGCTAAGCCATGCTTAAGCCTCGCTGGTAGTACACATTCTGACCAGATTTTGACTCGCCTCGCTGCCCGATGCAGCTGTTTTATGTTCCATTCCCCTCAGAATTGGTGGAGGAATACAGATTCACAAGTACCTTCAATGAGTAATCAGAGTAGCTCTAGTTGAACTGTTCTGCTGAACTCTGTGTCGGCAAGCTCATTACTGTGAAAAGTCCCCCATTTCTCAAGACGCTCATTTCAATTTGAAGTAGCAGCTACTTCTAAATCCTGTGGTGCATGAACAGTGAAGCTGCTGGAGTCTCAATATGCTTCATCTCTTGGTTCAAGTGTACACCCTCAATTATTCCGCGAGTCACGGTTTCGTGAACTGACAATTTTATTTGACATTAGTCAATTTCATGTGACCATGATTAGTTGAATATGAAGTCGAGTTGTAATGCATTTGAGTGAGGTAGTCTAAAATGGCTGGCATGCAGCCTGGGTTGGCCGAAATCACTTAGTAGGTGCCGCCTTAACCTGTTTAACAAACGTTCCCCACCCCCAATTCAAGGACGGAAATCGTGGACTGTCAAGCCTCCAGCATTTGTGTAAGCCATGTGGTGAATACAAACCTAATATAGATTCATGTGAACACATGTTGCCTCCGAACTATCGCATTTTCTGACTTGCTTGATGTTCCAACCACCAATCGGACGTCAGGCAAAATATTTATGAGGAAACTGCCGTGAGTCTCCTCAGAGGATCGCAAATACCACTACTTAAACTGACCCAACAGCTTGCGTTGGAAGGTTAATCAGTACTAACATTCTCGGGATTGGTCCCCGTGCATAAATTACGCCACGCACTGATGTGCTGGTATGTAATATCAGATGTGATACAACTCCAGGTATAAATGCTTTCGCAGCCACTTCCCGCCCAAAATTGAACCGTGGGAAGTGTCTACTGAGTTTATGGATCCTCAGCTTTCATGACACAAGAACCATTGTTTTCTGTGCCAAAAGGTTTGTAAGATGAATTATTCCGACCAGGATGTGCTATAGATGTGAATTCATTTACTGATGCTCAACTATACTGAGTCATACTTAATTTTGTAATGTGTCCCGAGGTGATGAGGACCAGTTAAGAATGATTACCGAGAAAATGGATTGTTTCATGCGAACAAAGAGAGCTCACTTGGCTATATGCATGTACACAGTAATGTTCGATCATAACCTTCCGTTGAGAAAATTTTAATTGCAACCTAGGTGTCTATCCACTCATATTCAAATGGTTCATAGTTTATATGGCGGAGCATAAAATACACTCCGGTGAACCAAGGATTCCCAGTTTCAACCTAGCTGGCTAGGGAGGTGTTTGCTGACATCAAATTCAGACCGCTTTCTCTGATCTCACACAGTGAATTAATTTCGCGAGGAGATCAGATATAGTGTATACTTCATAGCACTGCTATTGGCAGGTGTCTTCCGTTGTGCCCGGCGAAATGAGTGGCAGGCAGAATGCCTCAAATAAAGTAGGTTCCGCAGAATTGGGACTTGCCGGGCCCGTCCGCGACTTTGAGTCCCCGCGCGCAACTTGAACTTTGTTCTTGCGCCGCAGACAGATTGGTTATTATGTGGGCGGTATATCATTACACAAATGCTTGCGGCTTGCCGCGGTCTGGAAGCTAGGGGGATGTGTCAACTAGTAGAAGTTTGATCTGCAATCCCATTCGCGACTAGATGCAACGTTCATACTGCCACAACTTCGGCCATTCACAACGATTTCCGGGCCTTCCTGCCTGGTGCACCATTGTAATAATGGCATTGGCTGTGAGTTTCTGCTCGGTATTGTGCTCCGAGTACTAGTCGGCTCAAGACCTAACATGAGGTGTAGGTACCAGTGAAGCAGGAAGGCACTGCATATATTTCCATAGGAGGGGTACTGCGGAGACCTCTGGTTGGAATGATATGAAATAAAATGCCAGATTCGAGAGTTGCAAGCTACTTATGGGAGTGCTACTATCAAATTCTCACCGATAGACTGACGGATGTCCCGATTCCATGACTGTGGATTTTATGAGGCAACAGAACAGGATACCGAGATGGGATGTTCAATGGTGAATCCAAGTCAATTGTGGTGCTTGACTCAAAATATACATTTTAATTTAACCCATGGTACCATTAGGATGAAGTGACACGGACTTAGTTTTTGGCAGCAGGGGTATAAAAGTTCAATTTGCATGTGGGCGGACACAGAATCGCGGCGCGCAAGGCCCAAGTTTGCGGGGCGGAAGTTTCCGTCCATCTTCCCCAAATAACTTGGTCCGGCGAATGTTCTGTTTGCGGGGCAGAAATACCAAAAATTGGCAAGTTTGTGGGGTGGAAATAAAAGTGTGTTAGGACCGCCATAGTTTTACCTGTTCCATTGCCTGAGATGCATACTTAACTGTTCATTCTCAGGTTGTAAAACTGGATCCTAGGTGAGAAAGTTAGAGGAAGTTGCCCGGAAATGTTAATCTAATTTGTAACCACCCTGGTCCACTTTGGACGTTCACCATGGTTGATGTTACTTAGCTATCCATCCAAGGACACCAGGGACTGGCGCGCATTGGCGCGGTATTAGCGCGCACTGACGCGGCATTGACGCGCACTGACGCGGCATTGACGCGCAGTGACGCGGTCTTGACGCGGCATTGACGCGCAGTGACGCGGCACTAACGCGGCACTGACGCGGCAGTGACGCGCATTGCCGCGGCGTTGACGCGGCATCTGCGCGGCGTCGAGGGGGTAGGGAGTGAATAAAAATGGTCTTCCAGACCTCTTAAGAAGTCATTCAACATTTATTTTCAAGTCTACAATGGCTAGGGCACAATGTACACCAGAATTGACAAAAACTAACGGGACTTCTCCTATGGAAAGAGTTTATATTTGACCCGGACATTGTTAAATTCTCTCCCAGCCCTTATTTAACTGCTTCTGAGTGTAATTTGAGTGCATTTAAAGTCCACGGGGATCACCAGTAAGTTCAACAAATGCCGCATCAACGCCGCGGCAATGCGCGTTACTGCCGCGTTAGTGCCGCGTCAGTGCCGCGTCACTGCGCGTCAACGCCGCGTCAAGACCGCGTCACTGCGCGTCAATGCCGCGTCAGTGCGCGTCAATGCCGCGTCAGTGCGCGCTAATACCGAGAATGTTAGTACTGATTATTGTTAATGCACCGACGGATAGTCGAATTCCGCGTGGCCCAGCCGGATACCATCGGTACCTTCTTCTCACTACCCACCTTTCTACTTAAAGTTTGTTTGAAGGGCTCGAACACACGAAAAAGCTTCGTAGTCGCGAGTTCATTGCCCCGGTGGGCCCACTCCGCTCGAGATCAGGATTTTTGAACGGTGTACATCGATGCGTCGCCCAATTTTGGTGCACGAAGTACGGGGGGAAATAATCCCGGGACGGCACCCACAAAAAGTGCAACTCCCCCCGCTTGCAAGCACCTTGATTAACTTATAAAAATGCAGGAAACAAAACGGTGTTCCAGCCCCGCGCGTCCTGCCCACCTCTGTTCGATTCAATATTCAGCAAACAAAATACTAACAAGAAAGAGAAAAAAGTCGCTAACGCAATATAAATGCACGGAAGGGGAATCGAACCCACCTCCGGCGTGGAAGGAAAACTCGCCCAAGTCGTCCACATCTCTAAGTCATTGGTGCGCCTCCCTTACTACGTGGTATCCACTTCTGTGCAAGTTTCTGGGAGGGAGGCGCGGTGGGAAAAAGACGCCTGTCGGATTTACGATACTATACACAGGTGGTGAACTTACTTAGCACGAAGATCATAAAAGAGCAGTTTTGGAAATGTTGCTACATTCATCGGCTCATTAATCGTGGAGATTTAAGTCCCGAAAAGACATACTTGAATGATCCTTGTTGATCCTTCAGATCCGTCGCCGGTCAACACGTGTGTCACGAGCCAGATATATATGGGTCAATCGATGCACGCGAGGACGTGACTGGCGTGTCACTGTAATACCTTTGTTTCTTTGTTCGCGTCTCGTATATACTACATACCGCTTCCTCTTTTTTTTTGTGCAAGACATGCAAGTCCGCATCGACTTCGCACATTGAAGAAACCAGCGGGTTGCTCCGGAAAGAAAGTGGGTATATGGTGGCACGATTTCGCAACCGCAACGACGCGTACTCGTGGCCTGCGGGCGAGGTCGTGCTTCCCGACGCCGGCAGCCGCACATGGCCCACTCGAGGCGAATACGCATCATCCATCAGGAAAAAGTCTGTGGGAAATATCTCGCCGGCTAGATATAGAGCCGAAAATAGCAGTCAGTAGCTTCGATAGCTGTGGGTCTTTCACCTACGGCTCTCCAGTGCTACAATAGCTTCTACGTGAGCACCATAGACACATTTATAGCTTACACAGATAATTATGTTGAATAGCATAGCTTTGGATACTGACTATGGTTTATTCCATTTCTCAACGTCCCGCCAAATAGTGCTACTAGAATTAAAAAATGACTTGCAATGCTATACAAAATGGTTTTGCCAACGGCACCTTTCCCGGTCTTCCTGCTTTAAACTGTGTCATACAGTTACTGTAACTGTAGATCTTGAGCATTTCTTCTGGTTAAGCATGACCTTGAAGGTCGTGATTGACGGCAACGTTAGTTCGGGCTTCGAAATTGAAGCCGTCAAAAGAAATCACGAGATTTTAAGGGATCAAAAGAGGAGGGGCAGCAACTGGAGCTCCTGAGCATTGTGGTCGAAGAAAAACAAAGAAGGACAAACACATCCGTACGCGTACGTCGCGTAAGTGATCGTGGAATTTGCCAAGACATTTCAAACTCCGATGACAGCTGTGACTCAGGAGGCCCGTGCGCATGACCGCACATGATCCCATCAAATGGTTGGTCGCTTTCCTTCCACTCCCACCACCCACTTGCTCCCTATGTATCGTCCACCCGTCTGCCCTTCTCCCTCTTTCCCTTTGTGCTCGGCGGCTACTGGTATTACCTGTCAAGCTGTTTCAAACCCTCAAGTCCGTATCTCGAGCTTTCAAGCCGTCCTATACTTGCGGCAACCGCAGACTACTCACTCGTCCATTGCCATCCCTCAATCCTTGGGCCGGGAACCAACATCAAGCCTTCTGTGATCTTTCCATCCAAGACCCTGCCGCACCGAATCTTACGCACGCGCGTGGTCGTTCTGCTCATCGCCACTGCTAATCTAAGTGGTCTTCAAAGCATGACAAGGTAAATTCAGTCGACATTTCTTCCATTTGGGGGGTGGCCTGTATCTACTTGATCAAGGTACGCTGCTCACCTTCCAATCCTGCATGTCAAGCAAAAAGCGGGGTTCACCATAGTGTACCCCAAATACGCCCATGCTATTCTGGATGTGGCCGTCAAAATACTTGACGCCCTGGATCATGATTAAGGTGGAACATCGGGACGAAGGGAAAAGTCCGTACATGAGGGAACGTGGGTGATATCGAGAGGGAGGACTGCATATCTCAAGGACCTAAGAGTTTCATGGGCACGGGTTTATGAGTAGAAAACTATACTCACAAGAAACGAGGGGATTTGAAGGACAGTGGACGACGAAGGTCGCACTGATATCAAGGAGAATGCGAGTATCTGAGGTCGGCGCGAGGGGCGACAAGTCGATTGAACGCGGTGCTACGCACTGAACGTTCGCTCAAGACCAAAGGCAGGGCCCACTCGATCCCGTCTGGGCGTTCAAAATCGACTGGACGCGGCTCAAGCGCAGGATTCTTGAGGTTGGCGGGAGGGCAGCTGGCGGGAGGCGACAAGTCGATTGAACGCGGTGCTACGCACTGAACGTTCGCTCAAGATCAACAAGTGCGACGGAAAGCACGGCGATGCCAACTCAATATCGTTTGAACGCGGTGCTACGCACTCAGGCTGTACGTTCTCCCGAAATGAGGTCGGTGGTGAAGATGAAGCTCGTCACATTGATCGTCACATCGTCACTCATCGTCACTTTATCTTATCGTCACCCAAGTCCTTGATCGTACAGGTATGAAACGAGACGATACTCCTACATAACTGCTTTGCACTCTCGATGTGGCTGTTGTACAGCGACATCAACTGGGACTGTACTAGGCGATCATGCTCCTTTGCCCGGACAGTACCTCGTCACCATTCTCCGCACCGTCGCTCCAGGCCCGCTAGTTACCATCCGTGTACATAGTAAAGTGCTACATGGGCCCCAAGGGGCCCGCGCGCACTATAATTGAATATGAAATGAAATGAAACGAAGTGAAATGCTCCTTTGCAGTCGTGCCAGTGTGCGCCGTGTTTCCAAAAAATCAGCTACTCGTGTATTTGTTACTATGAGACTTTACAAAACTGGCCATAGCTACTCGTGTATCTCGTATATTTCATTCAACATATTCCTTCAAAGCGCCATCCTTTCGGGCGCCGCGACAAACAGCCCAAATTCTTCCTTCGATACCTTCAGCTCTTTGAGGTAGGCAGGCGTCGATTTCTTGAGCCATTCGCCGTTGTACAGGCTCTTGGGAAGGCCACATGGGGCTTTGGAACTCCCAGGGGCGTCACTTCTGATTCTCGAGGCGGGGATGGGACCTCGTTGCTTCTTTTTGAACAAAGCTGTTTGCGCATCCACGAAGCGGACGTATTCGACAACGCGGGGCTCGCGCCACACGCAAAGCTTGACCCGGAAGATGCAGACTTTTATGTCGTCCATCTCGATCTCATCTTCTTCCTCGGACGACATTCCCTGTTCTCTGAGATGTTCAATCATTTCCAGCAGCCTCTCCCACGTCTTGATGTCGCCTGCATTTCTCTCGCCAGACTTGATCTCGATGGTGGCAGTAATTGTTCCAACGCGGTCTTCGTATTTCTATTAAGCGCCTCAGCGTTCTTTCCTGAGCGTCAACGAGAAAGACTTACACGATGTTTGGAAGAAGTGCTTCGGGAATGAAGCTGGTGTTGCTCCAGAGGACTACGACAGGAATATGATGGCAATCACTGCCAACGAGTAAATATGAGAGTAATCAATGAACAGATTTTCGAGGAAGCTTACCTTGGAACAGGAACGCGTGTGCCGCTTGTTAACAACACGATCCATTTCGGTGACAGTGACTTTGTTCGCTTGGGCGGAGGCGGAGGCCAGTAACCCCGGGAGCTTCGATTAAACCCATGGCCCATAGACCGGAATCAAGGATTCTGTTCAATCAGGATGGGACAACAGTCCTGGGGACTGAGACAGGGTGCTGGATTAATCAACAAACAAAGGGTAGATTAACAGATGTGTTTACAGCCCTTTGCGGAACATAGGGCGTGGCCGATTTTTTTTTCCATTTTGAGACATTTTCGATCTTTTCGACCATTTCCCTCGCTGCAGACTCAATTCCCAATGTATCGCTCTGAAAACTATATGAGCGGAACCGCAATGGAATTCCGCATTTCCTCTGGTGCCCCGTTTATTTTTATTCTACCTGTATAATATGTGGCATGAAATTATTACTCTTTTAAGGAGATCTCCTCCCACAAGGGGAGATGTCGATACAATGATCCAGGCCGTGATTAGAGCAAACACAGGTGTATTTTGGAGGTCACCTCGTCGCCGTATTTGCTATTTGTGCCCTCTGCCACTGCCCAAACGATGCAATTGAATGTGAGAATATTAATGTCTACTCAAGTACAAGGTTTCTGCATCACATATCGACTGGTTACTCAGAGGTTTGTTCTGCGCCCCCTATGAGGTTCTTGTAATGGACCCCACGACTCAGATTCTGGGTGCATGCCCTCACGATGGAACGCGACGTGCCTCAATTTAACATCAGTTATGCACGTGACTGTTACAGATGGCAATCTGGCGCGCGTCGCGCACTGGCGCAAGGACATTTACTCAGAATCTGAGTCGTGGGGTCTATTATAAGGACCTCATAGGGGGCGCAGAACAAACCTCTGAGTAACTGGTCGATATGTCATGCAGAAACCTTGTACTTGAGTAGACACTAATATTCTCACATTCAATTGCATCGTTTGGGCAGCAGAGGGCACAAATAGCAAATACGGCGACGAGGTGACCTCCAAAATACACCTGTGTTTGCTCTAGTCACGCGTCTGACACCGTCTCCCACTGCCATGCAGGAAGGGGGTATGTCGCATTCGGCGGGACGGAGGAGTGCTCCATCTTCTCAGGGAAGAACTCCTTGCGAAGCATGGCCGTCTTCTGCTCGTTTGTCACGGCCGTCTCGACCACTGCTTTTGACACAGGGTCACGCCTCTCCAGCGTTGGCATGCGAGCCGCAGACCCATCCGTCGCCTCCGCGGATACAAATTTTCCTGCAGTCCAGACACTATTTCTCGTCAGATCTTCTAACCACTTCACCCAGTGCTGTGCCTTCCGGAGCTTGACAGCTGCACAAAATTTGGTACGGGCGGCCCTGGCCTCTTCATGCGCCGGATGGTCCGGAGCATGGCGCCAACGGTAAGCAATGCGCGCCAGCCTCGCACTCTCCTTCCGCAGGAGGTCCAATTCCTCTGTGTACCACCGCTTCCAGTGTGATGATGGCTTCGAAAAAGGTACCTTCTCACGTATGACCTGTTGGATTGCCGCTTCGAGCTGCCGGATTGCTTCTTCTACAGCCTCCACGCTGTCGTAGCGCTCTATCGAAGCAAGCAGTTCCATCAATCTCTTCCGGAACTCGCCCCAGTCTGCTTTCTGGAACATTGGCCACGACGTGTGCTCAACAGTGTCAGCATGTATTTCAAGAACCTATATTATTGGTAGGTGGTCAGTCTTCACGGGGCGTAACGCCGGGTCCGTGTCGCAGCGAATGAAGAAGGGGAGGAGGGAAGGTGAACAGAAGACATTATCCACTCTGGTAAAGTTACCAGTGGCGAAGGACTCCAGGGTCGGGATGCCCTTCGGGAGCGCCATTTTCATCCTGTATCTCGCGAGGAGATCCAGGAGAGGCTGTGTCAGCTCGAGGTTTCGTGCTGTGAACAGGTGCCAGTTCCTCAATTCATCCCAAATGGGATGATGACGAGTGAAATCACCTGCCCAGATGTACATCAAGGGCCCTGCTGGGCATTGGGCTGCCTCCGGACTGCGCAGGTAATCTCGAACCGCGTCGAGTGCGCCATTGTGTGTACAGTCATTATAGATATTGATAAGTCGAATCGTACCAAATGCGCCGTGAATTTGCACAGCCGTTACGTCGGGCGAGGGTATTGGGATAGCCGTCCATGAATCAGAGGGCAGGCGGATGTTGACTAGAATGAGTGAGCGAGTCGCGATCTGGTTCGGAGTGTGAGTGGGCGGGGTTATAGATACCCATCGCCTGTTCGCGCGTGTGACGCCGCGGAAGTCGAAATGTGGCTCCTGTATCAGAGCCAGGTCATACTTGTTTGGATTGAGACGGTGGAGGAAATCGTTTTGAGAGTCGAGGGATTTGTTGACGTTTTGCTGCCATATGGTGAGTTTCTGACTTTGCGCGGAGTTTCATCCGGTGTGCGACATTAAGGTCGTGCACCCTTCGGGGCCTCTGATATCTTCTCTGTGTTGAGAATCTCGCTGTCGTCGTCTCGCAGCTCCGGCGCTAATGTGCGCAGCAATAGTGGCGTGGGCGGAGGAAGATCTGTTAGCGTTAGAGGCCCTAGCTTCTCTTTCGCTGCTTTTTCCCTCTCCTTGATAGCCAGCTGCCTGTCTCTTCGCTCGTTGTGTCGCCTGTCCTCCTCATCATCTGAAACATCCATCTCTTTCTCCCCAGTAGACTCTGTTCCGCTCCCACTCGCCAAGACTGTCTCTCCCGTCATCCTCGCTGCTCGGCCGGGATCCATGTTCCCGAGCACCCTAGGCCCCTTCGCCATCTCGGGCAGGGTCATCTGGTGCATTCCCCATTCTTTACTCGACACTCCCGTCTTTAATGTGGGTCGGATTTGGCCACCGAACAGCCCCCCTCTAACGGACATCTCTCCGCGCTCTCTACCTGCCACCTCCGGAGACGGGCCAGGTCCTCGGTTCCGAGTGTTCATGATCTTCTGCCACTCCGGCTGCTTCCCCTTGTCTATCTGGGCTCCCCGCGCCACATCGTCATGAGTCACCCACGACGCCGGGTCACCCACCACTGGGAAATACGGGTACTTGGCATCCGGATTCCGCTCCAAGGCAGCTTGCAGCTTATCTGCGAAGACCGAACATTGACGATCTGCTGCGCCATGTCCTTGGTGCGGCCGGGATGCATTCTTGCAATTAGCACATGCTCTCTCGTTCTCCGAAGCTGTGCACTCGGACGTCCTGTGCATCTCCCCGCACCGCGCACACACTTCGTGGATGGACGTGCACGTCGCAGCAACGTGGCCACGCCCAATCCCCTGACACTTCATGCACCGGATGGGCTCGGTTAGGAGCTTACGTCCATGCACTCGCTTCCCCTCGACCCAGAGCCCATACCGCAGGAATGAATTCGCTGCGGCAGGGTCTTTGAATCCAAACACCGCATGCGCGACCTTCTGGTCTGGCCGCCGTTGCCCCACTGGTTTTATCCAGCGCGCCTTCAGGAGCGTACCGCTCGGAAGGTTGTTGTCACCCTCCACAATGTGAAGGGCCCCGTCCAGGCTGGGGTCGAATGACACGGGCACAAACTCCACTACCACATTCAAGAGACGCTCCTTGTAAACAGACGTACCTCCGAGGGCTGCGAGAAACAGTGTTATATTGTCTTTGATCCAGTCCGTTGCTTCTTCCGTGTTTAGGTGCAGGAGTACTGCACCACTGCGTTGTACCGTAGCGCCCACGAAACTGGCGCCGACCGGGGCCGACACCCCGTTCTCGCGACCCATTAAGTTAACAGCCATGCGTGCTTTTTCGACGATGTCTTTGGGGCTAAGGCCTACAAGCCAGTCCTGGATGTTCGGCGCGCGCTCGATGAGGATTTCGCGCCTGCGTGCAGCCGCGCTTGCTACCGCTGCGGCATGTTGTGGGGGTGGTGCCGCTACTGCCGATGCGTAGGTTGTTGCCGGGGGTGAACCGTTGTCGGTGCTTTTCGGTGCTTTGTCCTTCGCACGACCTAAGATACCTGTAAAATCTTCCTCCAAGCGCTCCGTTAGTGTTTTTAGATCAGCACATTGTTCCTGCACTGCGTTTGTGAGGACTTCGGCTGCTGTGAGCAAGCCGTCCGTCGCCGAGTCCTCCAAGTCCGAGACATCTCGGTGCGGCACTTTTGCTAGAGTCGCCAGTACTTTTTTAACATCTTCGGCGATGGCATCCACCGCCACATCCACTCGCCGCTTCTCCAGCAGCACGGCCACTGCCCTACATGCATCCGCGGTGACCACAGAGGTTGTGGCCGCCGCGATTCGCAACAGTATCATAGCTATGCCTGCCATCGTCATGCCTGGGCTATTGACCTGCAGCAGGAAACCCTTCGCTACTAGGTGCTTTTGGGCCTCCTCTGCCGAAAACGTGGGATTCGAAGCTTGTCCCAAAGCAGTAGAAGATGAGTCTGATTCCGAGGAAACCAACGCTTGTAGGGCTTATAGAACTGCATCTCGCTGGCAAGTTGCCCAGAGTGAAAGTCATCCATGTATGCGAGCAGGTGGGGGATCATAAACACCACCATAGCAATCCAGAGGATGAAGCCTGCAAAGGTTGTCCAAATCGGAGGTGAAGAAGAACAACCGAAAGTGGCTGTGCGGTCTACATGGAATTGCCCCGCAATGCAGTAAACCTGCCAGGGCTGCCAAAGCAAGTGCATCGGAAGTACTTTGAAAGCTCCCTTGACATCGGATTTGAACACATTAATTTCAACATCAGGGCCATGTAGTCGGCGCAACTCGCGAAGGTGCCCCGCAAGTTCTCTGATGCCGTTTTTTTTTTTTTTTTTTTTTTTTTTTCATCTTTGTTTTAATTCCTTTGTGTCTAAGACATATGATAGAATTAATACTCGCAGGTTTTTAACTACGTGGTGGTCATGTTTGCTTGCATTATCGTTCAGGCTCGAATAGCAACAAGGTGTGACCGGACACCTGTCGCCGTGTTTTGCGGTATAAGCTATGGGGAATTCCCATGCTGTAAGGATCCTTTCCGGGTATTTGGACTTTGAAGTCCGACTTCACGTTCCCACACCCAACCCAATCCGTCACTCTCGCATCTCGGCCCGTTCCTACTTTTTTTCTTCATAATCAGACTGATCGAATTCCCTTTCTCGGCACTGTGCAGTGATTTCTCCGTTTCTTTTTGTTGGCCCCCAATTGGACCCCAGGCAACATCCACTGGGGGAACGCCAGGCCTAATAATACCGCTTCTGCAGCGGCCGGGACGGCGGGCAATTCTCGGGTATGAACGGAATACTCTCTGATGCCGTCTATGCGGGTTTGATTGGTATCAGACCGGGATATGGTAGAGTTGCGTGAGAAATCACCACCACTGAAGTTTGTGACAAGCCTGAGTTTCTCCGAGTGCGGTTTAGGTACTCCATGGATCGCAATCGACTCGGGCAATCCACCCCCTCCCAAACGCAGAACACGTGCCACTTCACAAGTGTAAATCAGAGTAAACACATGTCGACTCTGACCGATCTTCTGCTCCTACAACCTTTATGCCCCTGTTTTACCCTCCCTGACCCTATGCCTGTATCGTAAGACTAAATCCCGTCCTCGCAGGGTCGCCACATCGGAATTCTGTATCGACAACGTGGCCTACTAGTATCCGAGTGACCGAGTCTTTTATGTGAGTGTGCCACCCAGCCATTGACTCGGTTAGAGTGTCGAATATATCTAATTATCCTTCTCAGAGTGCCACGCTGCCCACACGGTGATATCAATTCGAGTTTCCACCCCCGTATATAGCTGTTCTGCTCTTAATACCCTCAATTGCTGTCCCGTTGGAAGAGCCCGGATGTCTCCCTCAATTATATCCAGCGATGGCAGGAGATCCTAGGCACATATTCTCGCCTGCTCTGGCAGTGCTGTCGCCAGTGGCATCTCGTTGTCGTTTATGATTGCTTCTGTACACCGCCAGTGGTCGGAAACGTGGCCGACAGCTGGAATCGACATGTTGAACACATATCGCTGGCATCTGGCGGCCACCTGGAAATCGGCTGGCCTCTAGGTTCATTCCCCTATGGCCCCATGCTGGAGCCAGGTCTATCTGGCCACCAGCTGGGAACCTAACCTGGGGGTGGTCTGGAGACACAGGTGGAACAATATTTTCATTTTATTTTATTTCTGTTCCGTATCGCTGCAAAAAAATTGTATTCATTATACTACTAGAGACAACGTTGGAAGAAATAACCGGGTCGGAGACGCACTTCAGTCCAAGGATATAACTCATCAACAAAGCAATGGCTTGTTTCAGTTTGGCCTCTGCGGAAAGGAGGGATGCAGCAACGAGGAGATGGCATGCGAGGCCACGAACGGATGAGGGCTTGGGTGAACTGGTGCGAGAGAGGCGACGTGGTATAGTGAGCTTGCTCGGCAGGGGAGGCCGGAGGGCACGAGGGCCGTGAGGTTGAGTATCCTGGCTCGAGGTTTGTGGCAGATGAGCTCTGAACGAAGTCGTAGGACACCGCCGATGTGGCGACAGAGAGCATTCTCGACACTGTTTTGCACTCGAAAATCCGATGGGGTCCGTAGACAGTGGTCAAGAGGGGGAGGGCTGAGGGAGAACACAGTGGGGCACAGGAACTTGAATGAGCGGAGGTTAAGGAAGGATTTGAGGCCTTGAGCTCGAGTATCTTGCGGATGAACACCCAGTAAAAGTTTGAAGAAAATTGACGAAGAGTTTGAGGGTGGAAGAACAACACTTGACAGCTTTGAGAAGCTTGATGGGTCGGAGAGCAAGCTTGAGCAGTACCCGAGGCTGTCAAAAGACTAACGCGGACCCGACTTGGAGCTAGCGGATTGTTGAAGACCACGAAAGGATGCGGTATGGAAGGAAGATGACGATGGACCCTCGAAGTCGACAGGAGAAATCCCAATAATGCAAATTGCTGAGGAAACGATGTCGAAAAGGGCATGACGCACGAGCGCTAGGAACTCTCGCGGAGTCTTGGTGCTTTGCTTGTGCACTGGTGGTCATCTCAGCGCTGTTTGCGATATAAGAGAGTTGAGTGCTCTATTGAGTTGGTGCCGCGAGTGAGGCCGAAGTGGACAGGCAACGGAGGTGGTGGAAGTGCGAGAAAAGACGAGGCGGAGCGCCAGCAACATTCACGTGACCCTAGATGCAGTGGCAAACAAACGCACGGACCCCTCTTTCACCTCTCTCCTTTCTCATTAACCTCCCTTGCTGAGCGATGTTACCTCCCACACAATATATCCTGTCGAGGACCTTCTCGAGGTTGCACAATGTTCGTATTTGTCCTGCCAGGACCTGAGGATGCCCTATCATGCCGAGCCATACTGTCGTCGCACACCGAAGTATACAACTTGAAAAAGATACTTCAAGATAGTATGCGGTACATATTTCATAGCGTCGATGCTCAATTCGTGCTGCATACCAATCCACAATTTATCTTGAACTCTGGACTCGGGCTGGCTGCGGAATGTTGCATCCACGTGGGCACCCAGCTGTTCGACAGCTGAAATCCCAGCTGAAAAATGCAGCTGGAATCTACCTGGTAGCTACCTGGTGCCAGGTTTTCCGATTGCTGACCTCCATGTGACAACTCCAGGTGGTGGAAACCTGCGAGCACTTTGGCGGTGTACATACTACAAATTGTTCCATCGAAATTTTTTGAAGACTAATGAAGTAAGAAAGCGATATCTGAGTGGATTACATAATTAAAATCCATGATCCAGCTTCTACAGACTCAGGTTGACCGTTGGACTCGGGAAGGACCGATGATTACCCCAATATAGGTCGGATCCGGAAAATCGGCCTCAATCTGACTTTTGTCCGGACTTTTCAAATGTTCCCACGCTTTCTGAGGCTGCAGAAATCGTTTTCTCGGCAAAGCGGTCATTTTTCGTGTTTTTTGCTCGAAATTTTTCTCAAATTTTGTCCGGACTTTGGGATCCGACCTATATTAGGGTAATCATCGGTCCTACTCGGGACGCGTTGAAACAAATTGCACGTGTTGGGTTGGCACGTGATCTGCGTTTGGGAGGGGGTGGATTGCAGGTGTGCTTTATTTCCTCGTCGCGAGTTTTCTCGAGGAAGGCTTGTTCTGTGTCTGAGCGCACTTCTTTGGAACCATCAAGAGTGATTGGGTGTGAGAGAACTGGCCGTGACCAAGGCCAGAAGCCCTCTCTAAGACCCTTGCAGAATGATGTGACGAGAGGTTGGTTAGGATGCGAGGTGAGCAGGCATTCAAGGAGATCCACATTGAGTGGGGTTGAGATCTGGAACAATCGGGGGGATTGTGGATAACTGTGACGACCAAAGCTGTATTTTCGAATGCCTCTGGTGGGACACCCGGAAAAGGAGGGTCAGTTTCTGTCCCGAGAGCAGTCTGGCTGATCTGCTTCTTGCCATCTGACCAAATGAAGGAACGAAGGTACCGAGGTCTCGATTGGGCTGTAAGTCCCATGACAACTCCGAGTTCCCCGCTATTTTGGGCACTCAGACTCGGGATGATTCCGCCTGCATCCCGCGCAGATGTGGAGATTCCGGCAGTCAGCCGCTTCTCGCTTGCAACGACCACTGTTCCACAACCGGCAAGGCTCGGTGGATTTTCCACCATTGTGGACTTTCGATTTAGAGGCCCTGTTGTTGGAAGAGCCTCTTCCACTCCCAGAGCCGTGGGGCGGTTGAATTTTCGAACGACTGGAACCTTCGAGGACTGATTCAACTGCGAGACGGCCCATGGAGTTGAGATGCATGGTTTCGAGAGCAGAGAATTGGGCATATTGGTCAAGCCCAACGTCTGCCCGCCGGCTGGCAAGAAGTCGTCCAGCTTTCTCAAAGTTGATGACGCGCTGGTGCTGGGACTCGTGCACTGCAGCAAACTTTGCAAGGATGAAGTGGCCCCAGTACCGGTACTGTTCTGAGAGATGCGGGAATACGGTGAGACCCGCTTGGACGGTCTGCATCCAAGCAACCGTCCAGTCGGACTGCGTAACAATGATACGAGTTGATTTGGTGGCTCCATTGAACGTGAAGTCGATTTCCCCAACTGACTCGGTGTGAGCGGTGCTGGGTGAGACACTGTATATCCCAGTGAACACTGTGTCAAGATCGATGGCTTTGTTGGTGAGGAGTCTGAGCCATTGGGACTCGGGGAATTCGACGCACGTACGAGCTAGGAGGGACCGTAGGGATCGCTTTGGATCGACTGCATAAATTCCAAGAAGTCGAACGGTCTCGGCAAGGTCTGCTCGGAGAGGGACTGTTCCAGTGAGGGCATCAGATTTGACCCAAGGAAGCTCGTCCTCTTTGAAGGCAAGTCGACGCTTGGCTGGAGGTTCGTCATCGTCGTCTGGCTCGGGCCCGTCGTCATCCTCTTCTTCACCAATGGCAGGTCCATCACCATGGCCTCGCTTTCTTCCGCGCTCCTTCGCCGCTTTCTGGTCTCGGACCCACTCGAGGCACATGTCCACGTACGGTTCCATGAGGGCCTCAATCTCCTCAGCCGTTCGGGGGACGGAGGAGACACCATCACGCCAGGGTGGAGGGAGTTCGTCGGAGAATATAGAGTGGAAAACACGAAACTAGTGACGCGTAGAGCTCAGTTTCTGATCTTATATTTGAATAAAATAAATCTTCGAACCTAGTGACACGTAGAAGCACGTAGAGACTCTTGGATGAGCAGCGGCTCGAGATATCTCGTGAGCACTAGGTGATTCAGCATATAACTACAGTCGAAGCTGTCTTAACCCATAGCTGTCATAAACCATAATCTGTAATACCCCATAGGTTTTGGCCATCCACCAAGGTGGTTCCCAATTATTGCAATTTGCAAAAATAATGTCCGATCGTGTTTTTAGAAAAAAAAGTTTTCAAGTTGGGACCACCTCGACGTGAGTTCGAGCCGGGCTGCCGGCATCATTTTTCTATTTTACACAAGCCAAACAATGATTCGTGTTCGCGTTTTTGGGTGCTTTTCATACTCAAACACTCAAGGAACAGATTTTTGGCACTTAATAGTGCCTGGGTCCCATTTCAGGCAACATTGATGGTTTTCTGTTCTGACTTCAACACTCGAAATTTCAACATGGAGAGCAGAGAGGTTGTTAACAGGTCTATCAAGGCTTTTAAAAAAACATTTATCCGATTAACACATATTTTGGATTCGCTGGCAGCATGGTTCTTCCATAAAGCAGAAATATAACCTGCTACAATGAACTCATGGTCCTGGTGATCAAATTTGATGTCTTGAGCTCTTGGGACATCAAGGAAGGGTTTGGGACATAGATTTGTGCTCGAAAATACCTCCCAGTGTTAAATAACCGAAGATGGAAGCAGACACCACCCAGAAAATGCCTAGTCTGTTGCCCATGTAACCGTTAGGTCTCCTTATTATATAATCTGGCCCGTTTAGGAAGGCCTGGTGAAGCACGTGAGACTAAGGATGGACACGGGTACACCCGCGGGTACCTTCGGGCCTACCCGTACCCGGACTCGCAAAAACCGTACCCGTGTACGGGTCGGGTCTAAACCCGTACGGGTTACCCGCGGGTCTCCAAACCCCCCGGGTATACCCACGGAATTGCCAACGTAAATAATATTTTATTGTCAAATACAATGTGGTAAAATGTAACGGGAGCATGAGGGAGGGCAGGTGACTCAACCTACTCTTATAACTCCTTCGTGCGGGTCACAAATTGGACAATTTTCCCGGAGAGGAAGGCACCCGAACAACCATGAGAACAATATTGATAAAATTTGAACCAAGTTTGAGATGATGGGTCAGCAAGTAGGCAGAAAATCGGATGAGTACGAGGTTTGTGATGACCAGAGAGCCCATGCTGAGCAAGAATAACAAACTCAAAAACCCGCGGGTACACGGGTCGGGTATGCGGGTTGAGCACGGGTCTGAAATCGCGACCCGTACCCGTACCCGCCCACACCCGCGGGTACAAACCCACGGGTGTACCCGCGACCCGTGTCAATCCTTACGTGAGACCCTGACGACGCGACCTGGACGCGCCGCGCGCGACAACTTGTGTTGGAAGACCATCTGTGAGCATATTTGAGCTTTAGATTGTTGTGGAGTCCGGCTGGGATGCTGTTCTCCGCCCATAACTCGAATTCCGCGCTGAACACCGGAATTGGTGCTTAATTTGACGGATATATTCCATTGGACCTCTAAAAGGTCTGGAATTTGTCCCATAAAATCAGGGTCATTCTATATAGGAGACATAGGCGTCCTTTGATCGGACTCTCGGTGCAAATGAAAGGCCAAAACGCGTGAAGAACGCGTCTCAATATTGCTTGTTTGTCCGTGCATCCTCCATCATTACATAATAAGGCAACGTACCGGTTATCAGGGCGCGGTAACTAACAGACTTCAGAACGAGGAACGAGCGAGGGAGACTGTCAAGAGAGACTAGAAAATGCCGACGCGAATCAAATCAACACATTGTTTGGTCTTGTGTAAAACAGAAAAATGATGCCAGCAGCCCGGCTCGAACTCACGTCGAGGTGGTCCCAACTTGAAAACTTTTTTTTCTAAAAACACAATCGGACATTATTTTTGCAAATTGCAATAAACACTTCGAGAAAAAAAGGTGTAAAACTTTTTTTTGAGAGTGTATATTCGAATTCTGGAACCACAGCATCATTGGCATGGTGAAACTGAGCATTTCTGTGGTTCTACTTCATATTTCTATCCCGACGGCGCCGACTAGTACATAATCATCAAACAGATCATAAAATCGTGACATTTGATGGAAGAAAGAACATTTTATTGCGCAAGAACCACTCGATAAAATATTGGCTTTCGTACCGATTCAGATGCAGTTCAACGAGCCGCGTCGATTGCGCTATTTTTCATATTTTTCCCACGATATTTAAGGGGCCGCCAAAATTTTGGACCCTCCTGGATACTAAATGCCCTTTTCCAGAGGAACAGCTTGACAGAATTACTTAATTTATAACGCAATCGAGAGCTCTCGACGAGATCTATCAATTGGAACATTCATCTCAGCTAAAAAACTCGACTTTCATTTTGGTGGACTTTGTTTGTCCACAACTGTAGCGTCGGGAAGGCGGTGTCACGCTGTGACTCACGTGACTCGATGGATGCGGATGTCGCCAGGACCGATGATTACCCCAATATAGGTCGGATCCGGAAAATCGGCCTCAATCTAACTTTTGTCCGGACTTTTCAAATTTTCCCACGCTTTCTGGGACTGCGGAAATCGTTTTCTCCGCAAAGCGGTCGTTTTTCGTGTTTTTTGCTCGAAGTTTTTCTCAAAATTTGTCCGGACTTTGGGATCCGACCTATATTAGGGTAATCGTCGGTCCTATGTCGCCTATCTTAGAACGCAAGCGGTGTCCGTCGTTTGAATACATGGATGCGAGGATGGAGGTGGGGGAGGAGAAGAGAGGTTAAGCATCGGAATGAGTCCGAATGACGTGCTTCTTGTAGAATTGTGAGACATAAAGTATGGTCCAAAGGAGGAATGTTCTTTGTGTACTGTACCGTCTATTCTTACAGGAAAAGTGAACGGTCAATGGTTTTTTTTTTTTTTTTTGGGGGGGGGGGCATACATAAGGGTTGATGGTCCAAAAGGGCAGTGTTGTGATTGACTGGGTATATACCGGGTTCAAGTTGTCAAACTTCAAACTCAGTGTAATACTATTAATGAGATTGATGAACCTCGTAACTGCGGCTGGGTAGGAACCTGACTTTAAGAAGGCATTCGCCTTTCTGGACTCATGTAATCCCCTATTGTGGTCAATTCCTTCAGTTTGCCTTTTCGGGGCCATCCTTTATGCTCGCGAGTACTTCAATGCAATGCGACATTGTGCTCTGAGTCTGCCTGTGAGTCTGCCTGTCTCATCTAAGTTCTGGCCATGAATAATTCTATGGAACGCGCAGCTCAAGCCTTATATCAAGACTGGTGAGCACCGCGGTTTTCACGACCACGGACAGGCTGATGACAGGTTTCTCACAGTCTTTACCGCACCGCGTACGCCATTTACAAGGATCCCCTGCTTCCTCTGACACCCGCTCTTTTGTCAGAATGGGTGTCAATGTGCCTAACTCCCGACATGTGACGCCGCCGGACCATCAAGTGTCCTGCGGAGCTTTCTTGTTCCCCCTCCATTCAGAACTCTTCCCGCCCGCCATTACGTCAATCCTCAGCATCGACCCCCAAGGAAGGAATTGCGAGGCATTCCAGACCCTCCACAGGTCTGGCTACGTCGTCGCCGATCAGCTTCTTGGCAAAGAACAGTACCCTCTACTTGCTTTAATTTTCCAGCTGCCAAATCTCCCCACGATTATGGCCTTCTACAGCCGAAGATATCAATGCTCCCCCTCAGACGCTGCTTTTCGTGTGCTTCAGGCCCGTCTGGCGTTTTGTCCAATCCCTCTCCTCGCCGTCATCAGCCAACAGATCGAGGCCTTCTCTGGCATGGTTGAAACGGTCGGGAAGTGGGAAGATGGGGAGTGGCGAAGCTGTCTAGCTCAGGAGTGCACAAATCTCGTCGCGGAGGAGTACAGGCGTCGAGATCGTCGAGCATTGGTGAGTCCCGTTATCCTTTCCGTTGCTGGGAATGTCTCCTTATATTTGATCCAAGCATTACATGTAAAGACTCCTACTGTTAATCCACGGCCCTTGTCTTTTTCGTATCTTCGTAGCGTCGGGCGGGGGGTTCTGTGACCTTTAACAACACAAAGGGAGACCACTGGGAGTCTTCCTCAAGCAGTAGACCACTCAATATATGTATTTAGCAACCGTTGTTTTTTTTTAAAAAGAAAATGTACATAAGTGTCCCAAACTGAATTTTACCGGTCAGTACACGATCTCAACACAGAGCAGTGTTGATAGCTTTCAACTACTGGAGGACCGGCCATGATTATTTTTTCATTTGTAGAAACAAAACTTCTTCATGGTCTAATTTCATTGAGAGTCACTCAGAAAAAGAGATTTTTTCTTATCGAGATTGCCTCTGATGTTTTTCTAGCTTTTGATGCTGGTCTATTCCATTTCGCAGGCCTTGCATCGTCTGATCACCTTGCTTCTATAGCCGCCGCGAAGAGGCGAACAAACTATCTGGCAGCAGAGCCTCTTAGAGTGTATACGGCACCGCGGGGTACCGCTACTTCCCGACTGAAGACCCCCGCACTTGGGCTTCCTCGGCATCGCCGCAACCGGCGGCGAGTGAGCCAGCAGCGACACAGCAGAGAGGAGGCGGAGGAATTGGGACTGGGAGGCTTGCGGGAGGATATGCGGGGCCTGCAAGATTCTGGCAGAATCTCAGAATCTGATGGCAGCGATTTCCTTTTAGAGTATGATTACATCAGCTGGCCCACGCCTCCCCCACTCTGACATTTCCTTATAAGGCATATCTAATCAAATCTATCTGATGGATCCTCCGAGGCAATTGGACAAAAACTGAGCTCAAGCAGATGTATTTTGCACTGCAAAGCTAAGTATACATGTAATAAGAGGTTGGATATTAGGGTAGGTATCCATTGATGTTGAAAAAAAAAAAATGACACTGAAGACAGCAAACCACAGCATGTACAGAGCATATACGTCACATAAAGGGAGAGTAGAAAAGAATGTCGCTGCCCGGACTCGAACCCACGCGGTTGATAAGGTCACGTGAGTGTCAGAGTGGGGGAGGCCAAGGGGGGTTGATTACATCAGTGTGACTCTTTCGTGACTCCTCCGACAGTGCAAATTACATCTGCTTGAGCTCAGTTTTTGCCCAATTGCCTTGGCAAGTGGCTCAAATTAAAGCAACAGGTGTCTCAAATTAGGATATACAAAAAATTCGAGGGAAAACAAATGGGTATTGATGAACATCAGGCCCCTAGCCCAAAAAACTACTGATGTTATTGCAAAATGTCATGCTCTGACAAGCGGCTTCGAAATCGACGAGAGTGACGTTCGTCGGTCAAGCCCTACGATTGGGCTGCTGCTGGCGTATTGAATGCTGCCCCGCCAGACCAGGGTAGAACCGGATTATGTTGAAATAAGCCTCGAAGGAACGTCACAAGCGAGCCAAGTGAGGAATCTCGTTGTAATCCGGTAGCATACATGGCGGCAAGTACACTACTTTTATACTACTTATGAGCGCTGCTGTGACTAATATTTATCACTACCATCTGACATACGATGCGCCCGACTCCCTCTGACTGTAAATGAGTCCGGCACGCAGTGCCGGCGCTGTTCTCGCAGATGCCGAGCTCGGAACAGCTCGCACAGCCACTATAAAGTTTCCAACACCTCAGTGCTCGGCAACCCCCAACCCGCCCAGAGCGACACTCAACTGGCCCTTCGTGTGCCCGGCCCCGAACGTTTAACTGCAGACCGAGCTAGGCTGTTTGCAATTCATGAAGCCGTCCGGATTGCGCCATCCGATCGAAGCCTCTTAATATTTTGCACATCGAAGATGCTGATTCGGCAGCTGTGTTATTCGGCAGCCAAGAACATGGCACTTGGATGGCCAGGCCACAATGGCGATATCTTCAAATCCTTGGTGAAGATGCTGTCAGCGAGACATGCAGGTACTCGTTTCGTCTACATCGAATCTAGGGAGAACAACCAAGCCAAACGAGATGCGTATTCGCTGGCAAAAATTGCTCGGTCCATCTCTGGTCCCATACTTTGTTTGAGACGACACGTGCCGACGAGTCCCTGGCACTCAATATGCACTGCAAAAGTGAACATGCGATGCTCGGCAACACAGCTCACCGCAAAGTCTCTACAGCATTGGAGGAAACCTCCCCAGTCAAGCCAAAACCATGGACAACGGGCGAAGATATACCAGATAAGGACACTGGGAGGAGCCATAGAGGCCGCGCCAAAGTCCACGCCTTACAGTTCGCCCTCCGAACGGAGCTATTGGCGTGCAACAATCCAAAAGAATTCTGGGACTTTGTTCGAAAACGAACTGACCCGCGGCCGAAGAAAGCAAAAGTTAATGTTACTGAGCTGTCTGAAAACTTCGAGGCTAGGTTGAACCACCCCACGGTGGTTCCAGCGTCTTTCAACATGGAACAGCTTGCCTTCAACGCACGAATGGCGCGGGATCTACACCCGCCCCCGGATTTATCTCCGCACCAATCGTATACACGCGACATAACTATAGCGGAGATTGAAGAAATGAAACGGCACATCAAGACTCATGGGCTTGACATAGCCATGGGTGTCGATGCTTTCTCATACGAAGACTGCATGGCAATTCCCAATGAAAAACTTCTGGCATTCTTCTTGTATTGCTTGAAGAATCAGGATATGCCCCGCTTCTGGTTGATGTCGCTACTTATTGGCATTCTCAAACAAGACAAAGATGCAGCAGATCCTTCAAGCTATCGCCTCATAGCGCTGGAATGTTGCATGCTAAAGATGCTGACTTTAATCATTGATCGAAGAATTCGTGAGGGCGCACAAGATATCGGCGCAATTCCCACAAGCCAGAATGGCTTTCAAGACAGCCTTCGCACAAATGACAATGTGTTCGTGCTCCTCTGTCTCATCGACAAGGCACAGTCCCTGAATAAGCCCCTTTATGTGGCATACTTGGACCTCAAAAATGCGTTTCCCGGAACCGATAGGTCGACGTTGTGGGACAAACTCGCTATCATGGGTATCTCAGGTCCCATGATCGAGTGGTTGAAGATTCTACCCTATATGGTCCGGCTGGATGGACAGTTCGCGCCCGCGTTCAGGTCTTTGCTTGGTATCCTGACTGGGGACCCGGGATCACCTCATTTGTGGAATTTGTTCATGTCAGATTTTATTCTGGCTCACCATCCTCAAGATATTGAACTCAACGGTGTACCGATATCAAACATCGAGCACGCGGATGACATTCTTACTGCCTCAGGGGCTCCACCTGGCTTTCAGAGCCACTTGAATGGTGCACAATCTTGGGCAGACAATAATGGCTGCGAAACTTCTATTGCCAAGTGCATGTACCAAATATTCGGGCCACGCCAAAAGGCATATCCAACATTTCATCTGGGGACAGATACTATCAACCAGGTACCAATGGCCTGTTACTTGGGAAGCTGGTTTGAAACTGGCACAAAGTTCATCTGGAAGGAGCAATACAAGGTCAAGGCCACAAAAGCTACTGTGGTCGCAAATGTTCTGCTGGGCCTCGATCGTTTTGTGGGGCACATACCAGCATGGGATGCTCGAACTCTGTATATGGCACGCGTGGATCCATATCTCACAGCTGGATGCGACATCTGTCTGGACATTGAGCTCAAAAGCCTGAAGATTCTCGAAAAGGTTTAACTTCGTTTCCTGCGCCGTATGCTGGGTGTTGGCTCCCGAAGTCTGCGAGCAGTGCTCTTTTCTGAGACCGGAATTTGGCCAATTAAATATCGCAGAGTCTATCTTGCGCTGAGAAATCTCTGCTACCTATTGGATCTGGACCACAAGAGGCCGGCATGGAATGCCTTGCAAGATTCACTTACCCTGGCGCGTGCAAGCCAGATTTCCTGGATAAACGACCTCCGTATCGTTCTCTCACGCCTACATGTTCCTGTCGAGTTGGATATATCAACGAATATGAATGTTGCAACAGTGGAATTTACCATGAAAGCTGTGATAAAATCCATGGAAGCCTGGGTTGACGATGAAATTGATTCCTCATCCAGAGTGCGCGATCTCTTGGTTGGCCGTCTCGAGATGGACAAGGCCACAGGGAAGTTGGCCAAGAAGTCGCTAGCTTTCCGGCACTACTGGAGGGTCAAACAACCGGAGCACCGCAAGGCACTGACAAAGATGGTGCTTTCAAGTCATAGCCTCGCCGTGGAACGCCGGCGTTGGAAAGAACGTGGCAAGAAGATTGTTCCGCGTCAATGGCGACTCTGCAGATTCTGCTACCTCTACGTGGAAGACCCTGCACATGCAATGTTTAACCACGTGCGTTACTCGGAACCGAGTCGGTGTTAGTTCAATATTTGTAGCTACAAGTACATACCGAGAAGTCGAGCCAAGAACGTCGCAATCGTGCGCCTCTCCCGTTTTCCGTTCAAAAAAATAATTCACAACCCACAACACTCCCGAAGAGCGTACAACCAATGCTCGCCTGGATACGGTCGAGCCAAAAACTTCGCATCAGTGGCCAACTAGTCCTTGGCTTCCCTTGGCTTTTTTCTTTTGGCTGTGGACCTTCTTCGGAAGTTGAACACGCCGATTCGTTTGGCTGTGGACCTTCCTCGGAAGTTGAACACGCTGAATCATGGTTGTTGGCTCCTGCATGCATTCTGCAAAGGGAAGACGTACGACAAGCTTCTTGTGTACTGGTGGACACCGGGGAGTTATACCTGGGAAGGTGGAAGCCTTCCCGCACACCAGCAAACCTCGCTGGTGGTCAGGTCCCACGTGGTTGTAACCGGTGGTCCAGCCATTGAGGCCGGCCAGTCCACAGTTGCTCAGCGTCTTGTATCATCGCCCCCCTGGAATTAGTGTGTGCTCCGTTGGCATCTTGTAGTTTTTATGTACGGATAACCACCCGTACACTACTGCATGTTTGTCTTCGGTAAACTCGTCGTTCATGTTGTGGACCACGCGAGTATAATATATCCCCCCCCCCCCCCCCCCCCCCCCCCAACCAAGTCTCCGTAAATGGGACTCTACGTCTTTTGCCGGAAATGTGACTACCAGATCCCCGCCGCACTCCAGTGCCACGGCACCAACAATCCAGCCCATCGTGACCTATGGTTCCGCACTGTGAGCCTCTCGTATCTTTCTCCTCTCTCTTGTCTCACTATCCATTAGTGCAATAACTGCGGTGATTTTCTCTGGATCCCCCCGCCCTCGCCATCCGACGATCCGTATGCAATCAATCCTGGCCAAGGTCCTGGTGTCAATGACCCGAGATCATTGATCTGGCTGGAATAACCGATAAGCAGAAGAAGAAAGAGCAGTTAGTCAGTTATCTGGATTATAAGAAGGCTAGGGCTTCTTGGAAGAGTCTAAACTCTTTCACAACCGGCACCAGTCTTCATCGGAGGTGCCGGTTGTGAAAGAGTTTAGATCATCGAAGGTGCCGGTTGTGAAAGAGTTTAGACTCTCAGAAGTCCTCAAAGAGGTTTATTACGAGAACTTATGTTACGAGAACTTATGAAATAAGAGATCGTTCTTTTACCAAAGGTTGAGAGCAGATTTTGGAGAGCAAAAAACCAGTGCGACTTTTATCCATTCGTATTGAAAATAGTGGCTGTACTTAAATTTCCTTCACTTTTTTGTTCCCATGGTCAGTAATTTGTGATGTTTTCTCACCGTTTTTCTAATGGTCCTTAGCGTTACGTAATTAATACTGTACCTCAGTGTCAGTGGTTCGAACCCGGCGCTGAGCACTATTTCGACAGGTATAATTTACAAACTGATTAATTTAACCCCACTCTGCTGCGAAGCACGCGTTACATTGTTATTCTGACTATTGTTGGGTGTTCGGCCTTGGTTGGATTTCTCAATTTTGAGCACTGTATCATTTTGGGGGGATAGTGATAAAATAAGTTCGAGGACATGCCGGGCAACGCCATGGCCTTCACCCCAAGTTAATCTCTTGCATGACATCAAGCTAACCTAGTCTCTTATAAACAGACGCTACAACAAAAAATATCCGTACCTTGTGTGTTGTATGTAAGCTCAGATTTCTCGGCTGTCTTTCACACATTTAGGATGAATGTGAGGAATTCTTTTTGTCAGATTATCACTCAATGAATCAGAATGGAAAATTTTCCCACTCAAGTTTTTTGCGGAAGAGCACAGGCGAACATAGACTCAAACCAGTCGCTATGAGGGACACCTTGGAGTTGATGACAATCGATCAACAGTACGGCTAAATAGCGACTGGAATATAATCACGCGTTTTAGGACAGTCGGGAGATGTCGAGCTCTTTAAAAAACTTAGAGAAATTTCAACGAAGGTCGAGAATCGACCTCCTCCTTTCACAATTCTGAGTAGAGTTTTGTAGAGAATATAATTATAAGACACTCCTCGAGACCAAATTTTGAGCTTTGCAGAACTGATTACACGGTGACCGAATCTTGTTTGGTACGAGACAGGGGTATATACATGTCCTTTCATGACGCTGTACCCTTCAGCGAGCCAAGATTGTACCGCGCGACATCTGGGGGACCTAATGGCTTCGTATCCTTCCATATCCACCAAAAATTTAAGCCCTCGGTAGGCCAGGGGGCACATTGAAGTCTCTCCCGATGCCCATAGAATGGCAATTGCGTTGCTGTGCACCTTACAGACCATCCGACAACACTTCCAGCTATTTTCAAAACGTTAGACAGTTTTGGCTTTCGAGCTCAGTTCGGGCCGGCAGACCTCCACAATCGCTATATTTGGAGGGTTCATGATTACAGCTTAGGCTGAGACCGGTCGACAGCTGTAATATGGCCAGCGCACCATGCAAATGTCAAACCATTCGTCATTGTGGAGGCTTGGTAGAGGCCAGTGAGCAGAGTGCGCTGGAGTGCGGCGTTGCGACTCGGATGGCAATCCTCTAAATTTAGCTACTATTGGAGCAACGGAACTCTTGCCGAGCTCAGCTCGAAAATCGAAACTGTCTAACGTTTTGAAAATAGCTGTCAAATTGAAACATTCTTCTGAAGTACTCGTCAAGCTCTTTGAATTCATCCCCTGGGGCCTTTTCCTCCATTGGCACCTCTGCTGCGCCCGCTTTCTGACTCTCGCTGGAAATTGGTGGATCTGAGGTCCCGCGGCGACGTCGAGGGGAACGAAGGAGCCGGTGCGTGGGTGGCCGATGTGCAAAAGGCCTCCCCCCTGAGCTGTGTCCGGGGTAAAGTCGACGGCAGAATGCGCCAAGGACCGTTCCGGTGCTAGGGAGATTCCGGCCATATAGATACAGTCAAAGCTGTCTTAACCCATACCCATCGGTGGAAGGTCCAGGGTATGGGTTATTACAGCGTATGGCTTAGCACAGCGTGAGAAACATTTCGGCAATACCCGAAGCCGATCTGTGTAAGTATGAGTTTCAGGGTGCAAAATATGTGTTCTTAGCCTCAAAGTACATGGATTGTGTAGGAAGTGTTGGTTTCAGCCTTTAAATTGAGTTCTCCGCTGGAATGTTGCCAAAATTTGGCCCATCAAAACTCAGTCACTGCCGCTTTGACATGCCATTCCCGTCCGAAACAGTCTCAAATGGGGTTGAGATAACTTTTGGCTCTGTTGAAATGGTCTTTCTCTCATTTTTGACCAATTCCACTCTCTAAATACTCAGGAAAACCTCCCAAATTCCAGAAATGTATGGGGTTTTGCCCTCAAAAATGTATGGATTATGGGGTTTCACAGAGTTATGGGATTTAATTGGGAAGCACCTTGGTGGATAGCCAAAACCTATGGGGTATCACAGATTATGGGTTATGAGAGCTATGGGTTAAGACAGCTTTGACTGTACTATGCAGCGCTACTGGGACCGCTGAGGAGGCGGCAGGTGCAGGAAAAGAGACTGAGGATGGAGGTTGTGGACGTCGTTGCAAAGTGGAAGGTCGTCGCGGCGTGTAGTGAACCAGTGTGGCTGGGGGAGAGTCGGCCGAGTCGCACTCAGGCCCAGATTTTTCCTCTCTTCGACGGCGCTTGGGTGTCTGAGGACATATTCATTGTCGGACTCCTCCCTGACGCGTCGAAACCGGCCCATCGGAGTCCACAGCGCAAATGGGGAGAAGTACGCCGCAGCCCCTTAAATATCGTGGGAAAATATGAAAAATAGCGCAATCGACGCGGCTCGTTGAGCCGCATCTGAATCTGTAAGGTAGGCGCAGTCCGCATCCATCGAGTCACGTGATGTAACAGTGTGACACCAACTCCCGCCCTTACTAGTAGGTAGCGTCGGAGTTCAGACATAAAGTAGAACCATAGGAAGGTGTATTTTGAGTGTAGGAACAATCCTATGGTGCCAGAATTTTGATATCTGCCCTCAGAAAAATGTTTATGGCATTTCTTTTTGAAAGTGTCTCAAATGACTTATCCGACACCCTGCCGCAGTTTTAGAAATCGGAGCTCGAAAATTCGCGCTTCCCAAAAAGGAAATATTACAGTCACGTGATATAACGTCATGCCTCGCGGAGTGGCGTTGTGGCAGGTTGTGGCCACCACACTTGCTTTCTACCCCCACCAGCATCAATTCTCAAGCAGCAAAACCAATGCCCAAGTGAAAAGGACAGTCTAGGACCAAAAATCTCATTATGCCCTCAAGGTTCATTCCAGCCCCTATTTTTGCACTTAGCTCACTCATTTATGTTTCGGACAGCGGAAACAGATAAATAGTGGTGATGAGCAACCTACCAAGTGCTCTCGAAGTGCTGCAAATATAAGACATATCGAGGCCACAGAACCCTTCCCCCCAGTATCGTGATGATCTTAGGGAGTACAAGCAGCGCAAAAATATTTATTGGATAGGATAAGTAGTGTACTATATAGCCACATAAAATTGTATTTTTGTTTGACTTCACTGTGCAGGAAGGTGTTGTTTCAACCTTTAGGCCACAAAAGCCACTCCTGCACTCCAATTACAGTGAGAGTAGCGCTCAGAAAAGTCTTTTCAGATCGAGAAAACTTTTTCTGGCTGTCCAGAACGCGGAAAACAGATTATTATTTTTTCGGCTACAGGCAATTTGTGGACTTTGCTTGTCCACAACTGTAGTATTACCAACTGCCCCAGACGTTCTAGTGTGATCTCGGTCCATCTTTTCTTATCATTTATTCAAACTCCGCCGGATCAGTTCCGAGTACCGATAAGATAAGGATCACGCGAGAACGTCTGGGTATACCGAGACAGGCCGCTAGTGTGGCGGGAAATAGCTCCGGAGCCTGCTTGACTGAGGTAAATTACCCTGGCACTTCGGCCGAGAGGAGGAGCAAATCATGAGAGGAACATTTCTCTCAGTATTCTGCAGTACAATCAATAGGCCTCCGAGCAGTGCTGATAAAAATGATAATGGTATTTCAGGCCTGTCAAAAGTCAATTCCAGAGTCTCACTTTCCTCTGAAAAGTTGGTTTTTCTTGTGATCGTTACATTAGGAAGAGGTTCAAATTCCCCCGGGTGCATAACATTTCCCTGCAAAACTACGGTCATGGGACTTGGAACCTGTCCAAGTATCTTACATCTCGTTGCAGGAATTTCTTTTAGGGATTCTTCAAAGGCAAAGATTCTGAATCCACTCTCAATACCGGACAGTCTGAAATTTGGATTGAAGAACATGTCCCAAGTTATCGGTCTGTATTTCCTTGTTATTTGATTCCAACTCCTCCTCTGTCAGAGCAAACTCTTCACATAGATCTCGATTCACAACAGTGGGGTTCCATTTCTCCATAATGCTGTCTATCAATATTTTAGCGGTGTCAATGCATTTTCCCGGGTTCTCACAACCAAACTGTGTTCGATCTCGATGACATAATGTACAGCTGCAGTTTTTACGGCCAATCCCTGAGGGATTTACCTGGTGAGGTTTTCTCATGGCATTCGTTCTCCGAGTTGCAATAGTGAGGGTATCTTTAACTGTTCGGATTTTATGATTCAATCTAAGGCACGTTGCAGCGTCCAGACGGGTGGCCTGTTGATATTGCACCTTGTTGGTGACAGGGTGTTTCCAAATAGGCATTTGTAACTTTACATCTTCACTGATGGACAGGCCAGAGAATTTCAAATTATATTTCCGGGCTGTGGGTACCATTCTTTTGACTTCCTCTGGCAATGGGGTTCTGGGACAGATTGGGATATGTACATCTTGTAGGAAAACATTCAAAATTTGACCTGGTCGTACATTTACGTAGCTTGTCTCCAGGAATTTGACAAAGAGGTAATCAACAAAGTGGCACCAAGCAGCTCGTTTAGGTCCCTGGACAAGATATGACTGCAAATTCCTTAGATTAATGGCTTCGTTTCTGGCAGGAATATCCAGTATCTGTTTTCCACCCTCGGCAGTATCCAGAATCATAGTATCATATGCAACCCGGGGTTTTTTCCCATCCCAAAGGAAGTTGTGCTCCGCATTACAGCTGTTTGCAGAACTTAGGGCGCGGCGTTTTTTTTCTTTTTGTAAATTTTCACGAGAACAGCGATTGCGGGATCATTTCTGAACCGTTTTCCCTGGAAATAGGCTCATTGGATTTGCACGGAAAGGGCGGAGGGCTTTGTCTTCTAGGTTTTTTTATGGGCACCGGAAATCTCCTTTTTGGGATAGATTCCGGTGTTTTTCAGTGGTTGAGCGGAGAACATGTCCCATGGGACCTATTTTGCTCCGATTGACCTATATTTTTGTTATGGTGGACTTGAACATATTCCGGAGGGCCTCAAATACCGGTATTTTGAATGTGATCAATACTTCAAATATATAGGTCACAGATAAATTCCTTTCATATTGCTGATCTCAAAGTGTATGGTGGATTTGAACCAGCATTCACATTCACTATCCCGGTATTTCAGGCCCTCCGGAATATGTTCAAGTCCACCATAAAAAAAATATAGGTCAATCGGAGCAAAATAGGTCCCATGGGACATGTTCTCCACTCAACCACTGAAAAACACGGGAATCTATCCCAAAAAGGAGATTTCCGGTGCCCATAAAAAAACCTAGGAGACAAAGCCCTCCGCCCTTTCCGTGCAAATCTAATGAGCCTATTTCCAGGGAAAACGGTTGAGAAATGATCCCGCAATCGCTGTTCTCGTGAAAATTTACAAAAAAAAAAAAAAACGCTAAGTTCTGCAAACAGCTGTAATGTTTCTTCAACATCCTTTGGCATTCTTTGTACTCTAGTCAAGTACTGTGTTCTTCCACCTATGACCATGTTTATGATGTGTCGTTTTCCCTCAAGAGTCGGTGTGAATGTCTTCCATCTCTCTAGGTCAATGGTGATTTTTTCAAGCACTGATGGCCATAGTGTAATGTATGGAACACTGTTTCCAATCCATGCTCCCAACATACGACAGGTTTGGCCATCCGGTATTATCTGGATGCTTTCATCAATAGCTCCTATCTCTTGATCAAGGGCAACTATAACCCCATCTTCTGCAGCTTCTGCATAGTTCAGGAGGAATTTGGCGATTTTCACTTGATCTTCAATTTTCCGTCCTTTCATGAAACCAGCTTGGTTAGGATGCACAAGGGAAGGAGCTACCTTCATCAATCTCAGTGAGTAAGTCCTCGTCATTAACTTGTAATCATAGTTCAAAAGAGTCACGGGTCTATAGTTGCTAATCAACGACTTGTCTCCCTTTTTGAAGACGGGGCAGAGCCACCCCGCGTTGAATTTCGAGCTTGTTGCGATACCATATTTCTCATTATCAGCATATAGATTTGTAAGGAAGGATAATATATTGAACGATTCGTGGTCAGTTCCTTTGCTTTGCTGGAATAGGATGTCCAGCACTTTATAAAATTTATAGGGAAGTCCGTCCAAACCAGGAGCGTTCCCGTTGTTCGAGAGTTTCAGTGCATCACCAATATCTTCTGTTGTTAATTCCTTGTTCATCTCATTGTATTCAAACTTGGACAGGTGGACATCACAGTGTTCAAGGGTGATAGTTGTTGCCATCATTCTTCCGTATTCATCCGGACGATCCTTACCTTGGATTGAGTTGTGGTAATCCCGGGCCATTTGAGTCATCCGTTTTGGATGAGTCTCATAGTGTGGTACATGAGAATTGGTGCTGTCCTCCACCTTGAATTCATGTATTGATTCTTTGGGATGGTAGCCTTTGGCTGAACGTGTCCAGGACTTGGTTCGCAGAGTTTCACCTTCAACATCGTAACGTGCTTCTGAGAGGGCCTTCTTTTTCTCAGATTCTTTCCTCAGACAGTCAGCAATTTTCGTTTCCAATAGGTATGTCAGAAAAACCCTGTTTCGGTTGGAACGGATTGAGTCGACTTGGTGGCTTAACTGGTTCCAACTGGGGCTTGGAACCCATTTTTGAACCAGTTGGAACCGGTTTCAAGCCACCAATCCGTCTCAATCCGTTCCAACTGAAACAGGGTTTTTCCGACATAGATAGCTAAAGACCTCGAGCTTGAACCATCGTGTGACTATCGCGTCGCCTTCTTGGGAGCCAAAGCTGCCACAACATGATGCAACACCCATGGGCAAAAGCGCGGAGAAAAAAATTATTCCCAGTTTGCGGTCAAAGAACGAAGCCCATTTCCGCTGGAGTCTTACGGTTTACCGACCACACATCTCAAGTCAACCGAATCCTAAACTCGTCATGAACGGAAATCTGCAATCAATCCTGGACGAACTCTGAATGGATATCTCCCGTTCGGGAGGTCGAGAAAGTCATTCACTTTGCTGCTATTCAAGAAGGATGTAGTGTATATACAAATTACGGAGCAGCGATGCAAGAAACCCAACCAGAGAATTATCAACGCATACAAGATTGATCTTTTGTAAAACATTCGACAGGCCCTGCGAGCGAAACCATGGAGTGAGCGGTGCTGAAAATCGGCAAAGAGTGTAACATACCCAACTTATCCGTCCTTCTCATCCCGACAGGAGGCTGAGATAGAGAATAAGTTCTGCATCGACATACGCACGGACGGCTGACTTACCTCCTAAGATCTACGCGGCCACCAGTCGCGCAGGTCAGTAATCACCTTCCGCGTTACCTCCTTTTTTTTTTTTTTTTTTTTTTTTTTTTTTTTTTTGAATCTTCGTTTTATATCCTGTGTGTCTAAGACATATGGTAGATATAAATCTGGCTATTGCATCGTACGGTATCAAATCGGGTCCATAAGAAATGGAAATCAGAGGATCGTGCATACTCGAAAACTTTGCAAGACCGTGACGGGACGGCTGCGAAGCGGAAATTCCGCAGAGGTATAGGGGTAAATGGCCGTAGCCTCTAGATGAAACTAGATGTCGTGATGGTAAGGGAGGGAGCATAAGTGACAGAGAAAGAAAAATAAGAGCAAAGGAAAGAGGAAATAAAGTTCTACTCGTCGTTTTGAACAGACTTGGGGCGTGGAGCCAGAGTGCGAGGCTTCGCAAGATAGTGCGTCGCCCGGAATCTTCCACCCACGATGTGTCCGCCCCTGTCAACTAGCTGCTGCGCTGCGGCCTCCGTAAGAACGGATACCCGCATAGAAATCGGGATTTTGTTCTTCACCCGGCGCTCTAGCTCTTGGTCATCACACAGGATCGAGATAGCTTTGACCACATGATTGAATCCCCCTTCGCGGAGAGATTCTTGGACGTGCGGTAGAGCATAGCAATCATGTTTGGCGGCTGGTAAATTGTGAAATACCACCGAGTGCCAGGAACCGCCTGTCTCAAACATGGGCAAGGGAAGGTTGTCGGGAAGTCGCAGGATGGGTTTGAGGACGTCCCAAATACGCCGTGTGTATGTCTCGATCATGTAAGAGGCCGAAACTGTGCCTGGCTTGATCTGCAAAACAAGATTCTTGTTGCGTGTCCAGCGCACCCCGGCAAACAGTTTCCCAGGGATGGCGGTCTGTATGTCGTAAAGTATCAATGGCGGGTACGCGCGCTCATATTCAGGGAGATCCGGGCAGTCCAGTCGGATAACAATGTCAGATTGATCGGAATCCGATGGGGATGGTGAAGGTGATCGGGGGGTTTCGGCCGAAACTGCGCGCGCATACGTCATGCTGGTGGTCTTTGTGTCTTTGTCGAGGGCGGGAGAGGTGGCAGACACATCTGGGGCAGAGATGTGGGCAGTGTGGGGAGAGGCAGTGGTGGAGGGGGCTGAAATACGACGGTTCAAGGCTGCGAGGACCTCAAAGGTGTGCGTTGTGTGAGTGACCGGTGTGATGGCTGCATCGTGCAAGAGCATGAGAGTGGCTAGCGCGGACTCTAAAAGAGTCTCCAATCGTAGCTGGTGTACCTGGACATAGTCAGGACAAGGCTGTGGCAAAGAACTGTGCGGATATGTGGCAAGGGGAGACGTGGGCAGTTGCGGCGAGTGGCCATGGTGGTGGTCAGAGCGTGAGAACATCCCGTTACCTCCTTTGACGGCCCTTCCGGTGGCTCAGATGCAATTTTGGCATACTGGGATCCGGCTTTACTCTCCAAGAATTCGATAATCCACTGGCCCATTATGGGTAAGTCGTCCATCTCGATCCGAGCCTGCACGGCCGCCATGGCCACCGAAACGCGGGTCTCACCATATTCCTCGATGAGCTGGTCCACGAACCCACTAGGTGCGTCCTGAAACTTGGGAACTGTTCCCAGTACTGCCGCAATGCACCGTTCGTCCCCGGTAGCCATGGCTGTCTGCACGGCACGCCGGCCCCATCTGCGTCAAGAAGAACACCTCGATGGAGGGTACGAATCGGTGGAGCAGGTGGCGTTCTGGACAACCCCGGGAGTCAGCTCCTTCCCACAGACTTTTTTGTGGTTCGGCCAGTCCGAATTTTGACAGGTCCTGCAGAAATAGTTAGGTGGTGGACCAGTATTTCCGATAAAACACCTACCTGGAGCAGTAGAAAACTTTGCGTGACACATTCTCGTTGCAATTTTTACAGACCGAGAACCGGGCACCATTTCCCTCTCTGTCTCCGCAGCCCTCGCATATGCGGGTGCCCCAATGCAATGGGGTCGATTCATTGTCATCACTTTTAATCACCCGAGGAATTCCGACGACGGATGAAATGGTGTTGTACAGGAAAGAGACTGCGCGGCGTTCAATTTCAACAACACACCCGGTCAATGAACTCACCAAGGAAGCTGTCGCGCAGTGCTATCCAGATTTGAACTCCCGCCGCGTGTCCGGCGTTCTCGAGCCGCTCGATCGACTCCTTGGTCCAACCTGGATGCAGGTACGATGTAGAACCGCCACTCATGACGCTCGCCTCGTCCGGAACATATTTCTTCAAGAGGGTAAGAAACCCTTCGCCGTTATCGGTTTCCATGGATGCAAGCGTAATATCAGAGGTATACATGCGGGTGTTTGGCATGTGGACCGGTTCTCGCAAGCAGGTGCGGAAAAGCCCCTCCAACATATGCGCCTCTCGTACCGCGGGTGTCAGTGTTTTCCAGCAGGAATTCGGCTCCAGGATGCTGGTAACGGCCAAGACACGCAGCTCCACCTGAATCACACGGACGCTGCGCACGAGGTTGTAGTTCCAATGCATCTTCTCCTGCTTTCCAGAGGCATTCGATCCCACCAACGTTTCCAAATTGCGAACCTTGAAGTCAAAGAAGGGGAAGCTAAGCTCCCAAGCGGCGTTCCAGGCGGCGATGCCGTCTCTGAAGTCTGGCATTCCGTACGTACCTTCAAAAGAACGAGCACGCAGATGGGATCGCTGCCCTGCGCAGAAAACTGGATGCGCTTGGGGAGGCTAACCGAGCCCTCCAGGCCGAAAACAGCGCACAACGCAAGGATTTAGACGCCGTGCAAGCCGCAATTGCCCGGCTCGAGATTGTAGCAGCTCCTCCGCTTGTTCTTCGGGCGCGTTCGCCCGAACGGCGTCTCAATCTTCACGCCCCTTCCCGCCGTGGCTCGCGCTCCCCTCCTGCAGCTCAATACCCCAAAAATCAACACCTCTCTCGCCCCCGCTCCCGCTCCCGTTCGCCTCCGGGTGCGCAGCTGGCTAAACGCCCTCGTAGGGAAGATGGGAAGGGTTTCATCTCGGTCGGCCCAATTGGTGAATCCGCCGAGACCAACAGGAAGTTTTTCGAACTGCACCTCCGAACTGCGATCCCGAAATTCCGGCTGGACTCCCCTTACGACGTTGAAGCGGATCCAGCGTACAAACACAATTATCGCATAACGGTGACCTCAAACGCTGTTGCGCGGGCGCTCATAGAAGCGTGGGGGAAGAATACGGTCATTGGCTATGCCAACATCAAAATGTTCCAGATGGCGGGACCGTCTGGCACGGAACGAACCCTGGGTGACTCAAAGAAGTCGGCGACGCCGGGTAGTAACAGCACACGCAGCCACCAAGACTACGCCCCGCGCGCGTCGACAAGTCACAACCAAGCGCGCTACTCGGAACCGAGTCGGCGTTAGTTCAATATCTGTAGCTACAACGGATGTCCTAATGTGATTTTTGTAACGTGTTCGCGCAACCGACAAGTCACAACCAAGCGCGCTACTCGGAACCGAGTCGGCGTTAGTTCAATATCTGTAGCTACAACGGATGTCCTAATGTGATTTTTGTAACGTGTTCGCGCAACCGTTGTATACCGTGTCCTCAATCCTATGTCCCACGAATGGCGTCTCGAAAATTTTTATCTACAAATTTCTCCACACGGATCTCCTCGCCCAAGCTCACCGTTGATGGTAACATAACCGCAGTGAGGTACTTCCGCGAACAAGACGAATTGGAAACAATGGTGCTGCAAATACACCCCGGCTGAAATCAGCTCATGCGGCTACGATCCTTCGCTCTTTCCTGGGTGGCTGTGGACCTTCCCCGGAAGTTGAACACGCCATATTTTTGGTTGTTGGCTCCTGCATGCACTCTGCAAAGGGAAGACTTACGACATGTTCTTGTGTACTGGTGGACACCGGGGAGTTATGCCTGGGAAGGGGGAACCCTTCCCGCACACCAGCGAAGTTCGCTGGTGGTCAGGTCCCACGTGGTTGTAACCGGTGGTCCAGCCATTTAGGCCGGCCAGTCCACATTTGCTCAGCGTCTTGTATCATCACCCCCCTGGAATGAGTGTGTGCTCCGTTGGCATCTTGTAGGTTTAAGTATGGATAACCACCCGTATGTTCCTACATGTTTGTCTTCGGTAGACTCGTTGTTCAGGTTGTGGACCACGCGAGTATAATATACCGTACGTATACGGCAGCGTAAACTCCTTGATACGTCGAGGCATTGGGAAGATGGGAGACGTGGCTTGCGAACAAAGGCAAGGGGGAATCGGAATTCGGGGGGAACGAGTAAGTCCTGGCCGGATAAGACCGGCCGCTGTCATCACTCTCTTTATGAAATTACGTGTGTCCGTCCGTCCGTCTGTCCGAAGCCTTTTCAATCTTCGCTTTTAATTTATCATTCCGGTAATTCTAGGTCACCGTTTTTGCTGCTTTCTGTTGTCTGGGTTCTAAGGCGGGGCACGGGGGAACCCGTGGGATCTGCTCACTGGGGCTCCGATTGGCAGGGAGTGGTCCAGGGGCGACGGTGTATTTTTACTTGCTTTGTACACCAGGATAATCCCTGGAAACCGGTATTCGTGATTCGGACCGTGCCGTGTAATGTTACCTACCTACCTACCTACCGGCTCCTGGTGCCGACACCTCAATTTAGATTCGGGGATGCCTACCGATGGTCCGCACAATCACCGTTCAGTTCTCCTTCAGATAAGCTTACAAGTCCCCGTGGATTCCCCGATGATTTCCTTGACTCTCAACTCACCTCGGTTCAACGCAGGGAAACTCCATTTAACTCAGGTCTACCGCCTTTCCACCCAGTGACGCAACCTCTCAAATTCAAATTTATTGTTCAAGTCACATTTTTTGCAGTGTTCGTATGGGCCATATAGTGTATAATAATTATGCTAAAAATGTGGTTAAAAATACGCACCTTGGGTCAGCGAGAAGAAATAGGCGTCACTTTGGTGGGCGAGGTAATTCATACAGGACCTGTCTCGATTTGGCAAAGTGACACGACTTGTTCCCAGCCCTCAATGTCTCAAAACACACAACTTATACTTGTAAGAGCTCGTTCGGATGCACAATCGATTGTGGATTGTGGATTGTCGCTTATCGGCTTGGGACGGCAATGCATCACCGTGTCGTTGACACATCAATCAAATCTTCCTGGTCGTCATCTCCCGAATCCCGCCTGATCCCGCCCGCTGCGCGCGCCACCCCTGCCCTCTACGAAAACTGTCAGGAATGTAAGTGATGGTGGATTTATTTCAATCATCAATGTTGAATATCATTCAATGGATAATTGCCAGATGATGGCAGTAAAATTATGGGGAAATAAGATAATTTCGGGGGTCACTGCTGTTGCGGACAGCGGGGGGAGGGGTCTCATCGTCGTCGGACCATCAAACGATGTTGCCACGGTCTGACGTTGCCTGACGTTGCCCAGGATTGCCGAACAATCAGGTCAACAATCAGGTTACCATAAAAGGCAGAACAATTGACAATGACAATCGATTGTGCATCCGAACGAGCCCTAATCTTTGCAGGGAACAATTTTTTTTTTTTTTTGGTTTGACTCGGGCCCGAATCGGACTGAGCCATCATGGAATTCAGGGGCAGGTATCACATTATAAAAAGACCCAGATATGCCCCATGCCCCATGGTGTATAAAGATTAACGAGACCTCGAATTATGGTTGCCTCGTTGAGCTCTGAACTCCAGAAACTGTGCCTACTAGGGGTGTACAGCACTTGTCCAGCTACAGTAATTGGCTGCAAAGATCACATCTTATCTTGAGCCGGGGCCCAGATCAGCATATCCGGGGATTGCCGAATCGCTACAGATTCGGTCGACAGGGCAATGGTGTGTGAATGTACGGTGGATCAGTGGTGTGTTTAAAGTGCCTAAGTTCCAGTTGTGTATTTTTCAGCACTCAGATACTAGCTGTGCCATTTTTTTTGAAACACCCAATCTCGACCTGTGCATTTTTGTCCAACCTTTGGTCAAAGTAGTGTCGTTTCTAACAGTTTTTCAAAGGTGTCAAGTTTTTTAATTATTATACAGTATATGTGCCATATGTTCGGCCTACTTGGTTGAGATCTGGTAACACATCCTGTTTTTTTTTTTTTTTTTTTTTTTTTTTTGGTGGTGCGTTTGTTGTGACCTCAGGCAACTGATAATTGATCAGCCCCTTTGGTCCGCAAAGGACGGAGGAACATGTGACCTCCTAGGCTCCTAACCAACGGCGGGAATGCTTTTACGCACGAACGGCAAATGCCGAACAGTGTGGGACTCGACCAAGATTGGTAATACCCACTAGAACCCTCCTAACATCCTGTTACTTACATAACTTACAGCTCTTTGAAGAACTTAGGGCGCAGACAATTTTTTTTCTTTTTCGGCCGTTTTGGGCAGTCATGCTTATCAAAATGCAAATGGAGTTGTCAAAATGTGCGCTCCCCTTGTCGCAATTCCAGCACAGTCCGAGAGCCGTTTTTTGAAGCCCTCGGACTTCCAATGGATAGCCCTGATTTTTGCGGTGTACCAGTTAGTCGGCTTGTGCTTCGGCCCTAGCACGTCGGTACAGTATAGTGCCGCTCGGTGGATCACGGCCTATCAATGGATCATTCATTTTTTGCGGCACGTACATCCATCCTGCGGCAAAACCCTTTGACATTCCTAGCCATGTATGCTGTCTGAATGGCCTGAATTAATTTTGAGTGAGTAGGCCAACCGAGGCTCCCAAACGACGTGTTTTTCGGCAAATCAATCCTTGATCACACCATCAGTGACTTTCCTTTTCATCCATTTTGCGACCATTTGGGGAGATTCTGGCTGAAACATTATTTTTTACGATAGATGGCCATACCAGCTATGATTTACTCCTAGAGATCGAGGCAATCGGACTAAAGTCTGGGCTTGAATAATTTGTGCAAGTGAAAATTGCCATATTTGGCAGGCAGAGCCTTAATGCACCGTAGCTCTCAGAGTGCTTGTTTGAGCTTAAATTGTGCACAAGAGCCTCTGAATAAGTTGTTAGGCTCTGTATGGGCTCCAAAATGAGGTGAAACAGGGTACAAGACCGGACAATGGCAGAGAAAGTGGAGTGATCCACGGAACGGAACTGCGACATTTTGCCATCAAAAATGCATATCCCTTCCTCGTAACATACCACCGCCAAGATCATCAAAGTTGAAGTGCAGAATAACTCAATACATGCTCTAATATGTCTCCCATTAAATTCAGAATTTATCGTGTCCAAATACAAGCCCTGGGGATGAAACATCAAAGTAGTGATCCACCGAGCGGCACTATACTGTATTCAAAACCCCACTCGCGGGAAACACAGAGCAAATAATTTGTTCAAAATACCGAGCCACCGTGCAATGCTCGGATCAGTCGGTATTCAAACACCCGCTCGCGGGAAACACGGAGCAATAATTTGCGTTCAAAATACCGAGCCACACTATTTCTGTACAGTATTTGTGGACATTATTTATGGACAGCCGGGGATATTTGGAGTTACTGTATTTGTGGACAGCCGAGAATATACCCGCATCGAACTATTTCTGTACAGTATTTGTGGACATTATTTATGGACAGCCGAGAATATTCCGCATTGCATCCCGCAAAGCAGCATAGTCAATACCCCCGCCTTTGTAGCTGTACACTACCCGGTGGCATTTCAATCGCGGACACGGAAAAGCCACTCGCCTGGCCGAACCGAGCCGAGCCGCGACAACACGCCAACGGACCCTTGGCCGGGCCGAAGCAACACCGAGTCCCTGACCTATGGCCCAAAAGGGGCGATCATTCCCCGCAAATGTCTTCGGAAATCCCCAAATGGACAAACACCATTCTGCACCGGAAATCCTTCGGCCCGTACTTCGGACTATGTGTGGATCGGCCCGAGGTCGCAGTCCGGATTCGGGCCACAGGACTCTATATAAGCGGCCCTGTACCGGCTGTCGATTGGTATCCTCCCCCCCCCCCCATCTCAACCGACTCATAAACTCAAGACACTCTCCCGATCAAGTGCCCAAGTAGAGCAAGCTGCGGTGCTCGTTGACCTTCAAAGACAGTTCCCTGAGAGGAGGAGAGCCCCAAGGCGCCGGGGCTGTCCTCCTCTCAGAGAACTGTCTTCGAAGGTCGGTGAGCACAATTCTAATCTTCATTCATCCGCATTGTTCCATGCTCCTTGGTAATTTTCAGACCCCCGATACTCGAAGCTCCCGACCTCGAGCAATGTTCTTTCTATGCGATCTGAACATGTCTTCGAGCAGATTTGGTTAAGATCTTTGGGTTCTGGGGGAGTGGTTCTGGGGGACAGACCAGGGTCGTATGTAACATGGCGAGTTGCTTTGAGTTCTGGGGGTTCAGGGCCGCAACCTCGAGTTGCTTGGTCTCTTTCTATGTAGGGTGCCTACTTCGGTTCTGGGGGATCAAGGTCGCAACCTGGCAAGTTGCAACCTTTGTTTGGGCTCTGGGAGTTCAGGGACGCAACCTCGAGTTGCGTCTGCTTGGTCTCTCTCCAGTAGGGAGTCAAGCTCGTTTCAGACTCTGCCTGCTTGGGTTCTGGGGGATCAAGGTCGCAACCTGGCAAGTTGCAACCTTTGTTTGGGCTCTGTGGGATCAAGGTCGCAACCTGGCAAGTTGCAACCTCTGTTTGGGCTTTGGTGGATCAGGGCTGCAACCTGGCAAAGTTGCAGCCATTTTTTGGTTTCTGGAGCATCGGATTGAGCTGCGACCTGGCTAGTCGCATTCTCTTTCTGGCCACTCTGGAACGACAATGATAGGCAGCAGGAACAACAACCTATATGGGACAATTTGCTTCGAAATTGCGTCGGTAGTATATTCATCCGTTTTCCTTAGCTGACATTGAACCGCTCGCCAGTGCTCTCGCCGGCGCGCACTATGCACGCCCGCCGCCCGTGCTGCCGATGCTCCCCAACGGCTCACCCGCGTCTTTCCGCAGCTCAATGTCGGGGATGGCGTCGCGGAGGGACTCGTGCGTTTGCGACGCGAGAATCTCGCGGCGAGATGCGGCACCAGCGCCAGAAACAGCTCGCGCGCTCGCCACCCGTGCGTGGCAAGGGCGGGGATGACATCGACGCTTCTGTGCCGCTAGAGTTTGACGACATGACGCCTTGGTAGAGCTGATGGAGGACGTCTGGAGTTATCGATTTGTATATGTCGACGTAGGGCAAGCCTTCCCAATTAAAATGGATGAACGATCGGCTTGATTCCGGCCGCCTTGCACTTCCACAAACTCCGCGGGATTGTCATCGAAGGTCGCCAGCACGTCAAGAATTGCTTCAAGGTCTCGAAATTTGTCTGGTTCTCCGTCCACCGGGGTGGCCCCCAGCTCTTTGGCCGATTCCTCGCACTGCGGGCATTCCATATTCTTGATGCAAGTGACGAGAAGCTGGTCCGGATAATCTCCGACGTACTAGGCCGCCAGAATCGGATGGCCGCGACGCGCTACTCCGTCCCCGCTCACAACTACCATGCCATCAACACCTGCAGTCTTCAACGGCTCCACAATCTTGGACATGCAGGCGTGGAAAAGGTTGGCTAGAATTCGGCGTCGTGAAGCTTTGACAGTTATGTGTTCCAGCTTCGACGTAGGAAGATACGCCAAAAGAATCTGGGCTTTGCGGGAAGGTTTTCGACGGATATCTTTGGGGATATTCCCAATGCTTAGATACACCGGGTACGCCGTACGATTTCGGAACAGGGTTAGAAGGGTTTTGTCGGACGAAATGATGATTGGGATCACAGTTGCGCCCTTCTTTTTCTTTTCCAATTCGCGCTTGACCAACATCGTTAGTAGGAGTGCATCGGGCATGGACCTGAGGCTCACTTGTGTCGCCCACCACCACTTGCCCGTGTGCATGTCGTGATAAAGTCTAACGGTTTGGTCTTCATCGGCATAGTGGCGCTCCGGAGATACCTTCAAATGGGCCGCAAACTCTGGATCTCCGAACAGCGCCTTCACGCACTCCAGGATATCGCGAAAATAAACATCGTAAGCTTCCCCACCAACAATAATTTCCTTGCGCTTGAACTTCGGACGCCCAGGAAGGCTTGTATCAATTATATTGTTAAGTTCGCGACTGTTTTTGTATGATAATCCGAGTCGTTCCGTTACCTGAATCGAAGTCAGTGCAGTTTCTTTCTCTACATCATTGTACTTACTCCGCTAATCTTCAGTAAATCGGTGAAAGCTGTTGATCCGGGACCGCGTAATTTTGCCCAGCGCGCCAGTTCCCACTCCAATTTCGACGTGAATGGGGCCCAGATATTTGTTGGATCTCCCGAACCGGCCTTGTACCGTTCGTAACCAGCTTCACCCCGGCGCAGCGGGGCCCCAGCATCGCCGTCCGTGAACTGAACGATGATCGGCTGTTGACGAACTTGTTCCTCCCCAGAAGCCCGATTCTCTCGCGCCGGGACATTCGGTTGGGCGTCAGCAACTCTAGGCGCATCTGGGCCATCGGCCTGACGCTGCTCATCCGGCTCATCCTCAATTCCGGGGAATTGGTGGCCATCAAGCACTGGTGGCTCCCAGCCGAGGTCACCGTCTTCATCCTCCGAATCGGAATCATCGGATTTCATCAAGTCCGGCAGGTTATCAAAGTCGTCCTCTCCATCACGGCGGGGATCAGCTGGCTCTCGCTCTTGGTCCATGTCAAAATCCTCCTCCTGGTAAGTCCCGAAGTAATCTCTGCCCAGCAGGCTTCATTGCCAGTCCGCTGAAGGTGTAAGGTATAACCAGACAGCGAGAAATCAATTTGGCATCCAGGGCACCGGACCATTACAGCAGATGGAAAGCAGTATACTGCGACGAGTACGCGTAAACGAAGTGATTGATGTCGGTCTCCGAGTCATGCGTGATCCCCGAAACGCCAAAGTTTTTTTTCAAAGTCCCCACATCAATCGTACCACATCCGCACACTTCGCTTCCTCTACTTTCTTCCTCTACTCGAGTTCTTACTAGCTGGGAAAGAGTATTTGCCGCCCCGTCTTCCGTCTCGCAGTAGTCTACGGTACTGCGTGATGTGTACATACAATGCCTCGATTGGAAACTCGCCGTCGAATTTTGACCGATTTCGAGACAATGGTTGAGCGCGACTCATCTGCCTCCGAGCCCAACGCTTGCTATTCAGGCTCTTGACCGCACACTCCGGGATATTCTCAATGACCAGCGTCCGTTCGGCGGCATCACCGTGGTCTTCGGTAATGACTTCCAGCAGATTTTCTCAGTGGTTCCGAAAGGATCCCGCGAACAGATTGTGGATGCGTGCATTCAACGCTCTTATATCTGGCAGCATGTCGAGCTTTTGATCCTTCGCCGGAACATGCGACTCGAGACCGAGGGGCAATCTGAGCGAGATTTTGCTGCATGGTTGTTGGATATCGGGCACGGACGCAATGTCGATGGAGAAGGAAATGTTCTTCTCCGTCCGCAGATGAGGATTGACAGTCCTGTTGACTTGGTCGAATTCGTCTATCCCGGAATCTCGAGTAGCCCAGGGACGATGGTGTAAATAGTGCGTGTACACAGGGACAATTCCTGGAAACTGGTGTTCATGAGTTGGACCGTGCCATATAATTCTACCTACCTACCTACCTACCTACCTACCTACCTACCATGCCCACGAACTTGATTCCGCCGAGAAATCCGTACCCATTCCACTTCTGCAGAATGACAAAGCAAGATACTATTGTTGAGTCAGAACTGCCCAAATACAGAAAATATTACACAACTTGAGTCACCAGTGGTTACATTTTCCATAGCTCTGCCTAAGCACTCATTCCATGGTAAGGAACCTGATTCGAGCGAGAAATTTGCACCCATTCCACTTTTGAACGAGGAAAAAGCAGAATGCGCTTGTGGAATTAGACCTGCATGCCCAAATACAGAAAATATTACACCAGTTGAGCCGCCGGCAGTTAAATTTTCCATGGCTCTTCCTGAGCACTCATTCTATGCTAAGGAACTTGATTCGAACGAGAAATCCATACCCATTCCACTTTTGAGCGAGGAAAAAGCAAAATGGGCTTGTGAACCTAGGCAATGTACACTAGGCTCGAATCCAGCCTATATATGAGACACGTCGTCGATATACAGGCTGGTCGATCTGAGTTTGAAATCCCATGACGCGCGGGATACCATGTTAGTTAGCATCTTTAATCTACGTCTCACCGATGAAGTTTCCTAAAAACAAGTCGACTGGGAAACAACGAAATAAGCCTCTGGAGAAATTTTCCGAGCCAAACATTCAAAGAACCTGGTCTGGATAAATACTTTTCAAAAGTTGCTGTTGTCCCACCCGGCCGAAACCTGCTTACAAATAAGCCACACGACAAATCCCTGTATCTGTCACAACTAAGGCTCGGTCTCCGTCCAAGGCCCGTAGTGCGACCAAGGATTGGGGGGTGGAGGGTAAGAGGAGCGGTAGAAGAACTGAATAAAAAGTCTAAAGAATACAAGCGACTAGCTACTGTACTTATACTGTTTGAGAGTCGCTATAATTACTGACTACAATAACGACTTAAGGTCGTGTATACTACTGAAACAGATCATTCATTAATTATGTGTGTCCATCGTCCGTATTGTTCGTGTACAATAACCCGTCGTCGCGTTACGCTTATTGATCGACACCTTGTTGCGTGATCCGGCGTGTTGTGACGTCATGGGTCCTTCACGTGTGGTACGCGGTCACGTCGAATAAATAAAGTATAGCACTGTCGGGTACGTCGGGGATGCACGTGGTCACGTGCGGCGTTGGAACGCGTCGAAGCGTGACAGTATCGGTATCTTGCACTCCGGGTCATATACCCAGATAAATATCTGGTGGCGGTTGACAGAAGAGTGTTGGTTTTTCTGGTGCGCGTAAGAATAAGCTGTTAGGCTTAGAGCAACGAAGAAACACAAGAGGGGTTCCGGTTGATAAAGGCTAGGGCAGTGCCTAACAAACGGATGCCCTTTGCCGCTATATTGAGGAGTATATACATCAGGAAAAAATCTCCTTCACTAATTTACCACTAATTTGTTTCCCCATCTTAGAATACCACAATTTGGGGTAATGTGGCTCAATCAGCCAGATTTCCAGCATTACGATGCGGAATATCCAAGTGACTTTTAAATTGGCCCTAGGCAAATGGGAATCGTCCCAGATGTTGCGACAATGAGTCGGTTTTTGCATGCAAAGTGATAAGTCGGACGGCGGGCAAGCAGAAGATCGGGAGATGAAGCGAAATTGTGTAAGTCCCTTGCCGAAGGCCCGGCCCGGATGTTGCACAGCCCAGGCACAGAGTACACGTGCCATCAGAAAAGTGGTTGAGACCGTAAATGGATGCAGAGACAACACTCGTCAACAACTCTCTCTCTTTCCCCCCACTTCGTCGCTTGCGAACTTACTGGCGGAGGCTTCTTGGACCTTTACCACCACAAAGGTAGGGTGCCACTGGTACACAGTGGTGCCCGGCCCCGGCGACCCAGCCTGAACACCTGGGAACGCTTATCTCGTATAGAGATGCTCATTACTGAGTGTATCCAAGTAAAACTACGTACCAGTAGTGCCCGACGTCGCTACTTGCGATGCCGAGAGTAAATTCTGCTTTCGCGTGGAACTTCCACGTCGTTTTGATGGTTAGAAGCGGAAATGGATTGCCGCTCACGTGCGGCGTCGCCTGCGCCTACCTCCTCCCACTTCACGTCGTTGGGCGGTGTAACGACCCGCCGACGCCGCGGGCGTCGTGCCACCCAGCTCTAGTGGATAGTCACCGACAATGGCCTTTGCCTTGTCTCCAATTCTGGACAAAAACGATTCAAGCGTAACAAAGAATCATTCAAGTGCGACAATGCACCTTTATCTCTCCTGGCGCCTTTTGTCTCTTTATACCAACCTAGCCGACCTCATATTTACAGCCGTTTGCAAAGTTAATCTCACCAGCGATCATTTTGTAAATAAGAGCAAATTTGATCCCTCCCGCGCTTGCTGCTCGTGATCTTCTTGATGAGTCGGACGGACCTCCCGCCCGTTCGTGAGACTCTCCCGATTGTCCTCCTCCTCGCTGTCTTCGTTCTCATCATCATCCTCATCATCCTCGTCGTTCTCGTCGTTCTCGCCGTCCTCGTCCTCGTCAGGGGTCGCGTCAAGGGGGTCCAGGTCAAGGAGAGTCATCTCATAGTCGTAGGAAGAGGAAGGGGAAGAGGATGATGAGGACAATGTCGTTATTGTGCCGTTGAAGCAGAAGCGAGGCAAAGGGAAGAAAAGTAACGGAGAGAAAGCTCCTGGTGCGTCATCCACTTTCCGTATGGAACACCCACCTCATTGTAATCTGCAACCTGCAGCCCAGCCCCGCCAAATCGAATACACCACCTCCGTTTATACCCCTGAACAGCTCACAAAATCCAAGAGCTCGCGCGGGCCTCCCGAGTCCGATATCTTTCTTTCATTAGCTCCGAGGCATGGTCTACTGTCAAATCCCGCATCCGCAAGAACATCCGGAGTGCCCTAAATCTGAAAGGCTCCGTTGACCTTGACGACTACAGAGTCTCGTTCACAGTCCCTCGACAGGTCAAAGACCCGATAGTTCTCAATGATTCTATAAAATACGACCAACTCGTCAGTAACGCCCTCAAGATCAAAACACACCCTGCCGCCAAAATTCTTGTTGAACCAAAAGCTGTACGCTGTTCAGCATCTAATCTGGATTGATCCTTATCATTCCTCAGGCTGCCAAGACCGCTGAGAAGGAAAATGAAGACAAGACCGATGGCAAAAAGGGAGGCAAGAAAACGAAGGTTAGCTACCTCATTTCTCGTGATTGTATGGCATCCTCACGACAACAAGGTCCCCAATGCTCGTGATATACTTCCCAGGAATGTTGCCCTCAATGACAAGATTGCAGCTATACGAGAGCGATGGAAGTGCCTGACACAGGGTCGTCAGTGCGGGAGTGAACACTGTTTCGTTCGACCCGATGAACCGGAGCATTATCCGCTAAGCCACGCTCAGTGCGAGAGCTGGGGAGCAGCGATGGTAAAGCTCTCATCTCGTTCTCGCGGCGCCTCACGGCTGATTTCTATCCATTAGTTGAAGGGCGACGAGTTCGCGACCATCAACAAACCACCAAACAACGAATTGTTTGATAAGCTTGATCCCCGTGCACTGGCTGCACATTCCCCACTGCTGCAGCGTCGTCTCGAGCTCAATTAACAGAAGACCGCCGCTGCCGCACCGCAAATTAACATCAACTTCCCTCCCGAGCTTGTCGGCCTATTCGGAAGACCTGCTGCTCCTCCTCCTGAACCCGCTGTCACTGCCGTTCCCGCATTGATACCTAGAGCTGCACCTGCACCCCCTGACGTCGCCATGCTCATACCGCCGGGCATTGCTGCCAGCCCTAGTCTCTCCGTCGAAGAATTCTGTGCGCAATACGAGCTGGATGACGACATCTGCACCCGATTCACGCAGTTCAAGTACAAGAAAACCGATTCGTTCCGTTATATTGCGCTTCACCAGCTTGAAAAGATGGAGTTTATGGCTGGGGAGGTGGCGGAAATACAGGTTGCAATTGCGAAATGGAGTGTGCCGATAGTTTAGAATCCAACTGTAATGTTTCGTTTGCATAGCAATGTACAAAGTCTTGTCGAACTAAAAGTACCCTGCGTGAATAAAATAGCCAATTGCGTCCGACTCGGTGATGACATTCATGGCCTCCATCATGTCGTAAATTAGAGCGTGTTCATTAGTGTCGGGCCCATACGAAAATAGATCGTTGTTGCGACGAATCCAAGCTTTGATCTTGGAAAATGCCTCTTCAATTGGATTTAAGTCCGGGGAGTAGGGAGGCAGATATACAATGCGAACGCCTGGGAAAATGTGAGCTCGGTGTCGCAAAAACTAAGCAAACACACCGACCAAATCGGTTGCAGAGCTCGAGTATCTCGTGACCATGATGGATGCGAGCATTATCCATGACGAGAACACTGAGAGGCCCAGGATAAGGAGAGCAGAGCGGGAGCTAAAGCCAAATGGGCACGAGGAAGCAGCAAAGAAACAAAAACTCACAACTTGATGTTCAAGGAACTCCAAGTATTGGTCGCGATGCATTGATCCTTCGACAACCTTGCACGCTAACATCCCACGACATGTAAGAAAACCTGTCGCAGAGAGACGCCTGCCGCGCACAAGCTTCTGCCGCTTGTATGCACGCTTTCCTTTCCGGGATCTGCCATAACGTTGATTCGGAGTTTTGTCGTTTTTGGAGGTCTCGTCGAGGAATCCGAGATAATGAGGTGGGTACTGGGATGCCTCCCGAACGAAGTCCATACGAGTGGGTTCACTCCGCTCGGCGGCAATTGCTGTCAGAATCACGCGTGACATCCCTGCGCGCTCGAGCTCACGAAAAATAGTTGTGAAATGGACAGAAATGAATTGGTTATGAGCGAGGAGGTCGAGAAGTTCATCCAGAAAGTAGTCAGGGTGGTGGCGAATCAGGCGTAGGAGGTAGTCAATGTCATCGTAATGTAAAACCCGGCGCCGTCCAGTGCGCTTGCGTGGCTGTACAACGTCGCCCGTGGTTCGCCAAAGTCTAAGAACACGATAGAAGGTTCGCCTAGAGAAGCCCACGCAGTCAAGGATCTGCTTGAGCGATAGAATGTTTTGTTCGTATAGATTGATGGCTGCAATCTTGACGTCGCGGCTGATGGACCGGGTTCCCATTGGGAATGCAACTGTAAAGAGAGAGTATGAGATCTATGAAGAGGTTAGAGCAGATTTACGACGCACCAGAAATCAAGGGATTCTGTGTAAAACTGAGTGATAATCGGACGCAACGATCTGACGCGTCTAGAGTGCGCGCGAAGAGACCGATACACGAGAACAAGAAACTACCGCGTATGATGAGTACACCATGAACGGAGGCAAGAATACACCGCCATTTGACCGACACGTGGCCACCACCTGTGCGCAAGATGTGTACAACATGTCGCTGGAGACTGGCCGTCAGGTGCTAGTCAGGTTGTGACCAGGTTCATTCCCCTATGGCAGCAGCATGGGGGCCAGGTCTGGCTGGCGGCCAGCTGTTAATAGGATCTGGTATTCAGCTGTAGTTTCACATCTGTTCTGGGTGTCACGCTTCGCTTGATACGGGGTATATAGAAAAAAAAATACGTTCAAATTGGTCGAGTTTACAAAGCTGTTCAAGTCTATTCTACATCCGCGTCGGCTTGGGCGGAGCTCGCTGCATCCGCAGCCTCGACATCAATTAGTTCATCAACTTTCAGTTGGAATTCGTCGACCGTCTTCTCATCCAGCTCGTAGTTCTTGACACCGTGCTTCTCCTGGTCCTTGGTCAAGACGTGACGAAATGCCCTAATAAACATGGTGAATAACGAAGAGACATTCAGCTATCAAGGTTGAGGACACGCACTTTATGATCTTGTTGGCATCGCCATCGGCTTCCTGGCGGATACGTGCGAGACGTTCGTCCAACTTGTCCCAGAACTTGTTGCCCGGGTGCTTGAGGTAGACACTGCGCTAGATTTGACCTAAGAGACTGCGAAGAGGACCGAGACTGAAGACATACCATGAGAGCCACCCGAGAACACAACACTACATTGACCGTGCACTGTGTTCCTTTGACGACGATGACGGTAAGTTCGTAGATGTTCAGGTGTTCTGCATCCGGTGCATAACCTCCATCTTTCTTGGGCTTGAGGCTGCTACGAATCTGGAAAGAGATTATGGAATTGAAACATATGAGAGACGAGTGGCTCACCGCTTTCTTGATTTTCGCGCGTTTCTGAGTCAGAGCATCTTGGACGACAGCAGTCACCTTGGCCCAGTCCGCAGGGACATTCTCCAAGCCCGGAGGAATGTCGAACCGGTTGTTCTTCAGGATAGCCTGGAAGGCACGTAGAAGATAGATGGTTTGGGGCATCTGGATGGGGGAACGTACCAGAAGTATATTAGTCGTTCCATCTCCCTTATACACATTGATCTTGCTCGACAAAAGGACAGCTGGAGCATACTTGTGGATGTTGGTCTGTGCGCTCATTCAGCGAGATATTGGTGAAAGAATTCATGGCTTACGACCAGGTCCGAAGAAACCTCATGCAGGTCTGGTAGTGACAAGTTTCTTGACTTGATTCCCGACAGCAAAGAGGTTTGCGAGAAGTTTTGCCTCCCGGAGCGACGGAGGATCCTTTCAGAGAGGTAAGTAAGATGTACGAAGGAAAGGGACGGAGGCAACTCACACCCAAGAAGACATCCAGTTCAGTGAGCTGTTCACCTTCGAGCCGCTTCCTCTCCCCGTAGTGCCTTGCAGCCGAGACGATGTTTCGATTGGCGAGCGCAAAGGGAGGGGCATTACCGGCCCTCTGTTCGTTGTCTGAGGTGGTCTCGTCATCCCCGACCATGGCTGCATGGCTGCGCTTCGATGCACCGCGAGCGTCGGGCACGACAGGGGAACTCTGGGTCATGGCATTGAGCATATCGTGGAGATCGTCATCGTCGTCGCGAGGAGGAGTACTTGCACGAGAAGACATGACAAGCAAGGAGTTTGGGGGATAAAAGTGCCCACTAGCGCGCAGTTTTAAGTTTTCCAGCTTCCTGTTTTGGAAATACTCGGATGCGGTAGTCTCCAGGGTGAAGCCAGGGTAGGGCCAGGGCAGTCAGTCGAATAGGCTCAAACAACATCAGTTCTTGGTGTAAGGCGACCGATTGAGCCCCAGAAACACCCCACTTGCTCTCTTGATTGATGCCGCCGAAAGGAAGTGGAAACCTCCGTGAAGAAGGTGACTCGCGACAGGCTCGGTATGCGGTGTTGTGAATTCAACTTCTCGGAGATTGCTCGTTGCGGAATCTACCTCTCTCTCTTTCTCCAGCCTCTCAGTTCTCCTCTGCTTCTCCTTGTTCAACTTAACAGCACGCAAGTGCGCAGGAGTTAGCAAGTGGCGCGGTGCACTCCGAACCTCAATCCATGTTCGGCGCTCCACTGTAACCCCGGCTGAGCAAACTCGGCATTGGATCTTGGTGCGAGCCTCATTGTATCTGAACTCTATGAACACCGCAAAATTGTTTCAATATGTACTCGCTGCTTTGCAGTAAATCCATTGCTTCTTCAAGAGCGTCCAACGAAGCTGAAGCCGAAATGTGGGCTGACTATAGGATGAATGGGGCTGAATTTAGCGCAGGAGATGACATTGAACATCCGGAGGCGACATTCCAGCGATTGCGCGAAGAGGCCGAGATCTTTGGCTTGTGGAATCCGGAGGCCACGGTGAGAAAACTGGGATTCGGGGATGACAACATGGGAAATGTAGTTGAGGAGGACGAGGAGGATGATTTCCTGGGAGAGATAATGCGTAATGCGGGTGAGTACCTCTTCGTCTGAGTGGAGGTCGAGTTGTAAGTTGCGTCCGTGGTTCGTTTTCGGTCACATGATCACCAGGCGCCGAAACCGGAAACGCGTTTCCGCTCATCCACGTCTTGCAATTGCACGCTCTCTCCTTTTTCTGGTTTGCCTTCAGTGCCGAGTGCTCACCGACTGATAACTTGGTTCCAGGAATCCGAGAACCCGAACCAGAGGAAATACAAAATGACGTGAAAAACTCCGAGTCGAATGAATGGTATCCGTACCCGACAAAAATGGTACCATTCAAATTGAAGACACCTCAATCAATATAAATCTCCATTACAGATGTTCCTTCTTGACACGCTGGATAATCTTCCCAGACTCCGAATATCCAGTTCATTGATGAGAGCTTTTCTGTGGGTTCTGAAAGACGCTGGGTGCAAAGGTGTTCCCTCATTTGATCACCTGCGTCGGGTTCAGAAGGGACTCCGTTCAAAGTGCGGAATTCCGAGTATTCCCTGCAAATCTGTACAGGGCAACATTTTTTTTATGAATGATCCGAAGGCCATCATCGCACAGGTACACTGGCAGCCAGTTTCAATCTATAGCCAGTGTCGTTCATGCTGATAAAAATTCTCAGGATTGGTCGAATCCAGCAACTCGTAAATTAATCCATGTCTATCCAGAAATTCCGGAAGACGGTGTCATCCGTGAGATATGGCACGCGAAAAAGTGGCGCAAAGATATGGATCTTGACGTTCTGAGCCCCATGTACGACGCGGGGGCTTCACATTATTATGTGAACGAAATTTCTCGACTCCGTAATGGCAAATTCATCATTCCTATTCGCTGGATCAAGTTCCGAGACAAGGTTTATGCAGATTCATTTTCTATTTCGTTCGACGAAGTTCGACACATCAATTCCTTCGACAGCGACCTCTGTCTAACCCAGGTTTTACAGGAAGAGGCTATCATTGAAGACAAAGCGACGACGTTGATCTGTGCTGATGATTTGAAGGACAACTATTACGATCTGGAACACTCGGGCGAGATTCCGAAATGGGGACGGAACTTTGAACACCGCACTCTTGGCTCATCTTCTTTAGCGTCAAGTATTGAGGCAGGCTATCCAGCTCAGATGCCCAATCCGAAGCGCAAAATAGCCGCAGGTCGTCCAATGTACAGCAGTTTTGTCAATTATTTCAGCGATGATGTGTCTGGGAATCGAAGCAAGTCCTGGAATAAGCATTGGAACGTGTACATGACACACCAGAATCTCCCCCGGAAGCTCCTTCAACAGGAGTTTCATGTTCATTTCATCTCAACGTCTCCAAATGCCAGCGTCTCCGAGCAGTTTCAAGAATTCAAAGCAGCAGTGGAGTAAATATTTATTTTACCCCTTGCACCAAATGTGCTGACAGGATATGCAGAACAACACATACGGACCCCGTCGAAGTTCAAGACGAGTTGGGATGTGTGGCTTGCTTCTCGCTTTATGTCAATGCTGCGGTTTCAGACAACCCCATGCAGAGCGAGGTCTCGTGCCATATTGGGGGGAAGGGCAATTGTTTTTGTCGGAAATGCCAAGTCTGTGGAACCCAAAAAGAGAAGGCCACGAATGAGGGGTACCATGCACTCTTTCAGGTATTTATCGACAGACTCCGAGGTTTGCGGACTGAATTGTACGTCAAAGGCCGGTGTCCCTCGAACAAAGGAGGTAATACTTGAAGAACTCGAGAAGCAAGTCAAGCTCGCTTGCTCGGGTGTCGCCAAACATGTGAAAGACTCCCAAACAGAAACCGGAGTCAAGGACGTATACACACAGTTCTGGATCGATCAGCTAATTTCTCGGTTCAAAGAAATGCGCAAAGACCGACCCGACTTGTCTGTCAATGAAATCCAGGAAGAACTCATCCAATGGACTGTTGATAACCGGGAAAAAATATATAGCCCATTCCTAAAAATGAAGGGTAAGATCTCATTCTTTTGCTACATCGACTAAAGGCGTTCTCTGAAAATTAATTTAGGTTTTGATCCTGCAAAGGATACACCGATCGAGCTCTTACACACCATCTTGCTTGGCGTCATTAAGTACATTTGGCACGTTACACACACACCCTGGGCCCCGGAGGAGAAGCAAACATACGCCATTCGCCTTCAGTCGACAAATACTGATGGCCTCTCGATCCATGCGATCCGATCCGCCTACATAATGCAATACGCCGGGTCTCTGATTGGGCGTCAGTTCAAGACCATCACTCAAGCAAATATATTCCACGTTCGAGGTCTGGTTTCAGACCAGAAGTTCAAGGCCTGGAGAGCCGCTGGTGAGCTTGCGGCTCTGCTTTGGTTCCCTGAGATACGCAATCTTGAGGAATATCGGGTATGTTTTATTTGTATTCCAACCAATGACGAGACTGATCCGTTTTGGGATAGCGGGATCTCAGAGTCGCGGTTGCAAATGTTCTTGACATCTTTGCCGCCATTGATCCTTCCAAGATACTCACTAAGATTAAGTATCATCTACTAGTACATACCGACGAAGATGTCGTCCAGTTCGGCCCTCTTCTCGCCGTCATTACCGAGATTTTTGAATCTTTCAACGGGGTATTCAGATACTCTTCCGTTCTGTCTAATCATCTCGCGCCGAGTCGCGTGACATTGCTAGACAACTAGGTGATCAGGAGGGAGTAAAGCACCGTCTTACAGGTGGCTTGTGGCCCTCCAGCGAGGACGGAAAATGGGAACGAGCAGGTAGCGGTGTTCGGCATTTTATGGCCCAACATTCCATTCTCCAAAAACTTCTGGGATGGACAGCAGAAAAATCGACTAAGCCTGGTATCGACTTATCGCGTTGCGATTACTACAGCTGACTCGTTAACAGGAGATATAAAACTTGTGAGCTTGAAGCGGGGCCAAAAAGAGAGGGACAGCTTTTCACTCTCATCCACCACTGCCGCAAAAGCGTTGAATTTTGGCATGTACTCTCCCGACTCCGAATGGAAGAAGTGCGTGTATGTGGTCAGTGAATCACTGGATGAGTGTTTTGTCGACTCGTGGGTGTTTGCGAAGTCTCCGACAGCTGCAGTGAGTCGTATAATTTGTTGGTGTATTTTTGTTATAATTGCTTACAGGATTCTTCACCAATATGCGGCCGCATCTCCGATATTCTCACAAATTCGGCCGGAGTTGTAGTGGCTATTTTGGAGCCATTCCAAATTCTCTCCCGCCGCGACGAGACATACGGTATGCCAGTCTTGGTGCGACGAGACTCAGAGGTAACATTTATAATTGTCCCCGCTAAGGTATGGCTTTTCTTTGCGTACTTTCCGAGTAATCCACCCAACGTGCCTTCCCAGAATCTCAAATTTAAATTCAATGTCCAACACGACTGCCATTCAGCTAATTGCGAGGCTACTGGAATGCGGTTGCGGATGCAAGAGCGCGTCGAATCCGACCAAATCGAGAAGTACATCATTCACAAATCCCCCGACCGTTTCATCATCAACACCCATGCGTTCCACAATGCCCACCTTTTGCGGGCCACCCTTACAAGGGATTTGGTTGCTCCAATTCCCCTCTTCCCTGACCGGCAAGCAAAACATCACGACTTGGCCACAGAACTGCGGGGAAACCTTGCCAACAAAAAAGCGGCCGCGGCAATGAAGAAACGCAAGCAGGCAGAAGACATTGATGATGATGGTGAAGAGGTTGACAAGCACCGCAAAAGGCGGAAAACATCCAAGCGTGGCCGTGAACGCACTCAGGTTGCCAGCGAATCCATGGTCGCCAGTAGAGCAAAACGAAAAATCACCCGGACTAAAAGAGCTTTGGCAACACAGGAGCTCGACAGTGAGGAGGAGGACCTGGAGGGAAACTCATCGGACGACTCGGACGATGGGTACAATGATTCAGATGGGGACACAGATTCAGATTCAAATTAGCAGTATATTTGACAGTATATCATATAGTATGGGCAACCTGAATCCACCTCGGCGGGAAACCTGATCAATACCTGGCGGGCCATGTGGAAGTCAGGTGTAGAATAACCTGGTACGTGCAGCTGGCAGCCACATAGCTACCACCTGGATGCAGGTTTCACCACAGGTGGCCGCCGCGTGATGATACCAGCTGCGGGCAACCTGTCGGCACTTTGGCGGTGTACCGTTCGAACGCGCCTATTTTCAGGCGAATCGGTCAAGAAACGGGCGAGAAACGAGCCAGACAAGCTGGCAGCCAATGCAAGCTGGAGCCGAATAAGGTCGGGAAAAGAAAACACGCAAATAGGAAATGAGACCTAGATAGGATGAAAGCGGCTTCAAAACGCTTTCGAACGCGCCTACTCCCGAGTCAATCGGTCAAGATTTGAGCAAGATATGAGCGCGACAAGACGGAGGGATCAAATTTGCTCTTATTTACAAAATGATCGCTGGTGCCATTAACTTTGCAAACGGCTGTAAATCCCATACCCGCTGGGCAATATTTTTGGCAGTTTCTGCATCATCTGCCATTATTTCTGCCTCATCATCCTCCTCCGCGGGCAACACGACAAACGCGTCAAGTTCGAACGCCTCCTTGCCGTGCTTCTCGAGAAGACCCGAAAACTCGGCCCAGGACAGCGCCTCATGCGCTCGCGCTGTCGGACCGCGTCGTTTACCCGCTGTTCCTTCGGAAGATGGGTTTTCTTTATTGGCGTCGCGTGCATCACGCTTTTCGGCGCGTTCCTTTGCAGCCTTGTCCGTGCACCCAGTGCACGTTTTGAGATACGTAAGACTTGTCTTTCGGGGGTAAGATGACTGCAGCCCAACATATTTGCATCGGGAGCATCGAACATTCGGAACTGCGCGTGAAGTATTTTGTCAGAACGGTACCATATCTTCACGCCACTCACATGTGTATATACCGGTCATAATCTCGGGGATAGTCACAATTAGCAGAAAGATTCAGCTTGGGGACAGGATATAGGAGATATGAGATGGTTCCTGAGTGTTCACGGTCGAGTGAGGCTGCACAGGCGCAAGGAGCCACCTATGCGACGCGATGTGTTGAGAAAGGCGTATTGTGTGTCGTTATTTGCTGAGCATGTGATCTGCGTTTTGGAGGGGTGGTTGTGCCGGTTTCGTAGGTAACATTGTTCCCAATCCAGGCACCTAATATTCTGCATGTTTGTCCATCCGGAATGATTCTAATAGTCTCATTGATCATACCCACTTTCATGTTCTCATTTATTCTCCTCTCGCCTACGACCTTTGCACGGAAATCAGGTCGTCCAAACGGCAAGATAACGGTTTTGTGTTGATTGAATTTTGCGGTGGATGCTGCACACCAAAGACTCAGTACATCCCATAGTTTTTGCAAAGAGTTTGAGGAGGACAAGTAAATTGTGGTGTCATCTGCAAAGAGTGAGACGACAAGATTTTCATCTTTACCCCTCTTTACCCGGATCCTTGATTCCTTTGATTTCGGAGTTCCGTATCAGGCAGGCAAGCGGTTCAATTGCTAGGTTGAATAAAAGGCAGGAAAGAGGGTCGCCTTGTCTTACTCCGCGAGTAACAATGAATGGTTCACTGATTTCCCCGTTAATTATAACAACAGTTTCCGCATTTTTGTACAGGCTTTCAATAGTGTTGGAAAATCGAGGTGGGAAGCCCATGTGTTGGAGTACCCGCAGGAGATAATTGTGGTTAACTTTATCGTACGCCTTCTCTTGATCGAGGGCCACTAACACCCCGTCTTCCTCGGCCGCTTCCGCATAATTTAGTAGGAATTTCGCCAACTTTACTTGGTCTTCAATTTTTTCTCCCCTTCATAAATCCAGCCTGGTTGGGATGAACTAGACTGGGCGCTATTTTCATGAGCGTCAATGAGTAGGTTTTTGTCATTAATTTGTAGTCACAGTTGAGTAGCGTCACTGGTCGATAGTTGCTGATCAAAGACCTATCGCCTTTTTTGAAAATCGGGCAGAGCCACCCTGCATTGAATTTACAGCTCTCCATTATTCCATATTTCTCAATATCGTCATAGAGCATCTTGAGAAAGCCAATTATGTTAAAAACCTGTCGGTCCGACCCTTGACTTTGTCGGTACAGGATCTTAAGGATCTTATAAAATTCATAGGGTATGCCATCTAACCCAGGTGCCTTGCCATTGTTGGACAGTCTCAGGGCTTCTTCAATGTCCTCGACATCCATCTCCTTGTCCATTTCTCTAAACTCCGTTTGCGACAGATGAAATTGACATTTTTCGAGCACAATTTCACCTGCCATCATCCTTCCGTATTCCTCTGGTTCGTCGCTGTGTTGAATGGAGTCATGATAGTCCCTGGCCATTTTAGCCATCTGTTTTGGTTTCGATTCGTATTGTGGCAACGCATGGCTTCCCTCTTCGTTCATTTTAAGCTCACATATTGAGCTAGCGCAGCTGCACCCCTCCCCTGACACATCACGTGCACCCACAAGAGAATATTCAAACCCTTTGGGCTCGATTTAAATCAGAGGTAAAAGCCCACGGCAAATACTGTTCGAGGTTTATCACGAATGAGACAACTAAGCAGGTAAGAACCTGGAAAGCACAATTGAACATTGTGTTACATGATGAAGAAATGCCACAAGAAGACAGGTCCTTAGCCGCCTATATGTTGGAGAAGAAGATTTCGGACTGCCTAGCAGAGGCATCAGAAAAGAGGAAGGCCCTGTCCGACGTCAAGTAACCGCCGTTGCTGCTCCCCTGACAAATCACGTGACTTCATTCTCGCGAGAGTTCGATCCAGGCAAGTGCAGACTTTTTACCCGGTTCACACAGGTGTAGAACATATCTCCAGACCGACATGAGATGCAAATACATTGGTTTAATAGGACCATTAAGGTGAGATAAAATTTAAGCATGTATGAAGGGTGTGGAGGAGTCAGGTTTTCATTCTGTGATCCAATCATGTTGGGCTAATCAAAGTCAGAAGCATTGAGAGGGGTGGAATGACAAGGAAGGCGCAGGAACTATAACTCGGGTTTGAATTCAACGCCAGGCTGCCCAAAAAGGAAATAAAGTTTAAAAACAGAAACCTACGGGATTCGAACCCTCGAAGGAGGATAATCTATAAGGGAGGTAACTTAGACAACTAGACTATACTCCCAACAAGTACGTGGGGTCTCAGAGGAGCTAGGAGGCACAATAGTCCGTGCACAACCTGCCATTTTCAGACCATTCCCTCCATTATCACTCATCTTGCGGCAAACCAAGGTAATAAAATTCTGTGTATCGTTACTGTTCTGGAACTATATACTGAAGCCTTGTAGCGAGAACAACAGTAGCAGGGTTTTTGGTGTTGGATTTGGCCGAAACGGGAAGGTGCACGTGATGTGTCAGGCGAGAACAACAGTAGCAGGGTTTTTGAAAAATCGGTCATTCCCAGGGCTTCCAGATGCCAGGAAACGGCGTGAAGGAGTGAGGAGCGAAGCTCCGAGTGATGAGGCTAAGGTTCTAGGCAGGTAGTTTAGCAGAGGGGGTGTGGCCGCGACGTTGACCGACGTTTCGTCTGTTAAAGAAGACTCATCAGGCGGCATGTCTCTCGACAATCAAGCGTGACGGATCACATGATCGTGACAAACTTGGGTGGCGGAATCCGTGGACTCAACGGCACTTGGTACCCAGGTACGCCCGTCCTCCCGACTACTCCCATAAAATTTCCTAGGTCATTTTATGTTTCCCGGTAGAAGTCGTCTTGCTAACTGTGAATTTTTTGGCTATACAGAATTTTTGCGGGGTCAAGTTCCGGGGAACAAGACGAGGTGCGCGAGCACGACCCACAGAAAATTCATCGAGCCATTATCCACAGCATCAAAATCCGTAACTTGTATTAGCACATCTCAGGAAATTTAATTATCCGTTAGGTTCACTTCACAGAGGAACCAGGCCCATATTTCGGTGGTCAACCAGAAATATTTAATCAGGGGAATATAAATTCTTGAGCAGTGTCAAGGGTCACGATTAAGCATAGAGGACAGGGACAGAAGTCTCGTCAGATTTAATTTTAAAACAAACTCGGTCTCGCATGTAACACACGAAAACGAGCATTTAACGCATGCGAGACCGAGTTTGTTTTAAAATCTTGCAGAAACTTCTGTCTCAATCAAGCTTGATAGGCGTTCAAGGTCTCACGGTTGATTTTATTCAACACATCACCCAGTGCTGCGGGTTTCTTGAAGCTTGCAAGGAACCGGTCGGTAGATTTACCGATCCCGCATTCATTCCAGGCTTCTCGCAGGATACTCCAGATTGGGTTGAAGTCAATTTCTTCCCAAATTGGATTGTGGGTGAGTTTCAGAACATATAGCCGATTGGATTCTCGCTCCCAAGGTGGGTTGGGAAGCTTAGAATAGAGGGCACGTGGCCGCTCTTCAGCGTAAGACACTTCTGAAAAGACTTTTGAAAGCCATCGCCCTGGATACCCGCGGTCACGGAGACGTAGGGTGAAAAGAGCTTGCATTCTCTTAAAATCCTCCTCCCGAGAGGATATCCGCACATAGCGGATGAGTTCACCCTTGACCCAAGCCCGTTTGGACTGGACAGAGTGGCAAGATTTCCAGGGGATATATAGGTAGGAGTTCAACGATTTCTGATATACGCGTGTCACTAAGCTAGGGTTTGACCCCCAGTGTAGTGACCCTGGTGCGTCCTCCAGGGATACGTGTACATCAAGAAATGGTAAGGAGACGCGTGACTGACTCCACTCCATTTTCATGTTCGGGTGCAGCTTCCCAAACCGCTCTTGAAATTCTCGAACCTTGCTTATGTCACCATGGATGATAGCGAATGTATCATCAATGAAGCGTGAATAATGTAGAAGGTCGGATTTAAATTCCTTGAGCGCAAGGACTTCGTATCCAGCTAAAAATAGGTTGGCATAGGTAGGCGCTAGCGCTGTTCCCATTGCCGTCCCAATAACCTGACGGAAAGTCCTACCAGCGAAAGACGCGTAGTTGAATTGAAGAACAAGTCGAAGGAGAACAATTGTAAGTTCATCCAGGTTCGTGATCATCAATTCAGACGCCTCCTCCAATGTGTCAAACGACATGGGGGAGACTCCGAGCATTGTTGCAATTTGCCTTATACCATCCTCAATAGGGATATTTGGGTACATGGCCACAACGTCGCCGGATACGAGCCAGATCTCTTCACGAGGGGGGAGACGAGTACCGAGGAGTTTTCGGCAAAACGTCTTCGAATCTGGAAGAATCCAGTCGAATCTCGAGAGTAGAGGCTTGATGCGAAAATCAACCCATGCAGAGGCATTGGCCAGCAACGTGTCAAAGGTTGGGACAATGGGTCTCGCAGATGCAGGAAGTTTATGGATTTTAGGGATGACTTTAAGCACCGGGACTTTGGTCAATTTCCGGTCTACGGGGTCTCGTAGCCAATTATACTGTTGCCAAGTCAGAAGGTCAACACTTTTTCGCAGAATTTCTTCGAGCGAATTATGAAGAGCTTCATGATCCGGTGCTTCCTCTCGATATGAGGGATTTATAAGCAATTTCCACGCCTGCTCATAGTACCATGCGGTGGTGACTACACAGAGTCCCAGATTTTTATCTGAGGGGACCGCAACTAAGTTTTGGTCACCCAGGACTTTGAGTAATTCTTTGAGTTCTTTACGGTTGATGTTGGATTTTACAGCCAGAGTTTGTTGGTTTAGCACTTGGCCACCAATAACCTCTCGAACTCGGACCAGTGCGTTCTCAACGTGGCGAATCAGCGCTGGTGCTTCAGCAGTTTCAACAGGGATATGGAATTTCGAGACATAACGTGGTTGCCCGTTGTCAATGTCCGGGTCAATTCCCTGTATCAATTTTATATGTCGCTGTTGTTTCGCTCTTTCTGAGAGACGAAGACGACGTGCAAAGTCATCAAGTGAAGCAAGCGCTGATTCGACCGAAGTTTTAGAAGGCTTCGGGACGAATTTTGAATTCATCGCTAATATTTTCACTTGTTCGTATGTCAGAGTCACGTAAGGTTATGGAACGCTCCATTTCGGATGCGTGTATCATAATACAGACAGGATATTTCGGACAGTACGAAGTGACGCTGAAGCGAATTGGGAGCAGAGAAAAAGAAACCACGTTAGAACGGCGTTAGGCTGGGCGGCCGGGAGGGCAGGAGTGATTACTCGTCGTCGCTTTCGACGTCCGAGTCCTTCGCCTTGCCCTTCCCCTTCCGATCTCCCTTGCCGGCGTTGCGCTCTTTTGCGTTTCCTTTTGCACCCGCCGCTTTCTTCGCCTTCCCCTTGGCCTTCTTCTCCTGAACCTTCTTCTCCTTTGACGCTTTCGCCGCCGGTTTTGACGACGAGGCTGCTGCGTTGGAGTTTCAGGCCGTAGAAGGCTTCGGTGGCGCCTTCTTCTTCTTCGCTTGAGCCGTAGGCTCCTTCGAAGTCTTCGCTTTCTTCTTCTCGCGTTCCTCTAGAACACAGGGAAGATGAGCGCGAAATTGACGCGAGGCAAAGGGCGAGTGAAGATGGCTTACCAAGAACATCTTGGACAAGCTCACGGACGGTTTTATTCCCATCGCCATCTCCACATCAGCCTGAGCGGAAGTGACCGCGACAGCTTTCGCTGCTTTCGTCTCACGCTCGCGTTGGATCTCGAGAGCAACCGAAAATTTCGTGTTGTTCAGTCCTAGCGAGTGTGTTGACGACGTGGGCAATGTAGGGATTCCAGCGGCCCGTGTTGTCCTCAATCCCTACGGTCGGCATGGAGCTGAGCTACCAAGTCGTCGAGGGATTTTTTGAGGGTGTCAACGAGGCTACTGACATCTGTCTGGTCGCGCAAGAGGTTAACAGCTGCATTCAATTTAGCAAGCTGTAAGGCCGTAGCCTTCTTGCGCATCTCAGACAACATCTTGTCGAACACCATTTCGGTATCATGTACGATCTCCTCAGCTTCGAGATGAATCCCGTCGTTGAATTGATATACAGGACCCTTAAGGGTCTTCAAGATGTCTTCGGGGATATTACCTATCCCCTTCCGCACCCCGAGTAAGACGATCGCGCGCTTCAATGGTTAAATGAAAACCGCGGAATGACTTCCGGAAGCCCTTCTGGGCGTCGTTGTAGAGTGCTTTGAAGCGCTCTGCAACCTCCGGGGGTGGGAGCTGATATCTTGTAAGTCCGACGAGATCGTCGGACCAAGCATTAGTATGACGATGATTTCTCACCAGCCACAGCCTGCCCAGCGGCAGCAAGGGGAGTGGAGATGAGGGTGGAGGTACTCACCTTTGAACCAGTATCCAGTTCGCCCTGCTTGCGTTTCTTAGACGCGTTGTCTACATCCATAGGATCCACAGTATTCTCGGGTTGCGACATCGAAGAAGTGGGGGACAAGGACATAGACAAGAGCAGTGAGGAGGGCTCCGACGTGCTCGGACGTGAGCAAGGGTGTAGACGGAGGTGTGTAAGGTCTAAACGAGTAGATAGAGGTGGGTTCTCGAGGGATTCAAGGGGTTGTCGCTGTGTGCAAGCAAGTGGCACAAAGACGAGAGGTTCCAATATTTCGGAGCAGTAAACAGGAGACGAGGTGAAGGAGTGAGGAGCGAAGCTCCGAGTGATGAGGCTAAGGTTCTAGATATAGGTCGGATCCCAAAGTCCGGACAAAATTTCGGAGAAATTTCAAGCAAAAAAAGCCAAAAGTGGCCGCTTTGCCGAGAAAACGATTTCTGCAGCCCCAGAAAGCGTGGGAAAATCTGGAAAGTCCGGACAAAAGTCAGATTGAGGCCGATTTTCCGGATCCGACCTATATTGGGGTAATCATCGGTCCTGGGATCATGAGCGGGCATGGGTAGCTAGTGAAGCGGACGTAAGAAGGTCGAACCACCGTCTCCAGGAGGCTATTAAGGCTTTGATGGAGCTTCCAACCGAGGAGCTAATTTGTGTGGCTCCAAGTGCGAGCTGATTACAGTTGAGTGTCTTCAATTTGACTCGCAACACCTTGTCCTTTACACTCACTCCCTTACATTATAATTGATTTAATCATCATTCACGATCACGCCTGCCCATTCGACGCGAAACTCCGAGCGTGTCTTTGCATCCACGTGACCGCGAGTATCTGCTTGCCAGACCTTGCTAACGGCATCTACATACGACCATGGTCGTCTGGGACAATTAATCCAACCAATTATTCTTGCTCTGTGTTCACCTGTGTGCCCATTTGATTCTCTGCTGGTCACGCGTCACCCCCCTTGTCGAATTAAATTAAAAAATACAGTACTTCCTACAGGTATACAATACAGTCGTTCACTCCATCGTGCCCGTCTGAGTACTGGATTTTTCCATTCATATCGACAGGGGGTGTGACGCGTGACCGATTTTACCCATTCGACAATTCGACACCGCTTGAATTTTGGCGTGACACCACCCAAAATTTCGACATTTCCCACAGATGTTCTATCTTTTTTGCGTCTTTCAGGCAATTTTGGGCTCGGTGTGACGCTCGGGAGGTTCGACAGGAACCTGCGTGACGCGTGACCGGGACCAAATTTCGTGATCGACAGGGGGGTGCGTGACGCGTGACTGTCGATTTGAATGGAAAAATACAGTATTACTTCTTACAGATCGTCAGGCGGCATCCGTCTTAAATCATCTCACCTATGAGCAGGGACTTGTGCCGATGCGTACGCTCCCTGTTTTGTTTTCCCCTGATTTTCCGAAGTGCCGGTCCGGAGTTGTATGTCCATGCTTACCGATCATGGCACGTGATTCCAAGCAACTATGACCACTCCCACTACGCAAGTGACTCTCCGCATTCTCTCCGCTGGCTGTACCGAGGATTTTTCTGGGTGGCCATCTGCCATACTCAGTATCTACTGTACTCTGGGTCTCCCTCTGCCCTCCTGGTGTGCCGCTGGACCCCACTTTCTGCCACCCACCGAGCAACCGCGTTTAGCTGATGTTTTCAATCTGGTCGTCTCTGCCGTCACGGATATACAATCGCTGATGGCGCTTTATGGGCCGTCACGCTCCGCTGCCCCTTTCGTGCTCCCTTTGTTGCGCATACTAGCTCGCATCAGCGCACAGGAGGCCATGATAATGTGCTTGAACCTCGTTTATTGTGTCCCGCGTTGTTAATCCTACATTTCTTATCAGCACGGAAGCGCCATTCGTACGCCCGCGCACCAAGACACCGGATTCTGATGATTTCGATGGCGTTGCGACAATGCTGGCATGTCATGTTCTCGAAGGGGATGTCCCACTCCCATCATCAGAGGATTCGACGACCTTGGCCAGCGAAACCGCCTATCCTGGGGCTTCTTCTGACGCTGAAAGCGATCCTTCTCCTTCCTTCAATGGCCCTCTCGGCGCTCATATTCTGCCCGGTCGCGGGGTACACGCATGCGCAGCGCTTCCATTCTTGTGCGTTGCCGACCAGGACAATATTGCCGACCTCATGGCCAGCGTCGCCTGCCAACGACATGTATGGGGAGATCCGGATCCTGCCGTTGGCTTTGTTCTTTCAGGTGCTGTGATGACACTTGTTCTTTCCTGGCTTGATCCTGCCACGGTCCGTTTTTGGACAAACATCTCACGCTGTTATCTGATCTTATTTTCCGCAGTCCACCGTTCATATCGCGTCTAGTGCCTCGAACGGAGTGTTCAATCTAACGGATACTGCTTCGGCTCTTTCCCTCGCGCAGTTTATCTTGAATCTATCGCCCCATTTCGCGTCCGTCCTGGAGCGCGCAAAGGAGCGCTCAAAACTCGGATTTGGGAACAATGCCCTTGATTGGCGCTCGGATAACATTCTTCCATCTCACGAATCCGGAGATTGGCGCGACCGTGTTGTTCAGTGGTTACGACATGTCGAGATGTGACTTCGGTTTTGTTCTCCCGATGTGACCGCTAACGGACTATTTTACCAGGCCTCCGTCACCCTTGTCCCTCCCCACCGCCTCTCCATCCACTAAAATGCCACCTAGGAACCGCAAGAAAAACAAAACATCCGACCAATCCGACCAATCAGAAAACACTGAAGCCAAGTCTGAAGCACAGTCAGAAACGTAAGCCCTGGTCTCTCCCCTGAGCGTCCGGTCTCTCAACTGTGTGAACGTAGACCCAAGCATCAATCCAGCTCCGCGTGAGTTGTTCTCCCGCTATTATTTTCCTGTAAATGGGAACCTCATCCCCAGTTCAGTTATGCGGCGCGAACCATCCGTAGTTTGGGCGATGACGAAGGTCAACTCTTGACATGGATGTTTGACCGCTCCGTGCAGGCGATTGCGCGGATCCGGTTCATGCCCGCCAAGGGAGAGCAGCAGGAGGAAATTAACGGAAAGATCGACTCGTACGATAAGATGTGTGGATTACAGCGACTGGACGATACGGTTCGTGGTGTTCGATTGAAACGCGCCGGCGCTGACAGGCGACAGGCGACCCTTCCTCCTGTCGATGAAACTGTATCTTCGGCCAGGGACGTGCTCATTAGCCAGCTGCCACGACCTACAGACGATCCTGAAAAAGATCTTCCCATTCTTTCCGCTTCTCATCAAGCTATCCTCTTCGGGCGCCTGTCGGCTATGCTATTTGCGGCGAACGGTGCTTACATTATGGACCATAAACGCGAGGATGTCCCCGTTTACGAGGCCGAGAGTCGCTACCACTGGGACTCGCTGTTGTACCATTTCTACTGTCAGGAAACCGACACGATATCACCCTACGTGATGTACATCTCACCGTCATAGTGGCTGTTTTTTTTTTGCTGAAAACCCGCCCTCCAGGTTGGAGCACATGATACATTACCCGCGGAACGACCTCGCCGACAAGATCGACTCGGCGGCGTCCATCGACCCGGCGGCGTCCAAGAACGGCGCCCAAGTGAAGGTCATCAACGCCCAAGCGAGACGTATGCAGGATAGCGGCACCCTTTGCCAAGCGGCTTACCAATCGGCGGTGTTGGGGGGCCTGCTCCCCGACGTCCTCGATCTGGCCGACGCTGCAACCAGACAGGCAAATCAAATGTTTGCGATGTTGGTGGGCTTGAAACAGGAGCCGGCACAGTTCCGGGAGGCGGTGAACACACGGTCCAACTTGGAGCCCGTGCACGGAAAGTGCGATGCCATTCTCTTCATGTCGATTCCGAACCGGTCACACCTCTCCACGGATCTCGAAATAATTCGCCACCTTGGTTCTTCGTCACCTGGTTCCGGGACAGGCAGCGGTGTCGCCAGCGGCCAAGGCTCTACGACGGACGACGGTGTCGCGAATTATCCAGCCTCCATCGACGCTGCGACCCGCGCCGCGACCTCCAGGGACGCCGGGACCGGGAGAGGCTCCCAGATAGGGATAGAGTCCGGGAAAGCTAAAAGCGCCGGAGCCTCTGGGGGAGCGCAAGGTGGAACCGCCGGAGGATCCAGGACTAAGGCAGGGACAGGGACAGGGAAGGGCAAAGGCGTCGGAGGCTCCCAGGACGACGTGAAAGCCGACGAAGCCCCGGATCCCGCGCCAGTCGCGGATGATGGACGGCTGCACAACCTCTTCGCGGCCTCCACGATCGCACCGCCTGGTGCAAAGCACCCCCTCGACTATTTCAATTTGGCATCGTTCAAGAACGATCTTCTTCTTCCGCATGCGACTGCTGAGTACAAGAAACACGCCGATTCAGAGAGCAAGGCGTTGAACCAGGGCCGATTCTATCTGATATCCGTGGTGTCCTTCTACGCTGCTCTGGGCATTGAAGACTACCCCTTCTACAACCTCGTAACCGCAGGCAAACGCGGAGCGATCCTCATGGCATGGAAATCGAAATCGAAGGCGAAACCGAAACCGGACTCGGAGAAGCGACCACAATCGGAATCGGAGGAGCTTCCAGTGAGTCATATTTTGTTCTGTTGATGGATTACGCTAAAGAGGCCAGGAAATATATATCATGGAACGCAATGTTTGCATCCTGGACATCTCGAAGCCGTTGGAGGCCTTCCAATTTGCGACATTCCTTATCCGACTTCGCGAGGATCAGGAGGCCCTGAAGAAACGCGTCCAAGAAAACCTGGACGCTGACGCTGCCGGTGTGGTGGCGAAAATTGCGCGGTGGCGGAAGCTCGCGCAGCCGAGGCTGCTCCCCGCAAAGCAGAAGGAGACCAGCGCGCAAGCGCAGAAAGCCGCCGCGCAGGGGGGGGGATCCACTGCTCAGGGGGATAAATCCACTGCGCAGGGGGAGAAGGCGCCAGCGACCCCTAGATTGACCAGCTTGCCGGAGGTCCAGGATACCACTCCATAGTCCTTATTCTCGACGCGTTGTTTTTCTGTGTGTATGGTATCTCGGTGTAACGGTGGAAATGTTTTGGTTTACGCATGAGTGAAGCTCTCATGGTGAAGTCCGGCGATGGATGGTCTCTGTCGTGCTCGTTGCCCACCAAGCCAAGGAAAACTACTCTAAAGGCGAACCGTCGACCAACTCTCTCCACTCGTCAGTCGTGATTAAGTTTCTCCGGGCTACTACGACATCGGCTCAACAGAAATACAATCCTCGTGTAGCGCTCCCTTTACAGTCGGGCGCGGGGCTGTGGTCTGGCGCCTCGGATTGTCGCTGTGCCTCTGCGCCATTCAATTATGAGTGTCCAAATGCACATTTAATCCCGCGCACATCACACAACCTAAAATTGTATTTCCGCACTAAATAAGCTCTTTTGAGTGAAATCCCGCACACAAATGAGCTACCTACCTGAATTGCGCGAATTCGGCCAAGCGCGCAATTGCGCAATTGCGCAATCGCACAAATCGAACTCCGCGCAAAGTCCGCGGTCATCAAACCGCGCAAAGTCGGTGAATTCAAAAACCGCGCAAAGTCGGCGGTCACCGAAACCACGCAAAGTCAAGCATCCCAGAAAATGTACCATGTTCTGGTGAAGTTCCCTCCAACCGCCGTTCTTAGGCATCCCGTGTTGAACCCCCCAATAAGATAAGTAGATAAGATAAGATAAAACTGGAATGAAAAAAAGAGCGTCAAAAGGGGTCCATGGCACGCTATTCCAGGAGGCCAAAGACGTCGGATTGAGGCTCATAAACAACCCATTGACTCAGTGAATACCCATTTAACAGCCCAGTCATGCTCTCGGCCCACTTGGTTACCAGGTATCATATGGGTCGTCTAAAATATCGCAGATAGGGATACGGTGGCAAGTAGCCACTTCACAAATATTTGTCATTCAGATTCTGATGGGTAAAAATAATCGCGCGACACTATGGTCGAGGGCTACTGATGCGGGGAATAAAGCTAGGAGGCCTGGATTTATCATGCCTTTAGAGGCAAAAAGAGAATCTATGAGGCTCTATCAGCAGTGGGACTCGGATTATAAATGAACAATGAAAATACATATGTGCCGGGCAATTCAGGTGGTGACTATCTCTCTCAACTTGGCTCGAACTGGCTCATCCGTTTGGTACTCCATCAGTTCCAGGATGGCCTCTTCGATATATTGAACCTCCCGACTCAATTTCCCATCTGCCAAAATCGAGTCAATGGTCAAATGAAGACAGTCCTCGCAAACACCGTCGATTCCGTCCTTCCGGACTTCCACTAGCTTGCTGTGGATCTCGCCGAGTCCAAGTGGAAAATCAGGGTGGTGGATTAGACGGGCAAATCCTCCCCACCACTCCGCTTTCCAGTTGTACTCACAGGAACCCGGCGTGTTACAATCTGTGAAACCACGAAGTTTGGGGGTGCCGAAAGCGAGACGAGCACGGTTCTTCCGAATCTTGTCCTTGGTCTGTATTAAATGGTAAGATCCAATCTCTCCAATTTGGTGGAGTCTTTCAAGGTCAAGAGAAGAATCGGGAAGCTCCATGAGGGCACGGAATGCAGGTTCGATCTAGTCATCGACCCGAAACATGTGGGCCAATTGAAACTGTAATGCTGGGTCAAAGGCGCTGCCCTTGCGCTCAAATTCTGTTATGGCATATGCAACCCCATCGTCCAGTTGAAAAAATGTGGAAAGTTGGAGAACAGATATAAGGAATTCAATGCTCTTTGGGTGCTCGCTGCGACACAAAAGTTGTTAACTGGGAGATTTCAAAATAAATGCTCGTTTCGTACCTCGGACCTTTATAAAGATACACCAGAAGATTATCAAAGTCAAGAGCATTGCAGTTTAATGGAAGGGGAAGGAGAATAGGGTGATTGTCTGTAACCCCTTCCAAGCGTGTACCAGGAGCACTATGCTGCAGCGAAAACATCGAATTGAAAATCTCGGAGCGTGTCGTCAATACAGTCGGGGACAATCAAAACCCGCCTATTTTGGGACCGTGGGAAACTAGGATACCAGGGTCGGCAGATGGCTCCCAGGCCTACGGCAACCATTTAGGGAATGAATTTACACGTAAATCAAGAGATTGGCACGAGCACAATGCCCAAATTCTCACAAAATTGATCATCGGACCCCAAAATATTGAGAAATGTCCAAATAAATAGCTAAAAATATGAAAAAATCGGCAATCGACGCCTTTTCATGAGCTAGTTATGATTCCGACAACATCTCGGAAATTTATCGACATATTCACGTGTGAAAAATGATTTGATCTGGCCCCTATTTTCGTCCGAAAGACTCCAGCGAGTTGAAATCTTGCTGTCAATAAATCTGTAGAAGCCATGTAGCTTGTGCAGACCTCTTTTAATTTTGTTTGGAAGATATTGTAAACACATTCCAGCCCCAGACCCCTCAGAGAGGTACACACAATTTCGTTCAACCGACCCAAAATATTGAGAAAAACAACGGTTCGTGGGTAAAACTTCGGAGGTATGTTTTTGGGCTCCTTTTACCTCTCCGGATCCGAATCTGGTGTCAGATTTATCCAAAAAAGGCTGGTTCTTGCAGTATGAAATAAGCGGACTTTGATTGTCCCCAACTGTATACACTGTATTTTGATTGAGCTGCCGTGCAAGAAACTGGAGGAGCAAGGATATGAAAATTTGGATAGTGGGACGTTGCGTGTTGTCCCCTGATTGGTTGTCCCGTCACAGCCAAACATATCTTTCATTTTCACCATCTTCGCTCGAAATCTAATAGGTGTTGAAATGCCGCATCCCGCTGATTTTCCGGATCTACCAGAAACTCCCAATGATTTCCAATGGAGAGCTACCGTTCTACAGGCCCATAACATCATCACGACGGCCTATAGTCGAGCCGATACACTTCTTCGCCAAGAGGAAGCCGACCCTGTTAGACTGCAAGTGAAGTCGGATCAACGATCACTTCTCCGCACTCTCTTAGTCAGCCGGCTTTGCGCTCACACTCGCAGGCTCATTTAGAGCGCAAGCTTACAGTAACTGGCCATTATTCAAGCGATTCCGCATGCTATTACTATTAGCCTTTCCCAGCTGTCCTAAAGATGCCGCGTCAATCGCGCGTCACGCCGCGTCAAAATCTCCAGTCCCCAACGACGCTCATGCGCAGGAATGATCGCAGCACAGCTTCGATCAAAATCCATCCGCATTGGGGAATATGCTTAGGTAATATCGATACTGCAGTATTTACCCACAGCACCAGTAACTGGCCCAATTTGGGGCCGTTTCCGGGCAAATTGAAGCCCTGGGTATGACCGATCTTTCCGCCTCGGAACGGCGGGGTTGCCTTGTCAATGTCGGACATGGGTGAAGCTACACTGTTGCACGTGTGAGTGTGAGTGCTTGCCAGATTTGGGGCGGGCCGCACCACCCAATCCCCGGCTCGCACACCTGTCTAGATGCTAATCAGCGCATGGAACCTCAGGGAACCTGATGGCATATGTAGCCCTCGGAAATAGCACCTAGGGGAGAAATAGCACACTGTAGCCGACTCGGAAATGGTGGTGTGTCAGAACCATACGTGCACGTCGCGCCGTTTTGAAGGGTCCCGTACGACGGGTAGCCGTCCCGTTCTGTCAGGGGCTCCAGAAATCTTTCTACAGGACGGCAACGGGACGATGATCTGGGACATGACGGCCGTCGACGGGGATGTCTAATCTCGCGATGGCCACTCCTCGGAAATAGCACCTGTGACACTGTAGCCGAAGTGCTGTTGCCTCAGGACTCAAAACCGGACGTCTTCCTCACCTTCGTTATCCGGTCACACAGCCTTATAGCTCAGGACGGGTTCTATTTGCATTTTCCTGGCTACATCGGAATCTCGGCGGGTGGTGGATTCTTCCGATCGTTGCGCACACGAACTTCCAGGGCCGCAACTAGAACAGATACACGCTTTTAGCCTGTGCGGCAGTGGATTGCCCATTTTTAATAATGGAAACTCGGGTCCATGCTGCTTCTAACTTCTCGGCGGAATTTGTGGGTTATTTCAGAATTATCCAACACGGCCTGCAGGGTTGCATCTTGCTTATGCAATTCTTCGGTAGGCGATGCTTCGTCATGGCCTCCGAAGCAAGCAGTGAGGTAACCTCTGCGCGAAGATAGTCGAGTTGGGGGATGAAATGGACTAAGATGCGGACCCAAAGAAGTGCGGTTAGTTCGTGGATGTAGGGCCAATCAATGTCCGCATATAGAGAGTCGATTGTTAGTTGACGCTGCGCGAAGATAGTCGAGTTGGGGGATGAAATGGACTAAGATGCGGACCCAAAGAAGTGCGGTTAGTTCGTGGATGTAGGGCCAATCAATGTCCGCATATAGAGAGTCGATTGTTAGTTGACGCCGCTCCTGCTTCATTACACGGTCAAGATTAGTGATGTGCTGGCTTTGGCTTGAAGCCAGAAGCCAAGCCAGCCAAGCCATGGTTTCACAAAGCCAAGCCAGGCCAGATAGCTGGCTTGAGCTGGCTTTGGCTTCTGGCTTCAGATTCGCCAAGCCAAGCCAGGCCATGAAGCCAGGGCTTAGCTGGGGTTGCAATTTGTGCCTTTAAATTACCCACAGACATCGATTTTGACCTCTGAATATCCCTCTAGCATCCCATTAATTATATCAGATCGATACTCACCCACTCAACGGCAATGTCGACTGAATCTGTCCAAATTGGGACACCCCGTTTCGGATGAGCAAGTTCAAATGCTAAGATTGTGGTCAATATCTGTGTTGGAGAAGGTATCATGTACTTTCTGATCATGAAGAACCACCCACAGGTCAATTACAAGTGTCAGAGACGAGCCATGGTTGGTTTCAAAATTTGTGGTTCAAGCCATGGCTCAAGCCAGGGCCAGGCCAGGCCAAGCCAGGATCCCTGGCCCTGGCCCTGGCTTGGGATTCCTCAAGCCAAAGCCAGATGAAGCCAGGCCAGAGCCATGGTTTCCGGGCCAAGCCAAGCCAGCACATCACTAGTCAAGATGATCCTGTAAGTTGGATGCACCAGGAGCACAATCCTCCAGGAGAATCGCTGTTGCCACGGTTCCCACTTTGAGGACATCCTGGCGACCCAACCGATGATCCCGCTGGCGGCAGTATTCATCAGGAAAATGTTTTCGAGCTGGCGACATAAAAAGGTACCTGGCGCCAGGACAAATTCTGGTGCCAGAACTTCGCTTCTGTCTGCAGAATGTTATACCGTCAAATTGCCCCTTCAGGTCGTCGCAGCATATTATGGAACATATAAATTGCACAGACATATGGTACATGCTTTATGTAGCTACCCGTACGCTTCCCGCTACCCGACATCGTGATCTGTGACCGCATCTGCATCTCATCGGTCCACCGTCGTACTAATCCGCCGACAATCTGATGCCGCTCGGGGAGGGGGAAAGAGGGAGGCAAGAATGAGACCGGACCTAGAAGCGTATCTGGAAGCGGTCCGTTCGAAGAGAAGTAATGTAACGCACCTTTGTGTACCAATCCAGCCAGATTGGCGGCAACTCAACCAGATGCCTACAACGCTACAGCCTTTCGGGATGCAATCATCTGGAATGAAGAAAGGGTTAAGTTAGTATGTGAGCAAGGTGCGCCAGATCAATATAGCCAAGTCGACAAGTCTATGCCACATCCAGCGAGAGCCGCCCAGAGATGCCGAGAAGTGCTGAAGTGCTTGAAGCTTTGAAGGATACACAGAGGCTTCAAGAGGTTTGAAAAAGACTTGAGGGCACTTGAAGAAGGTAGAGGGGACATTGAGACTGGGCTGGGGAGACGAGGGCGAGACGACATGATGATGAAGGGAGAAGAAGAGACGTGGCCCAGCGGATGACTTAGAATGCTTCTGCAGACTAAGTTTAAATCATTATCCCAAACGCTCCAAAAAAAAAAAAAAGAAAAGAAAAGAAGAGACGTGGCATGGTTTGCCATCAAATCACGCCATGTTGACACACGTGTGCGGCGGAGTTTGAATGACTTCGTGAGTTTCAAGCAAGAGGTGAATGATCTCTGGATCGTTCAATTTGATGATTGGATCAGATTGATCCCGGATCCCCGCGGAAACACAGCCACTTCCCTTTCCGAGAAAGCTTTGTACTCATTTCACCACCTGCTCAATGCTCTCTGGCTGCCATGTGTTTTGAACAAGAAAATATTCCCTAAGGCTGCTCTAGTAAGATAGGCGACATGCGCATCCATCGAGTCACGTGTAACGTGATGGTGACGTGACGGTAACGTGGGAAAGCGCGAAATTTCGATTTTGCAAAAATAAAAGTGATTTGTTTGGGCTGAGGATGGCCAAGAATGTTTTTTTTGGACCCCATGGAAGACAAAAATCATTCATATTGTGAATATGAAGTGATTTTGATCTGTTTCTGCCTCAAACATTGGCCTCCTCCAGTGATCTCTGAAGGGTGGAAAATAGACCAGTGACTGGTCTGTATATGACGAGTCGATATACAGACCAGTCGATCTGAGTTTGAAATCGGTTAACGCGCGAGATCTCCCGATATAGCATATCTGTAAGCCGGTTTTGGCGGGGTGGGTTCGAATCCTAACAACAGCAACTTTTGGGAAGTATTCATCCAGACCAGGTTCTTTGAATATTTGGCTCGGAAAAATTTCCTGGAGGGTCATTTCGTTGCTTCTAATCCCCCGGTCGACTTGCTTTGAGGAAACTTCATCGGTGAGACGTGGATTAAAGATGCTGACTAATTAGCCTTTTATGGTATCCCGCGCGTCATGGGATTTCAAACTCAGATCGACCAGCCTGTATATCGACGATGTGTCTCATATACAGGCTGGATTCGAGCCTAGGTGGAAAAGAATACAGGTCAACCGTGGAACTTTCATAAAGCGGCAATCTCAACTTCAAATCTCTAAGAGTTACTCCGGAGTCGAGATTTGGATTTGGATTTGATGGCGGATTTGGATTTTGTGACGTGACGAGATCGTGACAACACTAGTGACAGGATCATTTTCGATGCTTTCTCTCGATCTCCAGCATGTCACGTCACGAAATCCAAATCCGCCATCAAATCCAAATCCAAATCTCGACTCCGGAGTAACTCTAAAATACCGATGCTCTGACCATTCCAGCAGGAAAAAAATAGAGTTGGCAGAATGACTTAATGGACAGGCATGACAAGGGTGTTCAGCTTGTAACTGAAGAGCAGCCTCTTCATAATTGATTGAAGAACATTATACATGACTGGGAGTAGGCCTCTTCGAGGCGGGTGCTGAACCTTTAGGTGGATGCACCAGTGAACTGTCTGCCTACCTCTTCCTTCTGATGGTTATTACAAGATAGTACAAGATAAATATTTGGGCTCTTAACATAGCAAAGACAGTAGGTGTGGACAGGGATATAAATATTCAACATCGTCTGAGGGGGCCCAACGAGAATGACTCGTGTCTCGGTAGTGGGTAGAACAATGAATTCCCCATCTCATGTATATGGACACACTGATCCCCCACAACTTAGATGCATGAAGCTCTGGTGGAGAGTTCCAAACAAAAGTGGAGCTAGTACATGCCAGACACCAAGCCGGACGTTTAGACACCTGTAAGTACAGACGGAGCCCAGATAGGCCACCCATCCAGGGAAGCACCATAAGAGGTTTCAGCAGAACCATCATATGGTCAGTTGAGGGAAGATACTGGTAGAGATGGGCACATCAGAGAAGGTATGCAGCAAAAAACGACATAGACATACCAGCCTGCCTACGGCAAACTGCTTGCAGCACCTCAAATACAGAGTGGACTAGTGATGAGTCTAGTAGAATGTAGCAAGAACCAACATAAGACTAGAGTAGCAAGCCGGAGACACGGAAATATCGCCAATCACTCTCCGCGTCCGAATAACGTCCGAGTTTCGGATGTTGTCCGAAAGTCCCACGTCAACGGATACTGACCCGAACATCAAGCAGAAATGACTAATGAGCAAAATTGAACTTAAGAGAATTGCATTGCCTTCTGTGAATGAAACGGGCTAGCACGCAGGAATTCGAAGCAGAAGGAAGGTTGGAAAAGTATGTTTCCATTTTTATTGCTTATTTTCTCTTTCCCCACTTGCTTTTCAATTTTTCTTGTGATGACCAATTCTTCATGACAAACAGATCAAAAACTGATTCGCAAACTCGATGTTCTCCTGAGCAGCCAAACCTAAAGGTTCAGCAATGACGTGGATTATGCCTCTTCGAGGCGGGAACTGAACCTTTAGGCTATAAAAAATAGCTTTCTAATACTGTCAAAATACTGTACATACTACCCGGAATTGGAAAGTTCACTGGCGGCCACAATGGATAACGGTGGCCACTGGTGGCCACTGTTGGACATTGTATGTCAGTGTTGTCCAGGATAAGATAACACAGTCTGCCGGAAATCACTGAGCTCCTATCTTCTGCCCAGATTTTTTGGCATTGAAGTTTCCGTGCTTACCCTTCTGGGAGGCACAATATACTGTACCATTTCGACCATAAGTTCAGGTGACGGGTGACATGGGGTCGTGAACTGAACCTATTGGGTATAGGTGACGGTGACGGCGGATTTTTATGGCCCAAATAGGCTAAAAAATGTGAAAATTTCTCCTCCGGCAGTTGCCGGATTACCATAAATGGCAATTTTACCGTGATTGCCGAGGAATGAACATCAAAGAAAATGAACATGTGCGGTGACGGGTGACATACTGTGAACCTACGGTCGAAATGGTACAGTATAAGTTAAGCAGGGTCCTTTATAATGCCTTTCATGCTGTCATGTCCGTGGGCACATGCACCGGTTTACGGCTAAGGAAACCAAACCATTGGAATTTGCCTGTATCCCGCTGCTCCAACCATATGTGAAAAATTGTTGATAAGGAGTCCAACGATATCTGTCGTGCACTGTACCAGCATCACCATCTACCAAAAATTTGGTTTTGCTTCGGTTTTGTAGAAAGAAAAAGAAGAAGAAAAAAGAAAAGAAAAGAAAAACCTACATGTGCAAGTCACTGGGATCTACTATCCCTCAAGGGGATTCCAGACATTTAAAAAGATATGCCGGATATCTTCTCGACCATAAATTCTGGGTAAAATCGGAGCACACCATTGGATTCCAATCCATCTTCTTATCAGGTCTACGATTTTACTTCGTGGAAAACGGTCCACTGGTGCTCGAACGGCGTTGTTCTTTCCGGTGTCCGGGTTCCATTATAATATAAAATGTCATATTTTGATTGCCGACCTCACGCCGGCCTCGTTCTGGTCGGAGCACCTTTAAAACTCATGGACAGGCCCTCTTGCATCCAATATACTTGCTGTAGCTTGCATTAGCCTAGGATGCCCTTGGATGTTGAACACGAGAAATTTCTTTTCTGGCTTTTGAACCCATTGGTTTTAGCGGTGGGAGGGGTATCTTTTCGTATACTGAAGAAGTTACAAGCTACCTACAGGCCTGAAATTTCGCAGGGACACTTTTATGATGTGGAAACATCTCCTCAATGTGTCCTTGGGGTAGTATGTCCTTCCAATAACTTAGGTGGCATGAAAAATAGGTAAAGAATCAACATTTTTGAAGTGTGAGTCTGATTATCATGTCAAATGAGGCAAGGATGACTGGGTACGCTGGGCAACTTTGATTGTAAGTTACGAAGGACATCCTAATGAGTGCCCCAAAACAAAGATCTTTGAAATTGGTCCAGAAATGACCGAGAAATCCTTGTTTGTCCGAGTTCTACATTTGTCCAGAGCAGTGATAAGGGATAGTACTGTGAGCCATGGGGCGCCAATGGTTTCCATTGAATCTCAGTTGGTCAGCACTGGTTGAGAACTTAGACAATGCCGGCCGGTGCCGGTCAATCACTGCGTTCAGGCGGCCGCGCAGCAGACCGAGCTAGTACGTCGCCATACGACAGGGCTGTGCCGAGTGATGACGGCAGATTGTGCCGAGGCGCGTCGGCACAGCTCCGTCATATGGCGACGTAGCTCGGCAAGGCCCTTTTACCTCTGCCGCCGGGCTGTCTGAACGCAGTGAATGCCGTTTCCAGCGCCGCGTACATTACGCACCATGGAAACCGGCAGATCACGGATCTGTCATCTGCTGTCGCCCGGCAAATCGGATAACATCCGGCGCGATGTTCCGTGTTGTTCAAGACCTCAAGAATTGACTCTCAGAGCCTCAGTAGGGCAGTGAAATACAATGCCAAAAGGCAGCGGTGTTTCATATTATATCTAACTTGGACTTCTGGTACATAAAATAATTTACCGGTTGCAGAATGGGACTCTTATTGCAATGACTAATATTCAATGACCAATCACTGTTTGTGCTTGTAGCAAAAATGGCGGAAATCCATCTTCTCCAGGGTAGCCAAACCTAAAGGTTCAGCAATTAAACTGGGCTCTAAAGTGTATGTGGACACGAAAGAACTCCGAAGGCGGCGCAGCACGTGACCGTTTAATTTCTTTGTTAGGCAACGCGAAACTTTCGGACAAAAAACACAAAGCTGTCTCACTGTGGAATGGAAACATGATTTCCTGCACTTTCGTAAAAAAAAAGAGTGTAAAACATTTTATTGAGACTAGTTATTGAAAATCTGAGACCACAGGATTGTCCCCCTGGTTAAAAGGAAGCTTTCTGTGGTTTTACTTTTTTTTTCCATCCCGACGGTGCCGACTGACTAGTAGCGTCGGGAAGGCGGTGTCACGCTGTGACTCGCGTGACTCGATGGATGCGTATGTCGCCTATCTTAGCTGTAAACCAGAGTAATGCCGCACAAACATCAACATCATCTGCACTTCCTCCTCCCAGATCCCCATACTCAATCGCTTCTGCAATTGGGTCCACTGCCGCTCCAACCCAGTGGTTCTTGTTCACATCATCACATGAAATATCCCAACAAATTCCGACGCATCTTGAAGGCTGCGACCGAAGCGCTGGAGAAAATGATCCTCTTCGGGATTGTAATCGCGCGGAGACTTCGAATATTGCTTCAAGATCTCTGTGGTAATAGCTGTGGTCATCCCTCGGATTTTTTGATCTGGCGCCGCTTTCCTGATATCGTAAATGATGAGGTCAACCATTTGATCTATCTGCCGACTCGAAAACCAGTCCCGGGATAAGTAACAGGTCAACAAGCTCATCGGATCTTTAGAACTGCGTGGAAGGCCGGTTTTGTTCTGCACTGGGAAGGTTCCCGCGTATACTCCGCAAACTCTCAATGAACGTGACACTTGGGTAACCGTGTGACCGGCGCGTTTCGTGAGTGTTTCGTGTGACTGCCGCGGTCACAGCTCTCCTCCCGCCCATACCACCACCCTCAGTGCTCGACAACCCCCAGCCCGCCCAGAGCGACACTCAACCAAGTCTTCGTAAATGGGACTCTACGTCTTTTGCCGCAAATGCGACTACCAGATCCCCGCCGCACTCCAGTGCCGCGGCACCAACAATCCAGCCCATCGTGACCTATGGTTCCGGACTGTGAGCCTCTCGTATCTTTCTCCTCTCCCTTGTCTCACTATCCATTAGTGTAATAACTGTGGTGATTTCCTCTGGATTCCCCCTCCCTCGCCATCCGACGATCCATACGCAATCAATCCTGGACAAGGTCCTGGCGCCAATGACCCGTTCCCCCGCAATGAGGCCTTTCGCTCACCGAGCCCGGGTCTCCTCGCAATTGACCCGGCTTTACAAGACCATCCATCCGGCCCTTCAATCCCTAGTGCTGTTCCACCCACCGATCTCTCAAAACGAAGTTGCTCGCGCCGAAACTGCAAGCGGCTGGCGAACGCGAAGAACTGCACCCACGCCATGTGCAAGCAGTGCTGCCAAGAACGTAACGGCGACTGCGCCTATGGACCGCACCGTTCCTCGACTCCCACGAACGCCGCAAATGGAAATCCTTCCGCGCTGTCCCGCCCGCCCGCTGTCATCCCATCTACTTCAACCTCGGCTTCATCACTCTCCATCGACGGTACTACTGCCCCATCACCGAGCCCCAAGATCTATCGTAAACCCATGGACGACGCTTGGGCCTCGCAATACAAAGAAGGTTTATCTGCGCAACAGAGGAGGAAGGAGGCGGAAGACCAGAAGCGCCTCGATGTACGTCGAGTCCAAAATGAAGTTTGTTTCTGTTACTTTTCGGAGGTGCGTCCTTTCATTATCTGTTCTGCGATACTTAGGATGGCAAGGAACCCGAGCATCTACGCGATCAAGATGTCCCTCGTCACCCTTATTACAATCTCTCCGAAAGCGCCGGCATGCTGCGCAAGATGAAACTCGATCGCGAAGACGAAGTAGGCATCTACAATTTCGCAGGTCGCATGTGGTGCCGGGAGGATGTCAACACGACGCTGCGGCTGGTGCCTGGCCAGACTATCCTCATCAAACGTCTCGATGTTACCAACTGCAACCGAATCGACGAGATGATTTCTCTCCATGGGCCATCTGGGAAATTGGGTAAAACCAAGCGCAAACCAGACCACGAACGCGAACCTTCGGGCCGGGTAGTACAAGCCCCGCGAACGACTCGGAACCACCCCCGTCCAGTGCGTTCACTGACTTCTAGTCCCGATATCATTGTCTCGTCATCACGAACGACTCGGGACAACGCTCGCCCACCACATTCACGCGCTTCTAGCCCCGATATCATTCTTTCGTCACCCTCTTCGTTCCCATCCCCATCCAATCTTCTCTCCCTGTCTTCACACCGCTCTTCCTCCTCTTCGCAATATGTTGATCTAACAGAGTCCCCTCCGGCATCACCTCAATCTCGTCCGCATTCTAGGAGCCTCGCTGTTGTCATCAAAACGGAAACGGACGTCCTGGACTCTGCCGATGATCTCTGGAAAGTTGGTCGCGTTCTAGTCCCTTCCGGGTTCGGCACCTGGCCTGCTGGAATCGCAACGCGCGATATGGCCTGGGCCTTCGGCCGAATTTCCTCTGGCGGCCGCAGCTCCGATAGTGACGTGAAATCTAGGTTCAACCGTGTTTTCCCGGGTGTACCGTACAAAAAGCAAACATATTGTCGCCAACTCCAATTCTGGCGCGATTCATCGCAGTTGGAGCGAGATATGGCATCCAAATTGCCGCGCGATGACGGAACTGGGCGCTGGACGACGTGGCGGCAACGTTGCTCGGGGATGACGAAGTTCAAGAACAAGAAAAAGGCTAAGCAGGAGGAAATTTAATCGTTCATATCGTTCGACGAACATCTCGATTTGTTGGATTTATTCCTTCGTACATTGTATTTCAAAATATCCATTGACTGGTGTTTCTCGTGAGGTTCATTGTCGCAAAAAAAAACAAAATTGATCAACCAAGACTATGAACTATGGTAAGATACATCAGGGCGAATGGCGGGGCAACATCCATCCTTATTTAGCTTGTCGATAGTCAGTCTGTTCTTCCGCATGATCATCTCGTCGAGAAAATAATTAAACTTTGTCACTCCCATCTCACGCAGAATAGCATGATACCCGCCAAGCCAAACATTAGTCTGTTCGGCCACGGATGAGTTGAAGTACCAGCCGGTACCCTCGGGGCCAATAAGCTCCGGAAACAGAAGCGGGTTGCAATGAAAGGCGCAAGCTACTCCGTCCTTCTTATGTTTGCATTGCCAGTGAAATACGTCGACAGGGAACCCCACGGTCTCGATTAGCGGGTCCCCGAGGCGGTCGAGATGCTTGTACAACGTGCAATTATTATCGTATATGACGATGTCGGGCATAGATCCGTCGGCTCTGAAAACCTTGCGCAACATGTCCTAATCGAAATTACTTGGAGACGGATAGGACGGCAAAAAAAAAACACTTACCGCGGTCTGCGTAACGGGTTCAGAGCCAAAAAAACGTCGCACGAGCGACGATCACTCCACAAGGCCGAACAATGATCTGCTCATTGTGGGTCTTGCGGCGACCAAAGAGTGCGCGAATCCTGCGGTTACCAGAAGGGTCTTTTGATGCAGGACAGGCGGGGTCCGTCGTGCCGTCCGGAAGGTCGAGTTCCTCGAATTCTTCCGCCGTTATTTCAGCCTCAAATGCATTCTCCGGATTAGAAACGCCAGGCCGCGCGACATTGGTTCGAAGTTGAAACATGGCCTTGTCTCGTTTCTTGTGCGTTGTCTCGAGGAGTCGATGGTTGGCGTCGGAGCATGTCATAAATCCGTCGACATGATCTGAAGCTGCTTCGCAACCTTCAACAGCGCAAACACGATTTCGAGCAGCATGATCTGGGCAAAATCGATGTCGATTGTTTGCAAGGGGTACTGGACAGTGGAGGACGCCGCAACAGGGATGTCCTATTGTGATCCCATCAACGACGACAACATGGAGCTTTGCTGCAAAATGGGTTAAAATCCTTCGTCTTGACGGCAAAAAATAACATACTGAGTTTGCTGTCCTCGTCCCACACGCGTAAGCACCTGTTGCAGTAATGACCCCATTCCGGCTGGCCGAAGAGTTGAATACGGCTATTGCGCTCTTGCATTGCGCGAGTAAACCGATCTTTTTGATCCCCAGTGTGAGGAACTCGCAAAGTTGCCGACCTAGCCACATGATCCTCCAGAAGGGTAAGAATGATAAAACCGTCCCAGACGTGCTCCGGGCGCAGCTTGAAACTGGTGTCCATCCAATCCGGATGGTCCGGGAAATGCTCTGGTCGAGAAAGTGAACTGTCGTAGACACGGGCACCGTTCGTGGCGGACGTCCACGAAATCAACATCAGGTTCACGAAAAGATTGAGGACGGTGCGTTCGACATATTGATGCTCGCCGACCTGAATGGCGTCAGGTATCTTGTCGTAATATGTTCGAGTTCCATCTTGAACTACATAATTTGGATAATATCTGGCTTTACAGTCTTTGGGGAAGGTTAATTGGCGATTTTAAAATCAAACGGAATTGACTTGCGCGAACAGGTCAAACGCGTGGTAAATGTGGGGCAGGCACCATCTGAGAGAGTATACAAGACAGTCTTGAATGGGCCATCTTTGTCCCGAAGAAGGCCGACATTGCTGCAGCCTGGAGCAGTGCAATAATGGGTTGGTGGGAATAGCATTCGTGCCGCTGAACACATATCGATTGAAAGATATGTTATATGCACTGGAAATCTCAAGCAGCAGATCATCACTCACAAAGAAGGCCATCGAGCCCATGTCTTCTAAACGCCTCCGCATCCTTCCCCTGCGTTTTACCGTTTTCATCATAGGTCCAAACGAAGCTGCCAAATGCTTTCCAACAGCCATCAAGGTATTCTGCCGGGAGATCGATGGCGCTCCCAAGAAACGAGCGAATGCCTTCGGGAATTTCCTCAGGAACGTCCGCCGCATCATGAGAGGTGGGCTGAGCAGCTAGAATCGTGTCTTTCAAGCGAGCAGCCAAGCGGACAAACTGCATCCCTTTCTCCATACCGATCGTGTCGCAGAGGCCAGGGACAGTGCTGAGTTGCGCATAGATCTCGTTGAAGGTGTCCATGGCAGTGAGTGAATGACGAACGCGTCGGAGCAGAAAAAAATCGTACGTTAATTGACGCGCCGCGCCCACGTGGCCACCCCACGGACTTTAAGAAAGGCGGCCCGGACACTCATAACATCTGCAAACAGTGGTTGTGACATTTGCCTAAGTATACCTAGTCTCCCGTAGTCAGACCAATAATAAGTTTTTTTTTTTTTTTGTGAGTGGTAGAAAAAAACTTGATTATGGTCTGATTTCACTCGCGCATCCGATACTGGAAGCCAAGGTTCGGTAACTGCCGACGCCCAATTAGGAAGGTGTGACCTAATGGGGACTCAAACTTTTGGGAACGCGTCGAGTTCCAGCACCATCGGCGTGCCTCGGACGCGTCGATTCCTTGACATCACCACACAGACACTCACTAAAGGTTGAACAACATGCATTACTGCTCGCAGCTCTCACAGACAACAATTTTAAAAGTCACGTGCCTCCGAAACTCGGCTTCCACTATTGACCCATCAAGTAAATCTAGACTAAAGTATACCAGGTATACAGACCATGCGAAGAAACCATGAATTGTTAATATTTACATCGTATACTCGAGGTACAGTTGTGGACAAGCAAAGTCCACAAATTGCCTGTAGCCTTAACTAGACTTATTCAAGTCCCAATTTCAATTTTGCTGGGACCAGACTGGCCCGAAGAGTTCAAAAAACATGCTCCGAAGTTTTTCCCACGACAAAGTAGCGGCGCCAAAATTTTGGCCAAGATCCACAAAATAGATTTGCAAATAGAGACGATTCGCGAAAAAAGTGTTTATCCTTGTTTAGCATAGCCACAGTGATGGGATCAACGAGACGTCCCAATCCGTGCAATGTGGCCCAATGTGGGAGATGCAAGTGTTCAAGATTGGTATCGCAGCTCCGTTGACCCGTACCGATACTGGTCGTAATGTGTGACAACATTTGAACGATATAATCATCAAACGGATCATAAAATCGTGACATTTGATCGAGGAAAGAACATTTTATTGCGCAAGAACCACTCGATGACTTATTGGTTTTCTTACAGATGCAGATGCAGCTCAACGATCCGCGTCGATTGCGCTATTTTTCATATTTTTCCCACGATATTTAAGGGGCCGCCAAAATTTTGGACCTCCTGGATACTAAATGCGCTTTTCCGAAGGAACGGCTCGACAGAATTACTTAATTTATAGCGCAATCGAGAGCGCTCGACGAGATCTATCGATTGGAACATTCATCTCGGCTAAAAAACTCGACTTTTCTTTTGGTGGACTTTGTTTGTCCACAACTGTATACCGGAAGTAGCCGTAAGTATATGGAAGTATACCAAATATCCCAAAGTCTCTCGCATTTTGTATACCGACCATATACTTCTGGGTTCACGTTCTTTCTGCTGTTTCGACCCTCATCTTCGCCCAGAGCGCCCTACAAAAATTCCAAACCACCAGAAAGTTTCGTACTGAGCAGGGGTACACGAATCTGAACAGCGCAGTTCAAATAGATGGCCTGGGATTTTCCTGGGAATTTGGTGGGGTCGGGAAATCAGGCTTTGAATACCACATTAAGAAGCAGTGAAGCGATGCAGCGGTGTTTGCCAATCTGGTATTCAAACGCTGATTCCCTGGCGCTGCGCTCCCCCGGCAACGGAAAAATCCGAGTCAAATCACCACGCGAGGTATTCGAACGTGACACTGTGAACAGTTAAAGCAGATGCTGGCCAGATTTTATTTCCTTATAAGGAAATAACTCATATTCTCCGAACTTCGGGACAGCTCGAAATTCTTTCTCATGGGAAATTTGGGTGATAGAGTGAATTTATACCATTGGTAGGGCCACTACTTCTATGTACATGCCATAAAAACCGGTCTGCCTCAGGATTCAGTGTCGAGATTCTGCGGGCTGAAGTTGCCGAACAGGCCCTAATATTCGGGCTCGAGCACAACTTTCATAATTTTTTTAGGTGCTGAGATTCAGGGTGGGCGTCCAATACGCCCTCTTGCCAAATTTTGGCAAATTTAACTACATGTATGGATTGTACTAGGGAGAGGACAGTGGGTGAGAGAATTCAACACTGGTGAGCAGTGAAAGGCGAAGAAGAGAGAGGAGCTGCGAATCTCCTGTTACCCCCTCGACCTTTATATTCGCTCGGTGTCCCGGATTCCAGTCGCACCACGCGGGGCGGTACGCTACTTGCGCCGTGGTGCGCACAAGCAGGAATTACGGCCCACTGCACATGCAGACGGGGCGATCCACTCGCGCGGAGCGTTACGCTGCGTGTACCGTGGAGAGCACAGCAGGAAGTACGGCAGCCCCCCATAGAGCTCAGGGCGCTTCACCCCAGCATGGGAAGGGTGCGAATATCCTCGGGATGACCAACATAGCGCGCCCGTTAGACTTGAGTAAATAATATTTAAACCCGATTAACTCCGAAACAAATCGGGCGGCAGGGCGAACAATGTTTGCTTGACACGGAAATTGGTCGAAAAGCCGCCAACGCTATTCCTGCTGTAGGACAAATTCCACAATTCTTTTTAGGTGCTGAGATTTAGGGTGGGCGTCCAATACGCCCTCTCGCTAACTTTTAGCAAATTTAACCCAGAAAGAATCGGGCGGGCCGGGCGAACAATGTGTGCTTGACACGGAAATCGGGGGAAACGCCGCCAACGCTATTAATATTCGTGCTGGAGGACAAATTCCACAATTATTTTTAGGTGCTGAGATTCAGGGTGGGCGTCCAATACGCCCTCTCGCCAAATTTTAGCAAATTTAACCCAGAAACAATGGGGCGGCAAGGCGAACAATGTTTGCTTGACACGGAAATTGTTCGAAACGCCGCCAACGCTGTTCCTGCTCTAGGAGAAATTCCACAATTCTTTTTAGGTGCTGAGATCCTGGGTGGGCGTCCAATACGCGTCTCGCCAACTTTCAGCAAATTTAACCCAGAAGCAGTCGGGCGGCAGGACGACCAATGTTTGTTTGACATGGAAATCGGTTGAAAAGCCGCTCACATTGTTCCGAAAACCGATAGGAGTGGGATGCCTGATAAAATCTATCGAGATTCGGAGCCGTTCGGCCGCTTGATACTCATTAGTTTCCCCTGATACAAGTAGCATTAATCAAAAGTAGATATATATATACTCACAGGCTGAATCGAGAGAAATCTCGCGAACACGACCATCAACGTCACGCTCCGGAAGAGAAAATGCGATGGCCGTAATACCAGGCTCGTCATGCAGAGGAATAGACTCAATGTTGTAAAGTGGTTTTTTCCCAGTGGCGGGGTCGGGTTCAGAACTCTGGAATTCTTCAAGAATGACCTTGGCAGATTTGAGCTCGTCGGGATCGCGTTTCCATTCCGCGGAGTTGATCTGCGAGACCATGGAACTGATAACTTTGCGTGTAAATGTTGGGTTTGGGATGATTTTCAAAATCCCGTCCCAGAGCTGATGATTTTCATGAGATAATGCAGAGCAGAGAGGATAAACACCAGTACTCACCTGCGACATAGGTAGCTTATGATTTGTCTGCACGTACTCAATGAATGATGTGGGGAGGCACGTTGATTGAATAATAGGGGACATGATCATCCTCGTGTGAAATCTTGACCCACGCGACGTCGTCACCGTCCTTTACGGTGATGTGGAGCCAACCTTTGCACGGAAAAGCCTCCATGGCTAATTTGTCGCATGGTTTTGCGTCTTCGCGTTGTTGGTTCTTCTGAGCGTGTTGCCGAGATGATGTCTGAGCCCAATGATATTCGAAGCGCATTGCATCTGCCCGCTTGTGGTCATGTTTTCTGGGATAGCTGTTAAAAACATCAGTGTTCAATAATGGAACACTGCTTAGTCCACGCACACGAAACGGTAGCTTCTACGATTCCAACGTCTTGACCCCGAAATAGAAGAGATATTGACGCGCGCCTCGAGCTGGACTCTTCAGCCCGTAGATTTAGTTGGTTCACGACGATTTTTCGATCTTCTATTCGTATGTTGAAATGATTCTTATGCTATCCGTGGCTTCATTTGTTTCATACCGGAGCGAAGGGGAGGTCGTCTTGTATTCCATATTATTCCAAACAAGAAACTGGACTGTACTACGGACTCAAGTGTAGCTCAATTTCCTGACGGCGCAACTTGAGAGCATCCATCATACCAAAAATCTGGTCCTCTTTGTCGAGCAGAATCGTTTTCAGTAGAGCAAGGCCTTCCAAGTCCCGTGACATTGTGTTTTCAAATCCTGACAGTGACAATGTATTAGAGGATGTGACACTTGCATATAGAGCATTTTTCACCAATGAAGAGGAGGCTAACTTCTCGAAGAATACGCTTGATTCCGCCAAGGAGCTCGGTCTGAACTTCACCAACATTGCCTGCGAAGGCAATGCAGGTTCCCGCGTTCAAGGGTTCGAATACCGCGTGAGCGGAGTCTCGGATGAAGGTCATGTTCAGCTTGACATCCAAGTTAGGTCACATGCACAGTGAAAATTCAAGGTCAACTTGCCTCCTGCGCTGAGATGAGTGACAGTTTGAGAGGCAGCGAACGAACGAACCTTCATTCTGCCAAACATGCCTCGTCCTCGTTCCGCTGCAACTAGTCCATATTGGGGAGCCAATTGCTCCTTGATCAATGGCGCCCAAATTCGATTCCCTTGTCGTTGCCGAAGAGCGATCGATCTCTGGACGACATGGGACAGCTCCTTCACAAAAGATTCCACCCCAAGGGACTTGCGGACCGTGTCGACGTTAGTAGAAGACCGAACCTGCAGTGTCTGAATGGAATTGTCCAGATCAACTTTGAGCTCCTATTTACAATTCAGCCGCTGGCCACTTTTCAGAAAAAATTCCAAAACCTGGAAGAAAACAGAAAGAAGGGCTGGGATCTCCACGTTCACGCCCAGATGCCACTGAGTCTGCACAGAGGGCAAGATCGGGGCCGTGAGATCTGCATTTAGATCGGTAGGGCCGTATTCTCCCTCGCGACGCATCAGGGCGAGGTATTGATTCCACTTCAACCGGGCAATCTTCTCGAAGACGGTCGGACTCCGTTTCTCGGCCTGATTGTTTTACGGTAAGTTCATACTCACAGATGGGCGTTGATTACGCACGAGGTTGACAGCCTTCACCACTTCCGCCGCAATCCTCTTGAAAATGACGTCGACAGATTGGACCAAGGTGAGCGCTCGATCGGTACAGCGCTGCAGCGGCAACGATCAGTGACAAAATATTGCGAATCGGCTTCCCAACCTTTTCCAAGTCCACGATCTCTTGCTGCGTTTCGGGCCCCACGCTATCTCCGGATGGAGCGTGTGAAGCCCGATTAAGCAGCTGGTACATCATAGAGAGGACATCGATACCGTCCGTTAAGTTGTGAAATTCCCCATTAAGCTGAATATACTCGTGGAGGGCCGGAATAGAAGTCTAACGGACGGGGTTGAGATCTTGCATGGAAATGAAGCAAATCCTTACATCTTCTTTCGACGAAAAGACCAGCGGTGCGGCCGGCAGAAGATGCGACAAGGATCTAGAAAGCAGTGGTTCATTCAGTTCGGAAATGGGGATGAAAACTGGGAGGGATGCGCACAAATAATCACAGCTACCCACACAGAAGATTGGAATGTGTGCGCTACTCTGGTCTTCGGGGAGCTGCGATAATGAACGATATATGTGCTGGCATTTCTCCCGAAGTGCCGATGCGACGGCGTGAGATCGTCGTTGCTGCGGAATGATGAGACAGCCACTCGGAGTAGTGGACGACAGGTATACATACCGCCAACAAATTGTTTCTGAGGAGGATCCGCTGCTCTCGGGCTTGACGCTTCGCGGTAACCTGAAGATATCAGAGATATGTCAATATTGCCCGTGTCAAATGAGTTCATCTGAAAACCTTTTTTCTCCATTCCTCAGCCTTCTCAGGCTTACCGTTCTCGATACGCTTTTTGAGAACCTCGATCTGCGTTGTTAATTTGGTAATGTCCTGGGGGGAAAAATCAGCAGGGAAGACGTGTCACCGTCACTTACTGTCGCCAAATCGATTTCCACACCCTTCTCGTCAAATGGGACCTAGGAAAGTTCTCATGTCGAACATCATAGAACGCGACGGTTTCACATACATCGGTGCCGGTGAGGACCAAAGCAATTGATTTCTCGCCAATTCTACCGTCCACAACAATCTGCGACAGACTGGAGATATGTGAGATGACTGCATCATGTTGTGTGCGGAACGATCGACGCACTGGTTTTGCAGGTACTGGTGAGTATCCTGCGCACTACAGTGAGAACTGAAGGACGTGGGAGGACGAGCGACCTTACTCGATCATCTATAGCCCTGCCGATGGATGTGACTGCCACGGAACAACGAAGTTGAAGTTAAGTAAAACAATGGAATAGAAACCGACCCAGAAACACAGCGCTAGCATCTCGCATGTATTGATTGGCGGCCTTGTTTCGCGCTTAAGAATGCGGCCAGTTCAGCTGACGAGATGGAAGGAATAGAAGGCGCACCGTTGTCAACGTCTCCGTGACCAGGTAAATCGACGAGAGTGATTCCAGTCGAAAGCACTGGAAATGGGCCGCTGATATGCACACTTAATAACAAAATTCAGAATCGGAGGCCAGATATGAGTTATGTCTACAAACCTCTCCACGAGGGGCCAAATGGCACGCCCACCACACGATGAAAGGAATTGTTCCAACTACAAGCAAGGGCTGGATGAGAGTGATCAATAGCGAAACAGACCACCGACTTTCTTTCCGAAGTCTCCGCCATCGGACCCGGAAATGGTTGGCTCCTTGCCCAAGTGATTGCTGACGGCGGGATCTGCTAGCAGAGAGTCGGCGTTCCACACCGTCACATCCAACTGTCGTAAACTGGAGGACTTGTGAAATAGAGTATATGAAGACATCGGGTTCACCCACTGTGGGTATATCTATTCGAAGTGAGCGGAAGAATTCAACAGGGGACGATGATACAGACTTGGTAGAGCTTTTCCCGGGCTTGATAAGCAGGAGAAGTGTCCTCGCTCTCCTCGTCATCGGCTTCCTCTTCGAGCCTGCAAAAAAGGAAGAAAATCCTCCTACACAAAGGAGAAAAAAATCACACACGCATCAGCTACGAGGTGATTCAGTTCCTGAGGTAGCGATTTGTCATAAAGCATGAAGGATAAAGAAGGGCTGCGAATCCCACTATTTTCCACTGTTCAGGAGATTTGTATAAAATTCTGGCGGTGATCTCCCGCCCATCGCCGTATGATATCTCTGTCACGACAGAAGTACAAGCGGCTCCCTGACAAAAGGGTGAGAAACTAACTCGACGGTGGAAACGAACTCAACGAGAAGACAGACAAACCTTGCCAGAGGTGGGAAGCAGCGAGCACTGTAGAAGAGCATTGAGGAGGGTTGACTTGCCACTCTAGATTGCGACGTGAGTGCAATGTGAGGTGACGATGAAGCCAACAAACCCCTGGACGAAGTATCAGAAAAAGTTCAACGGGAAAAATAGGAGCACTGCACCTGTTCTTCCGACTATGGCCACCTTGTAAGGTTTCTGCGAGGCCCTGACACCGAGGAGCTTCATCGTATCTGTCAGATCTTGCCGTCGCTCCGGAGGGAGCTGGACGCTGTCAAACCGCGTCTGTAAGTCCTCGACGACCTCAAGGACCAGTCCTAAAATGTGTAAGATGGAGATAAGCGTGAAATGGAGGACCGTGCCGTAGGCCTCCTCCGCTCCTGTCTTGTCTCGCACCGGTTCGTGAGCGTCGGCTTCATCTTCATCATCTGTCTGTAGTGGGTCACGGGTTAAAAGGAGGAGACAACGAAGTGGTCGTGCAAACCAAGGCTGTAAGGGCGCTAAGAGGACTGAGGCTCCGAGTCGGTGGCATGACGGAATGTGACTGGTCACGTGTGACACTTGCGATGACTGATGCTGTTTCAGACACGTGATTTCACTAGGGATCCGCCGAAGCGCCGAATGCTGAAAAATCGGCTCAAGTCCGTTGATGCATAAGCATAAGCCGTTGATCCGATTTGATCGGACCGGATACGCTCTAATCCTCTGGAAATCTCCTTGGAACACCACAACCATGTCCTAGTAAGATAGAGAGTGTGGAACAGTATCCAGAAGAGCCCTCAATTTTTTTTCGGATTTATGGGGCTACCTGGAAGGCGGGGAATTGTCCCAAAACAGCCTTCGATGGTTGGATGGTCCGCTAATTTTCCCTCAATATCTTCCTCTTGCCTCTCCTGTAGATATTTCATACAGTTGTAGCCTAGAAGTACATGTAATAATCCCGGAAAACTCCAGACCCGTTGTGCGAATCCAGACCTTGGGCGCAATTGTACTGGATACATGAGCTCGAAGCCCAGAACGTGAAAACCCGCAAGATCTCCAGCGAGCAAAATTCAAAGGAAAATTAACCGTTGATTAACGGAAATCATTGTCCCGGCCTCTAATGTTGCTACAGCACCTGCGACAGCAGCTCCATGTATATATATGGGCGATATAGCGCGCAAAAAGTTTTTTTCACAACTTCAAGCAAATTACCCGCAAATAAGGCAACTTCAACCCTAGGCTCGTGACCAGCCTGCCTACTTAGCGGCAATACCTTGTGCTAGCACCTTGCCGGTAGGCAGGCTGGTACTTCTCGGGTGGCGCTATTGAGCTGGGCGCGGAGTTTGAAATTTAAGTGGTTTTTGGCGCCAAGTGAATGACGTCACTCACTTCGGAGATCTCGGGCACTTTGAATTGCTTTGAATTCCCACTCAGTTCGAGCCCGCTTTATGGGTCCCTCAGCCTAAATAATATGAATCTGAAGAGTCGAAAACGAAGGTATGCAATTATGATTCATATTCCCCTTTTTTTGGGCCAAAAAATCTCGAAATTTCAAGTTGAGCTCAGGATGAATTTCTTTCTAAAGATAATACTTAATTTCAAACCCCGCGCCCAGCTCAATTGCGCCACCTGAGAAGTACCAGCCTGCCTACCGGCAAGGTGCTAGCACAAGGTATTGCCGCTAAGTAGGCAGGCTGGTCACAAGCCTACTTCAACCCGGTAACACAACCTTATCGGTCTCTGAAATTCAATCTACAATTTCCAACAAAGACAACTTGCTGGTTATGCAACTTCACAAAACAACAACCTCAACAATGCAGCTATTATCGACACCATACTTTTTGAATGCTTCGGCATCAGTACCCTTCGTTTTACCGTTCTCGTCGTACGACAAATGAAGTTGCCGAACGCCTTCCAGCAGCCATCGATATATTCTATCGGGAGCTCAATGGCACTGCCAAGAAATGCGCGGATAGACTCGGAGATTAGGTCTGGTGCCTCTTCTGCTTCGTGAGAGGGCGGCTGAGCTGTGAGGAAGGAGTCTTTTAGCTGAGCCGCTAGTCGCACAAATGCCATGGCTTTCTCAATGCCGATAGTGTCGCATAGACTGGGGATGGCGTTGAGAGTCGCGTAGATCTCATTGAAAATGTCCATTGTGTTGGTATAGCCGAGGACGCAGGAAGTGAAGGGTGGGGGGGGGTATATTATACTCGCGTGGTCCACAGCCTGAACTATGAGTTTACCGAAGACAAAGATGCACCCCTTAAGTTCATTCGCCAGATGTTCACCCAGGGCTGGGACCTGTGACCCATATTTTCTTAGTTCATTAGTTCAATTATTCAGCTGGCATAGAAGGTGCAACAGGAATGATACACCACTCCGCGAGGCGTTCACAAGATCAGCAAATGATTCCACAGCGAAAACACCGACTATTCTCGTTAAAATCTGGTTCAATTCAGTCCTTTGGCACCAGAATGATGAAGAAAAATTAGAAAAGAATAAAGTGCGTGATTTCAATTGAACCACAACTTTCAAATCTCGGATCAGTCCAAAGACGAGGGCCAGGAGAAATTTTTGAATTTTTAGGCTATTTGGTGAGCAAAGTGGTCACTATGTTCAGACCCCTCGGTGACCTGTGACCCTGAAAAAATAGGTTCAGTTCAGTGGCGGCTGTGACCTGTGACTAAACCTACGGTCGAAATGGTACAGTACTCGCGCGAACATCCCCCGGATCTTCGCCGAGTATCGTGCGATGTGTCATTCATGGGGCCCCTGGCCAGCTTAGAGGTTCAGTCCCAGTGAGAATCCCTTCTGCTGGGATACGCCCAGATCTTTGAAATTTGCCCAAACTTGAACGAACCTGACCGGACCCAGCGCAGAAATAGGTGTGTTTTAGCGACTTGGCGACATTATTTACCAATATTTTTCCTCAAAAATTGAAGTACTGGGATCTAGAACAGACAGAAGCTTTTCCTATGCCTCAGAACTCTCAAAAATCTGACCATCACCCGAGTTCGGTGGTCCAGTGAGGCCATGGAAAAATATTGTTCATTCCTTTGGTGTCGCAGTTCGATGCACCATCCATACACAGGGTGAAACCTAACTCAAAGACTTGTTTAGTTTGCGAATGAAGAAGGTAGGTAGGTAGGTACAGTGCACCCAGGCACTTCTCTGATAGCCGCCGGCAGGGCGGAGAAAAAATTTGTAGATTTTCTCGTATTTTTTTTCTGAAACCAGCTCGCCGAGAAATGACGTTTTATGCATTCAGCCCGAATTTTCCCACGGTGTTTCACTTCTCAGGCCAGAAATTTCGGCTCGATACCGGTGTCTGTGGGTGAAAATAATCAAATAAAGAAATAAAGAAATTAAAATATTGCCGGAATCAATCATTGTTTTGACAGTGTTTGTCGAGAGCTTCCGCCCTTGTCCGATCAAAACATGCCAACCATTCGCCGATAGCGAAAACAGTTTTTTTCCCTTCAACAAACATGCACATAATTTCTGAAAATATTACCAGAGACATGAAAAGATGCTAAATGTCTTCAATCTTTTTAAAAGCGGTATCTGGCGAGGGGAGAGTATTCTGCAGACTTTTCTAACAATCCGGCTAGATACTGACTGACTTTGAAAGGCATGATCCGAGATCCGGCATCCCGCTGATACCAATCACATCCTCATATCTCCCTCATTTCTCGACGGAATCTCTCGATACAAAGCCCTTCTTTGCTCACAGTATTCTCCAAAGAGGCATACAAGAGTGTGTACACAAAAATTAACTAGAAATAACCTCTGCCGCCTGTTTTGGAAGAGCTTAAGTACTATACCGTCTGATCTTGTGCCTTGCACGAGGAGCACACGAGTCGCGCTTTTCTGCGTTCTTGAGTCTTCTCGTGCTATCTCACAGAGATGTGATGAATGTGTTTTCATCCTTCTACAGAATTTGACAATCTACCAGGGTGCTTCAAAACAAGGCTTATCTGGATAATCCGCTTGCCTTGTAGGAGATATTGTCATACATTTCTGCATGTGAATTCCAGAGTGCAACTGCATCATCCGCATTGTGAGCCGAGGATCCGGACAAACTAGCAGCAAATGAAGGCATTGCCATCAACTCGCGGAAGAGTTCGCGTTCGGCCGAATTGTGGATAGGGAGGACAGCTTTCCGTGTTCCTTGCACAGATGCGAGATATCGATGCTGCTGTTTTCGCGGCCAGAATTCGGGATTAAATGAAGCCATTGCCGATGCCGCGCGTATATCATCGGGAATGGGGAGGACCCCAGAGACCTCGTTTGTCGGAAGATAGAGATTTCCATTAACCCAGCCTGTAAGTAATGTTGGATTGATGAGACGATCTTCGCTGGCGAGGGTTGATAGAAGCTCTTGGATCTCATTTGTAATCCAGATGCTGTAGTGCCCGCAGTAACGCTTGCCTGTGCGATTAAACACACCAACCTGGAGAAGATTCGAATACAGGCTATGCTCCAAAAAAAAGTGATTACTTACAACAAGGTTGTGGCGAAGGATAAAATCCTTCAGGCTCGCATTTACATGGCGAATACCAGCACCAGAAGTCGGGAGGCGCGAACGTAAATGAGTGTGGACACCGCCTTCAGTTAAATTTGTTCCCCGATTACACCGAAGTAGGGGCAGTCCAAATTTGTCAATCCCGAGCTGATAATAAAGTGCAATGCCAGGTGGGTCAGACAGGTAACCCTTGCGGATAAGGTCTAAGATATTCTTGGCTACAGCCCATGCTGCTGAATTGAACAATGGCAAACCTGTTGTGGCGTCCTTGAGTGGCCCGAATGTATGGAATACCTTCGAGACAACAGGATGTAGTTGCTCTGGTGGAGGAATTATGCGTTTACAGCGCCGCCAAACCCAAGAAGGAGCTCGTCTTAGAATTGACTCCCATGTCTGTGGTGGATTTTGACGGCGACCCCAAGTTTCAATTCGGGCTTTGTCCTGGGGATCCGGGATAAAGATAGCATCACGTAAAGCTCGGGCAAATTCTATGCGCAAGCCATGAATAACCGAGATGTAAAACATGTTGAAAACATGAAATGGGTCCTTCAAAACACGGCTCCGAATGAACGAAAGCCAGACAACGACACCAATCTGCCCAAGGACCCTCTCACCCTCTGCTCGGCTTGCCAGATCCACTTGGTGAGTCCCAACAGCTGCTGTATCTGGTGGAACAGCTGTGTCAATCTCGTCAAGCAGTAATGATCCAAATCCGGAAGGATCAGATTCAAGAGCGCTGACAGCTGTATTCAACTCGGGATCGGGGATGGAAGCTGGTATCGAGGAAGTGGGTGCAAGTGGGGATGGAGAAGTAATCATAGGCAGATTAATGGAGTTTGAGAGGCGAAGATGGCTGCGGATGCAAACAATATTGAACGGTGTGGGCCCAAATGAGGAAAGACTTTGTTTGTGAGTCTTGATAATCGCTGCGGGAACCAGAATCTTTGTAACCTCGATGATGCAGCGCATGCTGGAAACTTTGATGCCAGAATATTCACCATCAATTCCGGTGATTTTCCCGTGAGCGATGAGTCGAGTGCGATCGTCATTTAGAAGTAGTACAGGTGTTCCAAGTTGGATAGGCTCGGAAATAGGAGAGGGCAGTGGAATGGTGGACAGCACATCATAGATGCAGAGTGATGCATAAACATCGAGGGCCGCATATTTCACTTGCGACGGGGAGAGGGTATCACTCCCCCATGCCGAGCTAATGCGTTCAGCCACATTTTTATCCAGCCGCTTTCCCAAGACGATAATCTGGTGCTCTGCGTGGCTTGGCCTCAGCCAGCTTCTCATCGAACTGAGCTTGGAGCCAGGTAGGCATTGGTTTGGCTGTTCGTCGAGCTCTTGGCTTGGTTGAAGAGGAGGAGGTAGCCTTGTCAGGTTCCTCTACATCAGATCCCTCCGATTCAGTGTCAGATCCCCCATCATCTTCACCGACACCATCATTCAAAAGCCCGACATACTCCTCCTCCTCTTCCGTGAGATCCAGCTCCGCAGAACCATCAAGCTCATCAATAATTGCATGTTCCGTAAAGGGACCAGATGAATTTGAAACCAGGCCTCCGCTGTGTGCTGTGTGCCTATCTGGAACAATAAACCGCCCGTTCTTCATTGTAAGGACATGAGGGCTGTCAGGATTGAGGGGAGGTGGTACTCCTTTAACAAACTGGGCTCCAAATCAGTATATAACCACAGAAATCGAGGGATATGTACATACAACTTTTCCCATCCGCACTTGGGTTTTGGGCGGAGGCGAGTGCACACGCGGCCGCCCGACCGGATTCTTTGGTGGTTCAGGTGGAAGAGTCCCTTCTAGACGGGCACGTTGTTTACTACCAGTCCCTCGCGGGCGTCCGAGGGGTTTAGGAGTCGGTGCTTCGTCATTGACTGGTTTCTTATTTTTATTCAATGAGCCCTTCGGGCGGCCGGGTTTTCGCTTGATTGGCAGGGGGCTGGGGCTGGGGGATGGTGGGGACGAACTAGGTATGTTATCATTCGACATATTGCTACCAGGGAAAGCTCAGCTCGATTGAAGAGACAAAATGACACGGAAAACACGCACATATTACTAACACTTTGCAGTGCATTCAACGCCGCAATCTCATCTTCTGCAGGACCAGGCACTTCTGAGCTATTTTCTTCGTTGCTCCCGGCATCCATCATGTCGTCCGTGGGCATGAGAATGGGTGCCCGAGATAGATTTAAGTAGGCTCCGCAGGACCACTAGTACTGGAGAGAGGCTGGCACAGAGGAAGAAGATGTAGATGAGGAAAATAGATTGATGCAGAGGTCTCGAGTTCAGAACAGCTGGGCTTGTGGGTGTGGACTGAGCCTGCGAGGCAGCAGCGAGAGTGACAGGATAGCCTCGCGACCGGGACTCGGAAGTGGCTATGCCGGGTTACCGGGCCGTTTTAAACTCCGACGCTATCTAGATACCGGTATCCCCCACCGCCATTAGTAACGAGCCGAGTTCAGCTGCACCTGACAAGTTGAAGGATGTCTCTTTGCTTGAATTTGCCACTCACTGGGACTGGAAAACGGACAAACCCCATAAACGTGGATCCAAAGGTGCAAAGCCCTACTTACATTGTAAATATCTGGCCTCGCTACCGGCCGGACCGCGACAATGAGGAGATGTACGAGAAGTACTGCTATGCTAGGATGCTGTTGCATCATCCTTTTAAAAAGCGGGCAAATCTCTTGGAAAGTCCAGATCTGCCACCGATCTCACCTGATGAACCTGGACGTTACATTAGCTGGGCAGTTGCCTATCAGGCAGAATGCTTGGACAAAAATCATGACCACCCTGATGATACTCTGCCAACCACTGCGGATGTCCCTGATGCTGAGGATGATGAAAGTGACTCTGAGAGCATACAAGGCGAGGATCTCCAGCAGCAGCACTATCAGGCAGAATGGATGCAGGAGGCTGGCCGGGCCCCCAATGAATCTGTCCAGTCAAATCTTGAAAATCTTGGCAAACGAGACATGGATCTGGAATATGACTGGGTTGCACATTCTGCAGACCAGGCAACAGTGAAGGCTGCATCGTCTTGGCTGTCTGATCAGGTCAAGGAGTCACCTAATGATGAGATTCAAACCTTGCCTGAGAGCAACTACAAATCGCTGAAAGGAGAGCAGCGTGAGGTGTTTCTGCAGTTCATGGCCTACTTCAAACGAATGGATGCAGATGAGCTCTTGGGACCTAAACCACCACCACTTCGAATCGATGTGGATGGGACGGCAGGTACAGGAAAATCTTTCCTAATCTGGTGCATTACCACTGCTCTGAGGGAACATTTCAAAATTGACGAGACATCACTTGGTGCAAAGGATCCAACAGTTCGTCTAGCTCCAACTGGGATATCAGCCTTTGGAATTCGTGGCTGGACTGTCAACTTTGGTTTGGGCATTCCAGCTAAGGAAAAGGCGGACTTTAACCAGTTGTCCCGTACTGGGCTCACCCGAGTGCAGACTCGGTGGCAGAATGTCAAACTGCTGATTATGGATGAGAAGTCCATGGTCGGCAGAGCCCAGATGGGCCGTTGTGACAGACGACTGCGCCAGGCTTTTCCCAGTGCTTCCGATGAGATTCTTGGTGGACTACCTGCTCTTGTGTTTGGTGATTTCCGCCAGCTTCCTCCGATCGGTGGTACACCACTGTATTCAACAAAGCCTGCTATTGGACGACGTGCTGGACTTACTTCTGAAGGGCGAACCACCTTTGAGTCCTTCACAAAGTCAGTCACTCTGCAGAAGGTTTTCCGGCAGGAGGGGGATGATCCAGAGCAGATAAAATTCCGAGAAGCTCTTATGCGGCTCCGTGAATACAAGAGCTCTCAGGAAGACCATACCCTCTTCTCTTCACGGTTCTGGGACCAGCTCTCTCCCACTGAACGTGATGAGTTCAATGATACTCTGCATTTGCTTCCTACTAAGGAGGCAGTGAACTTGTTGAACACTCGCCGTCTCAGCTCCCTGGGAAACCCTGTGATTCGTTGTTTGGCAAAACATAATGATCCTGAAGCCAAAAAAGGGTCAGATGAAGATGCTGAGGGCTTGCAGAAGGAGGTTCTTTTGGCTGAGGGTGCTAAAGTCATGATAACACGAAATGTTTGGACCTCTAAAGGTATGTAACTTCTCTCAATGAATTTTGATTTTATTCACTGGTTAATCTCACACATAAGGCTTGGTTGGCACTCGGCCCTCCTCTTCCAAGCCCGGTGTCCTCACCACTCGGCCCGCGTGATAACCTCGCTCATCTCCTCTTCATTCCTGCATCCATTCCAGTCGTCTCGAATGCCCCTCTCCCTACTTCACATCTCGCTGTTTCCTCCTCCCTGCCTCTCACATCTATCGCCCTCGCCCGGTCGCGTCCTTTGAAACACCGGCCGCCACCTCCTAAATTGCAACAACCTATACTGGGTTGGAACCTCGAACTAGGGCTACTGTATTATTGAGGTGTTTGTGGTTATAATTAGATTTATTCAGGTGTTTACACTTGAATTTGTTTGATTTATTTTCACACTTGTTTACATAGACAGTGGTCCATCTGGAGCCCACCGCGAGCGGTTCATTTGAGCTATTTCATCGAAATAGTTGAATGGATCGGAAATCGTTAGTCTCCCGTAGTCAGACTGATAATAAGTTTTTTTTTTTTTGGTGAGTGGTAGAAAAAAACTTGATTATGGTCTGATTTCACTCGCGCATCCGATACTGGAAGCCAAGGTTCGGTAACTGCCGACGCCTAATTAGGAAGGTGTGACCTAATGGGGACTTGAATTTTTGGAGACGCGTTGAATTCCAGTACCCTCGGCCTGCCTCGAACGCGTGGATTTCTCTACATACCTCATAGACCACTCAATAATGGCTGAACAGCATGTGTTACTGCTTGCAGCTAGCAATTTTACAAGTCACGTGTCTCCGAAACTCGGCTTCCACTATTGACCCATCAAGTAAATCTAGACTAGGAAATCGTAGCGAGACGATTAGACAACCGCCCTTTCAGAACTATAAAAGTCTGAGAAGAAGCGAGATTATACCTTGAGCGATCACAGCTTGAGAAGGGTCTAAACCACCATTCTTCCATACGGAACGAGAATAACTCGTGCCAGTACTTCTGTACAACCAGAAGAACCTAGCCTCACAGAGGAGGACGAAGAGTCGGTTGAATCACAGTTTTCAAAACCTGTTCCCCGGCGATCGGCTAGAAAATTAAACGAAGGTCTCGGGACCCCAATTGATCTTCCACCGCTACCTAATAAACGGAAGAAAACTTCTCCCGCTGATAACGCTCGTGCCAAGTCGAAAGACTAGGCTAGATTGTGATCAGAAGCTTACCGGCAAAAACAGTCGGAACTAGAAAGAACGAATGAAGGACCCAGTGTTGCATTAGACTCGGAACCAGAGGATCAACTAGATCTTCTTACACCTATCCAGTTGTTTTCCGGACTTGATTTCATCAATCAGTTTTACAGCCTTTTGCGGAACTTAGGGCGCAGCCGGTTTTTTTTTTTTTTAGTAAGTTTTCGGCAGAATGGCCATCCTGACCTCAATTCTCAACGGATTCCCTTGGTGGTAGGCTCATTCTACTCGTGTTGTAAATGCGGAGGGCATGACATCTTACGATTTTTTCTGAGAACTCCAAAATCATTTATTAGGTCAGATTGGGGTGTTTTGAGCTGTCTGAGAGCAGAATATGCCACAAAGTAGCTGTAGTGCTCGGTTTGACCTAGAATTTTGATACAATGCACTTATGGGTATTACAGAGGCCATTCTGAACCAAGTCGAAGGTCCGTCCTTTCTTCGAATGCACTCGTTGCACAGGTAGGCTAGCGTGTCATTTGGAATTTCGAGAATTTCAGCATATAAAATTGCATCCTCGCCCGACGCGCTATGTAAACCGTGCTTTCGGATCTGGTCCTTCACCCAAGCCATATTGGCCTCGGTCCATTCCGCAGAAAAGCGTCGCTCCTCCGATGAGTCTGCAGTTGTCTCTGGGATCAGCTGAGCAAGGATGCGATTCATCTTGTGCTGCGACGCATCGAAAGAGTCTGGGAGCATTTTTGGGGGATTCAGTCGTTTCTCAAAGACATCTCGAAGGCTCTCCGCCGTCACCGACACAGGGATAGGTGCAGGATCAACAAGTCGTTTGATTTCCTTCCAGAAGACAGCGGCTGATGGAGCGTCTAACAGCTTGTTACGATTTTGCTCTTTGATTTCCCAGAGGCGCTGTCTCCCTCTGTGGCTCGCAGGATACTCCGGGCGTCGTGGCGGCGGAGCAATGTCCGGATTGGCCATGTTCACCTTCTCGATGTCCAGAGGCGGGGCCGTAAATGGAAGCATGGGCGGTGGGATTTGATTATCCAGAGTGGTTGAACGCAGAATTTGCATCCCTTGGTTAGCTAGATCTCTGGTTGCCTTGTATTCATCTGTTAGCTTGCCCTTTTTAATATGGCAGAAGTGAATCGGAGCAGTTCGACATTTGATCCAGTCAATAATTAGCTTGAGTACATCGCCGTTTGGGCATCTCCATCCACACGCATCATTATTGAATGAATAATACTTGATTGAACGGATCGCATATTCGGATCTGGTCGATACAATAAGATTCTTCGTCCGAGGGGCTGACTGGACAGCCAGGAGCGCAATAAGGTCCGCGCGAGCATTATTCTGGTTTCCCCACACGCGTACAGAGCGGTTGAGGGCCGAGTTATGCCCAAAAAATGCAGCAGCTCCCGCAGAGGCCGTATGTTTCCCTGCATTTGTGCAGGCCCCACAGATTGTCACCGTGACTGGGTTGGTAGAGAACAAAACAGGACCGAACAGGGAAAGCGATTTTTTAGATTGATCTTTGCCGGCCTCGATTGTTTCAATAAGGAGTTTGTCAAGTTCCGTTTCATCCGGGAGGACACGTATTTCTCGCTTTCGTTTCCTGGAGAGTATCGAAGGGACTCCGAGGATGGAAGCCTCCACTTCAAGTTCAAGGATCAGAGCAGCGTGATCATATCCTTTCACGCGAGGTTCAACACGGAAAGACTTGCCCTTGGGAAATAACTTCCGGGAGCAGATTGCGTAGTCAATGACCGTCTTGCGGTCGCCTTGAAAAGAGGTGTACTCACCACTATCAGGGCCGAAACATTCAGCTCCGCTAATGAAAACTAGGTCGTAATCATTGCAAAGACGAAAAAGAAATTTCCCGCGACTGGATGCCGGCTTAACATCCTTCGATATGCGGAACGGATCATGAACAGAGGGGGTATTCCCGCTACCGTAAGGTACGGGTTTCTATAGGGCGCCCTAACTTCAGCCACTTGCAGAGCATCACATTTTCATTACAGGGACAAACAAGATTTCGTCATATCGAATGTGTCATTATTTAAAAACACAGCAATAGAGAGTTGTTCGAATAACATCTCGACTCACATTCGGAGCCCTTTATCGTCTGCTGCCTGGCTGTTTTTCTGATGTTTTTTTGGGTCAATATACAGATTGTTAGTGTCCAAATCCGCTGCACTAAATTTGTCATTTTTGTTTTGTAGTTGAACCCTGCCGCACGCGGCCATCAGTTGCCATGGGAACACGACATTCCACGGCCAACTTTGCGTAATCCCCCGAAATGTTGCGTCCGAAATTGCCCGATGTCGCATGAACCCCAACCATGAAAAATGGCTAGCACAGCTTGCCTGCTTGTCACTAACCCCGATGTTGCCCTCTGCTACTTTTTTACAATGTACCACTCTCCTCGTCTGTGGATCCTAGTTCTGAAGCCTCTCCTTTGTCTCTTGACTGGGTTCCTTTGTCTGGGGTCTCGGCTTTTCATTCTGTTGCTCTCGGCACCTTAGCCGTGAATTGAGTCTGTCTGTTCTATGCATATCAAGCTGCATCATCCTGCATGTATGCTTGAAGCTCTCTTATGACTTGGTTCTCGGTCTTGACTTTTTTTTTTTTGTTGACTAACTCTTCCGCATACATCATTCGTCCTTCGGGCACTACTTATAGCGCCCGCAATGCCACAAAGTAAGTACGATAGATGATTCTGAATATTGACATTTTGTAACTATAGCTGAATCAGTCTCTCCGGATTCCGGCGCAGTGCTCCGGGTTCCTTGTGTGGTCCCGATGATGCTCTGCATGCGCAAGATCATACGTTTGAGTGTAAGTGCTCCATTACACTTCATTTGCCCAAAACTGCCCTCTTGAACAGCTCGGCTGCAATCCTGTGTGTGCAGCGCAATTGTCCGTCTACCTCCGCTTCCATACCGTGTTCAATGACTGCCTGGTCTGTGACATCTATGAGTATTATTCGTGATATTTTTGGTCAACATACTGCCCATTCGCGCATCTCTGTATTCCATTCAGATTTGGTGACAATATAAAAATCTCTACAATTACATGCTATTCCAACTGAAGGTTTGAGCTTGACACAGGGTCGATGTGTGCTACTAAACCGCATTGCGACTGGTGCATGTGTTGATTGATTATGCAGTGGATGCTTCGGCCACTCCGTGTTCAGATCGCTCGGCTTGTCGAGCTCTGTATGGTGATTCGACTGTGATCAGCGTCAAGACTAGAATTCAGAGCAGCATTCGACATCTCTGCAGCACAAGCAAATTTTGACCGAAATTTCTCATGTTGCTGCTGCTCTCAATATATTTGTCCCTGGAGTGCGAAATCTGTCATTCAAACTGCGTGCTGCATTGAGAACTCATATTTCTACCCCTGCATCCTCCAACCCGGATCTTCATTCTTCTACATCTGTCACTAATCTTTTCAATTTATTTGAAAGTCATCGGAAGCGTCCTTCTTGCCATTAGTCTCTGCTAGAAAGACACTTCAATACTGGAATCTCGAACCTCAATTGTACTCATCAACAACAAGTCTTCTCCGGAATCTCTTCGCAGTAAGATCACTGAACACTTTTTATCTGAGCATTGTACTCAATTGTCCCGAACACATTTCTCTCTCTACAATGGTGTATCTCTACCGGACTGGGTCAATGTGCGGAATGAATGGCTAGTGAATAATATTGACCCCGAGATCCAAGTCCAGATACTGACTTATTATGGGAGTAAGATTTCTTCCAGTCCTCTGTGCTGTGTGTGATCAAATCTTAACATTGAGCATGAAGACCATGACAGTCTGCGACACCTTCGTTGGAAACTCAGGAGGTGTTAATATATCGTTCAATTGCGCAAGGGCAAAGATACTGAAAAAGGACAGCATGAAAAGCACGAAAAGGTGGTCCAGCACAGGGAACAGCTCGGAGCTGGAGTCGATCCGTCGATCCTGGCCACAACTTGTGCCGCAATTCCTGAAGAATAAAATCCTCCGTCTCTTTCGCAAAGGTGCATTATTTAAGAACTCGATTACAGTAAGTTTCTGTTCTGATCAGAATCTGTTGCCATATTTGGTAGCGGGCCTTGCCGCTCGTCGGCCCTACCAGCTTTATCTGAGCCAGTGCGAGCGTTAAGGTCGCCAAGAAGTAGAATATCATAGCCACCAGCGCGAGCCATAGCCAAAGATGAAGCCAACGCAAGACACGGATCACGCTCGAGATCGCCAGCCCAGTTCGTTGTCTCGGGAAGAATGGTTATACACTACAATGTTGCCAAGTTGCAGTGCCATGAAGTCGGGGCCAGAAAGATCTTCACGCCGTTTCGACGGCGCGCGAGCACTATTTATAATGGACGCGACCCCGCCCCACGACTTCGCAAAGTTAGGCTTCGGCCGACGAGTACGAGATAAAATAGAGTAGCCGGCAGGTAGCCTGACTACGTCGTGCTGTTGAGGCCGTAGATGGGTCTCTTGAAAGAAATTTAAATCATACTTGGTTAGTTCTGTTTGCGTCTCGGGGCAGCTCATTTGAAGAAGAAAAGACCCATCTATATTCCAGCTTTTAAGTCGTATTAACAGCATGGGATCAAGAGGGAGGGGAGAAGTGGTGGAAAGGGTATGTATCGACGTTGTCGATGGGTAAGGGATGAATGTAGAAGGTGCGTGAAATGGGGAAATATTAGTAGTAGTGGTATGGGGCGTAGATGAAGAAAATGTGTTATGTACATTAGTACGGAGTAGAGAAGTTTCTGTGATGTAGTTATGTACATTAGAATGGATTAATGGAGTGGGAAAGGGAGCGGAAGGGGACGAATATTGGTGAAGTAAAGGTAAAACAGGTGAGGAAGGAATGGAAACGGCATGAGCTGCCCTTACGCATTTGGGGAAGCGAAAACAGATTCGTACGGCACGACGTGCGATGCATTGAACGCGGTGATAAACCACGACGCGATATCGGCGCTCTCAAAGCATGCGATGATCGTGTGTGGGTCCGGGCCCCGACGCGCACGGTAGTTGCGCATGATGCTGCGCGCCGCAGGGAGCACGGCCTTTATGACCGTAGAGGACTCCCCGCTGATGTTCTTGCCCCAGTTGACCGGCCCAAGTCGTGCCTCCCTGCTGGAGTCGAATGGAGGGAGAGCAGGGGGCGGATTCGGGGCGTTGGCGACCACGGAGACGGGAAGACCGAGAGTGGGAGCGGGGGCAGGAGCGACGAGCGCAGGCGCAGGCGCGACGAAGGAGGGAGGTGCAGGAGCGGCAGCAGGAGTGTGCGCGGGTGCAAAGGAAATGGGCGCAGGGGTGGGTGGGCGTGACGGGGGCGGGCGCGGGCGTAAGTGAAGCGGAGGCGGGCGCAGGAGCATAGGGAACGGGGGCGGGCGCGTGCGCGAAAGGAGCGGGAGCAGGCATGTGTGCGAAAGGACCCCCCACCCATTGACTCTTTGGCTTCTACCGTCACCGGCTACTCGTATCGACCGCGTTTTTAACGCACATCCACGGACGCCGCTGCCTTTTTTCGTCGTGACGTGTCGCTGACACTCACATATGACAAACTCGGCGACGCGACAAAAGAAGAAGGAAGAGCAGAAGTATGTGGCTGACCAGCAGTTACGGTCAAGGAAGACAGAGAAGTTCCAATTGAAGAAGGAGAGGGATCATCAAACGCTCCCCAATACCCATCCCCCATGACTCTCTTCCCAACGACGAGCCCTGCTTCCCCCCGGGCCACCCGGCGGCTAACATGCCGGCCGACATGCGATCGTTTATCTACGATCCTCATGCTTGGGAAGATGACGAGCCACCTGGGAGGTTAGACCCGTGCTGACCCGGACCCTACCTGCGGTATTTAAGGGTATTTACGGGTTAATTTTCCAGGAGGATAGGGTGTAAATAATATGAAGGCATCCTCCTCCAAAATGGTTTCTCTCACTAATATTTTGCGTCAGTGGCTGTGGAGCGCCATCAATTACAGATTGATGGCAGTCCGTGCCTGTTTCGCCTGCTACCAGCATGCCGAAAGGGCTCAAACCAAGTTGTTATCTATTCAATTAATGCAATAGATGTTACTTGAAAGTCCTCCAGTTGTCTCTCAACATGCTTGATTTTTAAAATTGATGCTACCAGTGATACCAGACCCGCGGGTGAACCCTCATGTACCCGTATGAAATCGGGTACGGGTTCATACCCTTACCCGCATGGGGTGCGGGTTACGCGGGTAAGGGTCCGGGTGGAGACTTTCAGACCCGGACCCGTACCCGTGTCCAACACTAAATATTCGCATCAAAGATGACCGGGGTCTGGTGGACGTGCCGCGACGTTGACGCGAAGGCCAGGGAGGTACGTGAGTGGGGGAATACGGTGGAATATGCTGTGAGGGAGCGAAAGCTGTCAACAAATTTAACGAAATTTAACCCAGAAAAACCCTCGCAACAGTCCCAAAAAAGCAATCACTTTGGGGGCAGCTGGCGGCAACAGACACAACAGCCCCAAAAAGGCAATCACCTTGTTCTTCTGGCAGCAACAGACATTCCACATACTTTTTGAAGGTCTCGAATCCAACACCTACGTGTGGCGACACTGTTTCAGTGAGCGACTACCTCCGCCAGGGGGGAATCATCGGCCGAAATGCCGACACCGGCTAGGGGGGGGGGGGGTCCCCCGGGGGGCCTTAAAAAACTTTTTGACCTACATCTCGAAATAGCTTCGGAAATGTTTGGAAAGGCTTTTAAATGATGTTTTTCCATCCCAGAGGGTATCTGGACGTGCAGACTTTGGCTTTGATGGCAAGTTCCCAATCTGGTCTCAATGACGTGTTAGGCTGATCATCGCTTACAGCCCTTTGCGGAACATAGGGCGCGGCCAAATTTTTTCCCATTTTGGGACATTTTTGATCTTTTCGACCTTTTCCCTCACTGCGTGCTCAATTCTGAATGTATCATTCTGGAAACTATATGAGCGGAACCGCAAGGAAATTCTGGAGGTCCTCTCGTGCTTCAATTTTTTTTATTCGGCTTATAAAAAAATGTACTCTAATATAATCATGTTTATATGGAAATCTCCTCCCACAGGGGGAGTTGGGAATATATTGTTTTGGGGTCTCATTAGGGCATATCTACAAGTATTTCTGAGGTCACCTCGTCGCCGGATTTTATCTGTGGGTCCTATACCATGTGAACAATGTAATTGAATCCAACAAAAACACCCACTTCTCAGACACAATGCTCTGGCATATTCTGGTCCCAGGTGAGCGTGATACTCATTGGGTGCTCGTCCTGTGGTGTTTGAAAGAGACTCCACGACTCATATTCGTTATCCAAGTCCCCGTTCCCGTAGGCAACACGATTCAATATGCCCGTATTTCCATTTGGGCCTAGCCTCCAAAGGGATTGTCGGGGGTCCTATGTCAAACCAAGGGAGCGGGTGTATACTTTTTGGATGTCCAAACTTCATATAGATTCCTCAGTAACCATGTGCAGTTTGATTACAGCTGTCTGCAGAACTTAGGGCGCAGCCCGTTTTTTTCTGCTTTTGGTAAGTTTTCACCAGAACAGCTGGTGTGGGCTCAAATCTCAACAGATTCCCTTGGGAATATGCTCATTCGATTCGTGTGGTAGGAACGGAGGGCTTGGCACATTACAATTTTTTCTGAGTACCTCGAAATCATTTACTGGGTTAGATTTGGGTGTTTTTAGCTGTCTGAAAGCAGAACATGCCGCAAAGTAGCTGTAGTGCTCGGATTAACCTAGATTTTTAATATGATGCACTTATGGTGTTCGACTTAAAGTTGAGATTTTTCTGCTAGCGACAGATCTAATTTCCATGATTTTCCATTACCGACCGTACAATTTCCGGTGAATCACAGCACTGTCGTACCTATCACGATTCATTCACTGGCACAGCTGAAAGATTTTTATAGTGTTTTAGGTCTTACCGCCTCCGAGATTCTCTTCTACGCTTCGCGAATCCCTAGCTGACTGCGGGTTCCGTTCTCCACAGGGTTGCGATGACTCGGTGAGAAAAAGAAGCTGAACCGCGATGAACTCATTCAATTCTACTCAGATTTTTTCTCTCCCATCTGCCTTGGTCGTTAGTTACGAGCGGAGCTGGAGTCATTTCATCGTCTGGATTCTCTGTGTTCATCATGTGTAGCAGCAATGTACAACGGGATTTAATGCTCAAATACTGGACTTCAGCATCGAGAGACGTTGATTTTTGGAGATGGTTTGTTAGTTGCTGGTAGACTTCAGAGCGTGAAAGTTTCTTTCGAATACAACACATTGAACAGCGGCCTCAGTTGTCTTTGCCGGAGCGAAGCGAAGGCATATCTTGTCATTCTTTGTCGAGACTGATTGGGCAGAATTGATAGCATTCATGGACATTCGAAGCACAACAAGACTAATTTTGGCGGAGAGGATTTGGGACAGACTTATGATGCTCCTTGGTCAAAATTTGCGGAAGATGTGATCCCTCGTAGGTAGCATCCAGCAGTATGTTGATCTGGCAACGCTGACCGTCTCGTATAGGTCCGATCATTCAGGCCTCCCCTTCCATCACTATTAATTGTGATGGTACCGTGACTTTGCCTCCCATTGATCTCGATACAATCCCATCAGCTAGCCTCCGCCTGGTTTCTGCCGTCAGCCGTGCCGCCCCCCAATTTGTTCCATACACCCGTGGTTCTGTCTAGCGCACCGTGCTCTCGTCGTCGTCGTGTCGTCTCTTCAGTCGCGGTTTTGGGAAGGGTCGTGTCGTTCCTTTTCGTCCCCTCTCCTTCGTTATGCTGGATCCGGCTGCGCTTGCAGATCCCGCGCGGCTGAGACATTCATTACACAGGTACTAGGCTAACTATTTAAACGAAAGTTAATTCTTCGGTGTATGGGCGCAATGCATACAGAACTCACCCCAACTTGAAGAATGTAAATCAAGTTTCAGATCTGTCTTCGGTGTGTTTAACCCAGGTGCAAAATCTTTTGACCGTCCATCAGGAAAAAAACAGGTAGCTATGGCACTACGGAGCGCTCCAGTAGCACTTCATTGCACTTATAAAGTGCTGTAGCTAAGTGGATTTTTCCTGATGTCGCTCCAATCTTTGATTTTGTGTCGCGACGACACAACTGTCACGTGGTCAACAACTGTCACGTGGTCAACTGACACATCATCTCCTCTGCCCGTCATCCTCTCCCAATGCTCTTGTCCGATGTTCAATGAAGTGGTGCAGACAAAGCAGATGAGATTCATATAGGTCTATGTACTCAATCAACACATGACAACACAACGTATCCTGCGGATTGCATTCCTCCGGTGTGTCAGGTCATGCTTTTCAAAATGCCCGCCATTTGAATGCACCTCTATTGCATCAGGTCATGCTTTTCAAAGTGGCAGCCATTTGAATGCACCTCTATTGTGTCAGGTCATGCTTTTCAAAATTCCAGCCATTTGAATGCACCTCTATTGCGTCAGCTCATGCTTTTCAAAATGGCAGCCCTTTGAAATTTGAATGCACCTCTATTGTGCCAGGTCACGCTTTTCAACATTCCAGCCATTTGAATGCACCTCTATTGCCTCAGGTCATGCTTTTCAAAATACTGTACCACTTTGTATGAGTGAAACGTAACGTGTAACGCTGGAGCTGTTTTGTTTTTTCGTTTCCATTGCAATGCGTAACGGCGGGGTTGTTTCACCAAATTTTTGCGTTACGCCCCCGAACTTTTGGCCAAAGACCTCGAAAATCAAGGGAAGAAAATGGGTTCGTTTCTCTTGTAACGCGTAACGGAAGTAGAATGAGCCTGGCTTTTTTTCTGGGATTGTGGTTCGTGTGCTTGAAACGAGTTCTCTGGGCGTATAACAAATTAACCTCGAGCGAACCGAGTTGTGCAATATTTCCATATTTGGGAGTGTTTTGCTTCGTGTTGCTTCAGAGGTGGAATGAGCATTGATTTTTCCCTGGGATTGTGTTCCTGTGCCTGGAATGAGTTCTCTGGGTGGAGAACACAAAAATTAACTACGGGCAAACCGAGTTGTGCAATATTTCCATATTTGGGAGTATTTTGCTTTGTGTTGCTTCAGAAGTGGAATGAGCATGGATTTTCTCCTGGGATTGTGTTCGTGTGCCTGAAAAGAGTTCTCTGGGTGGACAACACAAAAATTAACCACGGGCAAACCGAGTTGTGCAATATTTCCATATTTGGAAGTATTTTGCTTCGTATTCCTTCAGAAGTGGAATGAGTATGAATTTTTTTGTGGAATTGTATTCGTGTGCTGGAAAGGAGTTCTCTGGGCAGAGAACACAAAAATTAACCACGGGCGAACCGAGTTGTGCAATATTTCCATATTTGGCAGTATTTTGCTTCGTATTCCTTCAAAAGTGGAATGAGCATGAATTTTTTTGTGGAATTGTGTTCGTGTGCCTGAAAGGAGTTCTCTGGGTGCCAAACTAATCCCGGGCGGTAGTAGCAAACAAAAACACTTTGGCTGATAATGAGGGGCCGCTTGCAGCGACAATTCAAACGGTCTCTCGCTCATCATCCCATCGACTATAACGGATGTGTACGCAGCACTGTAGAGGGCTTTAATAGTGTTTATAAATTCCGTGGGGATCCCGAATTGCCTCAGCGCTCGCCACAGGTAGTCATGTTTTTTTTTTTTTTTTATTACAGCCTTTTGCGGAACTTAGGGCGCGGCCAGTTTTTTTTTTGTTTGTAAGTTTTCGGCAGAATGGCTATCCTGACCTCAATTCTCACCGGATTCCCTTGGTGGTAGGCTCATTCTACTCGTGTTGCAATTGCAGAGGGCATGACATCTTACGATTTTTCCTGAGAATCCTGAAATCATTTATTAGGTCAGATTGGGGTGTTTTGAGCTGTCTGAGAGCAGAATATGCCAAAAAGTAGCTGTAGTGCTCGGATTGACCTAGAATTTTGATACAAGGCACCTATGGGTAATTGTGCGTAATGGCATTTCCTCCCTGGACAACTTCCCCGGCATTAACTAGAATCTTCTGGTAGACCCAGCGGATGACTTTGGAATGCTTCTGCAGACTGAACGTCATTATCCCAAACGCTCCAAAAAAAAAAAAAAAAAAAAAAGGTATTCCGGAGGGCAGCAAACACCGGGATAGTGAATGTGACTTGTATTTCAAATTTACTGCTGTTAGGGAAATTCACCCGATATCCTACCTGTTTACATGTATGATAGAGTTGAAATACAAGTCACATTCACTATCCCAGTGTGTTCTGCCCTCCGGAATACCCATAAGTGCACTGTATCAAAATTCTAGGTCAATCCGAGCACTACAGCTACTTTGCGGCATATTCTGCTCTCAGACAGCTCAAAATACCCCAATCTGACCTAATAAATGATTTCGGGGTTCTCAGAAAAAATCGTAAGATGTCATGCCCTCCGCATTTACAACACGAGTAGAATGAGCCTACCACCAAGGGAATCCATTGGGAATTGAGGTCAGGATAGCCATTCTGCCGAAAACTTACTAAAAAAAAAAGAAAAACGGCCGCGCCCTAAGTTCCGCAAAAGGCTGTAATTATTATTTATTTTTATTTAAAAATAGTCATGTTCGATTTTGTCATAGGCTTTCTCTTGGTCAAGTGCTACGATAGCACCATTTTGTTCGGTTGCTTCTGCCAACTCGATTATCCGTTTGGTTAGCCAGATAAGCAAAAGAAAGGCTTTCGTGTTTGTCTTAGCTCTCAGTATTTTATGAAGCGCGTCGTTTGGTCCACTTTTCAGTGCCATCCCATCAAATGATTTCAAATCTTAACCCTTTTGGATTCATCTCCGGATTTTTTGGTTTTTGTTCGGTTCCCTACTGTCCTTGCAGTGTAGGGACCCAGGGGACCTCCTCAGCTTCGAAATAGATGCCTGGGAGGTCTAAAAGTCATGTTATTATGTCCTGGAGACATGCGAGGACTCACCAATTCAGAAAACCAAATGAAAACACCAATAAATGAGGACGTGATACAGCGTACGTAATATGTCAACATTTGCAAAGATTTGTGCCGCCCGCGCAGCGCAGCGTAAGTTCCGTTGCATTCGTCTGCCAGAACATACCACCCCATCTTTTTATATGAAGGTGCCATGTTCTCCGTCGGTAATTACACTTTCATCTTTTTGAATTTTTGTTTTCATTCCAGCATTATTGTATTTCTTACATGCAAAGTATGCAAATTTCTATGATCGCTTTTCTTCGCCTGACCAAAGTGGTGGTAGTATGTGCTAAAATCTTCTCAGAGAAATGATCAAACATGATTTTGAGAGCAACTTTCTAGCCATGCTGAGAAGATTTCTTCATGTACCCAATCAATATATAGTATTCCACGTAGCCCTCTCAACGCGTCTCAATTTTTCGCCGTTTTAGGACCCGGTTGAACGCAGTGACTGGCTCTGGAACTGGATACATATAGTTGTCGCTTCCACGACTGATTCTACGTTCGACGACGTTGAATGTGTCATTTTTATCGCATGCTTTGAGAATATTGACCCGGTGTTCTTGCGATATTCCTGCGCTGTTGCATCTTCTATTGGCTCGGGAACCGTTTTTATCAATTTCCTCCCATGCTTGACGTTACACGGACTTGGTTTGTAAAATACCTTGCAACCGACTGGCGGTATATTTGCAAACATTTCTCACGTAACACCCCAGACGTCCACAAGATCTCATTTATATACCGTCGTTTCCTGAGATCTTTCCACTTCACCACTCTGTCTGGCAATTCCTATCCGGAAATCATCCATACGGCGGCCAGGGAGGTCCTTGTGGAGGCTCACGAATTGCCGGGCGTGGTCGAGACACACCTCACTCTCGATCACGTACCTCTGAGGGACCTGCTGCAATTGTTTCACGCGGCGGTGGTCCTCAACAGCCAGTTCGAAACCCTCTATCTCAAGGGAGTCCTCTGTTAATCGGTTCGCGTGGTGGAGGTCCTCCATTTTCATCGGTTATGGGATTTACACCGGAGCATGATCTGATTCCTGAAACATCACCATTGTATGCCGAATGTGCTGAATTTCGTTCGCCACATTAACCCTGGTTTCCGGACCGGCAGCAGCCCCAGTCGACGAGGCTTCTTTCTAACTGCCGACCACTTCCCATTCCCGGGATCAACCGCCTACAGTCGCAAATTGCGAAGCGAAATGCAACACGGAAGCGAAACGCTACCTTATCCCACCACTTCAGGCCACATTACGAGCTCAAGATTTTAGCACATGAATCTACATTCTATGTAGCCAGATTAGAGAGGTTGCGCAAAGCCGCCTGCGGAGGTGCGCTCTTTTGCTTCCATACAATACTAGAATTGTTGATAGCACCCCCTAGGACCACTGGAGCAAAAATAAAAAAGCCGCATTTAAGAGCTCGTTCGGATGCACAATCGATTGTGGATTGTCGGATTTAGTGCCCAATATAGTAATCGGATTGTGGCTTCATTGTTCGGCAATCTTGGGCAACGTCAGACCGTGGCAACACCATTGATGGTCACAATGGTTGGACAATGGATCTTGAGTTGGATTCTTCAATTTCTTGGTCCGTTGTCGGCAACATATAATCCACCAATATTTTTGCAGGTTCTGTGCTCGAAGCTGGCGGTCTGTGTCGCTCTCTCAAAGTAAGTGGTCGCACTGGGACCATGCAGATGGTTGGGCTAGCCAAAAGAAAAATGGCAGGCGTTGTTTTTGGCAGAAACCGGCACGGGGAAATCAACAAAACGGAGACATTAATAATTACTATAAAACTGTGTTTTTCATCACTTGCCAATAATAACCTCTGATTAGTTGAAATCCACCATAATAGTTGTGAATGATTACAGTAAAATTACGGGGAATAGATTTCGGGGGGGTCTGCTGTCAAGCGGACCAAGGCTCCGAGGGTCCGTCGGAGTACGGTCGGACCATCAACGGTCGCCACGGTCTGACGTTGCCCAAGATTGCCGAACAATGAAGCCACAATCCGATTACTATATTGGGCACTAAATCCGACAATCCACAATCGATTGTGCATCCGAACGAGCTCTAAAGAGGTTGCGCGGCCAAAAGCCGCATGCGGCTGCGCAATGCATCGTGCGGATTTGCACTCATTTGCCTCCAGGCGCCCCCAGAACTATCACCCACTGGATTGCCGCAGGAGAGTTTTGAAAAAGCCGCATGGAAAGACCTTGCGCACCATGCGACTTTTGCGAAACCTCTCTATTACCTAAAAAGAATTGGCTCAAAACCTCCTGTCGAGCCTGCGCTATCCAAGTCTTTCAACCTCATTCATTTGCTGCTGTTTGGCACGCAGATCAATATTATGTAGACACGAGAGGCCTACGGTGAGCTAGGTTCTTGAATGGGTTTTCAAGGTCATAGATGAAGAATATCAATCTCCCAGACGGCCAAGTTCTGTGGCTCCCGTGCACGGGCCTGTTTGCAACTGTTTCGCTTCCGTGTTATTTACTCACATTTGGCCTTTCAGAAAGAACAACCTCGTTCTCTACAATCCCTGCACCAAACCACACAGAACTTTGTCTCAGTAGAAAGCTACTCGCTGCAGAGGCTGCATGGCTTAGCGGTAACCAGCAGTCTTGGTCTCTGAGTAAATCGGAGATCACCGGGCCTCGCGAGATCGAGGGTTCGAACCCCGGTAAAGCCGCATTTAGGAGGGTTCTAGTGGGTATTACCAATCTTGGTCGAGTCCCACACTGTTCGGCATTTGCCGTTCGTGCGTAAAAGCATTCCCGCCGTTGGTTAGGAGCCTAGGAGGTCACATGTTCCTCCGTCCTTTGCGGACCAAAGGGGCTGATCAATTATCAGTTGCCTGAGGTCACAACAAACGCACCACCAAAAAAAAAAAAAAAAGAAAGCTACTCGCTGTCATCACAAGTAACCGTTAATGATGTCATTACTCTGCGACCACGTGAGCACATCTCAATCCCCAACCACCACCCGATGCCCAAGGACATTCCTCGTCGACAACTGGACAGTCCCACGAAAAAACCGCCTCGTTGACGTGTGGGAGGTCTATCACAATATCAGTTGTGTGCATGCCGTGACCTACACATTCCATACTCAACCGGCTGCAACATCATCACCAAGTGCAAGGAGAATAGTTCAACTGCCAACAAGCCCTGCCCCGGACGCCCTCCTATCTTCTGCGCACCAGAGAAAGCCCAGATCGTCGAGATGGCTGTCGAGAATCGCCGTAAACCGTTCGCCGAGATCGGCAACGAGGTCACACCGAATATCAGCGAGTCGACGGTGCGCAGATACATTGAACAGGTGTTGGAGGGTGCTCTCCTACCGTTCTACCGCGAAATGAAGAAACGGAGGTGCAAATTCAAGTTCCAACAGGACCACGCTCCCTCACACCGATCGGCCAAGACCCGCACATGGCTGAAGAAACATTGCATCTCCATTTTCCCCCCCATCCAGCCACTTCCCCCGATGTTTCGCCCATCGAGCCTGTGTGGCCCCTCCTGAAGAAGGGCCTGCGAGCCTACCAGCCCCGCCCCTCCACCTATGGGCAGCTCTGCGCGGTGATCTTGGATGTTTGGTCCCAAATCAGCACTGATGAAATTGATGTCTATATTGACACCAGTGAATCATCTGTATTGAAAGGTCCGGTCGCGGGGAGTACAGCGCAAGAATTTGACGCCCGGCTGTCTGTTCCATCAATGTCCGAATCCGAGATCATTCCCAGTTTAAGAGCCCCAACAAATCGAAATTCCGATAAAATGTCGAGGCCAGCGGCCGCTACAGAAGGAAATTCCGAGAAAACTGTGAGGCAAAAGGCCCCTACAGAGCACAATAATACATAGATATTCGACCCGAAGGTTTGTGTATTCGGCACGACGGCAATGACAGAACATTGCTCTAGAGGAGAGCAGCCCTGGGATTCCATTACGGATAATTTAGCAGGGTGGGAAGTCCATGAAAGCCACAACGAGAAGATCAAAAGTGCGAAAATTTTAGCTAGCTGCATGGGGTGAGAGCGAAACAGAACGGTAAAATGCCTCAGCGGTATATATATCCGAGCTGAAAGAACCGACGGCGTGCATTGATGACCGATCACCAAATATGAAAGTCAAATCAACTAGATACCAACCCCACGGTTCAATTTCACGCCGCAAAAATATACGGCAAGTATCCACACAGCGAATTCCGTACCGAAAGTACGTGAAGGAGTAGGATATTTTCTGGCTGAGAACAACGAGAAAAATAAGAATCTGGGTGCGATTGGATAAAACGCAGGTCTATAGTCAATTTTAGCCAAGTCGTTCGTTGAGAATAAAAGCAAATTCACAGCCAAGGGACCGAAGGAGTGGCAGCACCATGTCCCAATTTATAATAATGAGGAAGAGGACCAAAACCAAGTGGATTTTGCTATGATCTCGGCATCAATTGTTAATGGTGATCCCATCGACGTTGCTGACGCGAAAGGTCGAGCAGACTGGCCACGATGGAAGGAAGCCATGGATAAAGAGATAGAGCAATTGAATAAACTTGGCACCTGGGAACTTGTAAAGTGCCCGGATGACAGAAAGGCAATTGGTTGCAAATGGGTCTTCCGAATCAAATGGGATATGCTGGGAGAAATAGAAAAATACAAGGCTCGACTAGTTGCTATGGGATACACTCAGATCCTAGGCATGGACTACTTCGAAGTATTTGCTCCTGTGGTGCGGCTAGAAACTCTACGGTTGTTACTCGCGATCGGAGCAACACTGGATATGGAAATCCACGTGGTTGATGTGGTTAGCACGTACCTCAACGGGAAGTTGAAGGAGAAGATATACATGAAGCAACCACCATCATATGAGGATGGAACAGGCAGGGTTTGTGAGCTCAAACTCACTTTATATGGTCTGAAGCAATCAGGCAGAGAGTGGAATCAAACTTTGGATAATTCATTCAAAGACTTAAAATTCACTCGGGTGTTCTCAGATCAGTGTGTGTATTGGAGACAGTCACCCGAGGGCCTGTGGTTTGTTGCGGTGCATGTTGATGACATGGCACTGTTTGCTTCGTCGCCGAAGGCCTTAACCCAGATCAAGGGGGAGATTAAACAGAAGTCTGAAATCTCTGACCTTGGAGAAATCAAGCAGATGGTTGGATTAAAGGTCACTAGGGACAGGAAGAAGAAGACTCTCCTGCTGTCGCAGGAACCGTACATTTCTCGGATGCTCGAGAATTTTGGCATGGGAAGTTCTAACCCAGTTCGGATGCCGCTTGACCCGAACATCAAACTTCTACGTGCCGGACCGGATGATCCCGTACTCACTCCCGACAAGAGAAGTGATTACCAGTCGCATATTGGATCACTAATGTGGGCAGCTCTTGGCACACGGCCAGACATTGCATTTGCACTCCAGCACCTGAGTCTAGTCTCGTACACAGCCCCTCATGACATCCCAATTCGGGAACCCTGTCATGAGGGTCTGGGCTGTAACCAGCCAAACAACCGTACATGGAGCTCTTGATTTTGCCATTTTTTGCGGTCTCGTTCGACCAATTATCAACCATTTTGCACAAAACCTTGGAGTAGATTGTTGAGGTATATACCATTAGAACTCCTTTGAATATTTTCAAATTTATCTGTGACCCCATTTCTATCTACTGAAGGCCGCAAAGTTCTGGGGTCCTGGTCGGTGGCTGTGAACGCCGGTCTCTTGAGTGGCGAAAAAGCCGGGGTCCTCGTTTGAGAGCTCCATGTATGGTTGTTTGGCTGGTTACAGCCCAGACCCTCATGACAGGGTTCCCGAATTGGGATGTCATGAGGGGCTGTGTACGAGACTAACCTGAGTCAATTTTCCAGTAATGCCCAGGAATGCAGAGCACAAAGCTTTCCCGGAAAGGACCTGGGACACTAGAAGGAAATCTATAGAGACAGTTCTAACCGAAATTGTGCTGGCTTTCCAACAAACAAGGTCTTGTGAAAATTCGCTTTGAAATAACCCGGGAACTTGTAGATTGAATAAAAATTGTGCGAATGGCGGGACATTCACTGTCTGGTTGAAACCCATGAGGGTGAGTTTTGACATACCTCAATTCCCCACCCTAGCCGATAAATGGGATACCGCATGAGCGCCCTATCTATACCCTTTACAACGCACTCAAAATGAACCCAATTGGCCAGGAATTGAGTGAGAAACATGCATGGAAAGTCGCTCTTTCTTGAAAAATTAGGGGTGGTGTCATTACTTTTGCAAACAGCTGTAAGTGTACATAAAAGTGTTTACCCCCTAAAGGTTCAGCACCCGCCTCGAAGAGGCCCAATCCAAGTCATTTTGTATATGGATAAGTAGAATATAAAAGATATGGCGCTGTCAAGTCATTCTTCGACCAATTTACTATTAATCTGCCGATTCAGAATTTTTATTACAAGGGGTCGTAGAAAGTTATAACTCTTGCAAAGTAGGAACCGACTGTTACTGCCAACCAAACAGGAACACAGCTGCCGGTGATCAATTGACCGATGCCCGTCCCCACCAGTGTCTCAGCGACTGAGCGAGGGCTCTAACCTGCGCTCCTTACCTAAAGTCAAAGAACGATCAATTTTCTGTATAAATCTGCTTCAGGTATGTATCGTCAGTTGCGGTGGTGGGATTAGACCTCGTATCGACGCCCAGTCGTGAATTTCTTCAATGAGTGAGCGCTGTTAGTCCCTTCAAGAAGCAGCTCCGGAGAGCAACGAGCCTATAGCTGTCTGGATTGTCGTGCGGCTTCAATCTTTTCAATATACCAACGAGCGCTGTCATAAAGCAAATTATTGGTGCATCGTTCTTTCCCACACACCCGTTGCACAGATATGCGAGATCCTCGTTCGGAATTCCGAGAAGCTCGGCATATGAAGCATGGTCTTCTCCAGAGGAGCGCTAGCTGTCTAGCGAGTGTTTGCGTATATGATCCTTCAGACGGCCCATATCGTCGATGTCCCATTTTTTGGAAAAGAACCCTTCTGGTGAGTTGTCCTCGGTCTTCTCCGGGAGCAGTTCTGATGCGATTGCATTAATCTTGTGCTGTGCGGAGTCAAATTGTGGAGGAAGAACATCAGGAGGATTGAGCCTTCGCTCAAAGACATCCTTTAGGGCGCGCATGAAACCAATCTGGGTAAAGGCTTTCTGGAATGCGAGCCCCCAGATTACGAGAAGATGGATTTCATCTACCCCGAGAGCGCAGACACGTTCAAAGAAGGCCTCATGCTTAAGCAAGTCTTGAAAGCCCTTTGATATTAGCTGCTCTGGGCCAAGGATAAGCATCGAAATCCCTTCGCGTGCCCTGATCCAGAGATTCTCCCCGCGAAGCCGAGCAGACGCGATTGTGTCAGAATTGATCATCAGCGCGGAGACACCGAGTTTGGCCATGTTCTCCTCCTGCAAGTTGTCAATCTCATGTGCGCTAGAAATACAGTGGCGGCAAAAAAAAAGAATTCATGTAAATTCTGTCATTAGCATTCATGAATTTCATGAGCTTCGGCACTGTTTAGCCCATACCTTACCTGCATCGTTGTCCCACAATAAAATAATTTGTTGGTTTCTGAAAAATCGAGTTTGTGGAATCATCTTGTATACAAAAATGGTCTACAGAGCATGAAAGTAGTCGCAAAAACGATCATAGCAATATATTGGTTTACCTATATTCATTGGGAATTGGGCTCACAATGTGCAGTGCAAAGTGTCCATTTTAAGCATTTTTGGCAGTAAATGGCTCAAAAATACCCAAAATGGTCAACTTGTAGGCATGTAAGGTATGGGTTGAACAGTGGCGAAGCTCATGAAATTCATGAATGCTAATGACAGAATTTTATTTGGACTGATTTGGCCAAGACATGACCCCATACGATGCCGGCAATTCTTTTTTGCCGCCACAAACCCGTAGACTCACCATTTGCTGTTCTATTGAATTCGTGGGGCAACTGACGACAATCGCTGGATCTTTTGGGAACGTCACGCTTGGACATAAGGACGTATTGGCCGCGATGGATATCATGACAATAATGGACAGAAAAAGGAAACCTGTCTTCCCAGACCCAGTCGGAGTAATTGCTACGAGGTCAATTTTGTCGAGGACCTTGCAAATACCATCCATTTGATAGCTGTGCGCCTCAAATGTGGGGAGGGCGGCGAGTAGGATGTTTTGGACCAGTGTAAAGCCTTCTGCTGAGGAAAAAGTGAAGGAATTAACATAGGTTGCACTGCAGAGGAGGAAAACCAGGATGAGAGGGAACCCCGCCATTCCCAGGGTTGACCTCGACGACCGATTAAGACCGAAGATGCCGGTCGGCAAACCCTGGGCTCGCAGAGGCGTTTCCCGGCATCTGGAAGCCTGGGAATGACCGATTTTTCACGATTTCCAACACCTTTCACATTCATTCCTCAAAGGTATGTTGAAGCAACATGCCAAGTATCCTTGCTCACAAACTGGCCATAGTATTCCCAAATGGTATTCTATCGGGCCGGTTTGTAGAGTAAGTTCGCATGTAAGAGCCGCGCGTAGCGAAACAACACCCAGTATTAAGTAACTCAAATGGTATTTTTGAGCTCATGGGGGTAGGATTTACAAGGGATGTCTGACAAGCATTGAAATATTATATCTGTTGCTTATCGGTGAGTCATCCTCTTCGATAATCTCATTCTTCACGGCATCATTCTTCGTTATCTCTCCATGCATCCACAGCTCATTGAGCTCCTCGCAGCGGAAGAGCCACTATCCCCTGGATCGTTTCGGTTTCCAAGGCACACTCTTTATTTGGCCATTACCTTCAAAATGGGCACACATGTTTCCTTCTAAGGGATAGTTGTTCAACTCCAAAAACTCCGATCGCCGTCAGAACCGTTCAGGAAGCACGTACTAGGGGCCATCATCTTGTACATCATTCCGATGTGGTCCTTGTTTCGGGGGTCCGCGCGGCTTTCATGCTACGTTACTCACGGAAACCTCGGGGATGGTGACTCAGTGAGGAACAACAAGAAAAAGAAACTTGAGAGAGCACTTACGACGCTTGAATTGAGCCCACCCCATCTCAATCGGATTCAGCTCGCAATGAAATTTGGGGAGGAAGAGGCAGATGTGGCCCCGCTTTCAATCAAAACCTGCAACAATGGTTTTTCGCCTTTAAGTCAGGCTGGCACTCGAGAGCACGCTGCATGCAGCAATCCACGGTTGAATGCATAAAACGTCATATTTCGGCGAGCTGGTTTCCAAAAAAAAAAACGAGATACAAAGATTTTCTCCGCCCTGCCGGCGGCTATCAGAGAGGTGCATGGGTGCACTGTACAAACAGGATTGGGTAGGAAATGGGTGCAAGCTGCGTAAAAAAAAGAAATATCCATTGAACCCTCCTTATCCAAGGAATCCTACTATACTGTAGCAATAAATACAAAATTCATGAAAGCAATCTGGAGGGAAAACGAGGAAACTACAAGAAACCACTCTCCTGAAGTAGGCGCGCCATTTTCTCGTCCTCGCGCTCCCTTGGTTCCCGCTCCAGACTGATGTTCCAGAAGCGTTCGCTAGACTCCCGGGTGTCGCTGAGGGCATTGATGGATTCCTCAATATACGCCTGGACTGTCGGAATATCGTGGAAGTTGAAAGGAGCCTGCCAACGTTTAATGTCGTTGATGACTTCGGATGCTTTTTGCCGTTTCCAGAAATTAACGAGGTTGCCCTGAAGGTTATCCGGATTGCCATCCTGCATAAACTGCAGAGTCGAAAGAAAAACACCTGTACAAATATTGAGAAACGAAAAACCTAGGTCAAGAGCTCGAATTTACCAATGAACGGTACGCATGGAGGGATAACGGAAGTCATCATCGATCGGTACTTGGTAAAGTTTTTATTGCTGTCAATCGTCATCTCACAAGCATTGAACTGCGCCATGTATCTCTGGTTGACTTGCTCCCACGTCCGCTTGAGCCTGCGGATGGGGGGCGTAGTGAGCCCAGCTGTTATGGCGGCCATGGTCGAGAAATTGTTCAATACCCGACATCGCTGGAACACGTAAGCAGTTATTTCATATTCGACTGATGATGTACCCACGTCTGCAACACTAATCAGATGCTTCACCACTCCAGCCCGCCGGCGTGAATCCTCCTTGCTGAGAACGGATTCTGCAACCCAAAGCGCAATCTGAAGCAGCAATATTGAGCAGCATAAAATTCTCAACACAATAGATAAGTGCCTTGTTACTCGTCTGAATGACAACAGTGATACTGTCAATATTTTGTGTTCTCTACCATCCGCCCCCTTCCTTCAACGTCCAGGAATCCTCCAAACGTCTCACTTCTTAGCATCTACTTTGACAGTTCGGATATCCAACTGTCAGATCCCGAACGTTCCCGGGAGAATGGCTTTTGTCGCCCACCGCGATCCCCAGTTGATGTCGAGATGGAGTTAACGTCAGCGGAGCGGGTGCCCGACCGGGAGTTCGACTGGGAGGTAAGGCCAGCGAGATCACTGTCAGAAGTATCCCCGTCGCCTTCGTTAGGCAGATCGCGGGCATGCTGACCAGTTTTCGTATTCACGTAATATATCTAAGCAAGATTGAGCAGGTGCGTAACTTGTGCGTAACAACACACCTGGCCGTCCGACGTTACTTGCGGCACCCAAAAATCACTAATTTTGGCGTCAAGCCACTGTTCATTCTCCGCCTGTGTTCCCCACATCATTGCGTGGGACATGTCAAGCACCGAGTTGTTATCTGCGGAAATGTCGTTGGTTGGGCGGTCGGGAATGGAGAGCTTGGAGCCGGAGAAAGCGAGTTCAGCCTCCTCGTCGGAAATGGGGGCGACATAGTTGGAAGGGAACCAGCCGCGCTCGTCGCCCAACAGACCATCCCACCATCCGGACGGTTGCTGTGTCAACACCTCTATAATATCATTCTGACGAAAGGAGAGGGCGGAGGCGTCCTGAGCCTCATAGTCGTAGAGAGCACGGCAGAACGAGGTGAACTGTTCGTCGAGCAGGTCCTCGTCCTGTTGTTGGGACTGAAGTTGGGCCGTATTAATTGAATTGTTAGTCCGGCTGGGAGCGAAGGCATGATGCTGGCTGCTGTACATGGGTGCGGCCACAGCAGTCATGTGCAACTAGGTGAGAAAGGCAGAGATTTAAATTAGAAGTCACAAGGGAAACCCCGAATAGGCGATTCCTTTGTCGGAAATATCCCAGACCAAGTTTTGTTGTTGTTGTATGATTGCAGCCAAGACTTCATGACAAGCCGCAATTTTGACCCAGGGCCTTGAAGTTCTAGATTCAGGATTAGGCATGAAAGTACAGTTGGATGGCTCACAATGCATAAGGCTGGTGGATACCCAAACCCTATGCATTATGAGCAATATGCATTACTGGGTCTGTCACATGAGTGTGACATGTGTGACATTTTCGATATTTCAACTTGGGTGTGGAGATTTTGAGTGTCAAATTGACTTGAATCACGTATGATTGTATGTGAGTGCAGCTAGCTGCATAATATTCAAGTTTTGCAGCCTCGATTTTTTTTCCAGCTTACGTAGATACAATACCTGCCATGACATAATCATCTCAAAATGGTGACAGTATGACCAAATGGGCTAAACCTTGCCTAAATGGGTGGATTTTGAGGTCTTTCAGTGAAGACATGCATTTTGAGCCCTAAGAGCTCTCAATTTGGCTCGGAACATCGTATGATTTTGCTCAAAAAATGCATAAATGGGACCCAAAACCTTATGTATTATGCATTGCGAGGAAATTGCATAAAATCCCAGCCTACCAAGTTGGTGGATGCCCAAATCCTATGCAATATGAGCATTATGCATTTTGACCTAATGCATTGTGAGCCATCCAACTGTAGGTATAGTTTGTATGTAAAATTTTCGTTTCAAAAAAATTGGGGTGTCTTATAGCGTGGGAAAAGGAAAACGCAAAATCTGGAGCGAAAATTTCGAAATTTAGTGTACCTATGTAGCCTTCTTCTTGCCCTTTCCCTTGACTAGTACCACCCCTCGTGACATTGCCGCTGCCTTGGCCTTCCACTCCGCTGTTGCATCAACCAATTCAGTTGCACGCACTCCGCGGTGCGACCGGTACAAGGCTGGACGATTATGATTAAATACACCTCCAGGCCGTAATGTACTGTAATCGTAATATAATATTAGCGTTGAGGCGCATATTTAATGGTAAGGGTTATGATAATGTAATGTAATCGTAATTTAATCATATTTAATTGTATTTAATCTGATTTTTTCCTCCACAAAAGTTTTCGGTCTATCTGTGTGTCGTGAACGCTCCCTGAACGTCCTGAACTCTGCCTGAATCCTATCACATTTCACTGGAAGCCATAATCTTCACAGAGGTGACTATACCAAGTCTTACAGGCACCAAACACCAAGAAAAAAAAAACATCTAACAGCTTCAGAGGGGTCCTAGCACTTTAAGCAGACTCCATGAGTTGGAAAGCCACATTTAGTTCACATATCTTGATTCCGCAACATCAAGGTGAATTGAACCAGATCACATGATCATACGCGTTCAATTTTTGTGCAACTACACCACCAGACACTGGTCCATATGAGTCGAGGAAATAGTGGAGGTATCGATTTAGGCCTTCTATATCATACTAAGCCCTATATAGTCTGCAAAACAGAGGTCTTTGTGCACCCAGACTGTATTCATATAATTAACATTACATTCGAGTACTGTACCCCATATTGTAATGTAATCGTAAGATATTGTAATTGAATGGTCGATAATATTAGAGCCTAATATTATCCTCACGCTGTATTTAATCGTAATTTTAGCATTACATTAAATTATAATGGAATGTACTCATAATCGTAAGATATTGTAATTGAATGGTCGATAATATTAGAGCCTAATATTATCCTCACGCTGTATTTAATCGTAATTTTAGCATTACATTAAATTATAATGGAATGTACTCATAATCTTAGCCAGCCTTAGACCGGTACAACTTGACAGCAAACTCGGCAATCGGTCCCGTGGCACCCAGGCGATAGACACTAGCATAGCGATGTGCACGTCGATAGAATCGGCGGAGGGTTGGGAGGGGGCAGAGCCGAAGCCCCTCATCAACGAGGTCCTTGGCTTTTTGCCAAGTTAGAACGCTCCCAGAACCACCGCTTCACCCAAGCCCAGAAATACTCGATAGGATTCATCTCGGGGTGGAACTTGGGCAGAAAATGCCACACCATCCCTGGTGCGACTCCAATGAGCTACAATTTGCGTGAATAAGTAGATTATCAGTCAAAAGTAAAATGAATGGCACCAGCTCGAGTTGAGATTTCTGGCCAGCAAAATCCGGTTGGAGCGAGAGCAAGCGCCGCATGCAGCAATCAACAGGGCGTTCTTCGTTTTCTTCCTCCGTGTCATTGCCGTCTTCACCGTACATCTCGCGCTCCTCATCGGCCGAAGCACCTTCGAGATGAGGTTTGCGAGCCTTGGCGAGTTTGCATCCTTTGCAGTCGCCGATCCACTTCTTACCGTTGGTGTCCTTGGTATATCCCCCGCTCGGCCAAAATCACCTTCATTCCTTTTGGAAGTCCCTCGAATTCTTTGTACGGGTGGTTGGCCGGCAGATTTTTGTTGAAGGTCATCTTTCTGCACTTCACCCCCGTGGCCGTGGGGATTGCTGTCAGGAATTACTGTGTCGCGCATTTCTGGAACCTTCCCACCCGGGTTCACATTCATCTTGGTGACGGTTAAGGCATCTGGGGCGAGACTCCCATGTGCAGATGAATTATCGAAGATCCAGTGAATGATAGCTTTGGGGAACATACGACGAGCAATAAGAATGGCAATGATGAGCTATTGTTCAATTAGAATTGACAAAGAAAAATCAATGCAGGAACAAAGGACTCACCTGCTCAATCATCTGCTGCATGTTCCAATAATCGTCACCCGAGGCCTTGTTATCTGGGTATATGACTGTCGTCGAATCTGTGATTGCTAAACGAAGCTCAGTTGCCATTTTCTCGTTCTCCGCTATCATCTCCGGAGTGAGAGCGAGAAGACCATAGCGTTGACACAAAAATGCGGACACCATGATCAAACGACCACAGCCTTTCGTTTTGAGGACCTGCTGGCCAGGCTTCAGCCAGTATTGGTTATTCTGGTAGTCGTTTGAATGAAAGCTGGCCTCGTCATGCAAAATTTCAATGTGCTCGATCTCATTGTCCAGAAGCTCGGGAAGAACCTCCCGCATGTCGGGCTCGGCATACGTCGCGCGAAGGTGTTCATAGGCATGCAGCTCCGCGAGGAATTCCAGGCCTGCGCCGCTGCTTCACATCCTTACGCTCATGCCCGTCCCAGTAAACACCCTTCTGGTGGCGCTTGCGGCGGTATCCGAGCCTCCAAAGCCATCGCTGACAGTGCCGGATCGAAACGGTCTTCTTTTTGAGTGCGAGCGAGGGAAGTACTATTTGAGACCCCTTACCTGGCCACCTAAGCATTCATCCCTCAATCTCAATCTGTCTGCTGACTCTGCGCGCACCCTACTGTCTCAAAATGAGGGCAGACATCCTACGAAGAGTTCAAGACCACTCCCACCCAAATATCTAAAGATTTGCCCATACAGTGAATTTATTTCGACCGGCAGTTCAACATGGCCAAATAACAGGCTAGTTGGCCACCCAGTCAAATCAAGTCGCGAGGATCCACCGGAAATGTTTAACAAGGATATATAGTGACCATTTGAACATATAATACTCCACGTGCAACCTATATGAGGCGTGTAAATGACTGCTCCTCAGATGGGGGAAAGCCCCGAAACAAGGTCCCTGGAGCAATCACACGTCTTTTAAAAGATGGAACAATACTGTGACCCAAATTAAGACTCACATGGCTTAGAAGGAAGGTCTTAAGCTCATTTACATCCCTAACTCCGTAGTAAAGTCTTCACGGCTCCCCAAAAAATTCCTGACATCGGCCACACCAAAATTGGGTGGGTGGCAGTAAAGCACTACAGTGAGAAGGAAGTTGGACAGATAAAATCCCAACGTACCATCGGAATTGATCCATTGGGCGTCAAAAAGTCTCGGAGGCAATTCCAGAGTGGTAGCCCCATGGTGTCGTCTGATACAACGTCGGCCAGGGGGAGCGACTCAAAAAACGAGCGGTGCATTCATGAGGGCATAGTGGGGAGGATTTTGACTTCTCATTAGTGGGTATGGTGGCAGGTGAATTCCCTGAATCAGGGGAGCAGATCGAGCCCACAAATAGGGCTGCCCACCGTCCCCGTCTTTACGGGTGTGACGGGTGCCGTCAACGGCTGGCCGTCCCGTCCCGTCGAGCCATCGGCAAACAAAATTGACGGGACGGGTGCGGGACGGCGAAATTGCCGTCCGTCCCGTCAAAGTTCGGCCGTTGACGGCCGTCAACGGGTTGGACAATCGATTTGTCCTGTCATTCATGCAATGCAAGCCAAAAGACATATAGTCACTGGTACATTTCCAACTTATAGTTATTCAGTGCCCAAGATTGACTCTGGTGGACATATCCTGGTCAGAGAAATTGTTTCATCATGTTGAATCACTCACGTGAGAAGCCACACTTCCGAAAAGCATGCCATTTGCCTCTTCTCGAACTAGGAACTCGTCGAAAAAATCATGCGAGGGGTTCACAGTAGTTAGGGCCTATTCTTTCCCCTTGTTTCGCTTCTGGATGTGTAATTTGGGGCTTGCCGGTGGTGACCCGCCATTTGACGGTTGACGGTCCCGTCCCGTCTCGAGGTCCGAAACTCGGAAAAGACGGCCCGTCACCGTCTCGGCATCGCAAATTGACGGCCGTCCCCGTTGACGGGACGGTGGGCAGCCCTACCCACAAAGTCCCGGAACGGCCAAGAATTGGCGGAGAGCCAGCTGAGACGAGAAAGCCAAGCCGTGTCGGCTAAGAAATTGATGTTCACACGTTACGGGGCTTGATCCGAGATGTCGTAACTTTGGATTAACTCATCACTCCGGCTCCAAATTCGGTTCAGGCCTTCGTTATAGATCGTACTCCCATCCCCCATTATCCCTGAGAGTGAACAACAAAGTGTCGGCATGCTAGACTCCAAATGGCCAACTAGGTAGGGTGGCCAGGTAGGGGGTCTCAAATAGTAACGTTTCGTTGATATGACGCTGCAGTAATTTTGGATTGCCCTGGAATTAAAAATCAGCAATGACGGGGTAGGTGGGGAACCAAGTGAAAATCAATTACACTGACTCGGAAGAAGTATTGGATCACCTGCTCTATATTTTTGCGTGCTCTCCTATATCACAAAAACACTTGTATTGGACAAAGTCTATACTGCATTGGGGACACCTCAAGGCATCCTATTCAAGACTAAAAAGTTGGGATCAAATGCGCCACCATTAGCGAGAAATTAAGGTAAACACGCGCACATGTGATCCAATTGTTTTTCTGCATTTGGAAAGCATCAAGTTTTTTCTCTCAAATCACAACGATACCGTGTCGCACTGCCTTATAACTGGACATACACCCCCCTCTACAATGCTTCCGACACTTCTGATGCTCAGAAGGTCACTATAATTTCATTAAAGGGTGTGGAGATGGTGAACTGGCAGATTACAGAATAAGAGAAGAATACACCCTCCACGGTTTCTCGAATGGACGCACGGTGTGTTCCAACTCATGATTTTAGCTTCAAAGTATTGTTGAGATCGCACGAGTGACTGAATAAAGTGAAGTTAATAGACTGGGGGCTCACCTGAGAGCTTATATACTGTACAGAATTTATCTAGAGTATTCTACAAGTTGAGAGAACAAGAGAATAGCTGAGTAAGAAATGAGTAAGAAGAATCGGGTAGAACCTCGGGGAGTCGGCGGCTAGGGAAAGCCGAACCGTGGGAAAGTAACAAACAACAACACTCCCCCTCAAGCGAGTCCCTTTTTCTTTTTTTTTTCTTTTTTTTTTTTTTTTTTTTGGAGCGTTTGGGATAATAAAAATCGGTCTGCAGAAGCATTCCAAAAATCATCCCCTGGGTCTACCAGATAAATCTAGTTAATGCCGGGGAAGTTGTCCAGGGAGGAAATGCCATTACGCACAAGTACCATAGTGTGGGACTCCAGCCGTAATAAATTTATCCTATCCCATTTCTTGGATCATTCAATCTCAATGGCTGTATACCCACTAAAACCCCCACTGTGTATGTCCAGTCGTCCGGCAGAGTGTCTTCATTCATTAGTAGACCACTCCATGTTCTTAGGACAAGATCTTTATTTAGTGCAAGATTACCAAATTTCATTTTATTGGTGAGGATTCGATCTCGTCCTAGTGCGGACTTCACAGATTTTAGCCATCTGTTGTGAATCTCAACATCTGTAATGTTACGGTGTGGGTTTTTCAGAACCTTATCATTCCGGATATTCCAGATTGTGTGCCAGGCCGTGGATACCAGAATGGTAAATAACCGCCCCATAGCAGGGATAATTTTCCCATTTGAGTGTTTAAATGTAACAAGGTTACAACCCAAGATCAGTCCCCAGTTGAGGGGGGGCCAATTATATTTCATGCCCCAGAGTTCCTCGGTCAGTCGCCAAATTAATTTTGCCCCTGAAGCATCACATTCTAGCGCAATGTGTTCGAGGTTCTCCGGGACACCACATGTTGGGCAGACTGCAATGGCATCAAGATTGTCAATATGTGTCCAGAAGTCGCCGACTCGGAATATGTTGTGAATTGACTTCCAGAATAATTCACGGTGAAGTCGTCTCAGATTTGTGGATCGTATAGATTTCCAAATCATTTCGTCAGTAGGAGTGTAGTCAGAGACTTCATGCACGGAGCACCGGATACGATCTAAATTGATGAATGTTGCCTTCCTGAACGGTTCTGAGCGTCTGCCCTTGATGATTTTTGTAAAGATTCGCTGTGATCCTTGTGAGATTAGAATACCCGGGCAGTTGAACATCAGATCGATTTGGGTATCAACCTCAAGTGGAGGGTATGAATCAATGCTTGTGGTGACAGGGAAAGTGATTGTTGTCTGTTTGAACTGTGTCCGTGCAACTCGCTCATTTAGAGCTGCAAAGACTGCTTTGAAGAGCAGGAAAGTTGGGTCTAACATATCATTTTCAGATTTTGTTCTGTCTTTAATTAGCATCTTGAGCAAAAAGTCGGATGAAGAGCATAGCAGTAAGGGGACATTGTGTGGGATTTTCTGCAGCACTGTGAGGGTAGCCCCCAATATTCCTGATTTAAAGTTAATTTTTATGGTCGGGTCGTCAAATGCAAGGTGGATAGTTGCATCCTCATTGAGGTCATCTGAAACAATTTTGAATCTTGCTATAATTTGAGGGTCATACTGACCAGCACGGAGGATCTTGATATGTACAAAGGCAGTTACTTGATCAGGGGGTGGCTCCAATGGGAGTTGTCTTCGTGCCGGAATCTCATTCATCGAATCATTCCCAGCAAATATCCGGAAGCCACTTGTGGTGCTGGATAATCTGAAGTTTGGGTCATAGGTCATCGGTTTATCAATTTCTACCTGTCCTTGGTTAGCTTCCAATTCCTCTGCTGTCAGTTTAAGCTCGTCGCAAAGGTCAGCCGTTGAAGCTAACGGATTCCACTTTGGCATAATACAGTCTATCAATATCTGGGCGGTCTCAATGCATTTGCCAGGGTGTACACAATCAAGTTCATTTCGATCTCTGTTGCAAGATGGACATCCACAGTTTTTACGGGCAATGCCACTAATAGGGTTGATTGTGTGTGGCCGTCTTGCCACTGTAGTTCTCCTTGTGGCTATTATAAGGGCGTCTTTAACTGTCCGAACCTCATGTTGGTTTCTGAGGCAAGTTGCTGCATCTCTGAGGCAGGCATTTTTATAAGCTGGCTGGCGGACAGCAGGGTGTTTCCATATTGGCATCTCAAGCTGCACCTCACGGTCAATTGAGAGGGCTGTAAGTTTGAGGTTGAATTCCTGGGCTACAGATATCATACCCTTAAGGTCGTTAGGTATCGTGTTTGACCTGGGGATAGGGAAATGGATATTGTTTATGAAAATGTTGATGATTTGACCTGGCCTAATATTTAGATAGCTTGTCTCCAGGTATTTTCTGAGGATGAAGTCGACAAAATAGCACCACAATGGTCGGTTGTCACCTTGCATGAGGTAGCATTGAAGATTCCAAAGATTGATTGCTTTGTTCCGGGAGGATATATCCAAAATTCCTTTGCCTCCTTGATCAACTGGGAGGATCATTGTCTCCAGTGACACTCTGGCTGTTTTTCCATCCCACAAGAAGGACCGTATCAATTTTTCGAGTGTGTCCTCAATGTCCTTTGGCATCCCTTGCACTCTGGTTAGATACTGTGTTCGACCTCCAATCACCATACTAATGATATGACGCTTCCCTTACAGAGTTGGATGTGTTGCTTGCCAGCGCATAAGATCTGTATTAATTATTTCCGGGACAGAAGGCCATGGTGTTGTATAAGTTATGTTATTTCCGATCCATGCACCTAACATGCGGCAGCTCTCTCCATCGGGCACAATTCGAATAGTCGTGTTGATGTCACCAATGGGGGAGTGATTGTTGATTCGTCTTTCTTCAATGACCTGACGATAAGAGGACCTCCCAAAAGGAAGAAGCACTGTTTTATGCTCATTGAATTTTGAAATGCTCCACAGAGTCTCCATAGAGTCTGTGGATTTCAAGTAGATTGTTGTGTCATCAGCAAAAAGTGATACCACTAGATTTTTATTTGTTCCGGGAATGATTACTCCCTCAATATCAGATTTACGGAGCAGGCATGCCAGTGGCTCAATAGCCAGATTGAATAATAAAGCAGGAGAGAGGGTCGCCCTGTCTAACACCCCTGCTAACGATGTATGGTTCACTGAGTTCACCATTGATCATTACTATAGTTTTGGCGTCAGTGTACAAACTTTTGATTGTCTTGGAAAATTTTGGCGGGAATCGCATGTGGTCTAGAACACGGAGAAGGTAATCAGGGTTAATTCGATCATATGCCTTCTCTTGATCAAGGGCAATAAGTACACCATCTTGTTCTGCAACTTCAGCATAGTTCAGTAGGAATTTCGCTAATTTGACCTGGTCCTCAATTTTCCGCCCTTTCATGAAGCCTGCTTGGTCTGGTTTTATCAATGAAGGGGCAAGATTCATTAATCGAATAGAATAAGCCTTTGCCATAAACTTGTAGTCTGTGTTCAACAGTGTAATCGGCCTGTCGTTGCTGATGAGACCTGTGTCTCCTTTTTTGTACATGGGGCATAACCATCCCATATTGAAGTTGCATCCATCAGCTATTCCAAATTGTTCAATGTCGCGGTACAATTCGGCTACATAGGAAGCCCATGATGTTGAAAGCCCCTGGTTTGTCTTTAGTTTTTTTGTATTCAATATCCATGGCTTTGAAAAATTCGTATCGGATACCATCTAGTCCTGGGGCTTTGCCATTATTGGATAGTTTTAAAGCATTTCGTATATCTTCTTACCGTCGGGCACGTCGGGGATGCACGTGGTCACGTGCGGCGTTGGAACGCGTCGAAGCGTGACATTACCCCCCTCCTAGGATCGTCGTCCCGACGATGATGAATAAGCAGCGATTTAAACCTTGACAGAGGTATCGCGGGTCCATCCTTCATCCCCGTCCACAGGGAATTTAAATAATTCCACTTTCCGGCCCGTCTCAGGATCGAAAAGGAACCTCCTCGGGTAGTCCACCGACTCTTTCTTCGGCTTATACCGGCGTATTAAATAGTCCCAGTGTCCTAAAGGCAACACGGGCAAGTCGCCCGTCGCCGACACCGGCTCCTCCTCGGCAGCCTGCGCTGCAATTTCCTGCCGCATAGGTCCCGCCGCCCGTGCTCTCGCAGCAAACGCCGCCATCTCCGCCTCGGTATCGTCTTCGACGACTTCCTCCTCGGCGATCTCCTCCTTCGGCGGCATAATCCCTGCCGCACGAAGCTTCCTAGCCGTCTCGGCCAGCACCTCCTTGCTGTGTTCCGCAAGGAAGCGGTCCGCCCTGTCCTGGGCGCGTTCTCGGTTCTTCTCGGCAATCCTGCCGAGGTCCTGCTCCTTGGGCGGCATTAACCCCATCGCCCTAAGCTTCGCGGCCCAAGCTGGCTTTTCCGCATCGGCCATCTTGCCGATGTCCAGCCTCGCGTCCATGGCCCTTTTCTCCGACGTTTTCCCCAGCCCATGATCCTTGTTGTATTTCGCCAGGATCTTGGCCGCATGCGTCAAGTGCCGCTTCGGCTCCCACGTCCGCTCCCCGAGCGGGTAGTTCTTCCACTTGACGAGGTATTGATAACCCTGTCCCCGTTTCCGATGGTCGATAATCTCCTCGACCTCGTACTCCGGCGCCCCGGCCACTATCTCCGGTGCCGGTCTCGTCTCCCGCCTGTGCTCCGGCGGCTCATCGTTGTGGCCGAGCTAGCCTTGTCGTTGTGTGTGAACTTGGCCAAAGCGAGCCACTCCGCCCAATCTGACTGTCGATAATTTACGAACACACAGAGATATTTCTCGATCTCCTGGTTCATCCGTTCCGTCTGCCCGTCCGTGATCGGGTGGAACGCCGTGCTCGGGTTCATCTCTATGCCGAGAAGCCGGTTAAGCTCCTGCATGAACCCCGAGACATATCTCGGATCCCGATCCGAAATGATCTTCCTCGGCACCCCGTGGTACCGAATCACCCGATCCCGCGTCAGGCGGGCCATCCCCTCACTCGTGAGCTCCATCGAGGTTGGCTCACAGTGGATCATCTTGGTGTATGTGTCCACCCAGACTTGTATGGCGTTGAAGCCATTAGATTCCGGCAGAGGACCGATAAGATCCTCTGATATGATTTGCCACGGCCCTTCCGTGACCTTGTGCGGGTTCAGCTTTCCTTGCTGATACCGATGCACCCGTGTGCGCTGGCATGCCTCGCACTGCTTTACATAAATGGACACCTGGTTGCCGAGCCTCGGCCACCAATAATTACGTTCGATCATCTCCTGGGTCCGGTTCTCTCCGGGATGGCCCAAGAGGGGGGAATTGTGGTGGAGACCGATGATCTTATCCCGAAGATCCTCGTCTCGTGGTACATAGATTAAGCCATTGTAATATATAATATTGTCTATTTTTTCCCATCCGGGCAACTTCTTTTCTAGTGCCATCTTGACGCTCTTATCTACTTTTTTTGTGTTTTTGATTTTTTCCAAGATCTCGACTTCCGGTCCTTCGATCACTATGTCCTGTGATCGGAAGTACTCCGGCTTGAGAAGCACGACGTTCTTTCCCATGTCGTGATCCGCTCTGCGCGATAACAAGTCCGCCTTCTTGTTCAGCGCGCCCCGCTCGGTGCGATAAGGAGAAGTCAAATTGTGACAACATCGTAATCCATCGCGCCTGGCTCCGATTGACCTTTTGTGGCAGTTTGAAATATTGAAGATTCTTGTGGTCGGTAAGAATCTCAAACTGATGTTTGGTCCCTTTGAGCAATGCGCTCCACTCGTCCAGGGCCAACATAATCGCGAGCATCTCCTTGTCGTATATCTCGTAATTCCTCTCAGTCTCGTTCAGCACATGTGACTGAAACGCGACCGGCCTCCACTCCCCGTTCTGCTCCTGCGACAGTACTGCGCCCGTTGCGCCTTCCGAGGCATCAGCCTCGACTTTGAACTCGCCGTCGTCGGTGGGTATTGCCAACACGGCGTCCTCCGCGATCCGATCCTTAAGCTTCTGGAATGCGACCGCCTGCTCCTCTCCCCAGTGGAAGCCCTCCTTCCCTGTCAGCCATGTGAGCGGCCGCGCAACGTCCGCGTAACCCCGGATGAACCTTCTGTAAAAGTTCGTGAACCCGAGGAACGACTGGACCTGCTTCAGGTTTTTCGGCTCTGGCCACTCCATCACTCCGCGGATCTTGATGGGATCCATCCGCACCGAATTGTGCGAGACGATCACGCCAAGGTATTCCATCTCTGCGCGTTCGAACTCGCACTTTGATGGCTTCAGGAATAGCTTGTTATCCTGAAGAACCTTGAGCACGCGCTTTACGATCGCGCGGTGCTCCTCCAGATCCTCCGTGAAGATCAGGATGTCATTGAGGTACACGATGACCTTCCCTCCGTTGATCTCCTCACGAAGCAGCGCGTTCATCATTGTCTGGAACGTCGCTGGCGAATTGGTGAGTCCGAAGAACATCACGAGCGGCTCGAACAGCCCTCGGTTCGTTCGGAACGCAGCCTTCCACTCGTCTCCCTCCTTGATCCGGACGTTGTTGTAGCCCCACCGGATGTCTAACTTGGTGAAGACCTTGGCGCCTCGGAGCTTGTTGATCAACTCCGAGATCAGCGGAAGAGGATAACGATTCTTGATCGTCATCTCGTTGAGCTTCCGGTAATCCTGCACGGGCCGCAGGGCACCATCTTTCTTCTTCACGAAGAAGAACGCCGAGGCCATCGGTGACTTGGACGGCCGGATCCTCCCGCTCTTCAAGTTCTCCTCCAAGAGCTCTTCAAGCTTCCCCTGCTCCTCCCGAGATAGCGGGTAGATCTTGCAATCCACCGCCTTCGCTCTGGGGACCAATTCAATGGCATGGTCCCACGATCTCTTCTCGGGCAGCGCGTCAAATGACTCCTTCTCGAACACCTTTAGGTACTCATGGTATTGAGAAGGTACGTCGTCTGCCGTACTCTTCGGCTTCTCCTTGCCGGCATCCTCCGCCATCTGCTGCGCCTGTGTGCCCTTGGCGCGCAGATCGATCTGCTCCACGAAGTCGATCAATAAGATCGAATCGCCTTCCTCTATCTCGTCCTCCATCGGGACTCCGTTCCCGACCTCCGTGCCGGACATGTTGCACTCCGGCGGGCATCGTGAGAACACGATCTTCTGCGCCGGCCAGTCCACCTCGGGGTTGTGTTGGAACAACCAATTGTGCCCGATGAAGGCTCGAGCCTTGCTAAGTCCTGTAACCAAGAACTTCTGGCGCTCGACATGGGGTCCGATTTGCATGATCAGCTCAACGTAATGAGTGATCCTGCCCTGCGTATTCTCCGTCCCATCCGCATTCCACGCGATGATCTTCCGATCGAGCTTCTTGAACTCGAATCCCTCCGCTCGGGCGTAATCCCGATCTATGCACGTGGTAGTGCACCCATTGTCAAGAAGCGCCTTGATCGAGCGCGTCTTCCCCGTGTCCAGCGCCGTGAGAGTGATTGGCACTAACATCTCGTTGTGCTTCCGCTCTCGCTGCAGCGCCCGCATCTCCTCCTGGAGCCTGTTCTCCGGCATCCCAAGAGCCCTCTGTGCTAGCCACTTCGCCGCCTCCATCTTGGACAGCCCTGCAGGCGCCCGGATCGGCGTGGCTCCGCACCACTTCTTCCGCTTGTTGTCACAACTAAAGCTCGGTCTCCGTCCAAGGCGCGCAGTGCGACCAAGGATTGGGGGGTGGAGGGTAAGAGGAGCGGTAGAAGAACTGAATAAAAAGTCTAAAGAATACAAGCGACTATCTACTGTATTTATACTGTTTAGAGGTCGCTATAATTACTGACTACAATAACGACTTAAGGTCGTGTATACTACTGAAACAGATCATTCATTAATTATGTGTGTCCGTCGTCCGTATTGTTCGTGTACAATAACCCGTCGTCGTTAGGCGTCGATCACCTTGTTGTGTCGTCGTGTTGTGACGTCATGGGTCCTTCACGTGTGGTTCGCGGTCACGTGGAATAAATAGGGATACACCGTCGGGTACGTCGGGGATGCACGTGGTCACGTGCGGCGTTGGAACGCGTCGAAGCGTGACATTACCCCCCTCCTAGGATCGTCGTCCCGACGATGATAGATAAAAGCGATTTAAACCTCGACAGAGGTATCGCGGGTCCATCCTTCATCCCCATCCACGGGGAATTTAAATAATTCCACTTTCCGGCCCGTCTCAGGGTCGAAAAGGAACCTCCTCGGGTAGTCCGCCGGCTCCTTCTTCGGCTTGTACCGGCGTATTAAATAATACCAGTGTCCTAAAGGCAACACGGGTAAACTGCCCGTCGCCGACACCGGCTCCTCCTCGGCAGCCTGCACTGCAATTTCCTGCGGCATCGGTCCCGCCGCACGTGCTCGGGCGGCAAATGCCGCCATCTCAGCCTCGGTATCGTCTTCGACGACTTCCTCCGTGGCTTTCTCCTCCTTCGGCGGCATAATCCCTGCCGCACGAAGTTTCCTAGCCGTCTCGGCCAGCACCTCCTTGCTGTGTTCCGCAAGGAAGCGGTCCGCCCTGTCCTGGGCGCGTCCTCGGTTCTTCTCGGCAATCCTGCCGACTTCCTGCTCCTTGGGCGGCATTAATCCCATCGCCCTGAGCTTCGCGGCCCAAGCCGCCTTCTCTTCATCGGCCATCTTGCCGATATCCAACCTCGCGTCCACGGCCCTTTTCTTCGACGTTTCCCCCAGCCCGTGATCCTTCTGGTATTTCTCCAGGATCTTGGCCGCGTGCGTCAAGTGCCGTTTCGGCTCCCACGTCCGCTCCCCGAGCGGATAGTTCTTCCACTTGACGAGGTATTGGTAACCCCGTCCCACCTTCCGATGGTCGATAATCTCCTCGACCTCGTACTCCGGTTCCCCGGCCACTATCTCTGGTGCCGGTCTCGTCTCCCGCCTATGCTCCGGCGGCTCCACGTACAGCGTCAGCTTCGACTCGTTGAAGACCGGATGTGACTTGTCCGTCTCCGGCAGCCTAAGCCGCCAAGCCGCTGCGCCGACCTTCTCCAAGACTTCGTACGGCCCGAGCCGCCGATCATCCAGCTTCTTCGTCGGCCGACTAGTGGTGATGTCTCGTCCATCCAACCACACCTTGTCGCCGACCTTGATCTCCGGCGCATCTCTCCTATGCGCATCGTACTGTTTTTTCATGGTTTTCTGGGCTTTCTCGAGCGCCGCTGTGGCCTCGTCACGTATTTTCTTCATCTTTTTCGCAAAATCATCCGCCGCCTCATTCCGCGACTCCACTGCGTTCTCGATCCCTTTCCAAGGGTGATAACCGGTGTTTACATAAAACGGGCTCATCGTTGTGGCCGAGCTAGCCTTGTCGTTGTGTGTGAACTCGGCCAATGCGAGCCATTCCGCCCAATCCGATTGGCGATAATTTACGAACACACGGAGATACTTCTCAATCTCCTGGTTCATCCGCTCCGTCTGCCCGTCCGTGATCGGGTGGAACGCCGTGCTCGGGTTCATCTCTATGCCGAGAAGCCGGTTAAGCTCCCGCATGAACCCCGAGACATATCTCGGATCCCGATCCGAAATAATCTTCCTCGGCACACCGTGGTACCGGATCACCCGATCCCGCGTCAAGCGGGCCATCCCCTCACTCGTGAGCTCCATCGCGGTCGGCTCACAGTGGATCATCTTGGTGTATGTGTCCACCCAGACTTGTATGGCGTTGAAGCCATTAGATACCGGCAGAGGACCGATAAGATCCTCTGATATGATTTGCCACGGCCCTTCCGCGACCTTGTGCGGGTTCAGCTTTCCCTGCTGATACCGTTGCACCCGAGTCCTCTGGCATGCCTCGCACGCCTTCACATATTTAGAAACCTGATTGCCGACTCGCGGCCACCAATAATTACGTTCAATCATCTCCTGGGTCCGGTTCTCTCCGGGATGGCCCAAGAGGGGGGAATCATGATGTAGTCCAATAATCTTATCGCGAAGTTCCTCATCCCGCGGTACGTAAATAAGTCCGTTGTAATATATAATATTGTCTATTTTTTCCCATCCGGGCAACTTCTTTTCTAGCGCCACTTTGACGCTCTTATCTACTTTTTTTGTGTTTTTGATTTTTTCCAGGATCTCGACCTCCGTTCCTTCGATCACTATGTCCTGCGATCGGAAGTACTCCGGCTTGAGAAGCACAACGTTCTCGTTGTCGTTCTTTCCCATGTCGTGATCTGCTCTGCGCGATAACAAATCCGCCTTCTTGTTCAACGCGCCTGCTCGGTGCGATAAGGAGAAGTCGAACTGCGACAACTCCGTAATCCATCTCGCCTGCCTCCGATTGACCTTTTGCGGCAGTTTGAAATATTGGAGATTCTTATGGTCGGTAAAAATCTCAAACTGATGTTTGGTCCCTTTGAGCAATGCGCTCCACTCGTCTAGGGCCAACATAATCGCGAGCATCTCTTTGTCATAGATCTCGTAATTCCGCTCCGTCTCGTTCAGTGTGTGTGACTGAAACGCGACCGGCCTCCACTCCCCGTTCTGCTCCTGCGACAATACTGCGCCCGTTGCGCCTTCCGAGGCATCAGCCTCGACTTTGAACTCGCCGTCGTCGGTGGGTATTGCCAACACGGCGTCTTCCGCGATCCGATCCTTAAGCTTTTGGAACGCTATCGCCTGCTCTTCTCCCCAGTGGAAGCCTTCTTTGCCGGTCAGCCGTGTGAGCGGCCGAGCGACATCGGCGTAGCCCCGGATGAACCTCCTATAGAAGTTCGTGAACCCAAGGAACGACTGAACCTGCTTTAGGTTCTTCGGCTCCGGCCACTCCATCACTCCGCGGATCTTGATGGGATCCATCCGCACCGAGTTGTGCGAGATGATCACGCCAAGGTATTCCATCTCCGTGCGTTCGAACTCGCACTTTGATGGCTTCAGGAATAGCTTGTTATCCTGAAGAACCTTGAGCACGCGCTTTACGATCGCGCGGTGCTCCTCCAGATCCTCCGTGAAGATCAGGATGTCATTGAGGTACACGATGACCTTCCCTCCGTTGATCTCCTCACGAAGCAGCGCGTTCATCATTGTCTGGAACGTCGCTGGCGAATTGGTGAGTCCGAAGAACATCACGAGCGGCTCGAACAGCCCTCGGTTCGTTCGGAACGCAGCCTTCCACTCGTCTCCCTCCTTGATCCGGACGTTGTTGTAGCCCCACCGGATGTCTAACTTGGTGAAGACCTTGGCGCCTCGGAGCTTGTTGATCAACTCCGAGATCAGCGGAAGAGGATAACGATTCTTGATCGTCATCTCGTTGAGCTTCCGGTAATCCTGCACGGGCCGCAGGGCACCATCTTTCTTCTTCACGAAGAAGAACGCCGAGGCCATCGGTGACTTGGACGGCCGGATCCTCCCGCTCTTCAAGTTCTCCTCCAAGAGCTCTTCAAGCTTCCCCTGCTCCTCCCGAGATAGCGGGTAGATCTTGCAATCCACCGCCTTCGCTCTGGGGACCAATTCAATGGCATGGTCCCACGATCTCTTCTCGGGCAGCGCGTCAAATGACTCCTTCTCGAACACCTTTAGGTACTCATGGTATTGAGAAGGTACGTCGTCTGCCGTACTCTTCGGCTTCTCCTTGCCGGCATCCTCCGCCATCTGCTGCGCCTGTGTGCCCTTGGCGCGCAGATCGATCTGCTCCACGAAGTCGATCAATAAGATCGAATCGCCTTCCTCTATCTCGTCCTCCATCGGGACTCCGTTCCCGACCTCCGTGCCGGACATGTTGCACTCCGGCGGGCATCGTGAGAACACGATCTTCTGCGCCGGCCAGTCCACCTCGGGGTTGTGTTGGAACAACCAATTGTGCCCGATGAACACCATTGATGGTCACAATGGTTGGACAATGGATCTTGAGTTGGATTCTTCAATTTCTTGGTCCGTTGTCGGCAACATATAATCCACCAATATTTTTGCAGGTTCTGTGCTCGAAGCTGGCGGTCTGTGTCGCTCTCTCAAAGTAAGTGGTCGCACTGGGACCTTGGGCTAGCCAAAAGAAAAATGGCAGGCGTTGTTTTTGGCAGAAACCGGCACGGGGAAATCAACAAAACGGAGACATTAATAATTACTATAAAACTGTGTTTTTCATCACTTGCCAATAATAACCTCTGATTAGTTGAAATCCACCATAATAGTTGTGAATGATTACAGTAAAATTACGGGGAATAGATTTCGGGGGGGTCTACTGTCAAGCGGACCAAGGCTCCGAGGGTCCGTCGGAGTACGGTCGGACCATCAACGGTCGCCACGGTCTGACGTTGCCCAAGATTGCCGAACAATGAAGCCACAATCCGATTACTATATTGGGCACTAAATCCGACAATCCACAATCGATTGTGCATCCGAACGAGCTCTTACGTTGAGTTGATCATGCAGATCGGACCCCACGTCGAGCGCCAGAAGTTCCTAGTCACAGGACTTGGCAAGGCTCGCGTCTTCATCGGGTACGATTGGTTGTTCCAACACAACCCCGAGGTGGACTGGCGGGCGCAGAAGATCGTGTTCTCACGATGCCCGCCGGACTTGCCGTCGTCGGTGGGTATTGCCAACACGGCGTCCTCCGCGATCCGATCCTTAAGCTTCTGGAACGCGATCACCTGCTCCTCTCCCCAGTGGAAGCCCTCCTTCCCTGTCAGCCGTGTGAGCGGCCGCGCAACGTCCGCGTAACCCCGGATGAACCTTCTGTAAAAGTTCGTGAACCCGAGGAACGACTGGACCTGCTTCAGGTTTTTTGGCTCCGGCCACTCCATCACTCCGCGGATCTTGATGGGATCCATCCGCACCGAGTTGTGCGAGATGATCACGCCAAGGTATTCCATCTCTGCGCGTTCGAACTCGCACTTTGATGGCTTCAGGAATAGTTTGTTATCCTGAAGAACCTTGAGCACGCGTTTTACGATCGCGCGGTGCTCCTCCAGATCCTCCGTGAAGATCAGGATGTCATCGAGGTACACGATGACCTTCCCTCCGTTGATCTCCTCACGGAGCAGCGCGTTCATCATTGTCTGGAACGTCGCTGGCGAATTGGTGAGTCCGAAGAACATCACGAGCGGCTCGAACAGCCCTCGGTTCGTTCGGAACGCAGCCTTCCACTCGTCACCCTCCTTGATCCGGACGTTGTTGTAGCCCCACCGGATGTCCAGCTTGGTGAAGATTTTGGCACCTCGGAGTTTATTGATTAACTCCGATATCAGCGGAAGAGGATAACGATTCTTAATCGTCATCTCGTTGAGCTTCCGGTAATCCTGCACGGGCCGCAGGGCACCATCTTTCTTCTTCACGAAGAAGAACGCCGAGGCCATCGGTGATTTCGACGGCTGGATCCTCCCGCTCGCAAGATTCTCTTCCAAGAACTCTTCGAGCTTCCCCTGCTCCTCCCGGGATAGCGGGTAGATCTTGCAATCCACCGCTTTGGCTCCGGGGACCAATTCAATGGCATGGTCCCACGGTCTCTTCTCGGGCAGCGCGTCAAACGACTCCTTCTCGAACACCTTTAGGTACTCGTGGTATTGAGAAGGTACGTCATCTGCCGTACTCTTCGGCTTCTCCTTGCCGGCATCCTCCGCCATCTGCTGCGCTTGTGTGCCCTTGGCGCGCAGATCGATCTGCTCCGCGAAGTCGACCAGCAAGATCGAATCGCCTTCCTCTATCTCATCCTCCATCGGGACTCCGTTCCCGATCTCCGTGCCGGACATGTTGCACTCCGGCGGGCATCGTGAGAACACGATTTTCTGTGCCCGCCAGTCCACTTCGGGGTTGTGTTGGAACAACCAATCGTACCCGATGAAGACGCGAGCCTTGCCAAGTCCTGTGACTAGGAACTTCTGGCGCTCGACGTGGGGTCCGATTTGCATGATCAGCTCTACGTAATGAGTGATCCTGCCCCGCGTGTTCTCTGTCCCATCCGCATTCCGCGCGATGATCTTCCGATCGAGCTCCTTGAGCTCGAATCCCTCTGCTCGGGCGTAATCCCGATCTATGCACGTGGTAGTGCACCCGTTGTCAAGAAGCGCCTTGATCGAGCGCGTCTTCCCCGGGTCCGGCGCCGTGAGAGTGATTGGCACCAACATTTCGTTGTGCTTCCGCTCTCGCTGCAGCGCCCGCATCTCCTCCTGGAGCCTGTTCTCCGGCATCCCAAGAGCTCTCCGTGCTAGCCACTTCGCCGCTTCCATCTTGGACAGCCCTGCAGGTGCCCGGATCGGCGTGGCTCCTCCCCACTTCTTCTGCTTGTCCTCCTTGGGCGCTTCCTCCCTCGTTTGGGATTGAGCCCTCGCGGCATCGCCGCCCTTTTTGTCCTCACTATTTTTCTCGCTGGTTTGGGTTCCAGGGGCCTTTTTGAATGCTTTCTTAAAATTACTCCACTCCTGATCCTTCTCGTTCTTTTTCCGATTCTTTAAGTTACGCTTCCGATTCCGATTCTCCAGTACACGTATTTTTCTACTATTTTCTGTACTAGCTACGAGGAAATCGTTTATACTCTTTCGTAGACTAGCATTTACATCTGTATATATATCGTCCTCGGGGTCCTGGGTAACTACAGGGTCTATTTTATATATAGCATTCAATTTTGGAGTCTGGGGCGCCGCTTCGGCCTTGAGCGGGGGCCCCTTTAAAAACCCGCCTCTCGGAGAGTGGCGGCGAGGACAGCCAGGTCCTCGTGTGCGTAGTCCTCGGCCTTGATTGACCGGATATTAAATTTATTGGCGCGCGGCGCCGGACAATCCCTCTTCATGTGACCCTCCTGGCCACAGTTGTAGCATTTGAAGACCGGCCGCTTCGGCCCGGTCTTGTCCACATCCATCGGCGCCACCTCTCCCGGCCCGATCTTCTTCATCAAGTGCGGCTGCCCACCGGCAACCGCCGCGTTCCCCTTGACAGCCGGCGCGGTTTTCTGCGCCGGGGTCCAGAACATTCGGCTCCGCTGAGCCGCTCGGAGCTTTTTGCGCTCCTGGTTCCCGTTGATCACCATCAGGCGATCCTTGAACTCTTTGTACTTGTCGGGAACCTGGTTCCCACCCGCGTACACCTGCTCGATCAGCTCCTTGGCGACTAAGTCCTCCAGGAGCTCCACCAGGAATGCGTTGTACCCAGTGGTGGCCGAGTTCGGGCTGTACCCGGCCAATTCTGCATCCAGCTCGAACTGCTGGATAAACTCGACAAACGAGCGGCTTCCCTGCCGCGTCGCCGTCAGGCGCTGGTGCGCCACCTGCGCAAGGTTTTGATCCTTGAACGCGCTCTCCAAATCGGCCATCAGTGCCGAGTGGGTATAGGTGGCGGGAAGTACGCCGGCAGCGGAAAACGTCCGCTTCTTCCAGTTCCGGACCCAGTCCGCCGCGAGGCAGTCCGAGCCGTCCTCGTTCCGGAGGAACGAGATAGTAAAGAACACCTTTTTCTTATCGTTGTCCAATTCATTGTCGTAAGCGGCGATATAGGTGGAGAGGGTGTCGTGGAAATTATTCCACTTGGCTTTGTTGCCGTTGAAGAACGGCGGGGGGTTGGCGAGGATAACTTTGTAATTCGGCATGGCGGGCCGAAGGGGGATGGTGACGGGTAGTGTGGGAAATGGCGGGTTCGGTGGTGTAGGGGGTCGGGGTTCGAATGGGGATAGGGGTGATGGCGGGGAGGCGGATGAAGAAGAAGATGAGGACGAGGTGTCCGATGGGGTATGAGTGTCGCGATACGTTGCGACGGGCCGGCGAGGTTGTTGGGGGAGGGGATGGGTCGATCCGCACTAAGCGGGTGGTGGGTAGGAGGTGGTTTCTTGCGAACGGAACAGTCCCGGGTCTTCTACGACACCCCCGACGACTGCGAGGCGGTCCTTCCCAAAGGTCAGGCCGGCACTCCTGCGACTACCGTAAGGCGTGGGACGGTCTCAACGTTTCCCGTAGCCTGGTGTCTGTCCGTTATAGTGAACCACGTACTATGTCGATCGCACGATTAACCGTTGCGGGCGGGTAGAGGTTGGAAAGGGTAAATGGGTCTTGATGAAGCGGCTGCGCACAACGCGCAGAAAGGGTAAGAGGTAGAGTGGGGAGGAAAGGGAAAGGATAGGGGCGGTAGGAAGGTATGAAGGGTAGACTTTTTATTATGTCACAACTAAAGCTCGGTCTCCGTCCAAGGCGCGCAGTGCGACCAAGGATTGGGGGGTGGAGGGTAAGAGGAGCGGTAGAAGAACTGAATAAAAAGTCTAAGGAATACAAGCGACTATCTACTGTATTTATACTGTTTAGAGGTCGCTATAATTACTGACTACAATAACGACTTAAGGTCGTGTATACTGCTGAAACAGATCATTCATTAATTATGTGTGTCCGTCGTCCGTATTGTTCGTGTACAATAACCCGTCGTCGTTAGGCGTCGATCACCTTGTTGTGTCGTCGTGTTGTGACGTCATGGGTCCTTCACGTGTGGTACGCGGTCACGTGGAATAAACAAGGATACACCGTCGGGTACGTCGGGGATGCACGTGGTCACGTGCGGCGTTGGAACGCGTCGAAGCGTGACAGTCGCGATACGTTGCGACGGGCCGGCGAAGTTGTTGGGGAAGGGGATGGGTCGTGCCGCACTAAGCGGGTGGTGGGTAGGAGGTGGTTTCTTGCGAACGGAACAGTCCCGGGTCTTCTACGACACCCCCGACGACTGCGAGGCGGTCCTTCCCGAAGGTCAGGCCGGCACTCCTGCGACTACCGTAAGGCGTGGGACGGTCTCAACGTTTCCCGTAGCCTGGCGTCTGTCCGTTATAGTGAACCACGTACTATGTTGATCGCACGATTAACCGTTGCGGGCGGGTAGAGGTCGGAAAGGGTAAATGGGTCTTGATGAAGCGGCTGCGCACAACGCGCAGAAAGGGTAAGAGGTAGAGTGGGGAGGAAAGGGAAAGGATAGGGGCGGTAGGAAGGTATGAGGGGTAGACTTTTTATTATGTCACAACTAAAGCTCGGTCTCCGTCCAAGGCGCGCAGTGCGACCAAGGATTGGGGGGTGGAGGGTAAGAGGAGCGGTAGAAGAACTGAATAAAAAGTCTAAAGAATACAAGCGACTATCTACTGTATTTATACTGTTTAGAGGTCGCTATAATTACTGACTACAATAACGACTTAAGGTCGTGTATACTACTGAAACAGATCATTCATTAATTATGTGTGTCCGTCGTCCGTATTGTTCGTGTACAATAACCCGTCGTCGTTAGGCGTCGATCACCTTGTTGTGTCGTCGTGTTGTGACGTCATGGGTCCTTCACGTGTGGTTCGCGGTCACGTGGAATAAATAGGGATACACCGTCGGGTACGTCGGGGATGCACGTGGTCACGTGCGGCGTTGGAACGCGTCGAAGCGTGACACTTGTCCTCCTTGGGTGCTTCCTCCCGCGTTTGGGATTGAGCCCTCGCGGCATCGCCGCCCTTTTTATTCTCGCTATTTTTCTTGCTGGTTTGTGTTCCAGGGGCCTTTTTGAACGCTTTCTTAAAATTACTCCATTCCTGATCCTTCTCGTTCTTTTTCCGGTTTTTTAAGTTTCGCTTCCGATTCTGATTCTCCAGTACACATATTTTTCTACTATTTTCTGCACTAGCTACGAGGAAATCGTTTATACTCTTTCGTAGACTAGCATTTACATCTGTATACATATCGTCCTCAGGGTCCTGGGTAACTACAGGGTCTATTTTATATATAGCGTTCAATCTGGGAATCTGGGGCGCCGCTTCGGCCTTGAGCGGGGGCCCCTTTAGAAACCCGCCTCTCGGAGCGTGGCGGCGAGGACGGCCAGGTCCTCGTGTGCATAGTCCTCGGCCTTGATCGACCGGATATTAAATTTGTTGGCGCGCGGCGCCGGGCAATCCCTCTTCATGTGGCCCTCCTGGCCACAGCCGTAACATTTGAACGCGGGCCGCTTCGGCCCCGTCCGATCCACATCCATCGGCGCCGTCTCTCCCGGCCCGATCTTCTTCATCAAATGCGGCTGCCCGCCGGCAACCGCTGCGTTCCCCTTGACAACCGGCGCGGTCTTCTGCGCCGGGGTCCAGAACATTCGGCTCCGCTGAGCCGCTCGGAGCTTTGCGCACTCCCGGTTCCCGTTGATCACCATCAGGTGATCTTTGAACCCTTTGTACGTGTCGGGAACCTGGTTCCCGCCCGCGTACATCTGCTCGATGATCTCTTTCGAGACCAAATCCTCCAGAAGTTCCACCAGGAACGCGTTGTACCCGGTGGTGGCGGAGTTGGGGCTGTACCCCGCCAGTTCTGCATCCAGCTCGAACTGCTGGATAAACTCGACAAGCGAGCGGCTTCCCTGCCGCGTCGCCGTCAGGCGCTGGTGCGCCACTTGCGTAAGGTTTTGATCCTTAAACGCATCCTCCAACTCGGCGCTGATAGCCGAGTTGGAGGATGCGTTTAAGTGTAGGTGGCGGGAAGTGCGCCGGCGGAAAACGTCCGCTTCTTCCAGTTCTGGACCCAGTCCGCCGCGAGGCAGTCCGAGCCGTCCTCGTTCCGGAGGATCGAGATGGTAAAGAACACCCTTTTCTTCTGGGTGTCCAGTTCATCGTCATACGCGGCGATGTAGGTGGATAGGGTGTCGTGGAAATTACTCCACTTGGTCTTGTTGCCGTTGAAGAACGGCGGGGGGTTGGCGAGGATGACTTTAGAGCTCAGCATGACGGGCCGAAGGGGGATGGCGACGGGTGTGGGAAGATATGGGTTCGGAGGTGTAGGGGGTCGGGGTTCGAATGGGGATAGGGGTGATGGCGGGGAGGTGGATTGAGAGGATGAGGACGAGGTGGATGAAGTGTCCGAGGTATGAGTGTCGTGATACGTTGCAACGGGCCGGTGAGGTTGGTGGGGAAGGGGTCGGTCGGTCCGCACTAAGCGGGTGGTGGGTAGGAGGTGGTCTCTTGCGAACGGAACAGTCCCGGGTCTTCTACGACACCCCCGACGACTGCGAGGCGGTCCTTCCCGAAGGTCAGACCGGCACTCCTGCGACTACCGTAAGGCGTGGGACGGTCTCAACGTTTCCCGTAGCCTAGTGTCTGTCCGTTATAGTGGACCACGTACTATGTCGATCGCACGATTAACCGTTGCGGGCGGGTAGAGGTCGGGGAGGGTAAATGGGTCTTGATGAAGCGGCTGCGCACGACGCGCAGAAAGGGTAAGAGGTAGAGTGGGGAGGAAAGGAAAAGGATAGGGGCGGTAGGAAGGTATGAAGGGTAGACTTTTTATTATGTCACAACTAAGGCTCGGTCTCCGTCCAAGGTGCGCAGTGCAACCAAGGATTGGGGGGTGGAGGGTAAGAGGAGCGGTAGAAGAACTGAATAAAAAGTCTAAAGAATACAAGCAACTAATCATTTCGTGATCCCTCCGTTTCTGTGCTTGAGTTGACGAAATTGATTACCCAGTAGGACTCGGGAGGACTCTTTAAGTGAGGTATGCATGGGCAATCATCACACCCTGCGAATCACCACATTATCTCCAACCCATGGGTGGTTTTTTTTTACAGGCTGGAACATCGGTTTCGGATAAGGAAACAAATATGCGACAAATCACTGCTGTTGAACAGCTTTACACAGCACTCTTCTTCTCTTCTCCGTTCCCTTCCGCAGCTCCATTCTCCGGTATGGCTCTCTACAACACTGATAAGAAGCTCAACAGCTCTCGAGTTTTATTTTAGAACATCATAAATGTGTCAACTGAAGGCTGTGACGGCGCCTAGCTTCTTTCTTCCTGCCACCACCACTGATGGATGACGACTCTCCCCCAGATGCTCAGTTCAGGTCTGAATCGACGAAGGTCAATCATGGATCAGCACTGTACGTACCCATGTTGAGTTGAATCGCTCCCATTCTCACGGCACTTAATCCAGATATGCGGGCGCCTTTTTCCCGAGGTCGCGAAACTTGACTGTTTCGGGCAGCACATTAGTCAGTAACAACTATAACGAAACCACTTTGCCACCACGTAAAGCTCTTCCAATGTCATTACAAGGACACAATGAGCCTAATTCTTGTATAGACTTTCGTAGGATCCCATTTGGAGACATAAATTTGAAGCAGGAGATACGACTCCGCGGTCGGTCAGGTCTCGTCGGCCACTACCAAGTACAGGGCTCTGCCAGTGTGCGGCGGATGCACTCAGCCCAGATTCATGGCCACAACCCAGATATGACTGTAGCCGTGTACCAAGGTGATGGTGCGGAGGAGGTATGCTTGCAGCACTGCTTTTCCACATGAGCCTCATCAATTCACACAGGAATGGCGGGATGATATCGCTAAATATTCATGCATATGGTAAAAGTCTCAAACACAGGCTGGATTATGGATTACCAGAATATTGAATTCTAGCCATCCGAATTTTGTTCAAATTTTCGCTGCTGCAAGTCGGTCTGGCATACATGCTATCGTTGTCCATGATGGTTTGACCTTTCCCTTCAATGCAACATTGGGTTTGATTCCTCCACCAGATCTAATGCCTTACAAGGATTTCCTAAAACGTCTTTGTGATTCACCAATCTTGACTGTCTATCTCCATGCATGCTGGGTATGTACACCAAACCCCTATTATTTCCCCTCTGTTGAAATGCCCCCAGGATAATGATCACATTGTAAGAAATGTGTTTCTAGAAGCCTAGGGTCTCACCTCCATTTCAGCAAGCAGATCAATACTCCCAACACATGTTCGGTGACTACCTGGTAAGTCCTCATTTATCAGTCAGTGTGTGCCTTCCGGATCCATTGTTGAAGGGCACCGATAATTCCACCTTTTGGATTCGTCGCTCAACCGGTCGGCTCTGCGTGGACCTTACACCTGGTGATGTCACTGCACCCAATTTCTTCTATACCAAATGGACACCATCATTCGACCACATACTACCCTCGAAAGACCCAAAGTTAGAGGCCATTGTGATTGATTCTCTGGAGTTAGGAGAGTACCATAATGTCTGTTACTTGCATCTTGGCCACTGGCGAACTTTCCCAGTATCTACGCAGGCAGAGTTGCATCTGGGAGCAGTAGTGTATTCTCCCTCAGGTTCTGAGCTGGACGGCTCAGATGAGGTTGCATTCTTGCCTGATGCAAACCAGAATATTGGGAGTTGGAAGGTTGACGAGGCAGTTGGAGATACAATGGAATCTGGCTGGACCCGGTGCGTATTTCATCTATGTCTCAACCTGAGTTTGGCTAATCTTGTCGAATCACTGAAGTTACAATTCAGCCGAGATATTCGACAACACAATCCACTCATTGGTGCATCTGAACCATGATGATCAGATGGCTTGGCTTTCTCAGGCAAACCACATTTTTCATTGGCTTCAGATCAAATCAAACTATGAAGACTATGGTGTGTCTCTCGATAATGATCTCTGATAAATATGTTGACCTGAATCAACAGCAATCATATACAATGTGAACTTTGGGCTTAAAATTCTGGAACCAACACAAACTCCTCCGAAAGGCTATTTATTTGTCTGTCCCACCAAAGATCTTCAAACCGGGCCAACTTCTTTCCAAATGCCAGACTGTCCAGCATACTGGTCACTTGACCCATCCGGTGCCGAACGCCTCAGCACGGATGAAGCAATGCATCTGGGATTTCCTTCCATTGAACTGGGAACAGAAGTACAGATGAAATGGTGGGATGCTGATGTCTATGCTGGATCGCACAAATTCCACAAGGGCAAAGGGTTTGACCCAGACAGCCAGGACGTTGTGCGGCATCTGGGGCAGTCACTATTCCAGCTTTCACATGAGGTGGAGGGGCCATTTGCTCACGGTGAGCCATTGCCTCATTTGTTCTACATATACTCATTTCGCCAGTGGATGGTGAGGTCTCGGATATTGAAACCGAAGGGGAGGGAACTTCCTCAACCACCATTGAGGATGAGCATCCCGGTTACTTGACTCCCGGAGACGGTGCGTGCAATCAGGAAATTTGCCCCTGCCATCGGAGATACTAAATTACAAATTCCAGAGTGTACTTCCCTCAACTGGGTGACTGATGTCGAATCAGTTCCCCAATCTTGGAGCTGGAAAGCTACGATGTTAGTCAAATTTGCTTTGATCCTAGCCTTAGGCATTGGTTTGTTATTCGAATATGGGTGGGCTGTTCTCGGCCAGAGAGACATTTAGCCCCTCGCAAAATACCCGGGTCCAATATTTTGTTTTTCATCCTCCATTTAGCATGAGTCAGCTAGTTCATTGTCGTATATCATAACAAAGTTGGTTTCGTTGATCTTTGTAGCTTTCCTCTTTGGTGCATGTCTCCCCAAATTTGTTTTCAGACTGGTTCTGGGATATCTTGGCAATATTCGCAGTGCTGAGACTCATTAAACTAAAATATCAGTGTAGTGGCTCACCAGGCTCAAATGGTGGCTGGGCAAAAACTCTTATCGGCAATGCGGAAGAGAATTCAAAGCCACTGTGCCTTCTATTTAAACTGTGCATTACTTATTATCAATTTAAAGCAGCCCGACTCGGAGGCTTTGGATGAAACTAAAAACAGCGTTGAGATTGGAACGTATGTACATGAAGCTAGTATCGATAGATAGGTTGTGGAACACATAACGAGGACAAGTTCTCATTCGTAGCCTAATAGCAAATACGAAACCTATCAGCTTGGATATCTGGACGTCGAGATACACATGAGCGAGGCAAGACGATGGAGAAAAAAGGAGAATAAAACGAATCGAAGCAAGGCAGCGGTGGAAGTGTGGATATTCTATGACCGCCAACGATCATCAGCACGCCTATGAACTCACCGCCGACCTCCAGCACACCTCCGCACTTTGCAGGAAAATCCCGCCAGCGAGGGTCACGGATGAGTGGTTCAAGAGTTCGATAATTGCACGTTGACACTTCCCTGGTATAGTTTGAGATCAGGTGGGGCTCGGGGATCTTCTGATTGTGGGCAGCCGAATGAACCAACCAGCATCTCCAGCATCTCGATTCTGTAGTCCGCTAGCCTACAGCACGATTAGTAATGCCGCAGGGACTGCCGTAGCCAAAAAAAATCTCAAATCATCCGTGTTGCACGCCAACCGGAGAACATCTGGCGCGGCACCCAATGAGCTCGAGATTTCCTGCGGGCAAGCACATCGACACGGGCGTGGGCACCAACCACCGATCCACCCGCGCGAGGACACACGAAGTTTCCGCATGCGAGCATTCCCATATTGCGTATAAGCCCGAATGAAAAGTGCAGGAGAATCACCTATGCGCGCAATCTCCCCGATGCACGATATGTTGTCCACGCTCATCAGCCGTGCTAGGAATTCTGACGATGTGTCAGGTCAGTGGAATAAATACCGCAGGACGAGAGGACTAAGCATCATCGCGAGCTCTACATTTCGTCTGGCGAGACATGTTGGTGCGTTATAAGTACTCTTCCCATGAATCGGTACCCGACGCCGGGACGTGTTATCGCCCCCGCTCCCACGGCCGACGCTGAGCGTTAACCCGTGCTTTCGAGAATCGCACCCGCAGCCCACTACGCACACGCGTGCCAGGGCGCAGACGAGGCGGGAGCCCAAACATGTGCGATTGACGCATAGGATACGTCACAACGACAGTGCCGTCGAGGCGCGGGTGTACGCCACGCGAGGCTCTAGGAGGGTGCGTGCGCATCGGGGTGAATGGGCGAGATGCGGATGGACGGCCTGCGACGCCAATACAGATGTCATACGATATGGGGTACACGTGGGAAGTAGGAAGGGAGCAGAGTCCCTGTCCTAGCTAGCAACGCGCACGGCACCCAATCCGTGTGCCCCTCCTTCAGCCACGGCCGACGTTCCAAGATCACCATGGGATGCACGTCGCGCACGGATATCGAGGGGTACGACTGGGAGAGGCACAGATATGGCCACAGCGGTCGGATGGGCGGGGGCCCAGGCGGAGGATCGCACACGCACGGAGGACGGCAGCACGTGCTCTACGTCTCGCGGCTTTAATAGATTAGCGATGGCACCCATCTCGCGCCCCTCCGATTCTCGACCGAGGTGCAGCGCTGGATGTACCGACCCGGCCGGAGGCAAGCCCACATGGCGTGCCCAACAAATGGATCCCGACACGACACGTGTCGCGCTGCACAACGTCGAGCGTGATCTACTCCGCAAGGATCCGGATTTGCCCACCCATGCGCCCCCTGGGAGTGGAACGGAAGGAATCAGGATCTTGCGAATGACGGATGAAGTTCGACCTTGTCGCGGGGCGTTGCCGCCGTCGTCGTTGTGCGAATGGAAGTCAGAAGAGGCACGGATGCTTCAAGTTGAGTGCGTGGAGATCGTTACCCAGCGGGCAGCGGGGTGCATGTAGCACTGGCGTAGAGGACGAGTGGGATGTTCATTCTTCGGGGTGAGTAATCGAACTTCGATACCCGAGCCCTGAGAGGCGCCGCCGTTAGATTTCAAGCCCAAGTTTTTGAAAATACTACACACCATGACCGGGAAGACAGTCTTCCGCAGGGGCCGCATCCTCTTTTGCAGTTTACTGATAACAGGAACGGGGGCGGTCATTCTGGGACCTGGCTGAAGATTTACGGATGTCGCAGATGCTGGGGACACGAGCCACTGAAGTTCGATGGAGTCCGCGGGAACGAATTTGCAACCGGCGTCTTATCGTATTCAAGGGCGTTGGATTTGTGGCTGCAAAGCTGACTTGCAAATCGGAGCAGCGGCGGTAAGCGCTACAAATCACAGAAAACCTGTATTGGCTCATACGCACCTTTAGAGCTACAAGAGTGGCGTTGGAGACTTGCATCCATTTAAATGTCCATTAATCCCAGGATCTTGTCCAATGCGAGTGCGAGGCGGAGGGCTGGAAAATTTCGAGGTGGTGGCTAGGACGAAAGCGTGACATCGTGAGTGATAGCGCATCACCGCATCACCGTCACGATGACGGCGATCGTCGCTCCTCCGAGTCCTCACCATCCGCCAACCATTGCCACTCCGAAACCTTCCTCCCTGTGGCCCTTGTCTCCGAGCTATGAGGTAAAGCTCCACCCCTTTTCTCGGCATCGGCTGGATGCGATTCGGCTGGGTGAACTTGCAGTGTTGGCAAGGGTCAGGTCAACCAGTTGACTTGACCCCGGGGTCAAGGGGGTCGGGTCAGGTTAGGTCAACTTGAGGTTGACCTTTGGACGGGGTCAAGTAGTGATTTGTCGTATTATAAAAGCCGCTTCGGCAAATAACAAATTTCTTCTGCGCCGCTATAGCCGCTATCACTTCGGAGCAACGGAGTAGGGCTCTGTTTTTTATACTGGTTTATAAACACGTTTATAAACAGGTGTTTATAAACCCTGTTTTTATATCCTTGGGCCAGAGAGCCTGTTTTTAATTCAATGTGGCAGTGCTTTATGGAGGTAAGTTGGCTGCAAGTCGACCTAAACTTTGAACCAGGGATCATGCTCTACCACATTTCTAGATGCCATGGAAGAGCCACTAATCAGCTTGACCCTATATTGTGCCTAAATACTTTGAGCTTGAGTCGGAACCACCTTTTTCCAGTTTCCTTGTGCATTCATCTGGTTCAAAATCAAGGTTCAAGCGTGATTTGGTCGCTCAAAGCTCCTCAGAAACTGGGGCACCGAATTTTGCCAAAACTTCGCCGAAACATTGGGTTTCAGGGCTCCTGCGGCCAGTGTTTATAAACATGTTTATAAACAGCCTGTTTATAAACGGAAATTTATAAACTGTTTATAATAGGCCGTGGAATTATAAACAGAGCCCTACAACGGAGCTGTACGAGCTCGGTAACATCTTGGCGCCCGATGTGATTGAGAAAAAATCGCCGTGGGGCGGATATTTGCGGTCGTATGAGCTAAATGGCAAGGAGGGAATGCACAGCATGCTGGCGGAATTTGAGGAAGACCCAGTGGCGGCTAATAAAGGCACTGGCGACCCCCAAATCGTCAATACTTTCCCTCTAGATTAAATAGTTACAAATAAACTTGACCCCTCTTGACCCCCCGGTCAGGTCAGGTCATCTCGAGGCCCCTTGACCCTTGACCCTGACCCTTGACCCTTGACCCCGGGGTCAGGCCAACACTGGGGTGAAGCACCTCACGGTGTATCAGTACGCTACACCGGCAGCGCACGCTACGTCCACACTGACTTTATCTCAGTGGTTCTTCCGGCGGCTTCTGCTGGTCTTTGTGCTTAATATTTACACTCCATTCCTAGCCCTTGTACCCGCTTCCGCAATGTGACTATCTTGCTTGCCTGTCGTCGTCGCTTCTTCGGACCCTCCTACAAGTCTCCTACAAATTCTGTATCTCAAACTCTACGTTCACCGCTACATCGATTGGCAATTAGGATAATCCGTTTTTATTACCAGCTCTTCTTCCCAGTATTCCACTCTCGAATTGAGGGATGATCGCCGCTCCGTTCCTGGCCCTTTCCGGGCACATCACTCTGGCTTCTATTTGATGTATCTCGAGAATCTGCACAGTCGGTTGCGGTCCCCTCACTTCGAACAAGATTGTGCGGCCCACCCGGAATTTCTGTCACAGGAGTCCTGTCCGCACTAAGCTTCATTCAATTCTCAGCCCCCGATGCAAAACCCGTGACTTGAACGCTCATAGCCCCACGACGCCTGTCTCTTCCCATTCGGAATTTCTGGATGATCTTCTGATGAACGTTCCGATCCACTGTACGCACCCTATGTCTCTCTTCGGGTCAAAAATTGCAATCAACAGGTCGGCACTCCTAGTAAGTCAGATTCATTCGTGGCATTTTGGGAATTGTATCAATTACCAGTGGATGCCTACCCGAACCCAGCATCAGGTCGCGTATGTATCCACGCGTCCATCCGGGTCTATGCACCCCGAATATTAACGGAATAAATGAAAGACCTGGCACCCCATCTTCAATTTAATCAATCGATGTAAATACTCACGCACGACGGCGCATACCCCAGACCTGGCGGGTGAGTGGTCAGTCGAGTGGAACTCGCCTTGAACTTCAGTGCTCCCAGCAGTACAGGCCTTGCCTTTTAAGTCTGCTGAGTTCAGAATGTATCTGTATCCTGCAGGACTCTAAGTCGTTCTTACAAAACCAATTTGAAACCAGCGCCACATCAGGCAACCTGGCAACACCAACATCTCTGGGGCACGGAACGCAGCCACGCGCTTTTACCGGCCGCTGGATCGATACGACTCGTGAGCAGATATCTCCAAGAAACTCCTCTCCACATGCTGCTGAAATCGCTGTCTCGCCACAAAAAAATGAATAAAAATGTGTTTTTTAATGTCGTACGGTCTCGCGCAGTTTCATCTCCTCTTCATTCATACCTCTGCACCAACATTTGACTGGAACAAATGGGTCCCAAGTGCATCGATTGAGTCGCGCCTTTCCTTTCCCCCCATCCCGCTTGATATCAGCGACTAGCTCACGATACTTTGAGACCCACTGGAATCCACTTGGGGGTCAAAGTAAGTCCGTTTCTTGTCCATTTAAATTTCCGAGTTCATCACGCTGTGAGGTTAACTTGGTTCGAATACTGTTGCGATTTTCCTTCCATGCGTGCTATCAAACCAACTTTTTGCAGATTATGTATCGCCCCATTCGCACGTAGTTGTTCCTCCAAATCGGTAAGTCTAGTGCTGTAATCCTACAATATAATGACCTCCCTCACCGTCATCAGATGACGCCGAGAGCGAACATATATAAATAAAATACACAAGGTTAGTGTGATTCAACCTATCCTTCCGCGTGTAATGAACTGACTTGCGTTGCTTAGATCCCTTCATTTGACGCGAGAATATCTTCGAGAAATGCAGTCTCGCTGCCTTCCGGGACACAGCATGTCACAGTAAGTCCCGTCCAACTTTCCATGTTTCGTGCTCAATTTCCACACCTCTATTAGACTCGGACTATTATAATCTTGCGCACGGAAGGTACATGAGGTTAGTCTGTTTCCGGTTCCGATTCCGGGACTGACTAGCTAACTAACTAACTAAATATTGTATAATAGATCAGCTCCTTTGACCGTGGTTTCTCCTATCTTATCGTTGAGGAACGTGCCGACCCCAGTAAGTTATTTAAACTCCATCTCCCTCTCGAGATCATTTCACTTCGAGGTATTAGATCCTGGACACACATACCCAGGGGATGTACAAAAGATTATGAATTCACCATCCAATATTCAGTTTGACTGCCCCGCACTGACTGAGACTCGAGGTAAATACATGTATGTACACACGGTCCCTTCCTCCCCTCATTCAAACGCCGAGGTCAGTCTGATTGCTTTCTACTTTACTCTAGTCTCGATCCATATTGAGTTGAACTGGTGCTTGGTTAGATCTGTACGTGCGTGTCACGACCCGAAGCGTACAAGGTTGTGGATTAAGGAGCCCGCTCTATGGCCCGGTTAGGTTGGTATAATCCAGGTTAATTCACTTCAGTTCATAATGGTGAGTTGAATGCCTTCGAAGCAGAGGCACACGCCGGACTTCTAATAAGTACGTACCCTGTTTCAATTGCGTGAGGGGTTCCGGCAACACCGTGCGTTGTAAGTCCACTCTGGTTATTATTATAGTGTGCTTATTAATACCGACTGACTACCGTTTTTCCTTCTTGCATTCAACACAAATGTCTGTAAATCAAACTGATCGTTCTTGATTAGCTAGCCAGTAAGACCTTTCGAGGCAAGAGGTAAGTTGGCCTCGAAACGGTTCGTTCGATGTGAATCAAACCAAACGTGCCCATGGCGAGGAAATTTCGAGAAATGCCGCGCTGAAAACAGCTCAGAATGAAATCAAAAGCGCAACGTGGACTCGGCGAGGCTGCTGGCGGGAACGCGATACGCCGTCCCAGCGTGTTCGGCCCAACCGCGTGATCCATCGACGAGTTCTTCGAAGTACGCGTGCCGAACACGGGTCGTGGGCCACTGTTACCCGCTGCTGACGCGGATTCGTTTTGACGTGGTGCAGGCGGATACTGCGAGGTGCATGAAGATCGGGACAACGAGTGATGCTAATGCATACCCGCGCGCATCGTCTAACGGTGCACGCAGACGTCCCTGCCTGCCCTTCCAATTCCTCGGATCCCCCGCCAACAGCAATAGTCGCGTACATACAAATCCGATCCCAACCCACTTCCCTTTTCATACGCGGGCACGGAGACAAGAAAACACCCGCCAAGAGATGCACGCCTCCGACAACGAGATTTCAGCACCACACCTCGGACCCCTCCCGTTCCGCGCTAATCGTGCCCTCGACGTGCACCCTGCCGCCGATGTGCATATAGGTGATATCGTGCACGTCGCAGCGGCACGTCACATCCCAGATCTGCGTGGGGAAACCAGGACCTTGAGTTGCAAAACACGCAGCGTGGTATGCACGGACACGTTATTATTTATCCACAACAGCCATCCAAGATAGCCGACATACTGCCACCCTCTGTTGCCGAAATAACGGAGCCAATATGTATCCTATTCGTTGGTTCTTCCCGCCCAAGTCCCGAATGGCTCCGTGAGCACGCAAAACCTCTCGCTGTGAATGCGACTCGAGTACGAAATGCGCTGGTTTGGTTGAAGAAACACAATCCACTGTACAAGGATATCAAAATCAACGAAGAATGTCTTCAACAGCTCGAGGAAAATCCTGTTCTACCATTCAATATCGAACATGTCCAACCCAGCAGCGCCAGTGAAGCAGCAACTTCGCGATATGATTCCGCTCAAGCCGTCGATCCTTCGACAAATCCCGATGGCTCTATCCCCTTCCAAAATCTGGTGATCGCTGATATAGAATGCCATGCCTCCTTTAATGAGCTACGGGCAGCGGCACTCCGTCATGTAAAGAAGAAAGGTGGAGCGTACCTCGACATTCCGCATGACAGAAGCCCCGAGAACGAATTTAGGAAGGACGGACGGTTGTTTCCACTGATATATCCAACCCTGTTCCCTTATGGAATCGGAGGCCCAAATGACTCAAAACGCCCTGTCCCCCTGTCCTTGAAGCATCACGTCAAGCATCTGCTGAACCTGGCTGATTCGAGATTCCAAGAACATCCCTCCTTTATTTTAACCGCTTTCAATATCTTGCAACGTCATGATATGCTTCTCCATACAGGTTTGAAAGTCAAACGTTCAAATTTTGAATCTGTCGCCTCGCAATTCGCATCAGTGTCCCCAGAGGTTGTACAACAAGTTTCTGAACGCGTTGCTAACGGAGAATCGCCTGTGCCCAAGAATGATGCAGAGCGCAAAGTTTTGAACTTACTGAAACAAGTCAATGGTGTTGCGTCCTGTGTGCCCGGCTCATCTGCTGCTCGTGTTGCGATGAGAAACAAAATTCGAGGACTCATGATCAAGGAAGGTCTTCCCAGTTTCTATATAACAATCAATCCCGCCGATGTCTATAATCCGATCGTGAAGTTCTTGGCTGGAGAAGAGATCGATATTGATGCCTTACTTCCTGAACAGGTTTCTAACTATTGGGACCAGTCGGTGCTCGTTGCAAAGAACCCCGCTGTAGCAGCAAGATTTTTCAACTTGTATATGAAGGCATTCATTTCGACTTTGCTCGGATATGATCCCGAACACAAAAATCTGGAAGGCGGCATTCTTGGAGTTGTTAAAGCTTACTATGGTTGTGTTGAAGCACAAGGCCGCGGAACCCTTCATTGCCATATGTTAGTCTGGGTCGAAGGTGGTTTGAATCCAAACGAGATCAAGCAGCGTGTGCTCGGGACTGATCCCTCGGATATAGAATTCGGTAAACGGCTGCTAGTCTCCCGTAGTCAGACTCAATAAACTAAAATTAAGATGGTCGAAATTTTTTAGTTTATATAGTCTGATCGAACTTACAGGGATCGAGCCGGACCTGAGAAAACGTGGTCAACCCGTGACTGCACGGCTGCACGTGCGTTATGATCGGCGCTCTGAATGCAATGTACAGACTCACCTATGGAGTTTGCATTCTACTTTCGCAGGATATTCTGTTTGAAAACCTGAACAATGGACCTTTGATTTTTTCTAGGATTTTATTTCACCTGCCCTTGTCGTGGATTCTCAATATGCACTCATAAACGCGGAGGGAGACACTCGATCACCGTGATTTCGCCCGTGAAGGTCATACAAAATCTTATACATCCTCTATGATATGCTGGGGTGTTTTCTGGATGTTGCAGGAGCTACTTAGGGCCGAACGAGCGAGTTCTTCCCAAAATGGATCGCCCGATCGCAGTCACGCACTCACGTGTGGTCATTACTTGATCACGTTCCGGCAAGTCCGGGTTCGAGCCCGGAACTTAGCACAGACTAAACGGCTGCTAGCATTTTTGGATGATACCATATCGAACTTTATCCCGGAAGACCCCGATCCAGCCCTGAAAGTGCCTTCAGATACCCATCATCCATGTTCAGTTCGGGGAATCCCAGTGACCACGGACGATTCATCTTTCTCTCCGGAGCGTCAGAAGGACCTGCGAAATGTTGTCTGGCAATGCCAGTACCACACTCATTCCAAAACTTGCTTCAAATACTGGCGCGGTCCTCCAGAGCCGAAGACCTGCCGTTTTGATCTACACGAAGATAATGTCCGTGCTGAAAGCTGCTTCGACCCGGAAACAGGAGAGATTCGCTTACGATGTTTGAATGGCCTTGTGGATAATTTTAATGCCACCATGATTGAAGCCCTGCGCAATAATATGGATATAAAATTCATCGGTTCTGGCGCATCCGCGAAAGCGATCTCATATTATATCACTGACTATATAACCAAATCCCAGTTGAAGACGCACGTTGCATTCTCGATGCTTGAACTTGCAGTCAAGAAGTTGGGTGAATTTAACCCTCACGAAGATGACATGACCACTCGGGCCAAGAAATTACTCCAAAAATGTGCATATGCCATACTGTCTCAGCAAGAACTCTCTGCGCAACAGGTTGCCTCGTACCTCCTGGATTTTGAAGACCACTTCACAAGCCATACTTATCGGAATTTATACTGGACATCATTCGAGAACTTCATTAACAGAGAGGATCCGAGCCCGGAATGCTATGTCTCAAAACGCTCTGTCAGTTCTACTCCGAGTGAGGAAAACAATCCGAACTCAGACCGTGCAGTGGAGCCCGATGCTGCGCCCGATGCTGATTCAGGTTCAGATTCAGATTCCGAGGATGAGTCGGAATCACCGTTCCTGAATGATCTTGTTAATCCAGAGAAAATAGATGAAACCGCTGATGCAATGGATGAGATTCGTGTATCCTTTGACGGGACTGGAAACCTCGTACCAATGGGTAGTCAATTGGCAGATTATCAGCTACGCGGCAATGAACTGGATGATATTTGTGTGTGGGACTTCACATCGCGCGTGGACAGAGTAGCAAAATCCTCTGATTCTCGGAACCACCATCCGACGTCTCGGGATGTGAATATGGAGACCTCACAGGATCTATTCGACGACGCGGCAGCAGACGAGCCTGAAAATCCACCGATAGATCGTACATCCATGATGGCTTCGGAAGAAAGACACAGACCTCGAGTAGCATTGCTTCACGGCCATGATCAGGCAAGTACCCATATCCTGCGAATCCGTAAGCCGGACGATACCTTCGTTCCAGTCCCAATCGGGCCTGCAATTCCCAGATGCGATAAGCCAGACATGTACGCCCGGTACTGCAGATTGATGTTGATTTTTTTCAAACCTTGGCGCCATGCAAGTGACCTGCGGATACAGGGTCAATCTTGGGAAGAAGCCTTCAATGCCTTCCAAACTAACTGTTCACCATCCGTCTTGAGCATGATGGATAATATGCAGATACTACACGAATGTCGAGACAGCCGGGACGATCATTTTGCGGAGAAACGTTACCTCGCGCGGCGAGCTGTCAAGCAGTCACGTCGTGGCCGAGGCCAACATGAAGTCGAGGATGATTTTTGTGGAGAAGGCGTGACCGAAGATATGATTCTTGAGCACCTTGAGGGTATCACAGCCCGGTTTTCCATGAAAAGGCAGCAGCCCACGAAACCATATTGGAATGCATGACTTACTCCGTTAAATTTACGCTTGGCGGCACCCGGACGTCGCTGGGGCCGAGATGCCGGACGTCCCGTGATCCGATCGATGATCGGGCCATATCCGGTAACCGGTTCGCGAGCGGCTCGCGCGCGGTGCGATCACGTGCACGACGCGTCGCGCTCTCCGAGATGGGTTCTTGAGTGGAAAACGGACTCCTGGTCCGTCCTTCCAGTAGAATATATTTCTAAACCTCTGTGTATTACATCTACAACTGGTGAATACACAAATATTGCCGTCATTTACGTGCTGCGACGAGATCTCGGTGTATTATTGGCATGAAAAAGGTACCGTTGGGCCTTTAAATCACTATAAGATTATGGTACATAAAGAATAGTTTATTGAAACGTATTATCATCGTTTGCGACGTATTCTGTCACCTCTCGCCTCCCGAGCTCTGTTTACTGCCCGAAGAAGTGCTGACACCCCTTCTTGTGCTTCTGGATAGGCTGCGAGAAAGCTCGCCTCGTCAGATTTGTATCTGATTTGAACGAAATCAGAATCTCCATCGAATCATACAGTAAATTAAATGTACTGGGATAAAAATTCAGTTGCAATCACCATGCGATCGTGATGCTTCATTGCGAATCGTTTATTCACACCGGTTAACCACGACTTCGGCCAGTCCTTTAGTGGTGTATGGAGTCCATGCTTCGAATCCCCTTCTGTCCAATGCTGGACAATAATTCTCCAAGATTCGGCTCTTGGCGAGCGGGTGCCATCGGCAAGTGTGACAGGTATGTCAGGAATAACAAGATGGGGTGTCGGCGGCGAGTTTCCCTGTTCAACGGAAATTGCTGGGGCAGATGAGTTTGGGCCATGATAGGTGGATGGAGAGTAGGGAAGCGGCGGTACTTCAATGGGAATTATTGCACGAGTAGAGGAAGTAATAGAAAGCAAGGAATTCTGGTGTTGATGTGGTATCTGATGGTTGAGCGACAGACTGTGAGAGTGGTCAACCCTCGGGTAGCTCGAAGAACCCGAACTGGAAGCGAAATATGGCCCTGGTAAGTCTGTTATCACCGTTTAATGCAAGAGAATAATTCATTGTTACCCATTTTAGCAAAAGTTTCAACCAAAGTACCGAGGGTATTAGATACGGCACGCATATCAGTTGAAAGAGATTGGTGCAGGAGATTCAACTGTCCGGTGGTCGCCGCGGCAAGCAAGGAGCCCTCCCCGAGAAACGTCCGATCCAGATCGGGTTGATTCGGGAGAAGCAAGCCGCTGTAGTCGTCTTCGTATGTTCCCAATTCATCAAGCAAATACTTGATGAGCGTGTCGCGCTAATAAATCATCAACTAACGAGCTCGCAAGTTAAATTAAGACACTCACATGCTCGCCTTCTGCCCAGCCACCCCACCATCTAACTTGTCGAAGCGTCCATCGCCTTCCAACTGGAGCAAACATGAACCTATACTGAGCACCACCGCGACGGAAACAATGAGTCGAAAATGTTCCATTTGCCTGCGGCAATTGGGCTCCAGTTGTGAACTCCTTGATCCACCTCTGAACATCGTCGTGGGAAACATGTTCCCCGACTTGAACTACCCCGTTCGCGCCGATAGCCGGAAAAATGTAATCCTCGGGCTGAAGTGGCCGGCGGTAGATGATTTCTTGAAGGTATTTTCGCCATAGAGGGAGCCAATAATATGCATCGCATGCGGGAAGGTCAGGTTGTGAGCAAATCTTATATCTACCACCTTGATTGAAGTAGATTAGACGAGCCTCAAAATAATTATTCAAGGAAAGGACGTACTGCGAAGATCTGCTTCTTTCTGTGCTTTGTTGATTTTCCGCTGCCAGCCCTTGCGGTTATTCAACCGAAGCTCGATATAAGGTGTATTGAAAGCCTGGGGATCCTCCAAATCGAAGGACAAGTCTTTCTCCTTCAGTTTTATCAACTCAAAGTTCCTACGATGTCGAAACACGATCAGATGATATCAAACTTCGCCAATTATCACATACCGCGTCCAAATTGTCCATCCCGTCGACGAGAAGGCCTTGAACATAAGGTGCTTCGTTGCCAAAGTAAGCTCTTCCCTTGTTTTTGCTGTATTGAAATAAGTAGATGGGGGGCAGACTTTATCCGACCATGCAAACAGCTTCGCCATGAATTCTTTTGTCATGGCTAGTGAGTGCGTGCGGTCACCGCCATCCTGGCCGCATTTATTTTTTGTGGCCTTCATCGTGTCCTCCACCTCGGCAGACTCCGTTGGATTGCCTTCCCAGCGTTCCGAGGTCTTGCTAAAGCGCCATCTTCCGCGGTAAGTATCACCATCCCTTGAATAGTCTCAGTATATATTTTACACTCGAAGAAGGGACTCACGCCATCTTCCACAGCTCCTTGAAGGCTGCTCGAGCTGTATCTGCTGTCCCAATCTTCAATCCTTGGTGGAATATCTTGTATGTGAGGTAAAGTGAGAGCACTTTCGGCGAGTGCTCATTGGGAATGTCGTCGAGTGCCATTTTATATTCTGGTGCGCCAAATTTGAAGGACTCCGCCGGATCCTCCTCCTCCTCATCCCCAACATCTGGCGCAATGGGATCTGGACCTTCTACGGGCTCCTCCTCTTCCTCATCATCAGAATCCAGATCTTCCCCTCTCTGCTTCGCCTTTGTCAATGATTTGCCTTTCTTCTTCTCGTCCGTGATGTCCCCAGTAGATACCCCGAGCCATTTGCGCGCATTTCGTACTGATTCACCATACTTCTTCGTCGTGTTTGCTGCTTTACTGTGCTTGGTGAGTCCAGTCTTCTGCAGGGCCTGAATATTTTCCAAGGTCGCGGCACCCGACTGTGCAAGCAAACTGCGCTTTTTGCTCTTCATAATATCATAGGGGGGAGCAGCAGCTTTCTCCGTAGATGTATTAGAGGCCCTCGGCATAGTCCAGGTGCAGTTTGAGTCAATATCGACGCAACGAAAATTTTAGGAGACTTTGTAATCTTGTTTACAATTATTATCTATTGAGGTCTACTCGCTTGCTGAGTTGGTCAGTTTCACAGTAAAAATGAAGGCGTAGTAACCATCAAGCAGGTTATGGAATTCAAAAGTTACCTAGATACATTGGAAGGAGTCCGGATAATAAATGCAAGTCAAAATGATGTTCAGTGCCAAGCCTGAGAGAAGACACTTAAAATGCCGAATTATAGGCTCCCCCGGGTGCGTCGTGTACGAGCAGCGCTGCGCAAAGTCGTGCGTGCGTGCTATCGCCGTGTCCGGTGCGCACCACGCTGAGTCGCGCGAACGCGTGTGATGCCGGTGTTAGCTTGTGCACGGCGCAGCCGCAGTGGTGCCGCCAGCGGAACGACATGTGCGTGCGCGAGCAGCCAGCCGCACGCAAGTCGTTGCGAGCTGGCCCTTCTGTCCTACTATGCTGCAGGTAAGTGAGTTGTCAGGATAATGTAACAAAAAGGACTCACTGACAGGACTGCAGTACCTGTCGTGTCAAAACGACGACGACGACGACGCTGATGGGCCAATTATGAGTGGGAAGAAGACGAGGGACCCAACTGATGCTGCAAGTATGTTAGTCAGAGTGAGAATGTGAAAGAATAAGTGAAAATACTTACATTTGTGCAAAGCTGAGTCGGATCGCTGGGGTGGCCGCTGGGCCGGCGGCACCGCACCGAGTCGTGCGCACGCGCCATGCCATCTATCTGTCAGTGCGAGCTTCCGCGTACGTGTTTGTATACAGTGAGTAAATGCTGGTGGGCGGTCTGCACCGTTCACGGAGCGGCATGGACGCGGCGCCCCGTATGCGGACTGCACCGGTGCGCAGCATTGAGTCGCGCATTTGGCGCAGCACACACGCATCCGCACATATCGCAGGTGCGGGCCCGCCCGGACACAGTGCGGTCGGCGGATGTGCAAGTGGGTGCGGCATTGACCCAGCCGCGCATGTAGCGCGCTTCGCGAAGTCGCGTGTCGCGGTACATGCGCGGCGTTTGTCCGACCCTGGTACGACAGCCTCAGCGCGGCGCGGCAAGCGCACTCTGCTCGCTCGCGACCGCGCAAGACATGCACCGTGCATGTTGCCGCGAAGTTGCGTCTCGCGGGTACATGGGCGGTGTTTGTCCGACCCCGGTGCGACAGCCTCAGCGCGGGAAGCGCACTCTGCTCGCTCGCGACCCCGCAAGACATGCACCGTGCATGTTGCCGCGAAGTCGCGTCTCGCGGTACGTGCGCGGCGTGTGCCCGACCCTGGTGTGACAGCCCTAGTGCTTCCCGCCGCGCTCTGCTCGCTCGCGACCGCGCGAAGACATGCACCGTGCATGTAGCCGCCTCACGTCGCACGTATGGTCCGTACCCGCCGCACAGCGAATGAATTATCAAGATAGAATTAGTATACGGAGATTAGCAGAGTAGATAACAACGCACCTGCTGTCTTCAGCTACACACGGTTTCCAACCCGTCCCATCGTCGCCGTTGATGCACCAAAACAGCGCAGAGCAAATATTGTGCCCTGGTACTGGTTGTCCTGACAAGGAGCCCAAAAGAGCGAGGCTGCGAGCTTTAAGATCGGCAAGTTGTTCCCTTGAGTCGGCCGTAGTCTGTTGCGCGGTAGGTAGGAGCAAAGCGCGTTGGCGTCGTGGATGTTGATGAGAAGGAGAGTAATTGTTTGGCTGTGCTTGGCTAGTCCTCCCACCTTTCTCGCAGCTGTTCTCGTCGTTCACCCCTTTCTCTCGGGATTGCGACCACATTTGAGCGCGTCATTCTATGTGAATGACTCAGTAGATGTGCTGTAATTTTCTCTGGAGGCAAACGGCGCGAGGGACGCATCAAATGAATATATTTGGTGCAGTAAGTGGCGTAAGTCGCGTAAGTACTTACGCTGGGGAAATTTACGGTAAAGATCGTAAATATCGTAAATCGGCACCACGTGCGGCGGTCTAGGGCTCGCCATACGCAGTAAATCCGTCGGCTAATTGTACGCGGCTGATGGTGATTTACCGCCGGACTTACCACAACTTACCGCGTCGTTCTCCCTGGGAGCGGCGGACGTGTTCTGAAAGCAAGCATGGATAGATAACGCATAGCCTGTAGTTCACGCACCGAAAATCGCGTCGAGACATTAGGATTTGGGTTAAATAGGTATAAGTTTCGTTATTGATGGATTCTGCGAATCAATGCTATTGTATCTTCTCTAGAGCGCTCAGCGACGCGTTTTTTGACCACGAGAAACTCATAAAATGGAACCTAAGATCCATCAAGTTCTTTGAACACTTCACAGGTATTTTCATGGCACGGATCAGGGCCGGAAAGTCTTTCATCGTGGTTTAACTAACTGTACGAATAACTTGAATAGTGACAATGTGGTGGCCTGTAAATATAGAATGAACACTTAGAGGGACTGTAAGATAATCCTGAATGACTTTTAGTCTTCAAGCGCTATGATTGATATGGTGCAGCAATAATTTCTTTGAAGTACCATAGCCACAGTACATGCATCAGCCCAACTCGCTGCTCTAACATGAGGGCCCTTGCAAATTCTTCAAAAATGTTCATGCGACTTCAGGGCTATCATCTCAATACAAAACCTGGGCTCCATGCAATGGGGTGTCCGTGTAATCTTTACAGAACAAATAGAGTCTTCTTCCAAATACGTACCAAATTTATCAGAGTGAACCACCGCAGAGCACAGGAGGCCCCCAAAAAAATCCAAGACCTTGAAATGAGCCAGATGGACCAGTTGAATCTATTTTTTTACAAGCATATGAGGGCCTTGTAGGCCGGTGAATCAATGTTATGAACAGTATCATCCCACGGTTCTATGTTCCTCGCAGGTCATCTCTTTCAATGGTGGTATTACTTCACTGCTGCTTCTAGAGTGAGATAAAAGTAAACAACTTGTTTTCCGACCACAGAAACGTCTTTGCAGAGGATACCGCAGCAGCTGACGCGTCAAACCGGTCGCAGACGCACACTTTGAGGCGTAAAATACGGATTTCAAGTCCAGAAATTAAACGAGACATGTATGCAGTACATTCAATTGTCGAGTATTATTTGTGGTAAGGTTTGCGGGGTGTAGCACCGAGGGGCAGCGAAATTTGCGGCCGCCGACGCGAGCCGACGCGAGGGCGGGAGCGGGCTTCCTAAACGGGAAGTGAGCTGATTGATGAGTCGACTCGCCTCACCACCACGATTTACCGTGATGTGACCATCAATTTACTCATAACTGTAAATATAAATTTATAAAGAGACTTACGCCGAGCATGTTGGCCTATACGACATACCAGATGGTTCCACCGTCCCCACCGAGAATGCGCCCGATGTTCCAGAATCTCTAACAAGTAGCACCAATCTTGTTACCAGCACGCACTTGGAGGATTTGTGGGAAAAGGCCTATGATGACCGCCGCGAGTTAGTAAAGAAAAATGCGTCTTCCGATGGGCATACGGGTCATACTCCAGTGCGGCCGATGGTGTCTGATGATTCAACCTCGTTGATCAACGACGGGTCTGCGTTCCGTGATGCGTTCACTTCTACCAATGAATCACCTCAAATTCGACAAGATATCGAGGGCGATGCACCTGTTCAAAATATCGACATTGAAGCTCATATATGCAAATGGACACTGAACCAAGAGCAGGCACAGGCATTTCGTATCATTGCGCACCACAGTCTTGAGAATCATCCGGAGCCGCTGAGGATGTTGCTTTCTGGACCTGGTGGTACTGGCAAATCTCGAGTGATCCACGCCCTCAGAGACTTTTTCGACTTACGTGGTGAAAGTCGGAGGTTGCGCTTTTCCGCATACACGGGAGTGGCTGCCCGAAATATCAACGGTATGACTATACACGCGGCACTGTGCATTAATCAGCGGTCAAGCAAGTCGTCTCAAAGCAGAACCCGGCGAGATCTTACTGCGATGCGGGAGGGTGTTGATTACTTCTTCATTGATGAGGTTTCGATGGTTGGCTGTTCACTACTGTTGCAGATCCACGAAGCTTTGATTGAGGCCAAAGGTAACACAGAACTGTTCGGCGGCGTCAACATGATTTTCGCAGGGGATTTTGCACAGTCACCTCCTGTCGGTATGAAAAGCCTGTATGCAAAGATCGCCACAGACAGGGAGAATGCCGCCAGTAAGAAGGGACAACGAAACATACTTGGAAAGCTGCTTTGGCTATCTGTCAGAACCGTTGTGATGCTGAAAAAGATAGAACGCGTGCGCCGAAAGAGGAACGAGTTGACAGGAGAGCTTGGCGATGAAGATCCGGAAGCCCGCAAATTTGTAGAATTACTCCAGCGACTTCGCCAAGGATGGTGTACAGATGAAGATTTTGACATCCTGAATTCAAGATTAGTTACGAAGCTACTACCGGACTGGAACCGGCCTTCGGAAATGCACAATATTCCTATAATTGTGGCACAGAATGAATTGAAAGATGCATTGAATGAGAGGGGAGCTGAAGTATATGCTGCCAGAACGGGAAACGAGCTGAATTGGTATCAAGCGCAGGACGCACGAAGCGATGGCACTCCAATTATGGATCCTGGGCTGAGAGATCATCTCACGCACAAAATGCACTCTGGCGAAACCAGTTACCGTCTCGGTCGATTGCCTCTAGCCATTGGGATGCCGGTTATGGTTACACAGAATTTTGACGTTCAGAACGGAGTCGTAAACGGAGCGACAGGGTTCGTCATGGGGATACGCTACAATACGCATCAGGAGAACGGGTCATTCAATCCTGCATAGTGTATATACCGGACATGACCGGACCGCCGCTTCCAAACCTTCCTCCGAAGCATGCCCCGATTCTTGCCGATACTGTGGATATGACTTTCAAGCATCCAGACTCAGGTAAAAAATGTTTGATCAAGCGTACACAGGTCCCGTTAGTACCTGCCTTTGCAATGACAGCCCACAAAGCGCAAGGGAAAAGTCTGGATGTCGTGATGATGGATCTTGAAAGTACCATCGGAACAGAAGCACCGTATGTCATGCTGTCACGCGCAACTTCTCTGGAGGGAGTGTTCATCCTTCGGCCTTTCCAAAAGAAGGTAATCCAGCGGCACCCGAGCCAGGATGTGCGGGACGAATTTCGGCGTCTCGATGTTCTTTGTCACCAGTCGATCATGCAGTATGGAACAGCGGATGAAGGAACAGAGGCTCAAGAATACCTGGTTCGCACATTCTCAGCCCAAGCCTTGCCAAATGAAGATAACTTGGCGGAACCCATGGATTTGGATGTAGACGTTGGCGCACGGCGACTTGCTACGTTGCAGGCAACCAATGCGCGTTTGATCGCCGGCGGCTCAGGTCCGAATGCCGTAACCTCTCAACCTCGCGCGACGTCTTTCGTCTCTCGTCGCCGAGTCCGACTTACGAAGGAGTCTGTAGTCGCTGAAGCCCCAATACGATTGGGTAGCACCAGTGCGAGAAAGCGCCCTCCCGAGGATGTCGGGTCCTCGCGTCCAAAGCGGCCGCGCATTAGCCGAGTATAATCTAACATTTATGCGGTCGGTTACTCGGAATTTTCCTAGAATTTTCTCTGACTTTCTTGCAGATTCCTAGCTCCAACAATATAAATACCGACGTTGCTCTCGCCGCTCCTCACTTCCCCCCACTTTCCTTTCCATTACCCTCCTTGGATTTACCGGTATGAGCTCACTCACCGTGCGTCGCTGCACTATCAACAACAAAACCGGGAAGACTATGTACGACGGCTTTGTGGAAGAAGCTGAGGCTCTCGGAGACACTAGCCTCGCTGCGCACGAGATCGATCGAACGTTCTTCCGGACGGAGCCTGACTACAAGGGTAACATTTATTACGAAAAATCTGACGGGACGCCTTTCATGGCCAGTTTCGTTGCCGAGATCGGATCCGACGCGCAGGGTACTTGGCTGGCGGCTTATCCGAAGAAGACCCCTCCGTTCTATAAATTGGCAAGTATTTCAATAATTTCCAGCTACGCCCAACTGACTGATTTTGTTAGCCATTTACGGACGTAACTTCGAAATCCCACCGGCAGATTCTCGCCCTTCGCTGTCCGACTGGAGCGCCACCGGAGCTACGTAAGGCGTTCAGAAATGGTGCGGCAGTGGTCGATGGCGTCCGCGGCGTGGACGAGGCGCAGGAGGCTGCCCGCGGTGAGGTGCGCACATGTTCTTACGCTTCGTGCTTTCATCTTAATCTAAATGATTTGAACCCAGACCTTTGAGGTAACTGAGGCGATCCTCTACGAGCAGCGTGAGGGCGACCCGACCGACAATATTGTCGTGCTCGCACGGCTTCATCCGACTTTCGAGGTTTGGTCCTTTATATTCGAGTCCTCCCAACCACTAACATCTTTTAGGTGCCTCAAGGTAGCAATAATTCGTCGGCCCCACGCACTCCGCGCCGAAGGATTACAAAGGTCGATTCCACCCCCACCGACGCATCTGATGATCCAGGCGACAAAAGTGGCGCCTGTGGAAACGGTTTGCTGAGATCTCTCCATAGTCTGCCGTGATGTTCAATTCGCGCATACGGCTCCACCGCGTTGTCGAGATGATTGGTTTGTTCCGTAAACAAATAAGTTGCCAGTGGAAGGGAAACCCGTAGGACTGGCTCAGGACACAGAAACAAGGGCACAGTTGCACACCGTCGAGGACCAAAGAATGCTAAGATGTTGAAGCCGGACATCTGGACATCGGCATTACATAGCTACGGCGTGCCGTCAACCACTCCGTTTGGTTTCTATTTTAAAATGTTGAGATGTTGAACTTCGAGCGCAATTACTGCCAACAGGAAGCATGTAGGCTTCATTTTGAATAATTCGCGGGCACATCCAGTCAATTCGAGGTAATCCCGGATATAAGTCACCTAGAAGGATCCAGGCAGGCGAGCACACATGGAATTTGGATAAAAGTTTTACAAGTTCATTGTGGAGAGGAGTCTAGGCACAGTCCCCAGATTTCATTGGACCCAGTACTCAAGTGAAGCGTATGAACATAGCGTGCAAATCTAACCGAGGCTCTTGAGAGAGCATGCCCGAGATGCCCGATGCGAAGGGAAAAGAATCAAAAAATAGCAGGACCTATCAAGATTGGGGAGAAGCTGTGGAGGGAAGATTAAAAGCTTCATATATCGACTCAACCAGAATCCCAGGGCTAAAGCAGTCTGCAGCAACGCGAGGAGACCCGAATTGTGGGAGCTCCATCGAGGAAAAAGCAGCAATCGCAGGCCGATGGAGATCATATAAAAATGTATAATGGATATTGGAAACTCCTGCACAATCAGGAATGGCTATGAGCAGGCAAACGGCTACGCAAACAAAGTCTGGAAAATATTTACACATTTCAAAAAATCCTGTTCACGAGGCCGCGAGGAGTCAACCGAAGGTCCGCGACAAGCGGCGTCTTTTATTTAAGTAAGTCTATAAATCTGTGTAGCCACAACTCTCCGTGGCGTACCACGGGTAACTGCCAGTCATTTACATGTAAAGACAACGCGAATGTGGACATCGCGCCACGGCTTCAAGGCCATGACGGTGGAGTCGTATAGGGCATACAGTTCCGGCGTCCGTTGCACGAGGTGGCGCAATGACCTTGGATCTGTCGCCACAGCAGTCAAATAATTTGTATGTCTTCCAGGCATATAACGTCGCATATGTCGCATGAATCCATCCGCTGCTGGACACTGCAAAGGCCGATGAATCGGATGATCGACCCCCAAGGAAAATATCGAGAGCATGCATGGCACTGCTTTGGCCGCCCGACGGCCCACTGAGATCCAGATCTTTGGATTCAAGGCGAGAAGAGACTGTAGGTCAGCGACAAGCGGTGCTGCTGTCATTATTTTCATGTTCGGATTACCTCGTCTCCCGCTACCAGGCTGTTTGGGGAGACAATAATCCTAAACCAATATGCCCCAGGCTCAATGACGAGGGCAGCAACAGGAAATCCGAAGAGACAGTTTTGTTCAGAATCGTGCTGGCCATCACCTTGGAATCAAGCTCGAGGAAATAACTCTGCATAAAAAGTCATGTTGTGAGGCCTAGACCGGCAGGAATACGGTCCTCACTGCACCGCCTCCCTGCAGAATGAAGAAGAGACAGTTTTGTCCAGAATCGCGCTGGCTATCACCTCGGAATCAAGCTCGAGAAATTAGCTCTCCATAAAATATCACGTTGTGAGGCCTAGACCGTCGCACCGGCAGGAATACGGTCCTCACAGCACTGCCTCCCTCCAGAATGAAGACAGAGGTACACAATAAAATCCCCCCCCGGGACTAGTCACAGTTTGGTGGTGACTAAGCGGAGCGTACCATAGGTTTCTCGGGCTCGGAAGCCGCGCAACACACTGCGTGTTATTTGGCATTGTGCCGGCAAAATGTGACATTTTATGGAGACCGATTTCCTTCGGTTTGAATTCGAGGTGATGGCCAGCGCGATTCTGAACGAAACCGTTTCCTCCGATTTCCTCCTGCTGGCCTTGTCCTTACAGCTCTTTGCGGAACATAGGGCGCGGCCCTTTTTTTTTTTTTTTTTTTCTGAACTTTTCACGAGAATCCTTCCTGTGAACTCAAATCTTGACCGTTTTCCCTGAAAATAGGCTCATTCGAATCGGACGGAAAATACGCGGGTCCTCTCGGCGCCAGATTTTTGATATTGACCTCCAGAGTTTTTAATGGGTCTGTTTTGGGCTTTTTTGAGTGTGCGAGAGCAGAATGTGTACCAGAGAACCAGTAGTGCTCCAATCGGGCTAGATTTTTTATATGATGTATTTTAGTGGATTTTGGAGGGCTGGAAATACCGGGATTTTCAGTGTGACATTTACTTCAAATATATGGTGACTTACAGCTGGCCCAATTTCCCATGACGAAGAATGTGAGCTGTGGATGTGAAGTACGGCTCAAATTGAAAATGCCGGTATCTGAGTCCCTCCAGAATACACTAGAGTACATCATATAAAAAATATGGAGCAGTCGGATCACAAATGGTCCTCTGGTGCTCATTCTGCGTTCAAAGGTCTAAAAACACCCAAACCAAACCCATTAAAATTTCTGGAGGTGAATATCAAAAATGCGGCGACGAGAGGACCCGCGTATTTTCCTTCCGATTCGAATGAGCTTATTTTCAGGGGAAACGGTCAAGATTTGAGTTCACAGGAAGGATTCTCCTGAAAAGTTCAAAAAAAAAAAAAAATGGGCCGCACCCTATGTTCCGCAAAGAGCTGTAATCCAAGAGCTTGGCAGCTCTTCATTCTTGACAGGGGCGGTGCTGTATTTCGGCTGGGCCGACTCAATAGCATCGGGAATCCCCGCAACACACTGCATGTTATTTGGCATTGTGCCGACAAAACGTGACATTTTATGGAAAGCGATTTCCCTCGGTTTGAATTCGAGGTGAGAGCCAGCGCGATTCTGAACAAAACTGTCTCCTCCGATTTCCTCCTGCGGGCCTGGTCGTTAATCCAGGAGCTTGGCAGCTCTTCATTCTTGACAGAGGCGGTGCTGTATTTCGGCCGGGCCGACTCAATAGCATCGGGAATTCCCATCAAAAAACACTTCCAGCAAAGAAAGATTCAGTGTAAAGTCGCTGGGTCCCCTTTTCAGCCGCGCCTCGCTGGAAACGGATAGGGATAGTCTCTTATAAACAGAGCCTACAACATATCTGTGCTCGTACCTCGCATGTTGTAGTCTGTTGATAAGCTTGATGCTGCGATCGCTCGCCACGTTATTACAAATCATCGGAGTTTGAAAACATTCCCACGTTCATTACAGGCGACAGCGAAGCGTCTTCTCGCTTTTTCACCATCTCTCGCAGCTTCACTCACCCCATACGACGAGTCTCACCACAACAGATATCCACCGGAGTCTTGAAATGGATGGAAATCAGGTACAACCACCCGTTAAACTTGTTCGCCCCAGTAATTTGAGTCCGAATTCTACAATTCAGATGCGTGTCTCGCCTGCCCGAGCCTATTACTCTTAGCCGTAGCATCAATTAGAGGACGAGTGTCGCCTGTGAGGCCGCACTCCAGAGGTTGGGGGAGGAAGGATTGAGCGTCCGAGACGCGCATGCCCTCGTTGACGTTACATCGGTGAGTGTGGTGCCTAAGAAGTTTGCAAGTTGCGGGGATGACACGCGAAAACTTTGGCAGTACATCCTGGACTCTTCCTCCTTCCAATATTCACCCTCGACCAACGTCATCTCAGAGCGAGGGGCCAAAGGTGCATCGTTCGGCAGACCTGAGACCTCCGTCTTTTATCTCCCTGACAGGCTCAGCGGGGTCAGGCGCTGTACGGTCCGTCACCTGCTGCGCCAGCCGGCGTTCTTCAAGCCCCCCGCTCTTCACCTCAACGATGCAATTTTTGCCACCGATCTCCGGCGCGAACGCGGAGTAGCGCTGCATGTTTCCGGCTGGTGCGGTCGCGGAAGGAGGAACCTCAGATGCGTCGTTGGCCATTTCTTTCTCCTCTTTCTCCCTCACCGATGTACACTCAGGTGCACGGCCGTCGCACATTTCACCCAGTCTGCAGTCCGCCGGTTCGGACAACATCCATTCCCGCGAGTCAGCAAGTGCGGCAAGCGCCTGAACCTCCCCACTCGTAGCGACGCGGGAGCGGACTGCGTTGCTTGCGTCCGCTATCCCCAGCGCCAGTCGGTACCGTTGGAGTCCTGGCTCTCAACGTAGCGCACGGGAATCTCGCGCCGGCGTTCGCACACGCGGGACGGAGAGGCTCGGCTCGCGCGCTACTCCTTGCGTCGCGAGCGTAAATCCTCCGGGGTCTGCTCCCATGACGAGGGATGCACGAGTCTTTTTGTTGTGCATCTGAACTTCGTGGGCCGACGCCCCGGCGCGCGTAGGTGTCTGTATGCCCGGGATCGATCCGTGGGGAGGGCATCTTTCGCTAAATCTGAGTGTTTCATTTCACAGTTACAGCTCTTTGCGGAACATAGGGCACGGCCCTTTTTTTTCTTTTTTTTTTTGAACTTTTCAGGAGAATCCTTCCTGTGAACTCAAATCTTGACCGTTTCCCCTGAAAATAAGCTCATTCAAATCGGAAGGAAAATATGCGGGTCCTCTCATCGCCGCATTTTTGATATTCACCTCCAGAAATTTTAATGGGTTTGGTTTGGGTGTTTTTAGACCTTTGAACGCAGAATGAGCACCAGAGGACCATTTGTGATCCGATTGCTCTATATTTTTTACATGATGTACTCTAGTGTATTCTGGAGGGACTCAGATACCGGCATTTTCAATTTGAGCCGTACTTCACATCCACAGCTCACATTCTTCGTCATGGGAAATTGGGCCAGCTGTAAGTCACCATATATTTGAAGTAAATGTCACACTAAAAATCCCGGTATTTCCAGCCCTCCAAAATCCACTAAAATACATCATATAAAAAATCTAGCCCGATTGGAGCACTACTGGTTCTCTGGTACACATTCTGCTCTCGCACACTCAAAAAAGCCCAAAACAGACCCATTAAAAACTCTGGAGGTCAATATCAAAAATCTGGCGCCGAGAGGACCCGCGTATTTTCCGTCCGATTCGAATGAGCCTATTTTCAGGGAAAACGGTCAAGATTTGAGTTCACAGGAAGGATTCTCGTGAAAAGTTCAGAAAAAAAAAAAAAAAGGGCTGCGCCCTATGTTCCGCAAAGAGCTGTAAAGACTGTATTATGTAATCTTGAATTGCCGCGAAGACAACCTGACCCAGAACGTGATTTTTCATGGATTTTCGTATGGATGAGGTTGTGGGAAGCCAACATACTCTTGTGGGCCACTTCCCTGATGACGTTCACTTACTCATTTATTCAACACTTCGACAACGCCCCGGACTCCCCACCGTTCGCAATCCCCGAAGTCCATGCCGGTGTCGCCGTTATACAAGTCCATCAATAATGGTAGTGCGGTTCTTCTGCTCCTGCTGGATGATGAAGCAGTGGCAGAATTTCTGTCATTCACGCAGCATGTTCAGTCATGTCGGCCTTCGTTTTTTTGCTCCTCGTAGGCAGACCGGTTACGAGTCTATTCCACAACGTGGTTCGCCGGGGGTCAAAATCTCTGTGTGCGCGTTGGAGGGTGCATTCACCTGGCTGGACTATGATTCGACCAGAAAATGAGCACTCATTCCACTTCTGCACCGGGAAGGGATAAAATACTCGCACAGCCACAAAATTCAAAAATATTCCATAACATGGTTCGCCGGGGGTTAAAATTTCTGTTCGTGTGCTGGCGGTCACCCAGCCGGACTATGAATCAACTAGAAAATGAACATTCATTCTACTTCTGCACCGGGAAGGGATAAAATATATGCACAGCCACAAAAGTTTCTGTCCGCGTGTTGGAGGATGCATTCACCTAGCCAGACAAAATGGCTCTAGGACGGCGCTGGAATTGGAAGTGTTTGAAAGAGTGTGGCGAATGCAATAGGGTCACGCGTTTGAAAATGTAAACCACTGATTGGCCGCTGGAGAGCTCAAAGGAGAATCTGAATAGCAGAAAATGACCGGAATGGTCAACCTTTGCGAGTCAACGCCTCAAAAAAATGGCTCTGGGACGGCACTGGAATTGAAGGTGTTTGAAAATGCAAAAAATTGTGGCGAGGGAAAGAGGTCAAGCGTTTGAAAATACAAAGGATTGTGAAAAATGACGGGAATGGTCAGGGCTATCCATTGCGGGCCGACGTTTCAAAAAATGCCTCTGGGACGGCATAGGCATTGAAGGTGTTTGAAAATGCAAAGGATTGTGGCTAATGCAATAGGCTCACGCGTTGGTAAATGTAAAGGATTGTGTCAATCTTATAATGGAGTCACGCGTTTGAAAATGCAAAGGATTGTGGCGAGGGCAATAGGATTGTGTTAATATTTGAATAGGGTCATGCGTTTGAAAATGTAAAGCCCTGATTGGCCGCTGGGGAGGCCGATAATGTTTCCGAGTGGATTCTGAATAGCCGAAAATTACCGGAATGATCAGGGCTATCCATTGCAGGCCGACGCCTCAAAAATTGGCTCTGGGACGGCGCCAGAATTGAAAGTGTTTGAAAATGTAAAGAATTGTGGCGAGGGCAATAGAGTCACGCGTTTGAAAATGTAAGGGATTGTGTCGATATTATAATAGGGTCACCCGTTTGGAAATGTAAAGGATTGTGTCAATATTATGATTGGGTCACGCGTTTGACAATGTAAGGCCCTGATTGGCCGCTGGGGAGGGCAATAATTCTTCCGAGCGGAATCTGAATAGCTGAAAATTACCAGAATGGTCGGGGCTTTCCATTGGAGGTCGACGCTTCAACAACTGGCTCTGAGACGGCGCTGGAATTGAAAGTGTTTGAAAATGTAAAGGATTGTGGCGAGGGCAATAAGGTGACGCGTTTCAAAATGTAAAGCCCAGATTGACCGCTGGAGAGGTCAATAATGCCTCCGAGAGGAATCCGAATGGCTGAAAATGACCGAAACGGTCAAGGCTATCCATTGCAGGTCGACGCCCCAAAAACTGGCTTTAGGATGAGCTGACGTGGAAACATCTGCACCAACGGCCAACTCAATGACGACACAATCCCCGGAAGTTATTAGATCCAATCTCGGAGTATCAGAGCTCAGCACAATTGGATCCCATCGAATCACGCCTTCCACTGTCCATGGAACGGACCCTCCAACCGCTAGTCAAACACTGGCGCTGGAATTGAAAGTGTTTGAAAACGAGGTCATTCACAGTTCCCTTATTTGCTCCCTTTTTTCTCCCTTTTTGTGTTCCACATGGTTTTCCCCCAGGTCTTTTTTCCCTTTTCAATTCAGACATGTAAAAAGGGTCTAAAAGGGAAGAAACCAACTTCCTATGTGCAAAACGGGATGAAAACCAGAGGAACTGTGAACACCCTGGTTTGCGGATCCCTTTTTCTTCCCTTTTTGCGCCCTTTTTGTGTCCCTTTTTGTGTCCCTTTGTCTACAGCACATAGATTGCAACCTGAAGTTATAGTAGATGTCTGAACCACTCTGAGGCATAATAAGTCATGGTCTTTAATTACTCCGCATGAGTGCTCAGGCTGCTGACTCGGAAAGGGAGGATGCCAGATATTTTTCAACAGTTAGAATCGACGGCAAGTGCTTTCCAGATTTTTCCGGATACACGCATCGCCAAACAACTATGGTACCACGGCCAATTTACATATGTTTATTTATTTCATGTATTTCTCATGTCGCGCTTGCGGGCTCCGGTGTCGCAAGAGAACGCGAGCGGCCGTCCCATAATAAAAAATTTCCCCCTGGCTTCTTACCACCACAATCCACTCGCTCCGACTCTTATATTTATGCTCCCTATCTGAGTTTCTTGGCCTACGAGCCTCCAGGAACACGTCTTCGAAGTCGGACGTTAATATTAGGTCACAGAGGAAAATCTTCCAGGCGAGAAATATGCAGCATGTACCGGAACATGAGTGAAAACGATATTTTCAATCTCACACTTCAGGCCCGCAACTGGAAGCAGACGGAGTAATGGTGGAGGCAACAGACCACTCTTTCCTATTCGCGAAAACCTTAAACGGCCTTCAATACTTCTGCCTGCAAAAGGAACGCTTCCAATGTACCTATAGATGGCTGATGCAATGGATAAAAACATTTGCGTATATTCTAGAACCTGCCGGCGACCTCCCGGATCGCGTATCCGGCATATTTCCGCTCATTTGTTTCCCACCTTTTCGGCTATTTCCGTCGACACCGTCATCAATGTTGAACTCTACGACTGGTTCGTCTGCAAGCCGATTGGCTTGCGAGGTTCCGGTCGTATCGAACGTGCTCCTGTTCTCTCCAGAAGTTTTGAATGTGTAGATACCTGCCGCATCCCGGATTGCCGCGGAAAAAGGTGAGATATTTTCAGACTCACGTTCAACTTGAGCCTCAATACTGTGGAGAATCCGGTGGATAATTTGGCCTAGGGGCATTCGGACGACATTGTTTACCCGCCAAAACTCAAGAGCATTATCCGGTGGTTAAGTATAGTGTTGAACTGGAACTCCGAGGTGTATCCTCTGCCATTTTTTGAACACCAAGCACGTCGGATTCTTGGGCTGAACCTTAGCTCAGCGAATATCAATGGGATGAACTTGAATTGTATGTGTAGACATCACCCATCCCAGTTGTTGCTCTGTCCTGCACAGATGGCAAACAACCATGGTCAACTGAAGATGATGCTCCCGACAAGGATTCGGAACGAAGTCACCGGGGTCGTGCCAAGGTCCATGCCTTGCAGTTCGCATTGCGAACCGAGCTCCTTGCCTGCAAGAACCCCAAGGATTTTTGGGACTTCGTTCGGAAGTAAGGCTGGAACATTATGATTAAATACACCTCCAGGCCGTAATGTACTGTAATCGTAATATAATATTAGGGTTGAGGGGCATATTTAATCGTAAGGGTATGATAATGTAATGTAATTGCAATTTAACCATATTTAATTGTATTTAATCTGTTTTTTTTTCCCTGCAAAAGTTTTGGGCCTATCTGGGTGTCAGGAACACTCTCCAGACGTCCTGAACTCTGTCCAAATCCTATCCCATTTCACTAGAAGCCATAATCCTCACAGAGGTGACTATACCAAGTCTTACAGGCACCAAACACCAAGAAAAAACACACTTCTAACTGCCTCAGAGGTGTACTAGCACTTTAAGGAGACTGCATGAGTTGGAAAGCCATATTTAGTTCATATATCTTGATTCCGCAACATCAAGGTGAATCGAACCAGATCACATGATCATATGTGTTCAATTTTTGTGCAACTACACCACCAAACACTGGTCCTTATGAGTTGAGGAAATAGTGGGGGCATCGACTTAGGCCTTTTATATCATACTATGCCCTATATAGCCTGCAAAACAGAGGTCTTTGTGCACCCAGACCATATGCATATAATTAACATTACATTCGAGTACGGTACCCCATATTGTAATGTAATCGTAAGATATTGTAATTTAATGGTCAATAATATTAGAGCCTAATATTATCCTCACGCTGTATTTAATCGTAATTCTGGCATTACATTAAATTATAATGGAATGTACTCATAATCTTAGCCAGCCTTATTCGGAAGAGAACGGATCCGCGCCCCAAAAAAGCGAAGGTCTCTGTAACAGAACTTTCGGCGGACTTCGAAGCTCGACTGGACTATCCAAAGGTGGTTCCTGTATCATTCAACTCCGAACAGCTGGCTTTAAATGAAAAAATGGCGAAGGAGATGCAACCCCCTCCCGATTTATCTCCCCGTCAATCTTATACGCGGGACATAACCAAGGAGGAGATCGAGTCCATGAAACGACATATCAAGGCTCACGGGCTTGACACTGCTATGGGTGTTGATGGTTTCTCGTACAAAGACTGCTTGGCGATTCCCAACGCAAAACTTCTGGAGTTCTTTCTGTATTGTTTAAAGAACCAAGATATGCCTCGCTTCTGGTTGCTATCGTTGCTCATCGGCATTCTCAAAAAAGATAAAGATGCAACGGATCCCTCAAGCTACCGTCTCATTGCGCTGGAATGCTGCATGTTGAAGATGCTGACTTTAATCATTGACCGAAGAATTCGGGAAGGTGCCCAAGATATCGGTGTAATTCCCACAAGCCAGAATGAGTTCCAAGATGGGCTTCGGACGAATGATAATGTGTTCGTGCTGCTCTGCCTTATCGACAAGGCTCAAGCGCTCAATAAGCCCCTTTATGTGGCGTACTTGGACCTCAAGAATGCATTCCCTGGAACTGACACATCAACATTATGGGTGAAACTTGCCACCATGGGTATTTCTGGTCCCATGATTGAATGGTTGAAAATCCTCTATGATCGCATCCGTTACCTTGTGCGGATCGACGGCCACTTTGCCCCTGCATTCAGATCATTATTGGGTATTCTCACAGGCGACCCTGGCTCACCTCATCTATGGAACCTGTTCATGTCAGACTTTATTCTGGCACACCATCCTGAAGATATTGAGCTCAATGGTGTACCAATCTCCAACGTCGAACACGCCGACGACATTTTAACTGCGTCGACGTCTCCTCCTGGCTTTCAAAGCCATCTTAACGGAGCACAAGGCTGGTCCAATGTAAATGGCTGTGAGACGTCTATTGACAAGTGCCTGTATCAAATATTCGGACCACGGCAGAAAGCTTATCCATCGTTTCATCTGGGCGGAAAAACAATCAAGCAGGTTCAAAAGGCATGTTATCTGGGAATCTGGTAAGAAACTGGGACAAAATTCTTATGGAGGGAACACTCCAAGGTCAAGGCCAAAAAGGCGACTGTGGTTGAAAATGTTCTGCTCAGTCTGGATCGCTTCGTTGGACAATTACCGGCCTGGGATGCTCGAACTCTGTACATGGCACGGGTTGATCTCTACCTGACGTCTGGCTGCGATGTCTGCCTGGATGTTGACCTCAGGAGTCTCAAATTGCTTGAACAAGTTCAACACCGTTTCCTCCGACGCATGCTTGGCGTTGGCTCGCGGAGTCTGCGCGCCATTCTCTTTTCCGAGACTGGCATTTGGCCAATAAAATACCGCAGAGTTTATCTTGCATTGTAAAATCTCTGCTACTTGCTAGAACTGGACCCGAACCGACCGGCATGGAATTCGCTACAAGAATCACTTACCCTGGCCCGTGCAAGTCAAATTTCTTGGATTAACGATCTCCGTATTGTTCTTTCGCGCCTTTACATCCCCGTGGAATTGGATATCTTGGATGGTCTCAACGTTGCAATAGTTGAAGGCTGTGATCAAGTCCATGGAGGCCTGGATTGATGACGAAATCGAGTCTTCATCTAGAGTACGTGATCTTCTCGTTGGACGCTTGGAAATGGACAAGGACACCGGGACGTTGGTCAAGAAGTCTTTGGATTTTCGCCATTACTTGAGGGTCAAGCAACCCGAGCACCGGAAGGCACTGACAAGGATGATGCTCTCAAGCCATAGCCTCGCTGTGGAACGCCGGCGCTGGAAAGAACGTGGCAAGAAGATCGTTCCACGCCAATGGCGGCTCTGCAGATTCTGCTACCTTTATGTTGAAGGCCCTGCACATCCAATGTTTCAGTGCGAACATCACGAGCTCAAGGATATTCGACGAGTTTTCCTTGACACATTGGATATTGAAATCCCGGGTTTAGTCGCTCAATTTGCCGATGCACTACAGCTCTTCCGTGGACTCCTCGCACGCAGGGAAATCACACCGCTCCTCGCAAAATTAGCTTATGATGTCCTCAAGATTTTTGATGCAACTCCAATGCTCCTTTAAACCTCGCACGTAACCTTGAGTTGATCAACAGATTCGGCACTGAAGATATGACAAGCGGGACAAGAGGGATCGAACTAGAAGTCGACTTGAAGTGCGTTTGTTGGTAACTCGCTCGGGTCGGGATTTTCTGCTAGAATTTGAAGCAAGAACGAGCATGCTTTCTTCCAAGGCAAATATAAATGTGAACGAGCTTCGCAGATTCCTAGACAGCGGAATGACAGCTACTTGCCACTCGTCCGAACTGACGCGGGGATTAGTACATGAATGAATAGTCAGCCAAGTCTGAGTACCATTTTCTTTGTTGTTGAAGGCGCATGAACTCCGTCCCGATTTCCGCACTTTTCTTGCCTCATGTGTCGAGAATATTCAAACCGGGTGTTGACTGTTATTCCAGATCCATTACTCCGTATTATGCACTATAACAATTTCATAGAGGTACTAGTACACTTTATATATCCACTGCTGCTCAAAATCCCGCCAACGTTGTCAATGTTCGCATCAAGGGATGTATACGCATTGTCCCATATCCTGTGGTTATTGCTAGAGAGGTGCTTGGGCGATATGGAACCGAGTGGAAGCAAAAAGGGAGGAAGGTCGTGTCGCTCGAGTCGGTGACGTACCTATTCAAACTCCGCTCAGTATCGTGAACATTTGTTTCCCCAAAGAAAATTGCTAAGATTCTGCCTAATTTTCGTCAGAGTTTGGCACAACCAATGCTCAGGTTTATATGAATTAATTGTTCAGTTTCTGCCCATGCCGCGCGGGAGAGCAGTTAGGTAAGTTGCAAAGGTGTATTGCATTATAGATATATGTGTACTACTATACAAAAGGCCCCAATACGTAGGCAGAAGCTATGTAATATTTTCCGTATTTGCAGTTCTGAATCCGGGTAATTTTTTTTCTTCGTTCAGAAGTGGAATGGGTACGAATTTCTTGGTGGAAGCATGTCTGTGGACTTTAAGTGAGTGCTCTGAGCGACCCACGGACAATTCAACCCCCGGCGAATCAAGCTACGTAATATTTTCCGTATTTTAGGCAATTCTGAATCCTGGCAATTTTTTCTTCTTCTTCGTTCAGAACTGGAATGGGTACAAATTTCCAGGTGAAAGCATGTCCGTGGGCGAGGAGTGAGTGCTCTGAGCGACCCACGGAAAATTCAACCCCCGGCGAATCAAGCTATGTAAAATTTTCCGTATTTGGGCAATTTTTTTTCTTCTTCGTTCAAAAGTGGAATGGGTATGAATTTCCAGGTGAAACCATGTCTGTGGGCGTGGAGTGAGTGCTCTGAGCGACCCACGGAAAGTACAACCCCCGGCGAATCAAGCTATGTAAATTTTTCCGTATTTGGGCAATTTCTTCTTCTTCTTCGTTCAGAAGTGTGTGCTCCACCACCACTTGCCAGTATGCATATTGTGGTACATCCATATGGTTTTATCCTTATCTATAGAATGGCCCTCGGGCGCAACGAACAGATACGGAGCAAATGCAGTATCACCCCAGAGAGCATGAATGCACTACAGTGTAGAGATGAAAAACCTCTCCGTTCACGATTCCCGACACTTTTATTGACCGCACTCAAATTCCCGACACTTACACTTTGGTGGGTCAAAATTTCCGACACTTTTTTCGAGTCGAAATTTCCGACACTTTCTTTTTGTGAGTCGAGTCCTCCGACACTTTTATTGAGGCAGAAAAAAAAAAAATCTAAATTGAGGCCTAGACTACAGTAGCTTCGGAACAAGCTATCTAGACGATTGCTGGTACTACTAGCCTGCCAGCAACGCCGGCCCCGCCCGCCCACCGGCTACAATCTCGGGCATCATGCAAATCCGGGCCTGCACACCTTCTGGGCGCTGCCCGGTCCTATCTGCAGTGTGGGTAGGTAGTCCACTGGATGTGCCGTTTGTGCCGACGCTTCAATGAAATACAATAGTCAGTGATAAAATACGATGTATCCAAAAAAGGAAACTGACCGCACTGGCGCTCACCGCCGCTGCACGGGCGATCGCGTCGGTGGGATAGCGAGAAAAGGTCTTCACGATTGCGGCGGGGACGGGAGTCTTGGCTGTGATGGCTCGAGTGTCTTGTGGCAAGAGACATCGCCCGTGCACGCGGGGTGCAGCCTTGCAGGCACAGTTCCAGATCCACGTCGTGTTGCTGAGATCGGGTGTAGTGTTCGTCGGGAGCGCGCCGACGATGGAGGTGTCCAGTTAGGGGTTCAGGCCTTCAGAGTTCGTTGCTCGCGCCGATGGAAGTGGATGCGGATAGCGGATGTGGTGGAGCTGGAGGGGAGACATCGACACCCCCTTACATCATCCTCCCAAGTCGTCATCGGCCGCATCCTGCGCGCTAGACCTACCACCACGACGCTGTTGTTCGTGTCGACGCTCCGCCGCCCACGCACCGACATCCCTGTTCGAGCCGCCGGCGATGTCGAACGCACAAACCCCCGCAGATGCCAGTGTACACGCTTAGGCTCCTGCACACTGCAGGCCACTAGAGTTGTTTGCGTGATGGACTCGGATGTGCCGTAGGTGTCGGCGTCGCTGATTGCAGGCAATTAATTAGAAAGTCGTGGGATGCTGCCGGTCGCCTTTCGTGCGTGAGACGATGGTCCGTGAAAGATATCTGCACGGAGAAAAGCACCCCCACGCCTGCGCCGCGGGCCGTTGCATCGGGGAGGCTCGTAGCAAGGCTCGCGAGGTTGTGGGGACGCTGAGAGCCCAGAAGTGGGTCGTGTCCGGGGGGACGGCAGGGCCGCCTAAAGCAAGATACTAGGCCGCCGAGTCCCGCACATCCGAGGCGCCGGCACCACGGCGGACGGCGGCGTGAGGCGGTAGATTGGCAACAGCACGCGCAGAGGCGGTAGGAGCCCTATGTCGAACGCCTCAAAATTCACGACAAGGCTACGGGTATGGAACCCACCTATCCCTTGCATCCCATCGCCGACCCGAAGCAAGAAACATCATTCGAAGGATCCTCTTGCCAGGACGTTTAACCCAGAAACAGATTGAAGGGTGCGATGAACCATTTTTTGCTCTGTTCCGGGTAGCATAGTGTAAGTTATCCCCGATGAAAGTAATATATAATCTACTTGTTCTCACAAAAAAGCATATCCCGCTTTGAAAGCGCTGTCATTGGCTCGGTAAGAATCCTACTCCAGCCCTCATGAGTTAACATTCTCAAGCTGGCCCACGTTGCAGATTTGCCATGAGTTCCATTTCCAATACAGGGCTGGTCCCTCGAGGCCCGCCGCCAAGCCCAGGAATATCCAGTGAGGTCACCCAATTGAATGAAGCGCTTCAACCAACTCGGCATGTATATCATGGTTACTCCTCTCAAGCGCTGCACTACTTCAAGTACTTCTGGTTTGTGCGTCAGCAAAAGTGGAACCGAGAGAATGGTCGCTTGGGCGAAGTGCAGAATCGGAGTTACATTAGAAGGTCAATATTATTCCTATTGGCGGCGTTGGCTGTTTTTGAGGCGATAATATGGTGCATCTCATCCCAGTCTACCCAAACTACTAATAAAGCCGACCTTAGGTTTCTGCTTACACTATATGGACAAAATTAATGACCAATACGGGTTTCAACAACTCTTGGAGATACATTCAGACTGAAATCGATTTGAAGTAATTTGTGAAGCGCGAGACCAGCTTATCTGTATAAGAATCGAACGTCGTTTGACTTTGGGCAGAGCAATAATTTGCATCCTGGGTGCCAGACCGATGCTATCTCTCTTTTCTGAGCTGGCCAGACCCCCCGGGGAGGGATCTTTGCAGATGAGACAGCGACAGCCAGGAGGCAAACAAGATCCCAGCCACTCTGACTCGATTCAAACGCCGGTGCGCACGAGGCGATAGCCAGAACGATTCTGAGCAAAATAGGGCGGATCAGCGATCAACGAGCCGTTGTAGACCGGTGACCGATCTGTCTACGAGAACAAAAGTGTTGGTAGACAGGACCGGTCGATCTGGGTTTTAATTCCCAGCCAGGGCACCGCGCAAAAATGCAACAGGGATTTTGTCGATGTTCGACGGCTCTGCGACCGCCTTCATTGCTGTGGTGCATTTTCCACCTCTACGCGACACCAGCTGTCTCAAACTGGTGAGTTCCGCCCTATAGTCACAATTAAAGTGGGAGAGCGAAAAAAGTATCATTTTTGACGGCGCCTTTTTTCCCTGAGATTGATGCCCCGAGGCCTCCGCAGAAGTACGGTCAAGGTCAAATAGTCGAACATACGATTCAAGTGACGGAGGCAAAAAAAGAACCAATGATACCATTCGCTGCGCACTTTCACTGCGAATCGAACGAGCCATGTCCCGAGGCAATCCGACCAGAATTGAGGCCAGGGCAGCTGTCCTGCCCAAATTGCCCCAAAAACGAAAAAAAAAACGGTCGCGCCCTGAGTTCTGAAAAGAGCTATAAATCGAGACCTTAAGTTAAGCCTTAACCCTTAGTAAGGCTTTTTTTTTTTTTTTTTTTTTTTTTTTTGGTGGTGCGTTTGTTGTGACCTCAGGCAACTGATAATTGATCAGCCCCTTTGGTCCGCAAAGGACGGAGGAACATGTGACCTCCTAGGCTCCTAACCAACGGCGGGAATGCTTTTACGCACGAACGGCAAATGCCGAACAGTGTGGGACTCGACCAAGATTGGTAATACCCACTAGAACCCTCCTAAATGCGGCTTTACCGGGGTTCGAACCCTCGATCTCGCGAGGCCCGGTGATCTCCGATTTACTCAGAGACCAAGACTGCTGGTTACCGCTAAGCCATGCAGCCTCTACCCTTAGTAAGGCTTTACTATTTTCAAGATAGGACCCATAGCAGCCATAGCAGCCAAATCTCAGATGGCTTACGACGCATTGCCAAAAATGAATGCGAAATAGAATAGATTGCAATAGTACATAAGGATGTAAAGAGATACGATCCCACACGCAATCACGCGACAATCGCGCAATGGCTGAGAGTGGGGGGCGATGCTCACGGACAGGTGGTACGAATAAAGGAAGGGGAAAGGTAGACAATGCGTGCTTGAGGGGTGAGTTGCGAAAGCTTGAGGTGGTGGGACAAGTGCTTGAAGATTTGATGACAGGGGGGCTTGAGATTAACTTGAGGCTGGAGAGGCTTGACAGCCAGTTTGGGCTTGACAGCGTGTTTGGGTTGACAATGCGTGGGAGCTCGAGTTTGAGATGTGAGAGGCTTGGGGATTGAGGAGGAGAAGGGACGCGGGACGGCGTGGGGAGCTTGAGCTTGCTTGAGTTTCAGACGGCCGAGGCGTGGAGACTGGTGCAAGGGAGGCGAAGGCAGAGGACGCGCGGGAGGCAGAACAGGCACCGGGGCAGAAGAAGGGAGGGAGACGAGAGTGAGGCAAGAAGAGAGGAGCTGAGGCAGAGGACATGGTAGAGGGAAAGAGACGACGGAATCAACTTGCGATCAATCTGCCAACACACGTCGTCAACGCGCACGGACCAAGCACGTGCGTCTCTGCCGGCCTTGACACACCACTTCAAATGTCCTCACCTCACCGTCTGAATGCGACGACACATCGCCGCTGGATGGCGACCCGTTCCCCTCGCCCACGCAATGCACTAGCCAAGATCCACTACGCCCCGCAGCCGACACGCCGCTCTGGCCCTCCGGTTGGCACAGACGTGAGGCATTGCCTCCTTCACTCGCGTGCCTGCACGGCGTTGCCCACGCGCCTGCAGACGGGAACGACGGGCTCACGGGGTACGAGAGCGACGTCGAGCACGCAAAGTGTCAAGTTGGTTTTTTTGCGAGTTCGACGTCGGGTCGCCGCATTGACACAAAGAAGCTGGGGGTGAAGCACTTTGTCTATGCTGGGGGCCTCTGCGGAAGACGGAGACATATACAGTTGAATGGCTCAAAATGCATAAGGTCATAATGCATAATGGCTCACAATGCATACACTGGGGAAGGATTTTGAGTTCACCAAACCACCCTTTGCCACTGTACGGGGGTGTTCATAATGCATAATGCTCATTATGCATACGGTTTGGGCATCCACTGCCGCTATGCATTGTGAGCCATTCAACTGTAACCCGCAGTGCGTGTTTCCTCTCCTACTTGCCTGAACAGTTGGCTTGCTGCACGACCCGGGGACGTACATGGGACACGTGATGTATGTCATTCGGGAGTCGCCCACGCCGCGCGAACTCGAGGTGGGGGGACGCGAGGTGTTTGGGACGGAGCAGCGCTTGGATGATGTGCTGCTCCAATGTTACTATCATAGACACGTATAGACTCCAATAATGGATTCCCGTACCCATAGACCCCCATAATGGATCCCCGTATTCATCCGTATTCATAGACATAAAAGTAATGGCCCGAGATCTATAGACCACCAGAGTGCAACATAGACCCCATAGACTGGCAGGATGTCTTTATAGCCCACCATAGACCAATATAATGGCCCTTGTGTCTTCATAGAATTTCAGATTTTCCTGATGTGCAGCAGCTCTGCAACAACAATTGGATGCACTGATTGATCAACCTCCACCTCCTGATCCAGCACCAATTCCACTAGACCAACTCCCCAATGCTGGTGGAGATGGCCCTCTGCCTTTGCCAAACCCATTGTCGACATCTGCTGTTCTGCACGGGACAAAGTGTTAATAAAGGGGATTGGAGATTTTGACGCGGCTGCTGTGCATTGACGCGGCATTGACGCAGTGACGCGGCGTGATGCGCGATTGACGCAGCATATTTAGGACAGCTGGGCAAGGCTCCTTGTTGAGAATATACCTGTAGGTTCTACAACCTACTACAGAGCAACTCAACGAGTGCTCTACAGACTACTACGTACTCCTAGATATTTGTAGAATATTCTAGATTAAATTTCTGTACAGTATATAAGGGCTCGCAGAGCTCGCCCAAATGTCATCTTATTCTCTTACTGTTGTCCTCGCCCTCTTCTTGTTCAATAGGTTATCGGCCCCGTCGCCACCTACGAACACTCGAAGCCTTCGCGTCGCATCCCCGTTGAGCCTGCTCCGGCCGTGATCCGCACACTATCTTATCTGTTGAGCGCTGCTCCAGTTGATCCGCTTTCGGAAACACCCGTGACAACCCCCCAGAATGTCTTCCTCGTCTGACGCCCACATCTACCGCATCGACCCGCTCCGTGGCGTAGAGAACTACGGTGTTTGGAAGGTCCGGATGATCCACATCTTGACCGATCAGGGTTACGACCCTTATATTTCCGACTCCGCCACACCTCCGCCTGATACGGAACTTGCCGCTCTCGCCGGTTGGAATCGAACCGACCGCAAAGCCCTCTCCACCATTGTTCTGCGTGTTGCAGACAATGTCCTTGTCTATGTCTCCAGTGCAAAGACTGCTAAAGAGGCATGGAAAGCATTATCCAATATGTACGAGGCCAAAGGTGCGATCGGCATCACCCTTACCCGTCGAAAATTCCACCGCCAAATATGTTCCGATGATGGCGACATCGAAGAGCATATTCGCACGATGCGCTCATACGAGTCCGAGCTTATCCGGCTTGGCCACACCATCAAGGACGACGAATTTGCATATACATTACTCGAATCGCTCCCGGAGTCATGGGACTCATTTGTTTCGGCAATCGGCGATGACGTTGCCGCCGATTCCACCAAGCTCATCGCGCGCATCCTTGGCGAAGATGCCCGCCGCCGTTCGCGCCCCACCGCTGATCCCACCACCGCACTATCCGCCGTGGACATGTCCAAGGTCAAATGCTTTAAATGTGGCCGACTCGGACATTACGCTAGCAAGCATGATCAGCAGCAGAATTCGCAGCCCGAACATCGTAACGACCGCCCACCCTCGAATTCCCGTAACCGCCGTGGCCGCCAGGGCAAAGGAAAGTCCCGCGCCCACGTCGCTGTCGACGACTCATCAGACTCTGATGAAGATTTTGGTTTTCTGGCCCGTGATCCGGCCGTCTCGCATGGACTTCAACCGGACGATTGGCTACTCGACTCGGGTTGTAGTCGGTCCATAGTCCGCAATAAATCTGATTTCACCCAGTATACCGAGACCCCCGGGCACAAAATCATTGGAATTGGTGACACCGCCGGTGTTGGCCGTGGCACCGTTCCACTTTCTTTCGCAGTTGGGAAGAAATCGCGCGCATGTATGATGCGCGATGTTCTTCACTGCCCGACAGCCCCCTGTAACCTGGTTTCCCTCGCGCGACTCACTGACGCAGGTTTCCGTGCAATCTTTGATGGTGATACTGTCAAAGTTGTGTCGAAACGAACCGGCACTACCCTCGCAATCGGCGACAAGATTTCTCGCCTATACAAACTTCGCATCAATACCCCCGCCTCCTCCTCCACTACCTACGCCTTCCCCGCTCGTACTTTGGACGAATGGCACCGCGCACTCGGCCATTTAAACTATGCCGCCATCCGCAAGCTCAAGGCCAAGAATATGGTCAAGGGCATGGATGTCGATAGCCGCGAGCCGGCGCGCCAGTGCCAAGCCTGTATCCAGGGCAAAGCACACGTCATGCCGCTCCCGAAGGAGTCGGATCGCAAGTACGAGGCCATCGGTGATATGATTTACACTGATCTTTGGGGCAAAAGTCGTGTTCGGGGAATTGGAGGCCAGTACTATTTTATTTCCTTCACTGATGCGAAATCAGCACACAGCCGCGTACGCTTCCTTAAGAATAAGGAAGGTGCAACTGTCCTTCGGAAGGTTCAGGACCAAGTTGCATTTATCGAGACCCAAACGGGCCGTAAACCCCGTTGCTTCCGCTTCGACAATGGGAAGGAATATGTCAACCAAGACACACTGGATTGGCTTGATAGCCAAGGTATCCATTATGAGCTCACTGCACCTCACTCATCTTTCCAGAATGGTGTTGCGGAACGCCTAAACCGCACTATCGTCGAACGGGCACGGACTATGCTTATCAGCGCAGGTCTTCCGTGGTCCCTCTGGCCCGAGGCCGTAAATTACGCTTTTTACCTCAAAAATCGCTGCCCCACCGCCGCTCTCGACGACGATATTACGCCTATCGAAGCCTTTACCCACAAGAAGCCCGATATATCGAACCTCCAAGAATTTGGTGCCAAGATTTGGGTTTTACGGCAAGACGGCAAAGTACACAAGTTGATGGCGAAGGCTCGCCAATATCGCTTCGTGGGACTTTGGGAGCATGCCCGCTCCTTCCGTTACTATAACCCCGGCATCAATACCGTGTTGCACTCACGAAATGTAATTTTCCAGGCCCCGGACACCGTCGATAATGATTACATCATTCCGGCTTCGTTCCCTTCTCTGGCTGAGGGGGAGAGTGATAGTAGACTTGAATCGCAGCCAGATTCGGTCCCTCAGCCTCAGACATTGTCTCAGCCACCCACTGCACAGCCCGCGACGTTCGCCGAGCCATCTGCAGCCGCTCCTGAGCCGCCGCGTACTCCCGGACCAGTTTCAACCACATCCACTCTCACGCCGCTTCCCTCACCTTCGCCGCCATCTTCTCCGCCGTCCAAAGCGCCACGCGACATTAGCAGTGCCATTTCAACGGAGAACATCATCGAGGGCAAGCGCACTCGCCAGGGGAACCTGGATTATGTTTTCGCAGTTACTGAAGCTGCCGCACTTGACGGTGATCCGAAATCAGTGCCAGAAGCCCGCGCTCGCCACGACTGGTCACAGTGGCAAGCTGCAATGGATGCTGAAATGGGTCAGCATCTAAAGCTTGGTACTTGGGAACTTATCGATTTGCCAGATGGCCGTAAAGCCATTCAATGTCGTTGGGTTTTTAGACTCAAACGCGACTCTTCCGGCAAAGTTGTCAAGTACAAGGCCCGACTCGTTGTCAAAGGTTTCTCTCAAATCCCTGGCATAGATTTCAACGAGACCTTTGCACCTACAATCCGTCTCGAGACCTTTCGTTTTGTTATTGCCCTTGCCGCCCGCTACGAACTCAAAGTTCACGGCATGGATGTTGTTGGTGCTTACTTGAACAGCCCCTTGGAGGAAACTGTTTACATGCACCAGCCCGACGGCTATGACGACGGCACCGGTCGTGTCTGTCGCCTCAAGCTCTCGCTTTACGGATTGCGCCAGTCCGGCCATAACTGGAACCGGACACTCGATGCCGCATTCAAACAACTCGGATTCACACGGTTAATTTCTGATCAATGTGTGTATCTCCGTCGCGATTCCGCGACTTCTTCCCCAACCATCGTTGCTGTGCATGTCGATGACATGACCCTCTTCGCTCGCACCAACGCTGAGCTTTCCCAGATTAAGGGGGAGCTATCTTCCAAATTCAACGTAACCGACTTGGGGGAACTTACAAATATTCTCGGCATGGAGATTGTTCGCGCCCCTGGTTCTATTCGGCTCACGCAGTCCGCCTACTCGGAACGAGTTCTCGACTCAGTTGGCATGACAAACTGCAACCCCGTCTCAACTCCACTTGACCCGAATGTCAAGCTCTCGCTGCCCGAGAAGGCCAACCCCCGTATTGTTAACGAAGAACTTCGGCACGAGTACTTATCCGGTGTTGGCAAACTCATGTACCTCGCTGTCGCGACTCGGCCCGACCTCGCGTACGCTGTCCAGCACCTGTCACAGTTCTCGCAACGGCCGACTCCCGAACATCTGTCCGCACTCAAGCGTACTTTCCGCTATCTCCGTGGAACAACCAAACTCGGCATTTCTTTCCATTCTGCCGGCGAACTCAACCTCTTCTCCGACGCCGATTGGGGAGCAGATCAAACTGATCGGCGTTCAATCTCCGGCTACGCGGCATTATTTGCCAATGGCCCAGTTTCTTGGAGTTCACGCAAACAACCCACGGTTGCACTTTCAACCATGGAAGCTGAATTCATGGCTCTCGCGCGCACTACTTGCGAAGCTATTTGGCTTCGTGAACTCGGATCTGAACTCGGCTTGCCATCCTCTGACCCCATTCCCATCAATGTCGACAACCGCGCTGCGATGATGTTTGCCGAGAGCGTGATGTTCCATGCACGATCAAAGCACATCGATATCCGCTATCACTTTGTTCGTGAGCGTGTTGCTTCTAACGAAGTCAAGCTCATCCACTGCGCCTCGGAGGACAACCTAGCCGACATTTTCACGAAAGCTCTTCCCCGTCCATTATTCGAGACTTTACGTGATCAGATTATGTTGCACTCTGGTTGAGTTGAGGGGGAGTGTTGAGAATATACCTGTAGGTTCTACAACCTGCTACAGAGCAACTCAACGAGTGCTCTACAGACTACTACGTACTCCTAGATATTTGTAGAATATTCTAGATTAAATTTCTGTACAGTATATAAGGGCTCGCAGAGCTCGCCCAAATGTCATCTTATTCTCTTACTGTTGTCCTCGCCCTCTTCTTGTTCAATACTCCTAGCGTACAGAATTGCTTGAATGATTCCCGGAACAGCGATAGTAGAGCATGTACATACTTGAACTATGTTTTAGCCCCTTGTCCCGGCGTCAATATTAAGTTATTTGCCTTGTTGAATTAACTTTTCGCCCCGTATTAACCAGTAAAATACTTTGGGTGGGCGCAGGGACATTCAAATGCACTGTAGGACTTACAGAATCGCGGTTTAGCAATAGGGTTGCCACGCCGACGCCGCATCAGACGCCGCGGCAATGCGTGCCGATGCCGCGTCAATGCACGTCAATGCCGCGTCAGTGCCGCATCAATGCGCGTCAGTGCCGCGTCACTGCGCGTCAATGCTGCGTCACTCCGCGTCAGCGCCGCGGCACCCCTCCCCATACTATTCAATGCCTGTACCTCTATAGGCAGTGTCTAATATACATCTTGGAGCAGAGCTTCAACTTGGAAGTCAAACATTTCTCGGGTACTACTTTCCCCCCATAATCATCCCATCTTTTGGCTCTTCTGGCCATCTGAGCGGAATGTTTGCAGTGGATACTACGGTATATATCCACGACTCAGTCCAATATGTATATATCATATTATATGGTAGGGAACCTAGGCTTGAATGGCAGCTGAACTGACGGCCGCGTCAATCACGTGATTGACGCGGCACACTCATTCTTCCGAATCTTCGTTGAATTTGGATGTTTCCGACGCTACACATCTGTTGAGTGTCCATATGCCTATATTCAAGGATCTGTATCGCTAAAAAAAAAACAATGGACGGACCTTGGCAGATTGGGTCTGAGTCGGGTGGTTGAAACAGATTGACCAGGAGTCAAAATATGTGCAGCAGATGTAACTTTGAAGGAGCCAATGGTAGGATCAAAGGCTATGGAAAATTGCGATGGGTTTAAATACAACTCGGATCTTCCGTATTCCATCAAATTTACGCCAGAAGTTCAAATTTCGTGAGGGTCAAACATCCTTGTGTACTTTGCTTCTCCCAGTTTCAGATCTTCCAAACATCTGAGCAGAATAAGTGACATTTGGATCCTCGGGTATATGTTCACCATCCAATCCAACATATAATTCCACAGGGAACATATGCCTGGGTGCATTACCATGTCAATCACGTGCATGACACCCAATCATTGGTTGAATTCCCAAGTTTCTGCACATCAAGACAATACCAGCCCAAAGAAATTCACAGTAGTCCACTTCAGCTGTAAGCCCTTCTACTGAGAGAATATAGTTCAAAGGTGAAATGAAGACCAAGCCCCAGAGTAGAACTTCCACTTTTAATTTTCAGGTCAATTGTAATAGCTTCGGGGATCATTCACGTGGTCAGAGCATCACTTCAGAGAACTACAGTACCAAAAGAAGTACCTACATGTGTCCTTTCGTAGCACTACATTTTGCCTGCCAATTAATTTTTTCCGCCCCATACCCGCTGTCGCTTCTGAATTAAGAATGAAATGATTGGTTTGATGGTATGCCTACGCTATGACTTGGATTGGGCCTCTTCGAGGCGGTAGTTGAACCTTTAGGAATTATATCTTAATTGAAGGCCGATATCCAGGTTCTTTGGCACTGCATGGAGACAATATTACGAGCGCTTATGTAATAAGTGATCGTCCATTTGGGAAACGAAGATGAGGATTTCTCGACCTCTTGACAAGTCAGTCCCTCTATTTGTTGTAATAAATTGATGGCATTTTTGTAGTGTCCTCAACAAGATTCATTAGATTTTTTGTGATAAAATAGTGGCTGTGACTAGCTTATGTAATCTCCTGCGCCTTTTGTGCTTACGAACATTTATTTTAGAACCAACCACCGCAAGAAGTGATCAACGTCGCCGGATGCCTAGAGATACTGAAGAGAAACAGGTGGAATTGCCTATCAAAAAATGTTGTCTGCCTTTGCAGCCGAGTGCGACATATCTGCCCAGGAAACATGCCACATTCTCTTGGGCTGTGATTTAATTCGCTGTTCTCGCCGCCCCCCTCGGAGCCTCTGTGTGGATGCTGATTCAACCTCAAAACGGCTTGAATTTGCACCTCGAGCTGGGAGTGGAGATGCTGAGGTTGGCCTAATCAGCCGATACGAAAAATGTGTTCGCCTTGAGCCAGCAAAGTTGAAAAATGTCTCTCTTCGAGTTTGCAACTCGTTGGGACTGGGACTCAAAATCCTGTCACAAGCGCGGTAGTAAAGGTGGTCTGTCATACATTGTCTGGCCCCGCTATCGGCCTGACAAGGACAACGACAAGCTCTATGAAAAATACTGCTATGCACGGTTGCTCCTTCACCATCCGTTCCAGACACGCGACAAACTCTTAGAAAGTGCAGACTTGCCTCCAATCGATGCCAACACACCGGGAAAACATGCTAGCTGGGCAGTTGCATATCAGGCGGAATGTTTGGATCGGAACGATGTGCATCCGGACGACACTCTCCCTGCCACTGCAGAGGTCCCCGAGGAAGATGATGACAGTGATTCCGAGTCTGTCCAGGCAGAAGATCGTGAAGACCAAAACTATCGAGCTGAATGGATGCAGGAGGCTGGTCGGGCTCCAAACGAGTCGGTCCATTCGAACTTGGGAAACCTTGGAAAACGGGACATGGATCTCGAATACGACTGGGTGGAAAATTTACCAGCACAGACCACAATAACTGCGGCCTCATGCTGGCTGACATATCAGGTCAAGGAGTCACCGAATGATGAGATACAGACTTTGCCCAATCATGACTGCAAATTGTTGAAGGACTGATTTACTCTATGAGGCGGCTGGAGGTAGGGGTCATATCCGGGGTCTGATTTACTCTACACCAGACCGACCTACAAGGTAGTGTCCGGGGCCGTGTCGAAATGGTACAGTAGACGGCAGCCCACGCGGTAGAAGTGGCAGTGCGTCGGTAGGCCGGAATCCTCGGCATAGGGTCTCATAGAACCCGTCCATCTACTGTAGAGCCTCGGGGCCTACTGACGTCCTTGCCCTCTCCCTCGTATCTGATGGAAGCGCTGCAGCTGCCACTTATATATCGGACTTCATCAAAATGCCCCACCCTCTTTTTCCCTCCCACTTCCATCTTCCCTGACGACCCTCCTGAGCCCCAAATCCTCGAACTTCAAGCCTTCAAGGTTCAAGGTTTCAAGGCTTCAAGCTTCAAGGCTTCAAGGTCTCAAACTCTCGGCACTCAAGTACTCGCGCGCGTGGCAACGCGTGCCAGCCACATCATCGCATGTATCAATGCTCTTCTTCAAGTGTCACTCTCGTCTCTGGATTCCCCTTCTCCGAGGATCGCTCTCACATGCCTTTACGCTGGGCTCCGCCCCGGGATGGACGAAATTCGGCACGCACATTCAAATGCCAAAGACGGCACACTGCCTGAAGTCCGGCACTTACATGTCAATCAACGGCACTTCTCCCTGTCAGGCACGGCACATGTCAGCAAATGTGCCGCACTTGAAATAAACAGTGCCGAACTTGAGACAAAGCACGGCACATTAGATTGGTATCTATTATGTACGCAAAGTAAATACTTAGCACGTCCCGCGAGATTCGGAATTGAAACGTTGAAGTCCCTTGTGCATTGGCAAGAAATTGAATAATGCGAAAGTCGACGATTTGAATTTGGCCGTCAGTCCCGCATCACGCAGGGCTCTGTCGAATATAGCCTTGCGTGACCCCGACCCAAAACCGTCTCAGCGGCGTGAAAAAGCCAAAATTTTCGCTTGGGTGTCGAATTTCTTTCTGTCGGTCCCGCCACATTTTCGCGTCTGCTCCCCTCCCCACCCCCATGTTGAATTGAACAAAATTATACAGTACCTATGTTCTTCTGATCTACCTCGTCGCGCCTCGGGCATTTTAAAATCTGGGGAGCTGCTCCAGCCTCCGAACCGTTCCTTCTCACAAATCGTCCCGCTCCACTACGAAAATGGAACATGAATACATAACACGGTGGGGGCCCTGGGGGGGATGGTAAGCACATAGTCATCTGGACCTCCAGAGCCACTGGGCATGCAGACGGAATTCGTTCGAGTCTCGGGTACTGGGAGCATTGGAAATGCAGCACTGGAAGTAGAATGAGGCTGGAAAACTCACCCGACATCTCCTCGTCTGAATTTCACATACACAGTGTCAGGGAACACGTCTGACGCATCGAACTCGCGTTTGACGTGTGTTGGAGGTACTGACACACCCGGGGAAAACGAGGAAATCACCATTCGGTCACGATCGGAGGCCCAGTCCCGGCCGCGAGAAATGACTAGAATTTTGTTTAGCCATTGTGGCTGTCGGAGACGTTGGGCTGGGTCCTGCGAGTAGGGCAGGGGAACCAGGGGGGGGGGAGTGATGGTAGTAAACAAGAAAAGAAATTGCACAGCCCTCGGCACCCATGAAGCCCACGCTGTCCCCAATTGGAATGTGCCGACTTTCAGCTGAAGGCTGACACTCTTAGTATCAAAGCCGACTCAAAGCCGGCACTCTCAGTGAATGTGCCGTATTTCAGTGAGTGTGCCACCTTTTGCATTTCAATGTGCGTGCCGCGTTTCGTACATCCTCGCTCCGCCCTCACCTGCCTTCTCATTTTCCCTCCAAGTTGATTTCAGCCAGGATAGCTGGTAGATATCTCTCGACATCTCAAATATCCACCTGGTGGATATCTTCTGATCACAAAACTATCTGCCTCCATATCCACCAGATGATAGCAGAGATATCCTACCAGATGATATTAAAGCTATCCACACGGATATATTCGCTATTAGCGCGCTATTGGCCCACAGCATCAGTATTTAGCCCGATTCTACCTCAATTCACTATGTTCCGGGCCGGCCTAGACTTAGTCAGCCTAGCCGATCGGGCATCAGATTCAGCGTAGGCAGCTAAACATGGCCTACACGTGGTTCCCTAGCTATGTTTAGCCGCCTATGCTGATGCCCGATCAGCTGATTTCTGCCTCCATTAGGGGACCTGAAACAGGGGCAATCTCCACTGGTGCTGGTTCCTCCACTGCCAGTACTGCACTTTGCGGCTTCAGCGAACCTTGGAAGACTCAGGAACCTGCACTGCATGTTTTCCTCATTAACCTTGAGCCTGACAGAAGCAGTGCCATTCACATGGATATTAATCGAGTATATACAAAACACCTACATTACATAGATTCAGGAACCCGGTACATTCGAGGCAAACATGGTAGATCCCATCAATGATCCCATCAATGTGCCGCTCTTTGAATCAAGAGTATGAATCAACTAACCTAAGCTGAATACTCTATCCCCCAACAACACCTCCAATATACCTGGGGACCTGACCTAACCAAACCAAACTCCAAACTTAACCAAACCTAACTTTTCTAACCAAACTTAACCTCCAAACCTAACCCCCCACGCAAAGCGGATACAGAGTTCCGTTGTTGGCCGAGATCGGCAACGGACGGCATGTGGTATGATAATGTGCCGTGTTTGATCCAAAGGCGGTACATTTGTCCGAATGTACCGTGTCTACCGCAGAATGTACCGACGGTGGAATCTATGTAATGTAGGAGTTTTGTTAATCCCGATATTAATCTGATGGATCTGCCACCTCGTGTCCCTAGATTATACTTAGCACCACATAAGCCCTTGCAGCCCAGTCTAGAAGATGACATAACCAAAAGATATGTAATTGTGGTGCGATGAGATCTGGTCACAATATGATGCCCAGGTTTGGCAAGGGAATAGGCTTCCATGAAGCTGGGTAATACATGTATGGCATCGATAATCTGCTGCCGAGGAAGAGGTATGCGACGCTGGCAACATACGGGACCTTCTCTGCGAAGAGATATCAGGATCACCTGAGGATAGCCTCTTGTAAACAGACGCTACAACAGATCTTCACTCGTTCCACGTGTGTTGTACGGTGAGGAGTACTGGTGTTGAGTAATGCGACGATAGCTGAGAAAGGGAGAAGAGTATGCTACAGCGAATGACAATGGGCCCCATAAAGCGTATTGGGGTGATTTTGATGACTTTTCAGGAGAGTAGGAATTCCAGGTGATAGGGTTCTGGCATCAAGAGGTAAGACAAAAGGCAAAAAGGTAAAGTCTAATCTCACTCATGTGTGGATTGTTCACTGGTATGAAAGGAAATACGCAGAAAGAACAGGGAGGTCGTTTGAACCCGCCTTAGTATAACCCTGGCGACGCGAGCCGCTGAATTTAAACACCACGACATTGCCATACCAGGGCTTGGATGTGGCCCCCGAGGTGATGTGGTAGATCGAGCGGTTGATAGGTGAGCCCTTCATGAGCGCGATAGGCGAGTAAAAAACTTGAAGCGGGAAGCGCAGGAGCTTCCCATTCAAGCCTTGCGTTAGGGCGACGCTCTCGGGTGGGGCATTCCCGCTACCGTAAGGTACGGGTCTTAGAGAGCCCGATTTTCAGGTTCTCGCAGTAAACTCTCGTTTTTGTCAGCAGTTTTTGCGTCAGCTTCGGTTCTATCCCCAAAAGTAAGGTCCAGGCTGGTCCAGGCGTCCGCGAATCATTTGCATCTCGTAACGCGCTGGGGACGTCGACGTGGCACACTTGCGTGGCACGTTAGGTTCGGAACAAGCCGCCTTCTCATCACATGATATGCACGTGCCTCGAGAATCGCTGGCTTGCCGGCGCGGAGACAGGCTTGCTCCGAACCTAGTGGCACGTATGCTGTTCAATTTGTAAAATAAATAAAACGCGAGTATCTTTGTGAGGTTCCATCAGCGAGACGTTTGGGACCCAGCGATATATGCTTGGTTTACCTGTGAGACAGTTGAATACCCCTGAAGACAGATATAACCCCCCGAGACATATCTGAATGTGTTTCTACGAGACGTTAACACCCACGAGTCATTCAAGCTACCTCTTGCGAGATATAGCTGTCTCGGACCGGGTTGCCACTGTCTCCACCGCCACATGCTGCCCGCCTACGGCGGGATGGATGAGATTCGTCCCGCGCCGGCTTTTGCTGGAGCCGGCACTTCGAATCAAACATGGCACACGTTGGCTCCTTTGCCGCGTGTTGCTGCACAAGTGCAGTGGGATCCCATCATGATGCATGGACATGCCGTTACCTGCCGAAACCTCGGCAAACTCTGTATCCACTTTCCCTGGGGTTTGGCTTCGGTTAAGAGGTTAGATATGGGTTCAGGCAACATCTTCAGGTATATTATGAAGTAGTAACCTGCATAATAAATCCAGCTGGGTGATCAGCTAACCGCGGCACTTCTTGAATCCAATGCGACACATGTGCCGACTGTAAACAGATATGCCGGCTTTCGCGGTTGAGGGCCTACGCCCAGTCGTCTTGTAAGCCCTTCCGTGGCTCTGTCATTTGAGACTGGGACCAGAAAGATGCCGCCGAAACCTACCCCACCCCTCAACGCTCCATATTCACAATAGTTTGACCTCGCCGGCAGGCAACCACATGGCGTGGGTTAAAAAATCGACTTCAATTGAGCGCACATTCATTTTATACTACTTGACCACAGTCCTTTGACATCTATCTGTAGATTCTGCACTAACTAAAATGCGAGTATCTTTGTGAATTCCGGACAGCGAGACGTCTCCAAGCCCCAGCCAACGACGAGAATCCCTTTTATTTGTACATCCATTCAGTAAACCAGGCCAACTCATGTCTCACTCTTGTCCTACAAACCAAGTGGTTTACAATCAAATTGAATGATTCGTGTACAGTCACCGGGTAGCGGGCTGTGCCGCTCGTCGGCCTTACCAGCTTTATTGAAGTACGGCTGGAGAAGGGGGACCGGACAGAGGCTATATGAAGGGTGATGCGGTGGGCGACACTTCACGGTGATGATCCTAGGACGGTCTGGCAGGGAACGAGTTAGAGGGTGTGCCATGTGGAGTATTATCGACGTACCCTCATCCACGAGGAATAATATAGCCGAGACCAAAATGTACTCGGGCTCAGCTGGAGGCGGCGTAGCGATCATGTTCGACCTGTAGGTAGTGGCCGGCGAAGGGCGACACTGTTCACGGTGTCGTGGCCAGTCCTGTAAATAAAATGAGACATTGATGCGGCAATAGACAAATAATGTACAACATGCAAGTGTTCAGGCGAGCAGTAGAACACGTTATGGCACCGGCTACACCACTGGGAAGTAAGCTGGCCACAGACGAGGCAAGGTTGGTTGGCAGAGGGATGCATAATTGAGTGATTGACAGAGAGAACTCAGAAATGAGCATGAGTTGACATGGCAACATGTTGGCTAGGGTACGTAATTGGTCGGCCTGGTAAACTTGATGCCATCACCTGCCAATGCTTTCCACGTGCCAAGCCATAGAAATAGAAGGGTTAAGACCCAACCTGCGACAATGGCTTGTATTTCACACTCAGCTTCCACCAGTTCTGTCTTTGCTGCATACACAGAGATGACATATTGTATGAGGAGGCCCAGGCGTCTGATGGAAAATCATGGCAGAAACACAGCTTCGCATCCCTCCATGCGGGTTGTGCGCCAGGCTGCTGGGGCGATGCATCACTTTGAATGGAAGTTCGCCATTGCCGGCTTGGGTACATTACTGGAGAATGTTCTGACTTTATCCTAACAAGAGTTTGATTTCTGCAAGGCTCTTAAAAATACACGGTAACAGTCAGGGCCCTTCAAAGTGTTGTAGTACTGTGCGGTTGTAAATCCTCAACGGTTTTAAAAGAGTACGCTCCTCTCCACCCCTGCAGTCTAAGCGAGAGTCGTAGCATGCCGTTCGGAATTTAAACAATTTACAGTGCGATTCCGCGACACCCCCGATTTTCTATATAAACTTCCTGGCAGGCAGTGGTTACCCACTGCCTTGCCAGGTGAGTCGTTTTGAGTATTGTACAATATTCCTCATCCTTCCATCTGGACAGCGTAGCGCATTTTCTCGTTACCCACCCTACATATCATGTTTCACACACGGACACTCCTACTTTACACTGGTGGACAGCAGGGATTTTTTGCCTGGGGGGAGAGAACTCCCCCCGTACTCCAGTACTACACTGGAGGTCAGGCCCCACAGGGTTCTAACTGCACGTCCTGCCTATTCAATGGCCGGCCAGTCCATGTAATGTACTCGCTCTCATGTATTTCCCGTCCCTATAGTTTTGTGTAGCTACACCATCCAGAAACAGCACATAGACACTGGGCCACTCTCCCCCGGGGAGCGGTTGATTTGGCTCAACCGCTCGCGTTCACTTCCCACAAGTCGCAGCTCTGCTCGAGACGATTGGACTGCTTTTCTCCATCTTTAGAAAATTTCAACCCATTACCAAATTGCCCCACAGATGAGTTTAATTTGCGAACAACCTTCACCCACGGACAGAATTGAATGGTGGGCTCAAAAGATGAACAAAAATACACCAAAATATTGCATCCAGAGGTGAAATGAAGGGAAATGAAGTGACGTTATTTGGTCAAGTTCAGATAATTTATTTCGCTCTTCGGAGCATTGACTCTCGGATTGTCTAGAATTTTTACTACTCCATTTCCATTTGATTGGTATCAAGTTCCTTATGCTCAGGCCGGAAGGCGAGGTCGATGAGATGAGCGAGCATCGGAGCTCGGCCAACCATGGGAAATAGATCACTCAGCATAGTCGGCATGACTGATGCGCCCCCGAGGCTTACTCAGCAGGAAGAGGATAAATTCCGAGTAAAAAAGTTACATGTATACTGCAGCTGAATACCACCTTCAGCCGACAGCTGGCCGCCAGCCCAACCTGGCCCCAGCATGGGGCCATACGTCATTGAACCTGGTATAGATGTGGAAGGCACCTGGCAGCCAGGCCGCAGCGCCATGTAGCGCACATCTTGCGCGCAGCCTGAGGTGGCCGCCACGTGCCGGTCAAATGGCGGTGTAAGTCCCGAAAAGGCATACTTGAATGATCCTCGTTGATCTTTCAGATCCGTCGATGTTCCGGTTACCACGTGTCCGTGAGGACGTGACTGACACGTCGCAGTGTTGCATTATAATGACATGGATTAGGCCTCTTCGAGGCAGAGGCTGAACCTTGGATGAATAAATTAGTTGGAACAGAATTGGATCACTTAAACACCAAAGGCATTTAGATAGAGAATGATATACACGACGCAAAAATTTATAAAATGTGGGAGTTGTGGGGAGGGGGGGGGGGTGTCAATTTTTTATGCCGAAAAAATCTGTGAATCTAAATATCCTTGTTCCTTTTGAATCTACAGGACATTTAGAGCTCGCGAAAAATGCTCTGCCACTTTGACTGGCTTGCGCAGAACCCATGGGTATATACACATGATGAAAAATACTCATAATAATGCCACCATCTGTGTTATGTACTGGGGAATTGTATAAACCTTGAAAATTGACAAAAAAAAGTCCGAAAAATATCCACCAAAGTATGCCTTGTGTGGAGGACAGCCATCATATTTTCAGGTCTTCCCAGGTATGGGGCCTGTGAACATTTTTTTATACACCAGGGGCAGAGACCCACACATGTCGAAACGACATGCGTGGTTCGCATGTAGTGATGTTCTGGCTTTGGCCTCAAGCCAAAAAGAGGCCAAAAAGCCATGGCTTTTTGGCTTGGCTTTGGCTTGTTCTGGCTTTGGCTGGGGTTGGCTTTGGCCTGGCCTGGGATTTATCCGGGCCAAAGCCAAATTCAAGCTGATTTCCCTGCCAAAAGCCATGGCTCAGGCCAAGCCAAGCCAAAGCCAGGCCAAAGCCAAAGGTTTGGCCCTGGCCTGGCTTGAGATTTTCCGAGGCCAAGCCAAAGCCAAAAAGCCAAAGCCAAAGCCAGAACATCACTATTCGCATGTCACCTGCATGTGGTAAGGCGTATTTGGTCAGACAAAGGGTGACAAAGCCCCCCTTTCTCAGAGCAAAGGCCCTTTACCAGTCAATGAACTGCATGCAGATGACATGCGAACCACGCATGTCGAAACGACATGCATGGGTCTCTGCCCCCAGTGTTACTAAAGAAGTTTTATCAGAAGTTGAGTGTGGTAGGCAAAAAATGTGTTTGCAGATTAGAAATCCTGAAATTTATGCCTGTTTCAACTTGTAGTGACTTGACGACCCAACACACCTGTTTATGGACCGGAGACTCTCAAAGGGCCCGAAAATGGCTTACACTTTAAATTTTCTTGGGGCTCAGTTTAATTTTCATAGCAGACAGCACTGTGTACCAGGTCTCGACACGGCATGCTTCTGCATGGCCAATGTGTTCAATCTCCTTTACGAATGCTTGTGTGGTCTCATCGTCAACATAGCCTACTAAATATGAATAATAGGGGATCACAGTACATATTAGCAACATTTGGGTGCTTTGTTTGGAGAAGGCAGGCAGAACTCAGGTCAAACCGACTTGAACCCCAATTGACGCTTCATGCGATCATCCAGGAGGGACAATCGGGATTGCCCACCGGCTTGATTCCGGCAGGGTGATCTTCGACCGACGGACTCCGAGTCCGAACTGATACGGCCCGAACATAAAGCATATATGACTAACCATAAAACTCAACCCGGACCTCTTTGCTCACAAGAGAGGAAATGGACTTATAGACAGGTAAAATTTCTCATGAGAACAGGGTGCAAAAACCTATTCCGACACTATCCATTTCGATTCTGTTTTCCTTTCATTCTGTTAATCTGTTTTTAGACAATGACTAATTTGTCATGACTAATTTGTGTTTGTCCTTGTAGCAAATGTTGGCGGATAGGCAAGTTCCCCAGGGTAGCCAAACCTGACGGTTCAGCAATGACAAGCTTTAGGACCCTGCCTTCGGCACGGACGCTCGCTGCGCTCGGTCCATACCTTCGGCGGGTCCACAGCTTGTTGGGGCTCTGCCCCAAACCCCGGTGGATTCCGAGCTCGCCAACACACGGCGGATTCCGAGTCCCGTGCACGGGTGGATTCCGAGTCCCGTGATTTTTCACGTGAATATATCAGGTGACTTTTTGTGTGGCAGTGTTCGTTGTCTCTTAATATATAGGATAAGGGTTATCAATGATAAGCCCTTATTATGATTATAAGATAAGCCCTTAATATCCACGCGGAAAGATGATAAGGGCTTTATAACCGTTAGCATGGGGAAGTCGATAAGGCCGAGTCGGCCGGCGGGCGCCTGCAGGGGGGGGGGGTTGTGGATGTGGTGGAGAGCGAAACCAGTGGCCTTTGGTGCCAAAGATGTCCGAGGACCTAGGTAGGATTACTTTGAGGGGATTTGGATATATTCCTCATGGGCCAATGCAAAATTTCTGTCAGAAAATAACCCTTATTTTACCCTGATAATGGGTACCCTTGATAACCCTTATCTGATTATAAGGCCTTAACTTCCAGCGGAACCCTTAATAACCCCTTACTTTGCAACACTGACACGTCGCGTCAACGTCGCGTCCTTTGCAAGTCCTTTGTTAAATTGTTTCTTTGTTCGCGTCTCATTACGAGAGCTTATGAAATAAGAGATCGTTCTTTTACCAAAAGTTGACAGCAGATTTTGCGGAGTAAAAAACCCGGACGAGATTTTTCCAGTCGTATTGAAAATAGTGGCTGTGCCTAAATTCCCTTCACCTTTGTGTTCGCACGGTCAGTAATTTGTGATGTTTTCTCACTGTTTTTCTAATGGTCCTTAGCGTTACGTAATTAATACTGTACCCTGGTCAGTGGTTCGAACCTGACCCTGAGCACTATTTTACATTGTCTCCAGTGTCTTTTTGACTGCTATAAATGGGAGTTGGAAGCAACAAAAAGGAAGGATATATCCTGCTATATTCTGAATCCGGGGAGTTGGGCTCCCCGGGATCCTATTCGCTCGATGTTTGGCTGTTTTAATTGATCTGCAAAAAGAGCTTCCGTTAGTACTCACAAAATTTTATTTGAACGGGACACACCATTTCCGAACGTTAATGAGCATCTCAGTAGTTCCTCTGAAATTTCCTGGGTCAATTCAAGCAGGGGTGCCACAGTGGGGCTCCCCGAGATTCTGTTTGCTCAATATTTGGCTGTTCTCATTCATCAAAATTTTATTTGAATGGGACACACCATTTCAGAACGTTAATGAGCATCTCAATAGATCCTGTGAATTTTCCTGGGTCGATTTAATCAGGGGTGCCACAGTGGGGCTCCCCGAGATTCTGTTTGCTCGAAATTTGGCTGTTCTCATTCATCTTCGAAAAGAGCTAGTGTTAGTAGCCACGAAATTTTATTTGAACTGGACACACAATTTCAGGACATTGATTACCATCTCGGTAGCTCCCCTGAATATTTCGGGCTCGATTTAAGCAGGGGTTCCACAGTGGGGCTCCCCGAGATTCTGTTTGTTCGATGTTTGGCTGTTCTGATCAATCTTCAAAAAGAGCTTGCGTTAGTGCCCATAAAATTTGTTTGAACCGTACACAGAATTTCAGAACGTTAATTGGCATTTCAGTACCTCCCTCGAATACTTCTGCGTGAATTTAATCCGGGGTGCCACAGTGGGGCTCCCCGAGATTCTTTTTGTTTCATATTTCGCTGTTCTTATGGGTCTGCAAAACTGGCATGCATTTGTACCCACAAAATCGATGCTGAGAGAAGGTATGATTCGCAAAATGATTACTTTCATTTCAAGTGAGTGGGTTCTGCTGCGAGGCACGTTACATTTGTTATTCTGACTAATATTAGCAATCACGGATGCTTGACAGGAGGTGAACACATCGACAAACATGTCCACGACTCCGCCTTGCATCTGACCATGTAGTTACTATAGTTTATACACCTCTTGTACCCTCCCCTAAACTTTCCTTCGAGGCTTATTTCAACATCCACGACTCCACCTTGCATATGACCATGTAGTTACTATAGTTTATACACCTCTTGTACCCTCCCCTAAACTTGCTGCCATAGCATGCTGGGCAACCAAAGGGAGGCTAATGAGGCTAATGTAAATTCTGTTCAATTCAAACTAGGTTACTAAGACACCTTGACAACTGATGTTGACTCTAACTTGTTTGCGTCCGTCGCTAACAGGAAGCTTCGTATTCGGGGCCGCAAGAGCTTAGGGCACCCGAAGGTCACTCAGATCAAGCAATTCGGCCCAGAATTGGAGGAGTTATGACCTACATACTCACCCTGGTACGACTACAGATTGCCGTGTTACGCCTCGCGGGGACTGTGTAAAGCTTGGACACTCTCAAAACCCCTGTGGACAGAGTCGCGAGACCCCCGGGTGTGTAGGATCCAAGAAAATAGGTGCAGATTTGCAGGAGGTGAGTTACCTTCGGTCAGATGTGGTACTGACTAAACAAATATAGTTTTCAAAAATAAGCTCGAGTACATGCCGGGCAACGCCACGGCCCTACACCCCAAGTATCCTACGTACTGCTCCCTCTCTTTTCTTCGTGCCAGGCAGAGATAAACCAGTGCAAAACGAGCCAGCAAAGCACGGCCCGAGACGTTGCGCGGTATGTGTCAAGAATTATTGTGTGCACTGTGCACCGGCTTGTTGTTGTCTGCACGACCTACCTGCGACTCCACTGACTTGAGCCCAGACGGCCAGGTTAAGGATCATCGTCTCTTCCTCCATATTCCCTAGGCCAACATCTTAGCATACTTTGCGCAGAAAGCTGAAAACCGTTAGGTATTTCTGTAACTCGTTACTTTCAACTTATTTAATGGGTTCGTCTGGGAATGAAGACAGAAAGTTGTGCATTATTATATTGTAAGTACATAACTTTCTACCCTACGGCCCAAACACGTGCAGCCGCAGACAAGACATGCAAGTCCACATCGACTTCGCACGTTGGAGCAACCAGCGGGTCGTTCCGGAAAACAAGTGGGTGTACGGCGGCACGAATTCCCAACCGTAATGATGCGTACTCGTGGCCTGCGGGCGAGGTTGTGCTTCCCGACGCCGGCCGCAGCCGCACATGGCACACTCGACGCGAATTCGCATCGGCGGGGCGCGTGCGGCTTCGGGTTCGGGTTGAAGGGCCCTCGCGCAGCAGCGAGGGCACGGGTGGGGAGTCGCACCGTTGCGAAGGGGAGAGGGGTGTTAGCGGGAAGCCGGGAAAGAGAGGTGGACATACGCACCTGCCAGGCTGCTGCCGGAAGTATTCATAAGAAATATCAGTGCGCAAATCCGACTTGCGCGGGGCGTGAGATCGTGCAGCGGTGATTGACACGCAAACATCCCGCGCCGTCATCGGGTATACTTGCCCTACATGGCCTCGGAGTCGGAATGCGGGGGAGCCGGTGCGCGAGCAACATGCAGCTTTTCTTGCCCCGCATCAAAACCAATCCTAGCGTGCTCAACATGAGTTTCTGCTATGAGCACGCCCAACCCCGTACTCAACTGGGTTCGCGGGGAGTCTGAGGGGAAAAGCGACGGGATCAGCATGCGAATGGGACTGGGGAAGTCTGCGTACGTGTGCGGGGAGCAGTGCCACACAGCAGATGGCACATGTATGGTGCATGCCAGGGTGCCGGGTACTGATTGTCGAGGGCAGAGATGGGCGGGGACTAGACGGGAAGAAGAGAAGTGCAGCGACGAGCGATGTGAAGCGGGAGAGGCGTTTGCTGGCTCGTGATGCCGCCGGAATGCGCACCGGAGAATATTTGTATCTTGATTACGATTGGCCAAGCTAAGTCCCCAGGAGGAAGTTGCCCCGAAAAGACTTAGTTTTTGACCCATTTTGATTTCGTTTCATCTGCCGAATTAAGGTAGGATAATCAAGATTTTGGATGCTACTGGACATGCCACGGTGATTTTGGAGCCCTGGTTTCTTGGGAAATGAATCTAAAGGACATAGTGAGTCTCTCTCTTCTTTCCCTTTTTTCTCTTTCTTCCCGCAACTTGAAAACTTGATTTCGCACGCCTCTCCCCAGACATAGTTAATGAGCCATTTTCTGACCTTTGGCGCTGATGGAAGGTCACGACCTGATAATCAACGACCTATTGATCAAGAGGAAGTTCACTTTTCTATTGGTGGTATTTTTACAACCTTCTGGCTTTGCGTTCTCATGCTTCAGAGCTTGCTGATTTTGGAACGCGTGGTTACGTGGCTTTCTTGATGTCATAGGCCCGTAATGTCCAACTCAACTAGGCCAACAATTTACTTGCTCGTATTTCAGCGCACAGACCCCTCTACTCAGACGGGTGGGATGAGTCTGCGTGAGGCGCGCTGTCGATTCCTGGCTTAATACCGTTGAACACTGTTTCTGGGCGATTTGCAAGGAACTGCCACCAGTCGTCGGTATTCGCTGCTTTTCGGTGTTCACACGTCAATGCCACGGAGCTCCTTGCTATATAATTGGACGAGACTTGGGGTCACTGCCCACATCTGATCCCGTCTTGCTGGGCCCGAAAACCTCAGGATCAAACCGACGCGTTGAAACTCGCCCATGGAAAACATCAAGCTAATCATTTACGCCACCTTGAAGTGGATATGGACGATGACAACACGGTTCTTCTTTTGAAACCCGAGGTGTCGGACTTTTGGAACGAAGGCAACATTTCAGGCAGGATTTTGAAGCGACACTTGGGGAGCAGCATAAAGGCCGGGTTATGTGTCTTTGTAATCGTAGGCAAAATGAACCAAGTAAGTTTTGAATGTATAGCGAAGGGCTGTTGTTCGCGTCAAAGTTGTCGATGTACTAGAGAATATAATTCATGAGACTTCGTTTAATGGAGAACAAATTGCATTGCACAACCTGGCTTTGCACATCTTGTCCTTGCTTCCAATGCCCTCACGATTCCTGAATACTAACCCTTGAGTGGACCAGGAAGTGATCCTTGGCGAGGACATTACTGAATAATCGGCAACGGGAATCTCGTGCCGAGTCACGTTCCTTGCAGAATGGCCGGATCAATTGTATGTCTCGAGTGCTAGAATTTGCATCCCGGGCATCCTTTCCATCAGCGCATCATCTGTATTGAAGGGCTTGCTCACGTGGAGCACAAAACAATAGTTTGCATCCTGGCTGTCCTTTCCATCGGCACATCATCTATATTGAATGGCCTGCTCGCGGGGAGTACAAAACTTTTTTTTGCCACTGGCGCCTAAAACCGATAAGTGTTTCCTCTTCCCCACCGACAGACCCCCACAATGCCGAATAATCGGCAGGGAGCCTGGTTCCGTTGCTTCGGAGCTCACCAAGATGACTCTCGGCACGCAGAGGCGGGACACTAGCATTGACAGGGGGGTGTGACGCGTGACATTTCCAACCAACGACAAGGCCCGAGTTGGGCCGTGACATCTCCTCTTTGAATGTCACCGAGCCCAGCGCAAGGTCGAACATCGTTGCTCCGATGCTCTCCAATGTTGAATTGATGACTCACACAGTGTTGCAAGTGATATTGTAGTGTTTTTAATGTCGCAGCGCTCGAAGTACTCCTTCAAGGACTTGGGCGTCATCACTAAGAGACACGTAGAGCCGCAAAAAGTGAACAAAAAATTCCGTAAACATAATGCGCGTGAAAATTCAAAGCCTTCCGAAGGGCTTGAAGTCCCGGCGAAAAACGCCGAAGGCCTTAAAAAGGCCTTCGTCCTTCGGGGAAAAAAACAAATATGGCGACGAGGTGACCTCTGAAATACACCTATCTTTGCTGTAATCACGGCCTGGAGCACGATATCAACATCTCCCCTTGTGGGAGGAGATCTGCTTGAAACAGTAATAAATTCATACTGCATATTATACAGGTGGAATAAAAATAAACGAAGCACGAGAGGACATGCGTAATTTCGCTGCCATTCAGCTCATATAGTTTTCAGAGTGAAACATTGAGAATTGAGCCCACAGCGAGGGAAATGGTCGAAAAGATCGAAAATGTCTCAAAAAGGAAAAAAAAAAACGCCGCGCCCTATGTTCCGCAAAGGGCTGTAATAAACTGCCTCTGGATTCATGCCCCCAAGACAACAACAGTTCTGCCTCTTGCAAGTTCTTTACAGCTGTGTTCAGGTGGATTGAATCATGATCCATTTTGAAGAGTTCCAAGAAGCCTTGACCAAGCTGCATCAAATCTTGTGCCTTTTGATTATTCTGAACCACCTCTTGTGCCAATCCTGTGGCCTCAGCTTGGTGTAAATGCCCTAGTACTCCCTCATGGCCAGTGATGAGGGAAGCAAACAGGCAAATAGACCAATTCGCTTTGGCCTTTTTCACTTGCTTCAGGCAAGATATGGCCTCATCAAGCTGTAACAGATTTCCTGTGTGATGGAACTGAATGAGGAGCGCATCAGATAGCTCCCACAGCATCCTCCACCGCTGAAAATGTGTTTCAGCAGTTAGTTTCAATCCTTCTTGATATAATAGGATAGAATTCTCCAATGTTGCTTGGCTATGAGCTTGAAGGAATTCTTTGAGCATCATGACAGCACTGGTCATCATGTTGTTGCTAGTCACATCTTCATGCATGTCCTGGACCTGAACATACGTGACTTCTAATGAATATAAAACCTAAATGTGTTCTCATACCATGGATTGTAGGAAGCCTTGAACCGGATATCCCAAGGCACTACGACGTAAGTCATAGGCCTTTAGAACATCGTTTGCATTCTCCGTAGTGTATATGAACCGGATCAACAAGGCTGTCGCAAGATGGTTCAGACAGCCTGAGAATCCAGTGTCTCCAGGAGGCCAGCTAGAGGCAGCACAGTCAAGAAGATCAATGGCTGTATTCAGGCTTGAAATGTTGCCAGCTGCTTTATATTCCAGGAAGAAATCATGGGCCCTATTGAAGCATTTGCCGGCCTCATCTTCTGCACTCTGTTTGAAATTTCAGATATCTCTGCTGGTCCTCAGAAAACATGTCTTACAGTAGTGATCATGGCTTCATTGTTAGGAGATGCGGAAGCAACAATTCCCTTGGTGTCCAAAGCCATACTTTCACGGTCGTATGCATCACGTCAGTAGTTTACAGCTAACGTCAGTACCGAGGGCGCGAACGAAAAATTTCCCATTTGGGACATTTTCGAGGAATGCCCCATACCTCGGTCAGTTCTTCATGGATTTGCATGAAACTAGGCTAGATAGTTCAGGCTAATTCATGCGCAATTAGTGATAGAGGGAAATGGGTAGAAATACTTTATATTAGATAGTCTGGGAAATTGGGCAGTTTTGGGAATAAACTCAGCGGACGGAAGACTTACATGGATTTTAAAAGATGTTATAGAGTCAGAATTGCATAAATTTCATCGATGGATGTCATTGTTACAATATTTCCCAGTCACAGTGTTTTGCCCATTGCCCCAAAGTGATCATGAGCACCATAGACTGAATTATCTGAACTTATTATTCTATGACATGTTCCACAATGTCTACAAGTCTTCACTCACAAAAGACCAGGTCTGTTGCACAAGTTCTGATAGTACTAGACCCCTGAACTATCTAGCCTGGTTTCATGCAAATCCGTGAAGAACTGACCGACGTATGGGGAATTCCTCGAAAATGTTCCAAATGGGAAATTTTTTGTTTGGGGGGGGGGGGGGGGACTGCGAACCACAAAAAAATTGAAAACATTTCTCGAATGAAAGGGTATTGCTCTTGGTCTTTTATACCTGGGTGAGGATTTACGTGGCCGCGGACAGGCTACGTGTCCCTCCTGCATCAGTAAAACAACACCTTTGTCTTTGACGTCTTTGACGTCTTGGGCAAGACGTCAAAGACGTGAAAGACCTTTTTTTGCCCAAGACGGCGCGTCTTTGGCAAGCAGGTTCAAAAGTCTTGGCAAGACGTCACATCTTAAGTAAGACAGATAAGATGACGAGGTCTTTGATAAGATATCGTCGATTTCATCCAAGATGTGGGTCCAAGACACTGCCAAAGGCATTGAAAGACAGCTCAATCGGGCAAGCAGTAGGCAGAAAGCGACTGTATTTGTGGGCAGCTACAGCTACATACGGCGGTACAGCTAATCGGACATCACCATCACCACGTCGTCGTCAGACATCACGTCGTCGTCGGCCTCGGATGCACTGCGGCTGGTAGTGGCAGAGCGCTTGCGGCTCGGAAGCTCCATCCACTCTTCCGCGGCAGCGATCAACTCCGTCCAGCGATCCTCATCCCACTTCTCGATGGTCGCCATGAACTTGGTCGCACGCCGGACGCGGATCCGCTTGCCCTTCTTCCCGATGACACCCAAACATCGCCAGAAAAATAGCTCGAAGATGAGCCCGGGTTCACGTATTCACCTGTACGCCAAAATTGAAGCATACGCTCGACCTGAAGTATGATGAGAACAGCGGAGGGCAGGATATAATAATAATCTTACGGCCTGGGCTGAAAGGAGCAACGCGCCAATTGGGCGCGCCGTCAGGCGCTCGTAGGAGCCGGGGATCGTCGCCAAGCAAGATAGATGATATGCGAATGTGTACACGATGAGGTGAGACTGGAAGAATCCCTGGGATCGCGGCATCAGAAGAGTACGCATCATAATGAGTGTCTGACCTGTTTATCTTTACCATCTCCCCATGTCTTCCAATGAAAGGCGTTGGTGCCGCTGTCGGTATGAGCCTGCATCGCCCATTTGACGAAGGCTGCGATCCCCGCACGAGTCTTGAAGTCCCACGCGACGGCAGCATCGGGAGCAGCATCGGGGACCACGTCGGCAGCATCGAGATCAGTGTTTGGGACCGTGTCGTCAGCGATGGGAGCCGTGGTGGAGACCACGTCGTCAGCGGCGGCAGCAATGGCGGAGACTGCGTCGGCTACTGGGGAACCACCATCGGCCGCAGTGCCGGAAGCGGGAGTGGTCACCGCCGGAGACTTGGCGGGTGGCGCTGTGGTAACCGAGGTAAAAGTGTACGACTTACAAGGTAGACCGAACGGCATCTACTCACCATCACTTACCTCCACATCTGAATCCTCGTCACTATCATTTCTCGATGCGATGAGGGCGTCTATGGCCTTGCGGGCTTGGGCTGCGAGGTTACCGCGCCAGTCGTGCAAGCGGTACGCGACCTACGGCGATGGGTGATCAATACGATGCGTGCGAGCCTTGAAAATGGAGGTAAGTACGTACCAGGCCAACCCATGCACTCTCGGCAGCCACTTCATGCTTTCCCACACCGTAAACCTTGTCGACAATATCCGGCTGATAAGGCTCAGAGTCGTCCCCAGAGCCAGGATCACCGCCACGGGCCTCTGAACGGCCCTCAGTCGCCACACCTGTCATGAATAAGATACAAGAGTATATGAAGTGAGCGGTACATCTCACCTGCGGTCGCGGCTGGGGTATCCGGCGCACTGCGGTCTGTGGGGTGATTGGCTGTTTTAGCGTAGGCAATGTCATCCTGTCGCTGCTTATCTTCGAGAGCAGCGACCTGGTTCAACGCCTTCTTTGCGGCGGCCTTCTCCTTTGCTACAGCGGCTTTCTCGGCGGCAAGCTTCTCCTCCTTCTCGGCAGCGGTGGGACGTGTCTTCTTCTCGACACCGGCTTTGACGCCCGGTCGAGTCTCCTTGTTTTTCTTTCGCGTTGTGAGGCGGGGCATCTCCATGGTGGGTGAAGGAAGGAAGGGGCGAGTCTAAGGTACGAACGTCACGCAGCCGTGGTTCGTTGCTACGCCACTTATTGGAAAAAAAAAAACACTAAGCAGCAACGATCATGGGACGTAGCTCTCCACATGTTGATCAGTTATCTCGGGCATGATCTTGGCCGCTGCAATTTTTCTGCTGGACTTGAATTTATCCCCATCTCCTGCTCTGCCCCACCATGCTCAGGAAGGTCAAGAAATTCAAGCCTCGCAATCTTCCTTGCACTGAGCCTGGATGCGGGTATTTTGCCCTCAATCGGTCAGGTCTTACGCAGCATGCCAATGTCCAACATGTCCCCTTCCACCGACGCACTCCTTCTCCGGATTTTCGCGAAGATATACATATGGCCTCTCCTCCAACAAGTCGCGCATCTTCGGTGCTTGGCGGAGGAGACGCAATCGGTGCAGCTATTCCTCCGCCCCCGCGTGTTGTGACCCGACATCATGTGCGGTTGAATGGTATGCTTACGCGGCTTTTCTATCCATGCGCACATCTGATGCATTGTACAGGGCGCATGTGCGACCGCGAGGGCAATTTCCTGCTTCCGAATACACCTCCGCCATCGCAAGAACGTCCTCCGCCCGACGATTTTACCCCCTATGCGTCGCGTGAAGACTTCGAGCTCGCCGATCTTCTATATCGGCGCGTTCAGATGTCTGGGGGTGCGATTGATGAGCTCATGCAAAATTGGGCTGCACGGCCAGTGTCGTCCGGGGACCCACCTTATGCGGACCACGAAGACCTGTACAACACGATCGACGCTACCGAAATCGGCCATGTTCCTTGGGAATCATTCTCGGTCAAATATAATCAACCCATCGAGCCCGGCGACACGACCCCGTGGAAGACGCAGGAGTATATGGTCCACTTTCGTGATCCTCGCCTCATTCTACAACAGCAGCTCGCCAATCCGGATTTCAAAGGAGAAATGGACTTCGCGCCGAAACAAGTGTTTGTTGATGGTTCCCGCGAGTACGAGGATTTCATGTCCGGGAATTGGGCCTGGCGACAAGCAGTTCGTACCATTCTCTACTTCAAACGTTCGTTTCGCATTGACGTTTACTGCAGGACATCATCGCTGAAGATCCCGCTACGCACGGGTCCACCTTTGTTCCCGTCATCCTCGGCAGCGACAAGACTACTGTATCTGTCGCTACGGGCCAAAACGAGTATTACCCGTTGTACATGTCCAATGGCCTGGTTTACAACGGTGTACGCCGTGCCCATCGCAATGCCGTCAGTCTTATTGGGTTCCTCGCTATTCCCAAGAGTGTGTTTCTATCTTATTACTGCGTAGATATATATACTGATTTATTCCTTGAAGCCGATCGCGAGAACAAGGACTCCACCGAATTTCGGACATTTCGCCGGAACCTGTTCCACGGATCGCTACGCCATATCCTCCAGTCGCTCAAGCCGGGGATGACCACCCCCGAGGTAACATTATTCTCCGACGGGCATTACCGCCGAGCCATCTACGGGCTTGGACCGTACATTGCTGATTATCCGGAGCAGGTTCTTCTGGCCTGTGTCGTACAAGGCTGGTGTGCCAAGTAAGTTGCTGCATTTTATTCAGTAGCCATACTAACTAACATTTGAAGATGTACGGCTTCGAGGGAGGATCTTGACGGACCTAGCGGCCGCAGAACTCAACTCCATACCGAAAGTTTGTTCGATGTGCTCGACCACGGCACCATGTGGGACCAATACGGCATAATCCCCGATGTTCTTGTGCGTGTAAAATCCCATCCTGTCAGTGATCCATGCTTACTGAAGCGCCACATTCGCAGCCTTTCACCTGGGATTTTCCGCGGGCGGACATCTATGAACTGCTTTCACCCGATCTTCTGCACCAAGTCATCAAGGGGACCTTCAAAGACCACCTTGTTACGTGGGTTGGCGAGTATCTGGAGAGCGAGCACGGAACATCAAGAGCCAAGAAGATCATGGCCGACATCGACCGGAGGTGAGTTTTACGGAACCGCTGTCATCTATTCAAACTAACTTGCTTCTGAGAATTGCGGCTGTTCCACCATTCCCGGGGCTTCGTAGATTCCCTGAAGGTCGGGGCTTCAAACAATGGACAGGGGACGATTCGAAGGCGCTTATGAAAGTCAGTCAATGTAGTTTCGTATCTCGTCTGAATAGATTGAGATCTGATTACAGGTATATCTTCCCGCCATCGAAGGCCATGTCCCGCCCCAGATGCTGCGCGCCTTCAGCGCGTTCCTCGACTTTTGTTATCTGGTCCGTCGGAATGTCGTTGATGAGGCCACCCTCACTGCCATCGACGCCGCGGTGGCTCGCTACCACCGTGAGCGCATGATCTTTGTCGAATCCGGAGTCTGTCCGAACGGGTTCTGTCTTCCCCGCCAACACTCGCTCACCCACTACCGCTACCTCATTCAAGAATTCGGTGCTCCCAATGGACTCTGCTCCTCTATCACGGAGTCCAAGCATATCAAGGCCGTCAAGCAGCCATGGCGACGATCGAGTCGCTACGAAGCCTTGTCCCAGATGCTCACGATTAACGACCGCCTCGACAAACTCGCTGCGGCGCGCGTAGACTTCGTGGCTCGCGGGATGATGACTGGTCCGTCTGCTCGCCCTCTAGTCGCTCCTGCCGTTCCTGCCGCCGCTGCAGCCGCTGCTCCCGCACCGAGGGAGAACGAAGACGAGGACGATGATGGGGGTGCGACGGATGAGAGGGAAATCCTCGGGGAAGTTGTTTTAGCAAAGAATCCCCGTGCGTGTTTTCAAATCTCCTGTTACTACTTCTGTTCATCGCCCATCGCCCTCTCCAGTGCGTCGATATCCCCGAAACCCGGTCGCTCTGGCCAATCACCTCACACTCCCTGAGCTTGTCCCGCTCATCCGCCGCTTCCTCTACGCCCAAGAACACCCAGACCGTGACAACGACATTCCACTCTCTCTTGTTTCCCTCGATGACTGCCCTGACGCACCCAGCAGTGTCAAGGCCTTCCCATCAGCTATTGCCAAATTCTACGCACCCAGCGATCAGTCTGGTATCCGTGGGATGCTGCGCGAACGCATCCGTGCAGTCCGCTCCTGGCGCGGTGGGGCTCCTCGATATGACTGTGTCTTCGTCGAGGGTGATCCCGATCTCCCTGGTTTCCGGGGCCTTCTAGCCGCTCCTGTTCTTCTCTTCATGTCGTTCAAGCACCGCGGCATCACCTATCCATGCGCACTTGTGACCTGGTTTTCCGCCATCGGGGATGATCCTTGCCCGGACGTCGGCATGTGGATGGTGGAGCCCGATCTCGACAACCGCGGGCGACGAGTGATGGACATCATTCACATTGATACGATACTGCGCAGCGCCCATCTCATTGGTATTTATGGCGATAGCTTTCTTCCTCGACACTTCAAATATTCTGATACATTGGATCGGTTCAAAGCATTTTATATTAACAAGTACGCAGACCACCATGCAAATGAAATAGCATTCTAGTAGATAACACTCAATACCCACAGAAAATTCGTTATATCATTTAGTACATCTTGTGACACAATCCACGTCTTGGACATCTTTGAAAATGTACCAAACGAGCCGCTTCCGAAAGATCTCGAGCCTAAGATCCGGGATGTGTCGAAAAAGACCAAGACCTCCAAAGATGTGGCCCCAAAGACTTAAGACGACCCTCCCAAGATTAAGACAGCGAAAGATGGCCGTCAAAGACCTAAGACGTCAAAGACAGATGTGTTGTTTTACTGATGTGCGGCACAGTGGAGGGTTCATCTCCATTTCCGGTCGATCAATTCAACAGCATAAAATTGCTGTGAGTCCGCAGTCTTGTGAGTTGATGTCCTAAATCAGCATGGGAAGAAGCTACACAGCTTTGGGTGGATCGCAGTTCGCTTGCTGTTGCTGTACTAATGAACGGGAATAGCGCACAGTGTAAATAGAGAGGTTGTGCAAAAGCCATTTGAGCCATTAAATAGCTTTTTTTGCGTGCGCAAACTGATGGCTAACGGCTGAGGGATTCGGGCCAAGGAGTGTTTTTCTGCTCTCTAACTAGAGCCGATTGACAGTGTCCGCTGGTCTTCGGCTCAAAATAAAGAATCCCAGTCCTTGTCCCACAAATTTCACAAAAAATCCAAACATTGTCATGTAAAATACTATTTTTGCGACTTCCTGCGCAACTAAGTCTGTGGATGGAGTGCGTATGCTCACAGATGCCTAACCCACTCACATTTCGATCCAATTGCAGAAGCCATTCAAGCCATTAGCCACCAATGTGCGCACGCAAAAAAAAACATTTAATGGCTCAAATGGCTTTTGCGCAACCTCTCTAATGATACCGCAGGATGGGGATAAAATCCGGAGTAAGCCAACACCGCGGACTGTGCAACATAGGTTTCAACCTTGAGGGGAAGCACTTGAGGAGAGGCGAGACAAAGGAGATGACCTGTCCGCAATACCGGCCGACCCTGCTGATGATGGAAACTGTCCCAAAGCTCTCTGAATTGTAGCACAGCTAATAAATGTCGGCCAATTGCCTATTTCCTGAGCCGGCGGTTGGAGAGGTCCAATTATGTGAAGCTACTTAAGGCGACCATTTTTTAAGGGATCAAATCTGGCCTCCAGCAGCTGTATATGCAGGAGCCACATCGACAAGCAGTTTAGTGAGCTTAGCTTTCACCGACCCAACCCGCTGCTGAGTGAGGCTAGCAGCAGCCTTCTCATCAGGGTCGCCCGAATCCTTGGAAGGAGCTCTTCGAGTCGCTTCGAGGTAATTTTCAAATTCGTCCTGCTCTCCGAGGGTAGATTTGGAGGTGCACTGACTGTGCTCCGCCATTTTCTTTCTCATTATAGTACAGTATAATGATCATCGCGAGCATCGTTGCACTCGTAACGGATGTTGAAGCTCCGGATTAATTCACTCTGTCTGTCTGTGAAGGCATGCTCATGGGATATCTGGTCCCAGGTCGATTCACTGTCCTTCAAATCTACCGGTGTCTGCCAGGGGTCGAATAAAGTCATTAGAGAGGTTGCGCAAAAGCCATTTGAGCCATTAAATCGATTTTTTTGCGTGCGCACATTGTATATGATGTAGGTAGCTATCTATATAATAAAGGGGAGTGGTAGGTGGGCGAAAGGAAAAATGCGAGCGGAGTTCGAAGATCATAGTTAGTTAGAATGGGGAGCGGGGCTCACGGTGGGAGGACGAGCAAAGCTCGTATAAATGACCAATCCGCCACCAAGTTTTCCCTCCCGACATGGCCTCCGCTACAACCGTAGCACCGTGTTAGGAGCTCAGTGCTCGAACTACCAGAGGGTGTAGTAAGCGTAGCTTACATGACAGCAATGATGAGCGAAGCTCAGATAGGTTGAGTGGACGTGGATGAGTTTGAAACACCGCTTAACCTTGTACCACCATCTCTGTACGGTCCTTTTGCGTCTGTGTCCCAACGATCAACTCGTCTCTCTGCCTGCATCTGCCTAGTACGCGAGCGCTTCAACTCGCATCATACACCTGGCTCGCGAACCAGGCCATCACCCCGTCCAACAGCAGAACGCATACGCTCGCCGGTCTCACGAATGCCATCCAGGCCGAGTCCGGGGTGTGTGCTATATATTCTACTACTATTATCCGTGACACAATTTGTCTAATTCACACCCGGTGACCCACATTCGATTGCGATGGTAGCTCCCTCGATGGCATCTCATACTATTTCCACCTGGAGGGGAGTGTTATCGATGGGACATTTATACAAATCAGTGCGTTCTGCCCTTCCGAGGAATTATATATGTTGAAACTCGTCTGTTTTAATAGATGCGGCGGAGACCGTAAGCTGTTACGAGTGCTTATGTAATAAGTAATCGTCCATTTTACGAGTGCTTATGTAATAAGTGATCGTCTATTTGAGAAATCGATATGAGGATTTTTCGACCTCTGAACAAGTCAGTCCGCAGTTATCGTTATGATAAAATAGTGGCTGTGTTGAAGTCATTTTTACGAGTTTCGTTAGATTTTTTTGTGATAAAATAGTGGCTGTAACCGGCTATATTACCGGCCCGCTTTCTGAACTACATACTGGCGTGTGTTCAATCCTCGGTGCGTACACATTATGATCATTCAAGTCTCGTTGTCATACACCTATATCAACCTTATATTTTATATTCATCTTCTCCTTGTCCTTCATCGCATATTTTTGCTTCTCAGTCTGACCACTCAACCCTGTTTTTATGCACCCTCACTGACATATTCCTTTCTTCTCACATGTGGTGTGGATTTATTCCTCGTTCTATCCCAACTCTTAATAGTACCAAGTTGGTTGCTGGCCTCTATTCACATGTCATGCTGGCAGATTCCTACATATTAAACTATCACACAATCAATACAGAGCGGAGCTGCAATGGCTACTTTGCATTCTTTCACTCCCTCACAAGACTAGGATCCCACATCCCCGGCAAATTGTGTTTGGGTGCTGAGACAGAGCTGAGCTGTGTATGGTAGGAGGATTATGAGAATGTATGTGCACATGGGGTGTAGAGAGTGTTGGAGGCGTTGATTCGTACGGGGTACGTCGGGCAATTAATTGGCTGCATGCGAGAGTGTCTCACATGTTGGACTGGTGCATGGGGAGGATGGAAGCTTTCTGCCTTGTGCATTGTGTCCCCGGCCTGGAACAAGTGTATGTGCATGCCCACACCCCTGCAGCACCAAAAACGCGAACGCAACCTGCGCACGTGGCATGCCAGATCACCTGCCACACACAGCCACATACCCACACAGCCACATACCCACACCGGCAGTGTGAGTACTTATCTCGGAAGTCAGACACGGTGGTGTGAGGAGGGTGCCTGGTGTGGTGCCAGGCCCTTCCTCAGCGAGGTTTTGGTGCAAAATGGGCTATTTTGCCTCTGGGAATTCCTGAAAAAGGCAATTTGAACACATGGATTTTGAACACTTGAGGGTCACAGGTAACACCAGTGAACATTTGTCAAAATAGTACAGTGGTGTGCAATGTGCGCTGCATCTGTGTCATCCTGCCAGGCACCAGGTAGGATGAACAAAATTGGGTTGATTGCTTCTCAATGGGACACTGGCTGTCCACATCTAGCGGACAGCTATACAAAGTATTACAAACATGTTCGGACTCAACATACACAAACAATATGGTCAGCTCCCATTTATCGAGGTTGTGAAGACAAACTCAAGACAAGCCAGCATGCTTGATGATTTTAGTACACACATTGCATTGTTGAATCCCTGTTTTAAGCATTTAACAGTGGACAGGATTGAGGTTTGCTCGTATACAATTTGATTCTAGCGTGAGAAAACAGTCCTGGGTGCAGCGAAAGCCATTGAAAGGGACCGGAAATCTTACGGGTATTCTGGGACAAGCGTGTGCAAAAATAGAACAAATTAGATGAGGCAGGCTCACAGAGTGCTAAGAATGGGCAAGATGGGTTCAAGGTCGGAGGAAGCAGTGAGCAGGAAGAAAATTAAAGATAACCAGAAGATGAATTGTTCATGTAATTGGATACCTATTTTAGGGCCATGTCGCTAAGCACAATCATCCAATTTAACACTGTTTTTCTTATCACTGTCTGTGGTTGGTCGTATATCATGCGATCTTACTGTGGGAAATCATTTGTTTGGTTTTTCGTCGGCGGGATTTTCGGCGATATTTGTGTATCCAGTGGCCCAGGTGATCATCATACTTCTTTTCAGTGTTCTCGTATTAAAAGAGTTACACTCGGTAAGGTGTACTTGACTATTTAATGGCAATCAGTCTCAGGCTGGAAGTATTGACAGGTACCTAATATTGCGGGAGAATGCAAGTATGCTCAGGCTCACACATGCACTTGTTGCAGTTAGGTATGTATTCACCACATCTCTCTCCTCGTCATTTTGATAGGACACAACACTTTTAGGGACTGGGGCCGCTAACCACTCTTCTTAGGTTACATTCTCGAATCACGGTGTATCTGTAAAAGGACTCAACTCAGCAGCTGATTGGAGACTTTCTGGGTAAGGCAAGTGGTATATATATATTAAACTCTATGAGAGCTTGCACCTCCCAGGCCGTTAGGCTTTAGGAGGGGTGATATGCATATCATCCATGTGTTTACTAGTCTCTGGCGTGTCATCACTATCGCTTCTTCGTACATCTTACATCTCTTTGCCACCGGATTGTTTGCGAAGGTTGCTCTCCGGTACTTTGGAAGGTGCCGCCACTTGAGCACTCCGCTGTACATACACCCCCTGGATGGCATTAATAATTGCTCATGACTAGTTGGTTGATGCTTACCTTGGCAAGCAACATATCCAACAACGTCGGTGTTCGCATGACCAGCCTATACTCATTTTTCTGAGGTGTGTCCTTTTGAATCATCCTGTAGGCACAATTATTGCAAAGCCAAGCTCTACAATATCGCCGGCTCGAAACCCAGCAGGATCCTTGAGGACTACTCCAATATCGTGTCAGTACATTCAGTGGGTCTCGTCGCCCAGACTTGTTGTATCTCAACTGCAAGTATGAGATATCATTGTCCATACAGTGGATGACATGTTACTTGACGAAGCGGTTTAGTACCCCGGCAGGATTGACTTATTTATTTAGCAAACAAATTCAATTCTTGTCCGGTATATTGCATCCAACTGTGGAATATTTGCAGTTACTGGATAATGAGCTGCCCTAGTCATTGGAGATTGGGTTTGGAATTAAACATCAAGGTAAAAAGGGTGGACTCTTCTGGAGTATTTGAACATATACGGGTGATTCAAGTACAGTGTTCAAATATTTTCAAGAGATATTCTCCTTGAACACAAGATAATATCCCTCCCTTGTAACTTACATCTTTCTCAGATTCACAACGCCCTTGTTTGATATCTCAGTTCCTCATAAATATAAAAGCACACAAGAAACAAAGCATAAGCGCGAGTTTTTGCCGGGCACCGCCACGGCCCCCCACCCAAGTGGGAAATCGATATGAGGATTTTTCGACCTCTGAACAAGTCAGTCCGCAGTTATCGTTATGATAAAATAGTGGCTGTGTTGAAGTCTTTTTTACGAGTTTCATTAGATTTTCTTGTGATAAAATAGTGGCTGTAACCGGCTATATTACCGGCCCGCTTTCGAATTGCATCCTGGCTTGTGTTCGATCCGCGTTGCGTACAAATTAAATGTGTCTAGGAACAACATTCACTCAAGCCTAAATAAAACTAGGACAGATGTACATCACCCATTCGCTGATACGGCATGAAATGCAATGACTGATTACATGTTAGCTTGTATCGACCGAGATCTGGCATGCCACATCGGTTGTGGGATGTATTGAACAAGGTTAAGGTTCAACTGCCAGTCTAGGACAGCAGCAAAATTAGCTGAAGATCCAACAGCGAGCCGTTGAGCTGCATCGATTCCATCATGGTACGCGAGGCGCCAGGTAAGATGTCTCAAATTGGGTCGACCCTTTCTCAATGGGCCGCTGTGGCTGTCCGCATCTAGCGGACAGCTATACAAACAGGTTCAGACAACATGCACAAACAATATGGTCAGTTCACTTTTATTAAGGTTGTGTAGATGAGCTCAATATAAGCCCGCATGTTTGATGATTTTAATACATGCACTGTATTGTTGAACACCAGTTTTCATTGTTTAACGGCTGACAGCATAGAGTTCTGCTTGTATACAATTCTATTTTAGCATGAGAAAACCTTCCTGGGTGAGCAAAAACCGTTGAAACTTAAAGATATCCAGGCATTCTCAGTCACACGCTCTTGCGATGGCAGTGAAATATGTATAATAGATGTGCAGGATTGGATCTGAGGAGGCAGGGTCGTAGAGTGCTAAGAATGGACAAGATAGTTCGAGGTCGCAGGAAGCAGTGAGCAGTAAAATAAATAAAAATAACAGTTCACCCCACCATCGGGTCGTGTCAAGGAAGGTTGAGGCCTGAATCTGAGAGGCGTTATATTCAGGAGGGGCGAATTTACAAGTTGAAATCTGGGATGTAAAAGAAAAGAAGAATCCTGCAGACAGGCCGTTCTGAGAAAGAGAGGTCACCCAGATTTTGTACGAGACAAGAGAGGGGAATCATATCCGAAACTCGCAGATTCGAGAGGGTTTCAAAACAAAATAAAACAAAAGTACAGACATTTGCCCCTTGGAATCACCCACCAGGAATCGAACGGACTTCTGTGTGACCTGCAAAACATTTACACGACCAAATGTACATGCAGCCGTCCAGTGTTGGGTCGATGGAAGGAAGGGTTGAGAAGAAGTGTGAGAGGGATTTCGTTCACCATGGGGAATACGACGCCGGTGCAAGGAAGCAACTGGTCGAACTAGTTTCGGTGTGAACTAATAAGGAAGAATTCAGGAGCCAAGAAAGCTTGGAACAGTATACCTCAGCCGGAAATGGCCCGGATGAAGGAGAGGCAAAAAAATTATAATGTCCCCAAATGACCCGAACCCAGTCAAACAGGGGTTATCCACTGGTCTTTGCGACGGCATGTTGCAAACAGAGCACGGTTGCGGTCCTCACCCTCGGGTTGTCTCGAGTGAGGTTGAAGTGTGAATACGAGAGGTGTTGTTCAGAGGAAGGGTGAGAGAAATGGGCAGCTCTCAAGATAAGGATAAGAAGGGAGCTGGGAGACAAATACTCGGATAGGAGCGTCCGGCATGTGAGACCTCAAGGAGAACCAAAACAAAAGCATCAACTCGCTCTTGCTCCATGACCCAACCCTGGGTCCAACAGAGTCTTATGTGTGAGCTCAAAACAGCACTACAATGCGCAGATGCTTGTTTGCTATCGGGTCGTTTCAAGAGAAGGTTGACTCGAAGTCTATGTGGGATTATGGGCACTGTCTATCAGGGCAAGGGTTGAAAGGACTTGAGTATGTGCAGCACAGTGGCACACCGGTAATGAAGGAGAGAGATGGCTGGCAGCAGAGTTACAGCCATAATATCGCTTGAAGAGAGAGAGGCAGAAGAACCAGAAACTGAGAAGAGAAAGCTGGCCGGATCATGCGGGAGATCCATTAAGCCCGGCGGAAGGCAAGCCAGGATGCCAAGTGAGGGGTTGATATCCAAGAATCCGCAAGTCTAAAGGCAAGCACGAAAGGAGCTTGTGGCAGAGGTCATACAGGTAGTGGCAGAGAGTTGCGAGCGGGTCATTGAGATAATTAGTGTAACGGAAATATTTATTTTTGTTGTACTCCACACGATATTATGCTAATCCTTTTATGATTGTTATGCCCTATGATTCGGACAAGCTGCTACCGCACCTCGTCATTATGCTCCGTGCGCTCCATGCATAGCCTTCGGTTCGTAGCATATAAGTAGTTTCCCTGTTGTAGTTACGGTTTCTTCGGTTAAATGACAACTTACACCAGTTCTCTCGATTCGCCACGTTGTGCCGGAACTCGATTCCTCTCGCTTCCGTTACAATCAGACGTCGTGCAGACGCGTGACTGAAACCAGAGAAGAGAACCATTTGACACTGTACATTGTTGGAGTTTTCAAAAGAGAAACGGCTGACTGGGAGAGGAGAAACGGCCGATTTGGAGAGGAAAGCAAGAAGGGAAATTCCCAGGGCCCGGGGAGATCCATCGATCCCGGCCCGAAGACGGATTCCAGGCCAGGATACCAAGTGAGGAGTCGACATCCGAGAATTTTTCAAGGCAAGCAGTTGAACCAACACACCGACGCACGCCTTGCGATGAGTCGAAGAAAGACGTCGCCTCGTGACTGTGATAGTGGTTTGATCCGGTGACGGAGATGATTCGTCGAGCGGATCAGATCCCCGCCTCTCCCCTTCCAACGAGTTATGCTTGCCTAGCACTACATCTGCTCACCGGTGCTCACCAGGATTTTAACTCGCACCGACCAGCACACCGCTCTAGTGCAACAGATCTGTCTATCTCTGCTCTTCTAATGTGCCTGGCTTGAACTCTCCCCGGCCAGGATCCGGCAACCCTCCATCTGACCAAACGGCATGCCTTCAATAATTCTGCATGCCACTGGTGCGTTCTTTTTTGCGTATTCGATTCCGCGATATCTCCCAACTCACGTGATGCGCTCCGACATACGAGCCCATCTCATCACTCCGGCATACGCAGCCTGTAATGCGGGTTTCACCTCTTTGTCTGTGTCGGTGTCGCAACCACCCACGATTCCAGATCTTCCTCAAACCCGAACGAAACCTGCTTGAAGGAATCCATTCACGAGGTGCAGAGACCTGGATGCACAGATACGGCTGTATAATTCTTGTGCAAGTGCGCATGAGCACAGCTTCCCGCTCCTTGACTCACGAGTGTTGGTTTTACCTCGCAGTTTTCTGCCTCCTCTTCTCTCTTCGGATGGGATGTTTGAATTCGTATGGTGCTGTCTACCTTCGGATACGCACATCCATTCTTACTTGGAAAGTCATTGGCCAGTGGCAGGCCCCTCTTGTTCCACATGAGCGCATACTCTCTAAAAGTTACAAAAGCTACGGGGGCTTGATTCCTCCCGACGTCATAGCCTTAAATGCTGCAAAACCTGTTTTTCCCCCGAGGTGAGTGATTTTGAATACACACAACGAAGAATCTGATATTTCAAAGCAGATTCCCTTCAGTGCTATCGGGGCGACCGTGTCCTTGAAAGAGGGCAAATAAAATGTAGGTGGGCCCTGTGTAGCGAAACTGAATATAGATCTGCTAGGATGTATTCTTTCCCTTGAAACCCGTGCGGCCACCTTTGAACATTTACGGTGAGTCACGGTGAGCATCCAGCCATCCCTGCATCCCCTGTAACTTACAGGCTGCGTATACCCTCAGCAGAGAAGCCGTCGCTGACCAGTGGCAGGTCCCCCCCCCCCGCGCCCGAACAATCCATCCGGAAAGGAATTAACGAGGTGCGCGGAGGCTCGAGTCCTCCCGACGGCGTAAATTGGCGTTGTGATCAATTTCTTTTTCTTCCATCCATGTAGCTCTACTGAGCATCCAGCACAGTCTTTCGTGTTTATTAGTATCACTCCTTCTCAAATTCAGAACCTTCCTAAGGAAGTAGGGCCCTCATCCATGCTTCTTTCACATATAGGGTTCACTCAACTCGAAATGAATGTTCAGGAAAGATTTCCGATCTCCTTTCCCTTCTTCTTCTACTGGTCTGATTCTTCTCCAGACAACACTAGTAGTGGGACACATTCAGAGTGTGGCCACAGTGTTGTGTTGGAGTCTTTGAACATGTACTAATACTGGGTGTTCAGATATTCTTCTTGAACACAAAACAATATCCCTTCTTTGTAACTTACATCTTTCTCAGATTCACAACAGACTGCCTTGGCTCTTGGCTGATATCTGAGTTCCTATAAATATAAAAGCATAAGTGCGAGTTTTTTTGCCGGGCACTGCCACGGCCCCCCACCCAAGTCTCAATAGTGGTATAAAATACCCTCCGAAGAGCAGTTGACGTGTTACACCGGAACGGAGTTATCTAGTTGAGCTTTGTGTGACTGCGGTGAATGTTTATGAGGGTTCCTTTGTACAAAAATACATTTGCGCGTGCGAATGAGGTCACCGCGCGCGCGAAAGAAGCCTGATTTGGTAATTAAAGAATAAAGGCCTCAGCCTCGACATGCCTCCTACATAACTATTTACCTGTGTGATTTCCCCAAAAATATATTTTGTGGGCGCATCTCGTGTATGAAGTTCCAGCGCAGTGCCAAATGATCTGGGGGCCCGTGTTGAATCGATCGAAATAAACCAGTACAGTACGGCTTACGGGGTGTTTGCAGCATGCTGGATTGACCCGACAGCTTTGCGGTACGGAACAAGAGAAATTGAAGGCCAGCCAGCCCATCCTAGGCACGATCGTTCCCAAAAACGGCGATAGCTTTTTGGGGCAAACCCCAGTGGGATCAGACCGTGCACTGCGCTCGGCCCGTTCATTCGCGTGTCCCACAGAGAGCCCTGTACACATGGTGGGTACCCATGTGACGTATCAGTGGCTGTGTTCTTTGTGTTTTCATGTATAGGATTGAAGATGGTTATTCCCTCTGTGTTAAGTATTACTATCCGCGCAAATGTAAGCACACGAAGGTCGGTGTTGTGTTCGATGTTCCACAGGTATTCCAGGACGTTTTATCGTTCCGTTTAGATGCTTGACTGAGAGGCTTACCCATCGCCCGAGTTGATGTGCTAACTTTTCCCTTTTGCGTCTGTGTTTTTTTAGTTCTACAGCAGCGAGTAGGAATCCAAGATTCGGCTGCGACCGTGAACTCGGCTACGAGGATACATAGAGGTCCAGGGACGATGGTAGTGCGTGTGCACCGGGATACTTCCTGGAACCGGCGTTCCTGAGTGGGACCGTGCCGTGCAATCCTACAGTGCCACCAGGCACATAAGGGAGTTTTGATCGTCAACAAAGATGACTATGGATCAATATCTGCAAACCACCTAGGTATTTGGTAACACCTGGAAACAATAGATACATAGTAGGGCTTCATTGTGATAAAAAATCTAAGGGATTGAAGAAGATTTCAAATTTTCGTCCCTCGAGAAAGTGAAACACGTGGGAAAATCACTCGGCAAGGCTTCGGCATCGCTCGGCAAGCTTCCAGAGCCGTCCTAAAGCAATATAAGACAGCTTATTGGGCCCTAGGAAGTGTACAGTTAAGTAGATTTAAGCATCGCAACATCGGCGACAGGAATACGGCGATGAGATGAATATCTTTTGACGGCCCGTGCAGCTTGTTGCGGATCAAGACCGTGGCGGTAAGCGTCCATGTACCGATAGCAGTGTCGGAAAAAGCGTCGAATGCTGTCCAAAGAGACAGCTTAAATGCACTCTGGAACCAGTTTCTGAGCTGTGGGGAATGTGCCATCGGCACGCTCACGGAAACCTGAAAGATGTTGAGAAATGAACACAACACCCGAGAGTTCGAGAGAGCACTTACGACGCTTGATTTGGGCCCAGACCATCTCGATCGGATTTAGCTCGCAATGAAATTTAGGAAGAAAGAGGCAGATGTGGCCCCGTTTTTCAATCAAAATTTGCAACAGAGGCTTTTCTGCCTTGAAATCAGGCTGGCACTCGAGAGCACGCTGCATGCAGCAGTCCGTGGGGCGATCGTTGTCGTCATCGTCGTCGAAAGCTCCCCCTGCTGCAGCATCTTCGAGATCCAGGCCTTCACGGCGTGCTTTGGCTTCGAGGTCGCGTGCCTTCTGAGACTTCGTACACTCCCGACAAATTCCGACTGCTGTTGAGCCGGGTTTTCGTTTATCTGCGGCGGCATTCAGCACATCCAACAAACCTCTTTCCCTCAAGACTTGCTCCATTCCTTTCGGCTGCCCCGCCAATGACTTGCCCTGCGAGTCAACTGCATTATCGCCTGGCTCGAAAACCATGCTCTGGCATTCGCCAGTTGCAGGGATGAACGTGGCGTGCATTTTCGGTTGCTTACCGCCCGGGGAACGATTCATTTTGTGAGCAACAAGTGCATCAACAGCAAATGCTTCGTGTGCAGAAGAGCAGTCGAAAATCCAAACCCCGCGGCCAGTCGGGTACTTTGCCTCGAAAATGTCAATCGCGCGTTTGGTCTGTGCATAATAAGCCCTCAATTAATGTGTTCGTGAAGGAAACTCACCTGCGCAATCAACTGCGGCATGTCCCAGTACGGATCGTGCCCAGCTCCCGGGTGGATAATGCAACATGCATCATACTGTTCGCACCTGTAGCGTTTGAATGGCGCGGGGGGCGGGGGAGGTGTCCACTCGAGCCCTTCAGCTGTGCGATCAGTTGCGGGGGCTGCTTCTCCTTTGGCGCCGGCTTCTTTCTCGTTTTTTTTCCCCTGCTCACGTGCTATCCGTTCTTTCTCCGCGGCAATGGCAGCTGCTGCAGCTTGTGCTTCGAGAAGCACACGTTCAGCTTCGAGTTCTGCCGGGCTGAGCGGGCACTTCGGGAGCAACTCCTCGCGCGCAATCTCCTCGGCTGTCAAAACCAGGCGTCCACAGTGCTCGATAATGAAGTCCGACACGTGTATAAGGCGGCCGCGGCTCTTCTGGCGCAGTTCGTACTGGTCGTCGGTTTCCCAGACGAAATGGCTTTGATCGTTGGCGTGGATAGTGGACTCATCGTGGTAAATAGGATAATAGATGACGTCCCCCTGCCTTCAACGTTGGCGGAATTTCCTTGAGATTGCCTGCACTGTTCTTGCCGGGAGAGGTACCCGCGTCGTCGGGCTTTTCGTCCTCGTACTGGTAAGCGTTGCTAAATTGCTGCATGAGCATCCTGCATGCGTACTTTCTGAAAACTCACTTGAGGCATGCAAATACATCCTTGATAAATTCATTTCGCTTTTGAACCACATCTGGTCGCTCGTGGCCGTCGTAATAAATCCCCTTTTGGTAGCGACGGAGACGAAAACCCAATTTTTTGAGCCATGCTGTAGCGGTGGTGACACCAATTGTGTCCTCGATTTCGAGCTCCGGAAAGAGGTACTCGTTGACATAACGTCGTAATTTGTCTGGCGCAATCTGTTCCAAATCATGAATGAACCAAAACCAGTTTGCACACATGTAAGTAAGGACGCACTCGGCCTTTGAAACCCCCTTCGGCCTCTGGAACCAGGCCGCGCGCAAAAGCTTGGAGCCGGGGCTTGACATCTGGATCGTCGAAATGTGTCTTGTGCTTTGCACCTTTGCCTTGATTATTTTCCGGGAGCTCCCCATTCTCGGAAAAAATGCGTGCGGTCGAACGGAGTTTTTGCGCCCAATATTTGGTTCTGCTAAATTGGTTCGCGACTGTCCGGCTGGCCGCAATCGACGGGTTCATTTTCCGCAGTCTCAAACGGAGCTTGGGTCGCTGTGATCGCGGGGCGTTATCAATCTTCAGGGCAAGATTGGCCCGTTCAACCTCGCGTTTGCGTCGCTGGATGTTACAGCTCTTTGCGGAACATAGGGCGCGGCTGTTTTTTTTCCCCTTTTTGGGACATTTTCGATCTTTTCGACCATTTCCCTCGCTGCGGACTCAATTCCCATTTGATCGCTCTGAAAACTATATGAGCCGAACCGCATTGCAAATCCGCATGTCCTCTCGTCTTCCGTTTATTTTTATTCTGCCTGTATGTATACTATGTAGTATGAATTTATTACTGTTTCAAGTAGATCTCCTCCCACAAGGGGAGATGTTACAGCCCTTTGCGGAACATAGGGCGCGGCCAAATTATTTCCCATTTTGGGACATTTTTGATCTTTTCGACCTTTTCCCTCACTGCGTGCTCAATTCTGAATGTATCATTCTGAAAACTATATGAGCGGAACCGCAAGGAAATTCTGGAGGTCCTCTCGTGCTTCAATTTTTTTTATTCGGCTTATAAAAAATGTACTCTAATATAATCATGTTTATATGGAAATCTCCTCCCACAGGGGGAGTTGGGAATATATTGTTTTGGGGTCTCATTAGGGCATATCTACAAGTATTTCTGGGGTCACCTCGTCGCCGGATTTTATCTGTGGGTCCTATACCATGTGAACAATGTAATTGAATCCAACAAAAACACCCACTTCTCAGACACAATGCTCTGGCATATTCTGGTCCCAGGTGAGCGTGATACTCATTGGGTGCTCGTCCTGTGGTGTTTGAAAGAGACTCCACGACTCATATTCGTTATCCAAGTCCCCGTTCCCGTAGGCAACACGATTCAATATGCCCGTATTTCCATCACGTGACAATATATGTGCATATTGAATCGCGTCGCCTACGGGGACGGGGACTTGTATAACCAATGTGAGTCGTGGAGTCTCTTCAGAACACTAATTGAAGCACGAGAGGACCTCCAGAATTTCCTTGCGGTTCCGCTCATATAGTTTCCAGAATGATACATTCAGAATTGAGCACGCAGTGAGGGAAAAGGTCGAAAAGATCAAAAATGTCCCAAAATGGGAAAAGATTTGGCCGCGCCCTATGTTCCGCAAAGGGCTGTAATACCATACTCCAGCCCTTAATTACAGCAAACATAGGTGTATTTCAGAGGTTGCCTCGTCGCCGTTTTCGTTTTTTTTTGTGCCCAAACAATGCAATTGAAGGTGAAATATTAGTGTCTACTCAAGTACAGAATTGCTGCATGATATATCCACCAATTTCATAGAGGTTTGTTCTGGGCCCTCTATGAGGTACTCAGAATAGACTGAATAGAACGCGACGCACCTTAATTTGACATCAGTCACGCATAACTGCACCACGTGACTGTTACAGATGGCAAATTGGCACGCGTCGCGTGCTAGCGCGAAGGTGTTTAACAGTAATCTGAGTCGTAGGGTCGATTCTGAGTACCTCATAGAGGGCCCAGAACAAACCTCTATGAAATTGGTGGATATATCATGCAGCAATTCTGTACTTGAGTAGACACTAATATTTCACCTTCAATTGCATTGTTTGGGCACAAAAAAAAACGAAAACGGCGACGAGGCAACCTCTGAAATACACCTATGTTTGCTGTAATTAAGGGCTGGAGTATGGTATTAACATCTCCCCTTGTGGGAGGAGATCTACTTGAAACAGTAATAAATTCATACTACATAGTATACAGGCAGAATAAAAATAAACGGAAGACGAGAGGACATGCGGATTTGCAATGCGGTTCGGCTCATATAGTTTTCAGAGCGATCAAATGGGAATTGAGTCCGCAGCGAGGGAAATGGTCGAAAAGATCGAAAATGTCCCAAAAAGGGAAAAAAAAACAGCCGCGCCCTATGTTCCGCAAAGAGCTGTAAACTCTGTCAACTTGGGTGGGGGCCGTGGCGGTGCCCGGCAAAAACTCGCGCTTATGAGTGTTTGGTAACATTGTACCTTCTCCCAAGATAGTCTTACATCCCCTATTCTGCTCACTTTCTTGGAGCTCTGGGGCTGGCCCTGGAAATTTTCTCTTTAGCCAGTGGCGTGAAGTTTCCCCTGATAGATGTTCAGTGAATTTCCTTGGTTCCCTCTTTGCTTCCTGTTACTAAGCTCTTCAGAAAATTGTGGGCATGCATCAATTTTCTAGCTGCCTTCAGTATATCAACCTTTCCCGTTGTTCACTGGCTGGTATACAAGCTATCTCGCAGGTATATCAAGACGGAAACCGGGTAGTCTGTTGTTCAGTGGAAGCAACATCACTTTTAGTTGGGCTATGTGTGTTGACTCCAAAATGGCAATATGTGTCTCTGTCTGCATGGCAAATCATTCCGCTCTCATGGAACCTTCCACTGTTACAACCAACTGCTGCGCCCAACTCCCTCTGGTCCAAGTTTTTCACCATCAGTCTTCATTCGCAAGATTTCGAAAGTCTCATCAGCTTCATTTGCACGGGTTTCCACGTGAAATCTCTTCATGCTCAACTTCATTGTGATGCCATTACCTTCGGAACCAGTTCGTTTTCGAAAACAATAAGCATACATCTAATGTGCCCTGCTACCTCTATGTTCCTAACCACCCTTTAGCAATTGCTGATGCGAAATTCAGCTGAGTAATCCAAGCTCTGCGAGTAAAACAGCTGCAACTACGACCTTATCTTCAGAAGATATGTTGAGCTGGGAGGATTAGGGTACATTGAATTTCATCCCTATTTCGCGCTCTAACTTATTTCATTACATTAAATCCCCATATATGATGGGGTTAAACTTTCAATTTCGAGATGATGTCGCCGACTGGTACAACATCCTCCCTAGATTTGAGAGTAACGAATCTGGAATTCCTAGTAGTTCATCTGTCGCAGTTGCGTACACAGTTTCACATTACTCCAGCTCCAACAAGAACTCTGTCTACTTCAATATCCGAGTAGTAATGATCTCTACTCCTGGCGAGGAAGCTGAAGAGGAAGAGGAGGCTGGGCGGAAAGATGAAGATGGCGGTGAGAAGGGTAAGGTTGAGGAGGACGCCACCGATGAGGATGAAGCTCAACTAGCTACCATGTTATTATATCCTGTTCTGATTTCTTCCTACCTATTAGTTCCAACAATCTATGCTATACCATATTTATTCAGCTACCTGATATCTTCATCCCTACTACAAGTCTGACAATCTAAGCAGCAAATGTGTGGTCAAAACTTGGCCTCTAAATATAACGCAAAGCTTACAAAAATTACATGTACATGCCACACTTTAATTTCACAATGCATAGTGATTACTTGCTGTGACATCAGTGAATATATTTCTAGGGCCTCTTCCGCTTCAATGGGGTCTTCTCAAATATCTTCAGATTATACCACCCGCGGGCTCCAAGTAGGGACATCCCAATTTTTGCTTGTCCGTTATTTGGTTGCAGCTGTCAGGGCAGAAAGGTCGGTCTCTTCTGCTCTTATTACTGGCTACAATGTAGGTGCATACATTTCTAGGGACTCCTCCGATTCCAAGGAGTCTTTTCAAATATTTTCAGATTATTCCACTGGCAGGCTCCAAGTTGGGACATCCCGACTTTTTGTTTGTCTTGTTCGCAGCTGTCAGGGCAGAAAGGTTGGTGTCTTCTGCTCCTCTTACTAGCTAAGATTTTGGTGCACATATTTCTAGGGCCTCCTCCGATTCCAAGGAGTCTTTTCAAATATTTTCAGATTATTCTACCAACAGGCTCCAAGCTGGGACATCCCGACTTTTTGTTTGTTCTGTTATTTGGTCGCAGCTATCAGGGCAGAAAGGTTGGTGTTTTCTGCTCCTCTTACTGGCTGAAATTTTGGTGCACACATCTCTAGGGCCTCCTCTGATTTCAAGGAGTCTTCTCAGACTTTTTCGGATTTTTCCACTGGTGGGCTCCCAGCTGGGACATCCCGAAGGTTATATCATATGTAGATAGGTAGATCTAGATAGCACGATGACGCACTGAAGAAGGCAGACATGCTAGAGGAAGTATACTGGGCACAAAATCCCGAGTAGGTCGTCCAAAATTGTCAAGTGCAATGCTGACTCAAGCCTCAATTCGAGCATGAGCGGCATGTAAACACATGCCTGCATCTTGCACAGTGATGACTTTTTTTCTCCAACCCTGGCTAGTGTGCCGTTTGCTGAACTCTCACGATTTTCAATTCGATTCTTTTGTTTCAATGAACCGATATTACAGCTGTTTGCAAAATTGATGACAGTCCTCTAAAAATAGAATAAAAAGAACAACTTGAAGGTGCCGACTTTCAGTGCTCATTTGTCAGTCAAATCTCAATGGAATCTCCTGATGAAAATTGAGTCAGAGTGAGATTAAGAGGGGCTTCCTATCAGTACCATTTTCCCGGTATAAGTTGACAAATTAGGGAACTTCGAACTGTGGGTGATCAGTTTCGAACCTGAGCCGCCGACAACCATATCTCTATGAGTTCTGAACAGATTCAAATGATTCTGGGTGCTTCCGAAAGCCAGAAATGCGGCAAACATTCCAGTATCTTTGAATTGTGTCGCAGCAGTCATGCATACACTATATTACACATTTACTAATTGGGATGAAGAATGCCCTGTGGTGCACTACACGAAGGGAGGATTCAAAATGCCTTTGCACTAGGCCCTATGCCTCAATACTCCCATTTATTTGAGCATAGAATGTACCAAATTGGATGAGAATTGACCGAATAATACACAGTTCAAGGTGGGGTTGAACACAAACACCCCGAGTTTTGAAACACCATAATCTATTGAATTACACGATAAATATGGTACTGGCTGAAAGCCCTGGTTACGTGGTATCTGGTTCAACTTGAATAAACAGGATCCATCCAGAAATGAGTGAGAAATGAGCAGCAGAAGGTGGGGTGCTCAAGTTGTTCTTTTTATTCTATTTTTAGATGACTGTCATCAATTATGCAAACGGCTGTAGTTTGGCCAAACTTAAGGAACTCTAAATATGCTTCATTGAAAATTTATAGGTATAAAGATTTCTGTCCCTTTCATGGACAAGTCCCAAGGCAGTGCAGGCCTTTTTTTTTATCCCCCGTGCCCCAAGCCCACCCTGATCGAAACAACTTACAGCCGTTTGCAGAACTTAGGGCGCGGCGTGTTTTTTTTTTTTTTTTGTAAGTTTTCACGAGAACAGAGATTGCGGGATCATTTCTCAACCGTTTGCTCTGGAAATGGGGCCATTCGATTCGCACGGAAAGGGCGGAGGGCCTCGTCTCCTAGGATTTTGTATGGGCACCGAAAATTTCCTTTTTGGGATAGATTCCCGTGTTTTTCAGTGGTTGAGCGGAGAACACGTCCCACGGGACCTGATTTGCTCCGATTGACCTAGATTTTTATTATGGTGGACTTCGACATATTCCGGAGGGCCTGAAATACCGGTATTTTGAATGGGATCAATACTTCAAATATGCAGTTCATAGATACATTCCTTTCATATTGTTGATCCCAAAGTGTACGGTAGATTTGAACCAGTGTTCACATTTATTATCCCGGTATATCAGGCCCTCCGTAATGTGCCCAAGTCTACCATAAATCTAGGTCAATCTGAGCAAAATAGGTCCCATGGGATGTGTTCTCCGCTCAACCACTGAAAAACACGGGAATCTATCCCAAAAAGGAAATTTTCGGTGCCCATAAAAAATCCTAGGAGACGAGGCCCTCCGCCCGTTCCGTGCAAATCGAATGAGCCTATTTTCAGAGCAAACGGTTGAGAAATGATCCCGCAATCGCTGTTCTCGTGAAAACTTACAAAAGAAAAAAAAAAACACGCCGCGCCCTAAGTTCTGCAAACAGCTGTAATCACTGGAATTCAGATAATGCAAATTTCAGTACATATCTGTCTAAGCATAAAATTAATACTATGATACAAGGCTGCAGGACAATGGGCAGACTGAGCAGTGGTGCCAGCCAAACAAAACAGCACCATCATCGAGACCCGCCTGAGGAAAACAACAGACCAGCAATAATGTAATCCACCAAATACAGCCACTATTCTATCACAAAAAACCTAACAAATCTTCTTCAGGACACTACAAAAATGCCATCAATTTATTAGAACAGATAGAGGGGACTGACTTGTTAAGAGGTCAAAAGGAATCTTTCAAGTTTCACAGGTCAATTGCATCATTCCTTGCACGGATGTCTAGGATACGCTTTCCACCCTCGGCGAGAGGGAGGTGCATGGAATTGTGTGCAATGAGCAGTTTTTTACCTCCCAAGAAGTTGTCTCTCATCCGGATCAGTTTCTCTTCAGTATCTCTAGGCATCCGGTGACGTTGATCACTTCTTGCGGTGGTTGGTTCTAAAATAAATGTTCGTAACGGGAATCGAACACACGCACAAAAGGCGCAGGAGATTACATAAGCTAGTCACAGCCACTATTTTATCACAAAAAATCTAATGAATCTTGTTGAGGACACTACAAAAATGCTATCAATTTATTACAACAAATAGAGGGGACTGACTTGTCAAGAGGTCGAGAAATCCTCATCTTCGTTTCCCAAATGGACGATCACTTATTACATAAGCGCTCGTAACCCATTGATCATCACCATGCGTTGAGCGCCTTTTTCCGGAGTCATCGCCGTTAGCGCTTGCGGGGACAAGTGCGTTTTGCGATACTTTTTAATCTTTGTGTCGAACTTTCTAAATATGTCTTCGATAGCGGCGAGAGACAGCTCGTGAGTTTTCCTGTCATCTTCACTGTCACCTGTTGAATACCCATCGTCACTTTCCAATCGGAGCAGGTGCTGTAGTAGAAGACACATCAGGTAGAGGAAATTCGACGGGACCGGGGGGTTGTTCAACGGGTGGAACAGTGGGAACATCAGGGGATGAATCATCGGCTGGTGCTGAAATCATTTCAATATCCGAGTCGGAGTCCATCTGAACGTGTTCTGCTGCCGGGAGCTCTGAGCTCATCGGACCGAGGACATGTTTCTGGACGTCGGGTGAATCAACAATTGGAAACTACGTGAGACAAAAAAATAAGCCACGTCCAAGAAGACAGTGTGTGTGAAAGATATGGACCTCTTCGGAAGGCAGCTGCCGCTGCTTTTCGGCGGGCTATTTTTTTTTTTGGCGTGAGTTGATTATTCATCAAAAGGAAGACATGAAAACCTTGAAGAGGCTTGCAATTGAAGGCTGAGAATTGATGATGCGTGCTTTCTTGGTGATCTGCTTCTCATCCCGCCATTTTGAAGTGCGGGAGCGCTTGTCTGTTTTCTCGTACAGATCAGAGTTCTCGTGGCGGCGCTTCCGTGCCACCAGCTACGCAAATCATTAACATCTACCATTTCCTAATACTGGAACTCTTGCCTCCTCAGGTTTTTTGGCCCTGGACGAAGAGGTGCTTGGCTTGGGTGCCTCAGCCTCCTCTTCACTCGGCACGTATTCGGGGTTGGTGCGGTCAATTTTGGTTTGGGCAGCAAGCTTTTTTTGTTTTTCACGAGCTCTCGCAGCCTCCTTGGTCTTCGGGACTCTCATTGCGGCGGGAAGGCGGCAGGCGGGCGGCGGGCAGCGGGATGCTGGCAGCTTACAAATGGATTCTGATGAGAAGATTTCTATCGATTTGGACCCGTTCCGGACTGCGGAGTCTGCCGATGTATTGATGGCCGGCAGTTTTCGGAAATTTCTAACTAACTCGGCTCGTTACTAATGGCGGTGGGGGATACCGGTATCTAGATAGCGTCGGAGTTTAAAACGGCCCGGTAACCCGGCATAGCCACTTCCGAGTCCCGGTCGCGAGGCTATCCTGTCACTCTCGCTGCTGCCTCGCAGGCTCAGTCCACACCCACAAGCCCAGCTGTTCTGAACTCGAGACCTCTGCATCAATCTATTTTCCTCATCTACATCTTCTTCCTCTGTGCCAGCCTCTCTCCAGTACTAGTGGTCCTGCGGAGCCTACTTAAATCTATCTCGGGCACCCATTCTCATGCCCACGGACGACATGATGGATGCCGGGAGCAACGAAGAAAATAGCTCAGAAGTGCCTGGTCCTGCAGAAGATGAGATTGCGGCGTTGAATGCACTGCAAAGTGTTAGTAATATGTGCGTGTTTTCCGTGTCATTTTGTCTCTTCAATCGAGCTGAGCTTTCCCTGGTAGCAATATGTCGAATGATAACATACCTAGTTCGTCCCCACCATCCCCCAGCCCCAGCCCCCTGCCAATCAAGCGAAAACCCGGCCGCCCGAAGGGCTCATTGAATAAAAATAAGAAACCAGTCAATGACGAAGCACCGACTCCTAAACCCTTCGGACGCCCGCGAGGGACTGGTAGTAAACAACGTGCCCGTCTAGAAGGGACTCTTCCACCTGAACCACCAAAGAATCCGGTCGGGCGGCCGCGTGTGCACTCGCCTCCGCCCAAAACCCAAGTGCGGATGGGAAAAGTTGTATGTACATATCCCTCGATTTCTGTGGTTATATACTGATTTGGAGCCCAGTTTGTTAAAGGAGTACCACCTCCCCTCAATCCTGACAGCCCTCATGTCCTTACAATGAAGAACGGGCGGTTTATTGTTCCAGATAGGCACACAGCACACAGCGGAGGCCTGGTTTCAAATTCATCTGGTCCCTTTACGGAACATGCAATTATTGATGAGCTTGATGGTTCTGCGGAGCTGGATCTCACGGAAGAGGAGGAGGAGTATGTCGGGCTTTTGAATGATGGTGTCGGTGAAGATGATGGGGGATCTGACACTGAATCGGAGGGATCTGATGTAGAGGAACCTGACAAGGCTACCTCCTCCTCTTCAACCAAGCCAAGAGCTCGACGAACAGCCAAACCAATGCCTACCTGGCTCCAAGCTCAGTTCGATGAGAAGCTGGCTGAGGCCAAGCCACGCAGAGCACCAGATTATCGTCTTGGGAAAGCGGCTGGATAAAAATGTGGCTGAACGCATTAGCTCGGCATGGGGGAGTGATACCCTCTCCCCGTCGCAAGTGAAATATGCGGCCCTCGATGTTTATGCATCACTCTGCATCTATGATGTGCTGTCCACCATTCCACTGCCCTCTCCTATTTCCGAGCCTATCCAACTTGGAACACCTGTACTACTTCTAAATGACGATCGCACTCGACTCATCGCTCACGGGAAAATCACCGGAATTGATGGTGAATATTCTGGCATCAAAGTTTCCAGCATGCGCTGCATCATCGAGGTTACAAAGATTCTGGTTCCCGCAGCGATTATCAAGACTCACAAACAAAGTCTTTCCTCATTTGGGCCCACACCGTTCAATATTGTTTGCATCCGCAGCCATCTTCGCCTCTCAAACTCCATTAATCTGCCTATGATTACTTCTCCATCCCCACTTGCACCCACTTCCTCGATACCAGCTTCCATCCCCGATCCCGAGTTGAATACAGCTGTCAGCGCTCTTGAATCTGATCCTTCCGGATTTGGATCATTACTGCTTGACGAGATTGACACAGCTGTTCCACCAGATACAGCAGCTGTTGGGACTCACCAAGTGGATCTGGCAAGCCGAGCAGAGGGTGAGAGGGTCCTTGGGCAGATTGGTGTCGTTGTCTGGCTTTCGTTCATTCGGAGCCGTGTTTTGAAGGACCCATTTCATGTTTTCAACATGTTTTACATCTCGGTTATTCATGGCTTGCGCATAGAATTTGCCCGAGCTTTACGTGATGCTATCTTTATCCCGGATCCCCAGGACAAAGCCCGAATTGAAACTTGGGGTCGCCGTCAAAATCCACCACAGACATGGGAGTCAATTCTAAGACGAGCTCCTTCTTGGGTTTGGCGGCGCTGTAAACGCATAATTCCTCCACCAGAGCAACTACATCCTGTTGTCTCGAAGGTATTCCATACATTCGGGCCACTCAAGGACGCCACAACAGGTTTGCCATTGTTCAATTCAGCAGCATGGGCTGTAGCCAAGAATATCTTAGACCTTATCCGCAAGGGTTACCTGTCTGACCCACCTGGCATTGCACTTTATTATCAGCTCGGGATTGACAAATTTGGACTGCCCCTACTTCGGTGTAATCGGGGAACAAATTTCACTGAAGGCGGTGTCCACACTCATTTACGTTCGCACCTCCCGACTTCTGGTGCTGGTATTCGCCATGTAAATGCGAGCCTGAAGGATTTTATCCTTCGCCACAACCTTGTTGTAAGTAATCACTTTTTTTTGGAGCATAGCCTGTATTCGAATCTTCTCCAGGTTGGTGTGTTTAATCGCACAGGCAAGCGTTACTGCGGGCACTACAGCATCTGGATTACAAATGAGATCCAAGAGCTTCTATCAACCCTCGCCAGCGAAGATCGTCTCATCAATCCAACATTACTTACAGGCTGGGTTAATGGAAATCTCTATCTTCCGACAAACGAGGTCTCTGGGGTCCTCCCCATTCCCGATGATATACGCGCGGCATCGGCAATGGCTTCATTTAATCCCGAATTCTGGCCGCGAAAACAGCAGCATCGATATCTCGCATCTGTGCAAGGAACACGGAAAGCTGTCCTCCCTATCCACAATTCGGCCGAACGCGAACTCTTCCGCGAGTTGATGGCAATGCCTTCATTTGCTGCTAGTTTGTCCGGATCCTCGGCTCACAATGCGGATGATGCAGTTGCACTCTGGAATTCACATGCAGAAATGTATGACAATATCTCCTACAAGGCAAGCGGATTATCCAGATAAGCCTTGTTTTGAAGCACCCTGGTAGATTGTCAAATTCTGTAGAAGGATGAAAACACATTCATCACATCTCTGTGAGATAGCACGAGAAGACTCAAGAACGCAGAAAAGCGCGACTCGTGTGCTCCTCGTGCAAGGCACAAGATCAGACGGTATAGTACTTAAGCTCTTCCAAAACAGGCGGCAGAGGTTATTTCTAGTTAATTTTTGTGTACACACTCTTGTATGCCTCTTTGGAGAATACTGTGAGCAAAGAAGGGCTTTGTATCGAGAGATTCCGTCGAGAAATGAGGGAGATATGAGGATGTGATTGGTATCAGCGGGATGCCGGATCTCGGATCATGCCTTTCAAAGTCAGTCAGTATCTAGCCGGATTGTTAGAAAAGTCTGCAGAATACTCTCCCCTCGCCAGATACCGCTTTTAAAAAGATTGAAGACATTTAGCATCTTTTCATGTCTCTGGTAATATTTTCAGAAATTATGTGCATGTTTGTTGAAGGGAAAAAAACTGTTTTCGCTATCGGCGAATGGTTGGCATGTTTTGATCGGACAAGGGCGGAAGCTCTCGACAAACACTGTCAAAACAATGATTGATTCCGGCAATATTTTAATTTCTTTATTTCTTTATTTGATTATTTTCACCCACAGACACCGGTATCGAGCCCTGAGCTAGCTGTTGCTGTATAACAACTGCCTGTGCATGAGTCTGTGCCTGGTTCCGCTTTGCCGCTTCTCGTGCACGAGATTTCTGTCTGCATCCAGCACAAGTAGCACGGTCTCCAAAGACAGTCTCATTGATCCAATGGTACACCATAGTAGGAATGGATAGTCTGGATGTGGTTCCCGAGCATAACTGCCGCAAACAGTGGTGTGTGGTGGACGGTGTTGGCAAGGAGGACGGACAGGACGGACAGGGGGCACCACAGGGGATAATCCCTGGGGAGGAGGCTCTGGAGGATCTGGTGGTATAGCGCTGGGTGGAGGTGGATGTGGAGGTTCAGGAGTTGGGGCCAATGGTGGATCCAAATTCATTTCCTGTGTATCAGACCCAAACACATCTCTGACTCCACCAAGACCACTTGGCCCAGCACTGGGAAAGAGCCTCCGAGGCTGAAATTCCTGATCACCAGAGATATCCATGGAGGTCTCAGCATGTGTTGGAGATGTTTGGCCCATTTCAACTCGAGTACGCTTTCCACGCTGATCTCGAGAGCCAGGGCCTGGTCCATGTTGTGTCAAGTTTCCATATAGGCGGGATCGAGCTGAAGGTGGAATTCAGAATCACCAGCATGGGAGTATACAAAGAGGTAAAAAAAAAACCGACCAGCCAACTGCGGAGATTCTCGTATTATATCATCCGATAAATTGTTTAGTGGAAGAGTATCTGGTCGAGTAGCATGGACTGAAATGCGGTTTCGTCTACCTCCTGGAACAGCATCTGTAGCTGCTGAAGCTGCACACCATGAGGAGGGTGGAGTGATCCGAGCTTCATTCAAAGTCAGTTTGAGCTTAAGCTTTGTTTTAAAAGTCACTTACGTCCACCTCCTCGTGTTTTGGGAAACACTTCAGGCCATACTCCACTTTTCATCTCCTCAAAAGTGGGTAGATAAATTTGGGGAGCATTTCGAGCAGAATCAGCCCGGGCTTTCTGGGCTTTGATACGGGCACGGCGAGCACAATAAGCACTCTGATTGAGGTTAGGATGTCACGATTCGATCGCTCCAACGCCACGTGATCCCAGATAAGATATCCCACAATCTAGATAAGATCGAAGATGGATGGAATGGGGGCACGTGGGACTATGACATCATAGGCACATGGAAGGAGAGAGGCGCTGCGGACATGAGGCCTCGGGACCGTTACCTTGTACATTTAATTATATATGACAGACTCGATCGATTTCATGTTACTTATAGAATACTCACACGGCTCGTACAACAGTATAAGTAGTGTAGCTAGTCGTCTGTATTCTTTAGTCTTTTATTCTAGTTTCTACTTCGCTCCTCTTACCCTCCACCCCCCAATCCCTTGTCACTGTGACTTGCGGACGGAGACTGAGCCTAGTCGTGACATAGGAGCCCCAGCCATCACTAACTCATGATTAGTTACTGCATTGAATACGCAGTGGACACCACATTTACCAAGTGATTGGCACAACTAAGATTCTGTGAATACAGCCCAATCCTATCTGTACCTATAAAAAAAAACCAGTGTAGCCTAGTCTAGCCCCAGATAGAACCCAGATCAGAGAAGCAGTCGTCCAGACGAGGTTGCGCTCGTGTCCCCCTTGAATTCTCCTCAAGTAATTCACTGAAGAAATCGCCGCAAAACAGTGCCAGGTAAATGCTTATTGACGCTCCCTTGTCACCCCTTTTCTGCAAGGCAGGTGGAAGTGACAAATTTGGCGTAGTTAAAAAACTTAAGCAACTGGACACCGCTCAGTGAGAGAGGTCCAACAATAAAATTGTCTTTTTGGCAGCAGCAAATTAAGGCCGTGCAGGTGGACTTCACACTAGCCTAGGCTTGTTCTATTCAGGTCACAGACTGGGTGAAGAATCTCGGAGCAGAAGGGCTGAAGTGCGGCGGAAGAAGATCTGTCAGTTCCGTGGACTGATTTGTCAATAATTTGTCAAGGTTTGGTACTGTCAAGTTTATCACGGGACGTTCAAATATCGGCGGACAAATCTGGCCGTCTCTAGGGCTAACGGTCCGACATCACGGGCATCATTGCCAAACATCTACAACGATCAAAAGTGGTTTGCACAGCCATCCTCTTTTCGGGGTGTACATGAGAAAAAGGGGGGGCAAGCCCCCCCAATAATAGAATTCAAAGTCCGCTACACTTTGGGTTTCTCCGTGCCCCTTGCCGCCGCTGCCGCCGTCCCGATCACGGCGCCATTCCCATTTCCCAAATGCTCTCGGATGAACGATGCACACAGTTCTAATTCCTAATCTGGTCATTACCTTCAAATGTCACCAGAGTCTAGTAATACTTCGGATATCGTCTAGGAAAGATCATTCCCTTGTGTATACGTGTACGTCCCTATGTAAGCCGTACTGCCGGGTGGATTATATGGACCAAACAAGGCCAAATGTGCCGCTCTTAAAAGAACTTGTCAGATCCATTCGTTCTCAGAACTTCTCACCGTGTGAAATCCATGCATCGCGCAGCCGGTGCCACACACGAGTCCTTAACACACTTTTCTAGCCAGTGTGGACGGCCAGGGTGCACTCACGTATTCCACTACCAGGGTCAAAACCCATTTGACGCCATCTCAAAGCTGCTGAAGGAGCACAGGCCCCATTGCGTCGGGCGCAATTATGGGTGAGAATCGGCCTCCCGTAAATGAGCCACTAACAAAGTCTAAGTGCGACCCAAGTATGCGCTGCAAACTCCCAGCTCATGAAGCAGTCGGATCAAGGAGCCTACGGGGTATCTGCTCGCACTCCGAGGCTGGACTATTCAAGGGCCGTTCATGAGGTCCAGGGCAATCCGCTGCCCGAGCCGTCGAAGGACTTGTGTGAGTCTTTCTTCCGTTTCGCTCACGCATGGACGTCCGGTAGGCTTACCGGTCAGGTCAGGCCGTCGTACGGGATCGAGACAGGCAGTTAGTGCCGATGCCATGCAAGATGCCAAGGGGAAGGCCAGGAAGACCGTGCGCACAGTGGGCGAGCGCAAATCACTATTGGAGAACGATCCATGGATAGGATTGGTCGATGTTGCGCGGGTCGTCTGCCGTGGCTGCGGGGAAGAGATCAGCCTCGACAAGCGTTCAATGTATTACCCTGGTTTATGGGAGAAGCACAGGGGACGCTGTCCTCAGATTAAAGCTGGGGAGCGAACTCCCAGTGAGGATAATCAGTCGCTCATGTTTCAGTGTTCCACTCACTGACTCTTGGAATAGGATTCCATGATAGCGTGGAAATCGAATGTGTAGACATACACGATTGCAACACGATTGTTTCGACAAGGCCGTTCTTTTTGGTTTTCTTTTACAGCTGTTTGCAGAACTTAGGGCGCGGCGTGTTTTTTTTTTTTTTTTGTAAGTTTTCACGAGAACAGCGATTGTGGGATCATTTCTCAACCGTTTGCTCTGGAAATAGGCTCATTGGATTCGGACGGAAAGGACGGGGGGCCTCGTCTCCTCGGTTTTTTTATCGGCATCGAAAATTTCCTTTTTGGGATAGATTCCCGTGTTTTTCAGTGGTTGAGCGGAGAACACGTCCCATGGGACCTATTTTGCTCCGATTGACCTAGATTTTTATTATGGTGGACTTGAACATATTCCGGAGGGCCTGAAATACCGGGATAGTAAATGTGAAATTTGGCGTGCCCACCCGAATGGCTCCACCAGCCAAAATATAACCGTTAGGCAGTGGCTTTGCCGAGCCATTCACCCGCTATTTTGGCTGGTGTGGAGCCATTTGGTGCGCACGCCAAATAAGCCACGTAATGGCCCCAATGGCTTGTGCGCAACCTCTCTATTAAGGCCTTAAGAGCCCTGGGAACCCGATTTAAGGCCTTAAGGACGAACACTGCCGGGAGATGGGTCAGCAAAGGAAACAACATCAGGAAAAGCCTCCTTTTCAAATTTGGCACAAATTGTGTGAATTTGGCACAACCGTGCTAAGCGAGGTAAGCGGTTCAAGCGACGGGAATCTATCACAATTGTGAGCCGATTCGGACCGAAATTTATGAATTGCCAAAATGTACCAAACCTCCCGCTGATTGTATGGGATGAAGTCAGGAAACCAAACTAAGTATCCATACCAGGTCGGGCTTGAGCAACACTGACCCACAACCACTCGACAACATCCTTAAGGCTTATTTACACCGTAGGTCACTGATCACCCACTCGAAAGGCTAGCACAAGACTATATGGGGAGAGATAAGTACGAGAGGCTAGGGTCGATGTTTGTGGATCCCGGTCTCTTATTGCCACCCAGAGCAGTGGATAAACAAGGCCTTTGTGCATGGTGCCCAAATGGTGCCAGCATCTTTTAGCCGACACCGGCCCTAATTCATGTGTGCCGTGAGTCCGACCTAGTCCGATGAGGTCCGACGGCCATCACCTCTTGCCCGACGGCGAAGCAACGGTTGCTAGGCACGTGCACGAAAAATGTGGTTCGTTTTGATCCTGTCATAACAGTCGCATACACCTCTCTCTTCTCTACCTCCATGTCCTCTCTCTTCTCGACCATCGTTGCGGCCTTCAGATGTCCGCTGCGTGCGTCCCTCTGCCCTTTAGTGCATTCCTCCAGGGTATGTACTGCTCCTTTACTCATCACAGCTCGGGCTCATTCTTTTTCGAGCCGAAGATAGCAAGCATCAAGGATCCAACATTCTCTGGCCCCGGGCCCGGCGCCTACTTGCTGGTATGTATGTGTTACCTTGACTCTCTGTACAATGCTGACCTAACCTTGTGGAGGTGCATGTCCTTACCCACCACTGTGACATCTCTGAGGCGGCCTAACCCAATGCGCTGAGGAAGTAGACTCTGGTGCTCGGTGCTCGGTGCAGGTATGTGACAGTCCGCTTTGTGTATTTTCGTACTAATATGTTTTTATCCCGTGTGTTGACATTGGTCTCCCACCATGATAGGATGCCGCGGCCCAGCCCTTCCCGGACACGACCGACTCATATTGGTAAGCAATATTTGACATGCCTGTTCCTCGGAAACCTTCTGACTGTGACTGTTGTTACAGTGTTCGAATGGATTTTTTTGGCCGATACATCATACAGGTGCATTTTATTTGGTGTAACTTCCCATTTTTGGTCCTAATAGTAATTATGTTGCAGGTACCTTGCTGAATCTCTCGTGACTATTGCATGGCCTCTCTATCGATTAGTGTTAGTAGTAGTATATTTTTGTTTGAGCTATACTATGTACATCTATAGTCTATAGTCAATATAAACCTGTTATATCTTATTCATTGTGTGTGTGTTAGAAGGCGACAAAAATTTCTGAAAACATGTCGCAGATCTGTCGCAGATCTGTCAAAATCTATCAAAATCTGTCAAAACTCGTAGACCAATGATCGGGTTTGCACAATTGTCAAAATTTAGCATTAGGCCAAATTTGGCTCAATTGTGGCAGGATTTGTTCAGTTCGGCCCAATCCCACCAAATTGTTACAAATTTTGAAAGGAGGGTTTTCCTGATGAATGTTTGAGTGTTTGATTTGAGGCTGGAATGCATCCTCTTGTTCATCCTCCTGGAAATATCCTCTCCCAGAACAGCGGGGACGGGCACCAAAGACATGAGCAGATATACATACGGACGATTGACGAAAAAGCCCTAAGTCATTTCAAAGTCCGACACACGTGCCCGATTGCGTGATTGTTTCGTCGCCAAACAGCGTTGGTTGATGATGCATCTTGCTCTCTTCCCCTGCTGTCGAAGTCATCAAGGCCTCTGTTGTTTCTTTTGCTAGTTCTTTCTATCAAAGCTGTCTTTTCACTGTGCATGACTCGCCAAGAGTTCGAATCCATCGGATATGCTCGCCGTGCCCGAGGTGAGCAATTATATGTTTGCTTTCGACTTCTCACACCCATCCCATAGAGATCGGCGGCTTCTTTCAAGAGTGCGGCCCAGAGTGCGGCAACAGTTGTGAGTTTTCAATCCTTTAGCACCGTCATCATTTCTCACCTTTTTCTTCTTTTTTGTACACCAATGATTCGAACACCGGGAGCGTTGTTAGCGCCCTGTATCGATCCATGTGCACGCTGTTGCCCGTGTGGCACCAGCCTGCCGTGCCGGTTCTGTAGGGTGCGTCCATGTCCTGCGCCCACCCTCCCGTCATCGCCTGCATTGGTCATGTGTGTACGCCCAGTCTTTGCCCCGCTTCCCTCGTCGGTATCGTAGTGCGATCATGTATTAGTACCTGTGAATTCATCTGTTTTTGCATTACTTTTGTGCTATGTGGGACAACTATCTCGGTTATTGCTGGATATTGTGCACTATTGAGTGCTACTGAGGCTGTTGGTCAGTGCTACCAAGAGCTACCAGGTGCTACCTTACTTCCACGCCAGAGCTACCAGCGGCTATCAAACCTTGGCGGAGAGCTATGCGGTGCCAAATAATGGGGACTTGTCGACCTGGCTATCACAAATATCGGAGCTATTAGGCGGTACGTAGCCATGTGATGTTTTCCTGATGTATTAATTCAGGTAATAATGCAAGACCACTTACAGCTCTTTGCGGAACATAGGGAAATGAAGATAACCGTGTCCGCTCAATTCCGAGAGCCTTCCGGAGACGTCTTGAGTACCTCCCGGTGTGTTCCTAGACCTAGTACCACCAAGGTGTAGTGCGACAGGCGGGTTTTGAGAACACTCCGGTGGGATTTCCAGATAGGATCAGGGTTTGGATTCATTATCCCGGTGTTTCAGGAACTAGATTATACATAGAAGTCCATTGTATTAAAAAATTAGGTCAATTAGGGGTGAAATCCTAATGCTAGAGCTGTCCTGCTCCGAAATGTCCCAAAATGTGCGCAAATTTGATCCAAGATGAAAGTAAACAATCTGAGGACACAGAAAACTGCGCATCGAAATTCTGAGAAGATTGAGCATACTCACAAGGTAAACGGACAAGAATCGAGCCCGTAATCGCTGTTCTGCCCAAAACAACTGAAAACAGAAAAAAACCCTGGCGCCCTAAGTTCCGCAAAGAGCTGTAAGCAAAATTTTGTTAGAGGATGTGGTGTTTATCCTTGTTTAGCATAGCCACAGAAATGCGATCAATTCTGAGTCGGAGGAAAGTCACATAAGTATTTTATAAAAGGGTCCCTGCACTCACACTGTCCCAAACTTCCTTTGCTATGTCGCAAAGAAGAGAATACTTCAGTGTAGGCAGCCGGACCGAATGGCACTGCCACCTGACAACCCCTATGACCGTAATTCATCTCTTCTAATTGCCCTTGCTCAGTGCATTCGGAGGTCCCATAAATTGGTATGTATGGTTTGAGCATCCTTAGTTGTGATTATCCTCTTCAGCAGCAACCATACCCACCCTTGAACAGGTATACAACATAGAGAAATTCTTGTCACAAAACAGTAGGTTGGTCAGTGTATATGGAGGCGGATAATGAGTTGAGGTGTCCCAGAAACTCAAAATACATGTTTAATTGCCATTCCCTTATGTAACTGACCTCCAGTAATCCAGGCTGGCCGGCGGTGTGGAAGTGCCATATGGCTCCCACGTCGCCATAGGTCACTCCGGGTATTCCGCGAGTCCAGCAGTCACGATCACCTGATCACGTCCAATCTTATTCCGCGCGCGTTGTCCATCTCAATCACCGAATTGAAGCGAGAATCACAAATCAGCATCTCTGACATCCTCTATTCCCTCGAGCGCTACATACACACATCCACACTCCTTCCAACGCTCATGCATCGACCTTCCATCCACGGCGATAAATATTGGTTCACGAATGATATGTTTCTCACCTCACATTTACACTCGTACCCTCACTTATTTACTTACCTATCTGCTCATTACAGACATTTATCCGTTTTATCTACGTACGCCAACGCAACGAGTGGATATCCAGGTCTTCGGCCTTCTCGGACTACGCCGGGGATTGAGCCGACTGTGGTCTGGGCACCCACAAGTCACCGTTGAGCGGCGCAACGTGCTCTCCCTATTCCGTATTTGCGTAGCTCCCAGTTGGTTCGACAGCGAGGGATTCGCTCTAGTGGAGGCACAATACCCATGGACACTTTATTTAGTTGCTCCGATCGTATTTATTTATTTACCGCTGTCATGTACAGGGGTTCACTCCTTGCTTCCCACCACCACCATCCTTTTTCCGAGTCTTTTACCTGTGCGATATTGAGATTCTGTGATCCTTCTGAGCTAAGTTTATCCTACCCCGAGTCCATATTCTTCTCTACTCTTACTCCAGATTCATCCTCACGGGCTCTCGGCAATCTAAAGCACTCGTACTATCATTTTCCCGGCACGACCCGCGCTTTTCTGTCCACCCTTGGACAAACCCATACTTCTACAGCGGATGGCCGTATATCCGAGTGCCATAATAAGACTGGCTTATTCACTGTGCAATGGAAATCTGAGTTTTGACTGTTTCCAAAGAGACAAGGAATACATATAAACATATCTACAACTTTGCTACGACTCCAAAACCTAATTGGCCGAGACTGAAAATCCTGAACATCGAAATCTTTCTAAGTCCGTTTTATTCATCACGTGCAATTCTAATGACGATTCTACGGGTAAGAGCTCGTTCGGATGCACAATCGATTGTGGATTGTCGGATTTAGTGCCCAATATAGTAATCGGATTGTGGCTTCATTGTTCGGCAATCTTGGGCAACGTCAGACCGTGGCGACCGTTGATGGTCCGACCGTACTCCGACGGACCCTCGGAGCCTTGGTCCGCTTGACAGCAGACCCCCCCGAAATCTATTCCCCGTAATTTTACTGTAATCATTCACAACTATTATGGTGGATTTCAACTAATCAGAGGTTATTATTGGCAAGTGATGAAAAACACAGTTTTATAGTAATTATTAATGTCTCCGTTTTGTTGATTTCCCCGTGCCGGTTTCTGCCAAAAACAACGCCTGCCATTTTTCTTTTGGCTAGCCCAACCATCTGCATGGTCCCAGTGCGACCACTTACTTTGAGAGAGCGACACAGACCGCCAGCTTCGAGCACAGAACCTGCAAAAATATTGGTGGATTATATGTTGCCGACAACGGACCAAGAAATTGAAGAATCCAACTCAAGATCCATTGTCCAACCATTGTGACCATCAATGGTGTTGCCACGGTCTGACGTTGCCCAAGATTGCCGAACAATGAAGCCACAATCCGATTACTATATTGGGCACTAAATCCGACAATCCACAATCGATTGTGCATCCGAACGAGCTATAAGTTCTCCCAGTCTCTACGTTCGAGCAACGATTCCCGCTTTTTTTTTTTTTCAGTGAGTTTTCATCTGATCGCCTTTATTCTTTTTTAGTTATACTACTCTATTTTGTTGCTCAACGTAGAGACTGGATCCGAGTCTAGGTCGCCGGTTCGACTCAGGCAGGTTGCACTTTATTCACAAATCAAAAAACTTCAATTAGCAAGTTAAGAAACACGGATAATACAACTTGATATGCAACTTAAAGAATTATGTTACCCTCCCTTGATGAAAGGGAAGCAGACTGTCACGCTTCGATGCGTTCCAACGCCGCACGCGTATCCTTATTTATTCCACGTGACCGCGTACCACACGTGAAGGACCCATGACGTCACAACACGCCGGATCACGCAACAAGGTGTCGATCAATAAGCGCAACGCGACGACGGGTTATTGTACACGAACAATACGGACGATGGACACACATAATTAAGGAATGATCTGTTTCAGTAGTATACACGACCTTAAGTCGTTATTGTAGTCAGTAATTATAGCGACTCCTAAACAGTATAAATACAGTAGACAGTCGCTTGTACTCTTTAGACTTTTTATTCAGTTCTTCTACCGCTCCTCTTACCCTCCACACCCCAATCCTTGGTTGCACTGCGCACCTTGGACGGAGACCGAGCCTTAGTTGTGACATAATAAAAAGTCTACCCTTCATACCTTCCTACCGCCCCTATCCTTTCCCTTTCCTCCCCACTCTACCTCTTACCCTTTCTGCGCGTCGTGCGCAGCCGCTTCATCAAGACCCATTTAACCTCCCCGACCTCTACCCGCCCGCAACGGTTAATCGTGCGATCGACAATAGTTAGTGGTTCACTATAACGGACAGACACCAGGCTACGGGAAACGTTGAGCCCGTCCCACGCCTTACGGTAGTCGCAGGAGCAGTGCCTGCAGTCAACAATGCCCTACACTCTAGGCCCCCTACGTATGATTAATCCCTAGAGTTTAGGGTCCCCCGAAATCCGCCGGATTTTCGGCAAACTCCTGTGCTCCTCAGCAATAATATTATTTCTACAATATTATCTGACCTGGGTGTTAGAGAGGAGCCAACCAGATTTTCAGAGGTATAATATTATGCCCACCACATCACTGGGTTCAGCCAATGTAGGACCAGATGGGTAATAATATTATGCAACTCTTGTACATGGGTTCGGCCTTGCAGGTTTTGATAGACCATAATATTTAGCCACCTATGTACAGGCCAGGGTTTAACCAATCCAGTTACTGACCCACTGTAATATTTTATTACCTGCACACTGGGGTTCAGCTGATGTAGGTCCCAGTGGACTTTAATATTTTGAGCCCTACAAGCTGAGCTTCAGCTGATGCACCACTGTAAGATTATAATATTTTGCACCCTGCATACAGACGTTCAGCTGATGCACCAGATAGGCTGTAATATTGTGTAACTTACATACCTGTGTTCGGCCTATGCAGGTTGTGATAGACTGTAATATTTTGCCACTTACAAGCCAGGGTTGGGCCGATTCAGTTACTGTAATATTTCATCACCTGCATACCAGGGTTCAGCCGATGGAGGTCCCAGCAGACTAGAATATTTTTGGTCCTACAACCTGAGCTTCAGCTCTGCAAGACTTTAGTATTTCACCATGTACAACCCAGGCCTTGGCTGATCCAGTTCCAGATAGACTACTGTATTTCAACAACTATATATACATATCATACCTTACATCCCGAGTTCATTTAAAGCTGGTTTCAGCTGATGCAGGTCCGATAAGAAAATATACTTTGGTCATATTTGTTCCCCATCAAAACTGCTACGCTTGCATCCATATTTGGGAATTTTCTTTATTTCCCCATAAAGACCACTACACTTTTGTCCGAATATGGGAATTTTTACTGGAACTCACTTCTCCAGGCTAATTCCAGACCTTATTTGCAATCTATTTGAATCAATGTGTATACACAAGTATAAGTTATTGCAACAAAGGGTATGATTGCAGACGGAACTTCGTGACAAACTTTTGTCCCGATTTGGGAATTGTTACTGTACCCCTAAGTTTTAACTCAGGCATCAAGTGATTGTGTAAATAGCGCTATAAGAAGGCCCTCTACAGATCCCCCGGGGCGAAAGCGAAAAAATGTGAAAAAAAATATTATCCCACCGAGATTTTGCGTTTTCGGTTCGGGCCGGTCATAACCGGTGGCTGTGCTCCGCCATCAATCGTGCCCGACGTCTCTATCTCGTTCCACACCATGCCTCGGGCCGCCCAAACCACCTCTCACCAGCACCGGGGGGATGTTTGCCCCGTCACAGCCTATCCCCGAAGGAGAGTGATCGGAATCTGACACTGAGGAAGGCGCGCCGACTATTTCGAGGCCGGTCACACCGCGGAGTGCGTGCAACTGAGTTGGTTGATGCAACGGCGGAGTGGAAGGCCAAGGCATTGGCAATGTTACGAGGGGTGGTGCTGGTCAAGGGCAAGCAGAAAGCTAAACAGGTCCACTAAATTTTCAAATTTTCGCTCCAGATTTTGCGTTTTCTTTTCCCACGCTATGAGACACCCCAATTTTTTTGAAACGAAAATTTTGAACACAAACTATACCTACTTTCATACCTAGTCCTGAATCTAGAAGGCCGTGGGTCAAAATTGCGGCTTACTGACATGTGTAATGTCAATATAAAGGGGGAGTAGCTTGTCCATCAGGTCCTGACATTGTAGATTTCTGCTCTGTTATTTCAGAGGGTATGAAGATGCACAAGTGGTACATGCCTCATTTATCCCATTTTTTATCAATGGACTGACCATTCAAGGATATAGCTATCTACTTAAACAGCTAAAAAACATTGGCTACTCTCTGACAGCTGAATAACAATTCCCTAATGATTGAATACAGAATATGGCTGTTTTGAGTCAATATTTTACCTAGGGGCATATAATAGAACATTCCCAAAATGGACTGGAGCATGCACAAAGTTGCTATAGCAGGAGACTAAAGTATACATGCTGAGAAATTTTGTGAATGTCCAGAAATATGTCAAAAAACATAATCTCTTGGATCTTCTTGATTTTGCAGTATGTTATACCGACACTATATTAGTATTTTTCAGCACTGAAAGAAATTCCATCTCCATAAGTATACACCCAGTAGGCCCTTGCCGAAGTGAAAATGAATATAATGTATGATTTTGTTGCTAGTGTAGCAAATATGTTAGAGCTTCACGACTTGGGCATTGTCAAGATATACATTAAGTAGTCAACATATGTACATCAAAGAGAACATTCCAGTGTCTCAAATCTGGGTTCTTTAGCATGAAAGCTGTTTCAAGGTTCTGGAATGAAAATCAGCATGAAATCATGAGAGATAAGTACAAAAGAAGATATCTGAGCTCCCAATGGCTCGAATTTACTTACCCGGAGATTCCGAGGTCCTGAACCTCAAAGGAAAGACTAGTCCCAATTATGAAACTGCTCGCTCGGAGCATCAAAAGATGGTTAAAATAGCTGCTACTATGTAGCTAGACAGGCGGCAAAATATTATCGTCCTGCATCAGCAGAAGCTGGGTAAGCAGGACTCAAAATATTATAATCTATCATCAATTTGTGGATAAGCCAAACCTAAGATTGCAGGTGGCAAAATATTCTACGCTCACATCGGCCAAACCCATTCAACATTGGCTGAACCCAGTGATGTGGTGGGCATAATATTATACCTCTGAAAATCTGGTTGGCTCCTCTCTAACACCCAGGTCAGATAATATTGTAGAAATAATATTATTGCTGAGGAGCGCAGGAGTTTGCCGAAAATCCGGCGGATTTCGGGGGACCCTAAACTCTAGGGATTAATCATATGTAGGGGGCCTAGAGTGTAGGGCATTATTGACTGCATATTGTGGCAGGAGTGCCGGCCTGACCTTCGGGAAGGACCGCCTCACAGTCGTCGGGGGTGTCGTAGAAGACCCGGGACTGTTCCGTTCGCAAAAGACCACCTCCTACCCACCACCCGCTTAGTGCGGATCCCCCTTTCCCTCAACAACTTCGCCGGCCCGTCGCAACGTATCGCGACACTCATACCAATTCGGATTCGTCCGACTCGACCCCGCCCTCACCCTCCGGATCCAGCTCGGATCACCCGCTCTCCCTCTCCACCTCCCCCTTATCCCCTTTCGAACCCCGACCTCCCACACCTCCCGCTCCGACCCTCCCGCCAATCTTCACACCCGTCGTAACCCCCCTTCGGCCTGCCATGCCGACCTCTAAAGTCATCCTCGCCAACCCCCCGCCGTTCTTCAACGGCAACAAGACCAAGTGGAATAACTTCCACGACACCCTCTCCACCTACATCGCCGCATACGACGATGAACTGGACACCCAGAAGAAAAGGGTGCTCTTTACCATCTCGTTCCTTCGGAACGAGGACGGCTCGGACTGCCTCGCGGCGGACTGGGTCCGAAACTGGAAGAAACGCACGTTCAAAGCGGGAATTCTTCCAACCGCCTACACCCACTCGGAATTGATAACCGAGTTGGAAGAAGCGTTCAAGGATCAAAACCTTGCGCAGGTGGCGCACCAGCACCTGACGGCGACGCGGCAGGGAAGCCGCTCGCTCGTCGAGTTCCTCCAGCAGTTTGAGCTGGATGCAGAATTGGCGGGGTACAGCCCCAACTCCGCCTCCACCGGGTACAACGCGTTCCTGGTGGAACTTCTGGAGGATTTGGTCTCGAAAGAGATCATCGAGCAGGTGTACGTGGGCGGGAACCAGGTTCCTGACACGTACAAGGGGTTCAAAGATCGCCTGATGGTGATCAACGGGAACCAGGAGCGCAAGAAGCTCCGGGCGGCTCAGCGGAGCCGAATGTTCTGGACCCCGGCGCAGAAGACCGCGCCGGTTGTCAAGGGGAACGCAGCGGTTGCCGGCGGGCAGCCGCATTTGATGAAGAAGATCGGGCCGGGAGAGACGGCGCCGATGGACGTGGACAAGACCGGGCCGAAGCGGCCGGTCTTCAAGTGTTACAACTGTGGCCAGGAGGGTCACATGAAGAGGGACTGCCCGGCGCCGCGCGCCAATAAATTTAATATTCGGTCGATCAAGGCCGAAGACTATGCTCAAGAGGACCTGGCCGTCCTCGCCGCCACTCTCCGAGAGGCGGGTTTTTAAAGGGGTCCCCGCTCAAGGCCGAAGCGGCGCCCCAGACTCCCAGAATGAACGCTATATATAAAATTGACCCTGTAGTTACCCAGGACCCCGAGGACGATATATATACAGATGTAAATGCTAGCCTACGTAAGAGTATAAACGATTTCCTCGTAGCTAGTGCAGAAAATAGTAGAAAAATACGTGTACTGGAGAATCGGAATCGGAAGCGTAACTTAAAAAACCGGAAAAAGAACGAGAAGGATCAGGAGTGGAGTAATTTTAAGAAAGCGTTCAAAAAGGCCCCTGGAACCCAAACCAGTGAGAAAAATAGCGAGAATAAAAAGGGCGGCAATGCCGCGAGGGCTCAATCCCAAACGAGGGAGGAAGCGCCCAAGGAGGACAAGCGGAAGAAGTGGTGCGGAGCCACGCCGATCCGGGCACCAGCAGGGTTGTCCAAGATGGAAGCAGCGAAGTGGTTGGCACGGAGAGCTCTTGGGATGCCGGAGAACAGGCTCCAGGAGGAGATGCGGGCACTGCAACGGGAGTGGAAGCACAACGAGATGTTGGTGCCGATCACTCTCATGGCGCTGGACACGGGGAAGACGCGCTCGATCAAGGCGCTTCTTGATAACGGGTGCACTACCACGTGCATAGATCGGGACTAAGGTGGAGAGCGTGGGAACCCCGCACCTTTATGTAAGCCGTGACAACGCGTGACGTGACCGTCCAAATCTTGAGGTCGAGAACAAAAATTCAATAAGTCTGCGCCAAAAAATGTAATACATCACTCCTCTTTTTTTTTTTTCCATGGGAGCTCCTGTGCTCGTGCATTGCACGGGCCGAAAAAATGGATTTTGGGGCTTCCCTTAGCCCATTTTGCCAGCTGTACAGTGAGGCACATCAGGAAAACAGAACTCGTCTGGCTGTCTGGCGGCGGTCTGGCGGCGTCTGGCACGTCTGGCAATATGGCGGTCCATCCGCCAGATGGCTAAAAAATTCAAATGCATGTTGATGTACTGGCACTTACGGGTTATTGACCTAACATGTAAAATACCCGTTGCAACATAAGGTAAGAAAAGGTGAAGTGTTAGTCTCGTCGAATGGATTCGGGGATTTTCTGTTAAGTCATTTGAAACTCCGATCAATCACGCCATTTGACGTGATGTTGGTTGATGGCGATGCGACGGATCTCTCTTTCTACCCCCACTTGCTCTCCCTTGTTTCCGCCGCATAGTCATACATTGCACTCTCCCGCTGCAGCTCAAGTCCTACTAAATGAAGTACTCAAGACTCTCAAGACTCTCAAGGCCCGAACCCTCAAGCCAGATCCTCGAAGCCATCTTCACGCGGCGAGGAGCTTGAAGATCTGGAGGAAAACAAGACCCGTGAATGGTTGATAAGCTGAGCAGCACACAGGGCAGAGATTTATGATTTATAAGGGCCAGGAAGACGTCAGGACAGACGGTTTGAGGGCTTGATAAAAGCGAGACGACGATTTCATCCGATTGAGTGCTGTGAGGCGCTTGAGGCATGCGTGCTTGCCCGTTTTGCAAATGTACGTATACTGACTGTTTTAGTAGCGGTTCTCGATGCCTACCATCCCCTTCCCTTCCTCCGCGTCCCTTGATAGGTCTCAGTGCGCGTTGAGATATAGGTATATATCCTGCATCGTCACTCATCGGCACTATTAATGACGACTCAGGTCTTGGCTTGTGACCGATCCGCGACCGTCCTCGTCGTGCGTGTATGGTAATATATCCTCTACCACATGTGTAGTACAGGAGGAACACATGGCACTCATAATACTACCCACAATCAGTTTCTGGCGCCAGAACTGATTCTGGTAATAGACGTGTTATTATGCTGCCAGATGCACTTCTGGCAGTATGGTGCGCTTGGTTGGTCTGCTGCCAGACCAGCCAGACGTATTCTGTTTTCCTGATGCATAATATCCCCGCATAGTAGTGCGGGCCGAAAATTGAGTCTATGCTACCTACCTACCTGGCCCGGGACATTTTGACAGCTTGCTGGCCACAGTAAAAAATGGATTTTGGGGCTGCTTGCAACCCATTTTGCAGGCCCACCAGCTCAATGCCTCCTTTATAAGTAGCCTAGCATGATCCCCATCATAGCATAGGCCAAAATATTGGATGCTAAGATGCCTAGTAGCCTATTTTGACAGCTGCTCACTGGCTGCAGCAAAAAAATGGATTTTGGGGCTGCTGGCAGGATATTTTGTAACCCATCACTTGCTGCGCAGGAGGCGCCGGAATGGTCGGGCCGGTCATGTGATAGATTACATAATCGTCCAAATCCTCCATTCCGGTTGACCGAAATCGCACCAAATGGATGGAAAGTGCCATAGGAACATATTTCCCAAAAAAGGAAAGAAGTGCTTACTTGGGAGCCATCTGCCGACGATGGTATCCTAGTTTCCCACGGTCCCCAAATAGGCGGGTTTTGATTGTCCCCGACTGTATATTCAACCTCGGCGGTCCGCGTGTGCATGCATCCGCCCTACATAGGTCGAGCTTAGTCTCTTATAAACAGACACTAAGTACAACATTTGAAGGTTCGTACCTCGCTTGTTGTAGTCTGTCGATTACCCACGATCGGTGATTGGAGATCGACCTTATTATGTAATCTGAAATTTCTCGGACGTCGTTCGCGGTAATATAGCTTACCTTTGGATATCGTGAAGGATGCTATATTGAACATGTTCTTCAGCCAAAATTTGCGCACTGGGTTCAAAATCAAGGAGATACATTTTGCTCGGCCCGCCACGTGATCAGATCAGTATTTCTGCCCACTCGAACGAAGGAGAGCAAGGGGAGAGAAAGACCGAACTCCTCACAATGGTAGTAAATGTCAAATGGCTTCCAAAATCCTGTCAAATGAGAGTCGTAGAAGGACTCAAGAGCCCAGCGATATTTTAAACTCCGCAGTTTACGTAACTTTACGTAACAAGGTCGTAGCCCTCCGCCTCGTCACGTGTTAGGGTAATTCTGGAGAATTGGGTCCTCAATCACTGCAGAATCAGCTATTCTGACCCTAATTGCGAGCGAAGCGAGCAGATCTATGGGGGAATCAACTCAACTTTGACCATGTCGATTTAACTTTCAATTTTGTACCGATTCTGGCGCGATTCTGAACCTAAAACCTGTGCAGTAATGAAGTGTGTAAGAGTGACGGTGACTAAGACACATTGGGGACTGGCAACGTATAGGGTTTTGATGGCCTTGCTCAAGGCAGCGTCGGTGCAGCCTCAGTTGTCAATATTTCGGATGAACTTTGAGGGTGAAGATTGTTTGCATTCACCTTGCGCATGTATTCTGCGAGACAGAATTTTCATTTTATCCCTTGTTAGTCTGTTGTGAATTCTTTTCTCCGTTTCACATCAATTTCACACCCAAATCCGGTAATTCATAAAACTCTTCCTGGGAAAAATTCAAAGATTCCGTCTCGCAGAATACATGGACATGGCTCTCATATGTCGCCTCAACTTTTATTTGAAGCCATAGCATCAGTGGGGAGGGCTGCAGCCTGAGCGACCCCAGACGACGGAATAAACAAGTGCAAACAGGCATTTTCGTTGGTGTGATTGCCAGTCCCCAGACACATGTTTGCTCACTATTCCAAGCTGGCCTAAAACATAGACCAGAATCTTCCAGACAAGAACCTCCAAAAAAGCATAGGGAATGAACAACTGGGGGAGAACTGCAATTGAAGAGGGGTGAAGACTTTGAGACTCAGTGATGTTGTGATGAAATACGGCCACCTATCTTTTGACTTCGGAGGCTCCCAGTGACATATGGTTACCTCCAGGGATTTATCACAGGGAAGACTTCAGTAAAGTTGACTTCAAGCACCGCTCCTAAATTTCTTGAATTTGCAGCTTTCTTTCGGTAGCGAAGGGATGGGTTCCTTGATAGCATCCATCCTGCTGCTTAGTTGTCTATGCTGGCTTTGATAATACAGATAGCAGATACTGCTTGAGAGGAATAAAACAGAGGTTTTGAACAAAAATAGGTCTCAAACAAAAATTGAACCAGAATTACTTGGATTTTCAAATTCAGTTGTTGGAGCGCGGAATATTGAATTTTGTATTTGTAGACCCATGAATTCTCCATGAATGTAGAAAAAATGCAATTCCCCTGGCATGGGTAGATCAACATTTATGCCCTACCCAAGATTCACTACTGAAAAAGACATGGGCACAACTGGTCACGCTCTTCATGTGTGGCAGCTCAGGACCGATGATTACCCCAATATAGGTTGGATCCGGAAAATCGGCCTCAATCTAACTTTTGTCCGGACTTTTGAAATGTTCCCACGCTTTCTGGGGCTGCAAAAATCGTTTTCTCGGCAAAGCAGTCATTTTTCGTGTTTTTTGCTTGAAGTTTTTCTCAAATTTTGTCCGGACTTTGGGATCCGACCTATATTAGGGTAATCATCGGTCCTGGCAGCTCAGATTTTGTCCAATAACAACCACCGTAACACCAGCAGAGCTCAAAGCTCCCGGATATACTTGGGTGGGGGCCGTGGCGGTGCCCGGCAAAAACTCGTGCTCATGAGTGTTTGGTAATGTCTTGTAGCATCACTGCCGAAACGAGTTAAGCCCCAGCGAATGAAAATCAAGATATATTTGGCCGACTTCGGAGACGGATTCGGACACGTCACGCCTCAGACTTTCTGCCGCCCTAACCTCCCTCTTCTTTTCTTCTGCTTTGTTGGACGCACCACTCCGATGGACTCTCGCCCCGCTAGCCCTGCTGGATCCACCTCGCCGCGCCTACGCCTTGTGCACGTGCATTCAGCAGCACCTTTCGCGTTTTGTTTTTCTCTCGTCTTCTGCTGCTGCTCAACTGGCTCTCGTGTTGTTACACTCTCAGCAAACCCCGCACACAGATCCTCGCCCTGCCGGACCTTTTGCCTCCGGCGGCTCCAAAATTCAAAAGTGTCGGCGCTGGTGTTCGAACTGGTGACTGTCGATAAACAAAAAAACAACTGCAGAATGAACCAATACAAGTAATCCATTGATTCCTTGAAAAGATGGAAACGCAGTGTGGTGACATAGGACCGATGATTACCCCAATATAGGTCGGATCCGGAAAATCGGCCTCAATCTGACTTTTGTCCGGACTTTCCAGATTTTCCCACGCTTTCTGGGGCTGCAGAAATCGTTTTCTCGGCAAAGCGGCCACCTTTGGCTTTTTTTGCTTGAAATTTCTCCGGACTTTTGTCCGGACTTTGGGATCCGACCTATATTAGGGTAATCATCGGTCCTGGTGACATTATGCAAGGGACGGTCACGTGCCACTTTCCGGTGCGAGTCCAAATTCCCGCCCCTGGTGGATGCATGGGTGGATGTGCAGGTGTGGGGGAAACAGAGATGTTGGAGGGTGATGGGTAGGGCAGAATTGTCTGCACGGATTCAAGGTGCGTGGATACACCTCAATCTCCCCACCTCACCTATTGGCCCTTCAAATTACTCACCCGTAGCACGCCACCACCGCCTATCTCGACTCAACGCCGCCACTACCGACTTCGGACTGCGGCGCACGATGAGACTCGCGTGCCCAAGCGCTCACGCGTGCACGCCCGATGCTGTCACGACCGAACACGAACGCGCAACGCTGCAACAACCATGGTGTGCCCCGCCTCCACCCTTTCCCTTTCCTTCGTGCCCGTACCCGCCAGTCCACGTCAACGCCAACGTCAACGCCGGGTCCCTTTGCCCACGCCTGCACTGGATGCCCACCTCCCCGTCATCCTCATCGTTGCACGTACATCGCCGTGGTGGGTCTCCCGCCATCTGTCGAAGCTTGGTCGAAGCAGAGAGCAGATGACCGCGTGGAGTTATAAGGAGATCCCGGACCGGGGTCGGGTTAACTCAAAAGGGAAGATCATTCACACGAAAATCAAGGCTTATGTGGCTTATGCCTAATCCGGCATAAGCCAGCAACGGCCTCGGCTAATGAGCCGCAAGGTACGCCTTCGCACGGGCGGCCCAGGGAACGGCAACGAAGCTGTGAGCTGAGCGCTTACCCTTACGCTTGATGCCATCAGAAGAGCAAGCGCCGGTCTTGTGAATTTGAAGCACGCGCTCGGCCTAACAGTGTAGATATCAGCGATATCCATACCAGTGGATCTGGACTTACCGCTGCGCAGCTAATGGCCAAAGCGCCCACCGGGTGCCCGTACCAGATATCTGTTTTGAGAACGACGTGAAGGTGAGCGGCGAAAATCCGAAGAATGAGTTCGGAGCGATAAGCACCGGTCTGAAACATGGGTATCACGCTTAGCTAGCAGGAATGTATGAAAAATACACATGCCTCATCTTCCTTGTTCTCGTCGAGTCCAGCAACTCGTTGGCCACGTAGTCGGCACGACTCTCAATCGTCGGCAAGGTCTCGAGGCTGGCCGCGACGGCCTTGAGCCCAATCTTGCCGAATTTGCTGCGCCAGTTACGCACAGCGGCCGCGGCCTAGGTATGTGAAATCTGAGTTACGAGTGCTTATGTAATAAGTGATCGTCCATTTGGGAAACGAGGATGAGGATTTTGAGAGCGAGTGAAAAAGTCAGTCCCCTCAAACCTTTGTAATAAATTGATAGCATTTTTGTAGTCTCTATAAGAAAATTCATTACGTTTTTTGTGATTGAATAGTGGCTGTACATGGCTTATGTAATGGTTACGCCACTGCGTGTTCGATTCCCATCGCGCACATATGTTTTAGAACCAGCATGAGAGGTGACTGGCGTACGCGATGAGCAGGTAATTTTTTTGCATTTAGATTTCTGTAAAAGTAAAGAGTACAGTCAACCGTCTGGCAGAGGAGAAGCAAATGCAGATGTCACTCTGTTAAGTGAAGGCCGGAAAGAGAGTTTCAAGCGCGGGTATGTCCGAACTGCCGTGATGGCCGTGATATTTTCCCAGCGCCACGACTCTTGGACCTACCTAGAGAGAGATTTGAGTCGGCAATGGACCTGATATCAGATGTTGGATACCAAAGTACTGTTGACTCGCAATTGTTTTTCGGTAAAAACTAGAAACTGGTATGTTGCGTAAACAAGCCGTCAACGGCCGTCAACGCGTCAGCGGCCACGCGCACCCGTCATGTCTATGTTTTTCTCCCAAGGCTCGAAGTGTTGTGATTCGGCTTGTTCGTTAGCTTGTGCACTCGACTGTTAGGTCAAATGTTACAATCCACTGGGGCTTTAGGTCCCAGTGTCTGGCTTATATACTGTACAAAATGTAACTAGAATATTCTACATGGTTCCTACTCTCGGGGATGATTAGTAAGCCTTAATCAGCCCTTCGGGCACTTTCCGGCTCATTCTACAACACTCCCCCTTGAGCCTGAAAGTATCCAAGAGATAAAAATAAAATCCAGCTCTCCCGAATCCGCTGTGAACGAGCACGTAGCTTTGCCAACACATGGCCGCTCCCCATGGAGCCGTTCCGTTCCATCAGCCCGGCGTGATTCTAAAATTCATACCCAGATACCGCCAGATGTGCCTTTCCCTCGGCATTCCGACCCGATGGACAATTCTTCGCGATATGTCCCTTCTGATGGCATCTGTAGCACGTAAACGAGAACTTCTTCTTCCCATGGGCCACCAATGCGACGCTTCCGTCTTCCGGTGCTCCACCCCGCCTCTTCTCTTCGTCCAACAGCGCGCCGGTGACATCCGCGACGGTTAGTTCGGCGGACGATGCTGTCAGTGTCGAGGCAATATTTCCCCACTCCGGGGATAAGTTGTAGATCATCACGTCAACTTCGTCCCGAGAATCAATCTTAACTCCGATCGCTCTCAGAGCCGTCGCCAGCCGCCCGATTCCCGACACATAGTCCTGGACAGGCTTCATTGTATTGTGGTCGAAGGTGTAGAATTCCCGCTTGAGCGCAATGCGGCTGGGCCGAGAATCCTTCTCGTAAATCTCCGCCAGCTTTGCCCACGCCTCAAGTCCATCTGTACACCCTTCGATGTGCTGATACTGGCTCGGATCAATGGTAAGTCCGATGATCGTCAGAATCTCTTCAGATTCCTTGGCCTTGTCTTCGGCCGCCCTAGCCTGCCGTCGAGTCGTGGCTACGGAAGCCGCCGGCAAGCTATCTGTATCCGGTGCCGCCCGCTTGTCAATCCATTCCTGAATGATCGTCCACAGTCCGGCTCGACGTAGCACCATGGAAATGGCAAACTTCCAATTTCCATGGTTGCCGCTACCAGTGAGCTTCGGGACAGAGGAGAGGAGAGAATTGATATTAGGAGTAGATGTTGCCGACATGATCAATGATGCGGCAGAGGATGCGGCAGAAGCAAGTTGTGCACCAAGCTAGTGGATTGTGTTGTGATTCGGCTTGTTCGTTAGCTTGTGCACTCGACTGTTAGGTCAAATGTTACAATCCACTGGGGCTTTAGGTCCCAGTGTCTGGCTTATATACCGTACAAAATGTAACTAGAATATTCTACATGGTTCCTACTCTCGGGGATGATTAGTAAGCCTTAATCAGCCCTTCGGGCACTTTCCGGCTCATTCTACAACACGAAGGGACGAAGTCATGACATTGGAGGGCGCATGTCACAACGGTAAAGACGGGACGGTGGGTAGCCCTACACAGATCGCTGGCAACGATGTCAGCGATAATGCCAGTGCTCTATTGATGCCGCGTGAGATAGATAGTAATCAAAGCCGAACACGGCGAACGGCTTACCGCGTCCGACATATATATACATCCAATCCCAGCAAGCCTGAGTCTGACGCGCCTGGTATTCCTCAATCCCGAGCTATCCAGGTCGGGCCCGGCTCCCTTTATTGACCCGGGCGCATCTTGGTTCGGCATGCGGGCCTAGGCAGCCCTGAATATCACCAAGGACAAACGAAAAAAAAAACTATGTCACGGTGGCGAGAGAGTGCAGGTCAAGCTTGTAGTGTTCACCTCATAAAAACTATCAATGTGAAAGAGGCTCGATACATTGCTTGAGAGCTAGAATGTATGTCGGTTTACAGTGTATTTAATTCATCGGCTCATCTCTATAGCTTTCACCGACTGTCGAAATATGCATATTGTCCATGCGCTTCCTAGCTTCCGGTATGTCATCGTCATCACTATTCACCTCCTTGTAATACTTGCGTGTCTTAGCGATAGGATTGGAGGCTGTAAGCACCCTTTTTGCTGGCTTCGACAAAGAGCCGATAGATTGCGTGTGGCGTTTGATATACGCCGCCTTGGGAAAGTTAGTTGTCCTTTCGCTCTTTGATGTATAATTTCTTACCTTGGTCAGTGAAGTGTCCAATAAAGTCAATGTGCGCATCACCAGTTTGCAGATATATCTTGGAGCGCCCTCTTTTTGGGCCGTGCGGTAAGCGATCAGGGCAAATCCGAGTTCGACAATGTCTCCGATTCTAAAGCTTGCAGGATCCTTGACAACAGGCCTAGAAGGTCTTCAGTATTTTCACTGTGCTGATGCGACTCGCTTACTTGTCGTTTTTGAGCTCGAGGTACGCTACATCGTTGTCCAGGCAGTGTGAAACATCTTCTCGGATGAACATTCCCAGTACCCCAGCTGGATCGACGTATCAGGCAAATGGAATCCGGTCTTCCTCGGGAATGTTCCTACCAATAGTGAAGTATCTACAATTACTGACCAGACACTTTCCAAAGTCGTCAGAAGCCATCTCTGGCATCCACGGTTCCATATGACCAGCAGGAGCAGTGGTGACAAACTTGTAAGCGACATCCTGAATGTTAAGAAGCGCCTTTGCAAAAGTGTCGCTGTCATAACCGGCGACCTTGGCATACTGCCTCGCATATTTCAATCTTAGTCTCGAACACAGCCCCTCATGACATCCCAATTCGGGAACCCTGTCATGAGGGTCTGGGCTGTAACCAGCCAAATAACTGTACATGGAGCTCTCAAACCAGGACCCCGGCCTTTTCGCCACTCAAGAGACCGGCGTTCACAGCCACCGACCAGGACCCCAGAACTTTGCGGCCTTCAGTAGATAGAAATGGGGCCACACATAAATTTGAAAATATTCAGAGGAGTTCTAATGGTATATACCTCAACATTCTACTCCAAGGTTTTGTGAAAAACGGTTGAGAATTGGTCGAACGAGACCGCAAAAAATGCCAAAATCGAGAGCTCCATGTACGGTTATTTGGCTGGTTACAGCCCAGACCCTCATGACAGGGTTCCCGAATTGGGATGTCATGAGGGGCTGTGTTCGAGACTATTTCAATCTATGCTCCGAAATGCTACGGAGATTACGGACATTAGTATTCACTCGCACATGGCTGAGGCATCTAAACTCACTCGTGTTTCTTAACAGGAGGTAATTCACGCTCATTCAACGCTCCGACGATGGTAAGAATGGCCTCCTGACGATGGTTATCGGCTCCAGGTGTCATGAATACCACCCCTGCAAAATGCAGATCACGTGGGGCGCCTGCCCCGGCACGCCATGTTCACTTTGCGTTCTTGGGTAGGTGTTGGAGCTCTAGATAAGTGGTTATGCATGCTTGAGCATGTGAAAGTTGTTTTTGCGCGGTCGCAAGTTCGACTCCGTCTTGGTTAGGTTACATTTTTTGCTGTCTCTTCGACTCCGTCACCTGCTATCCCAGTCCTACCTCGAACAATGTGGAGCTTCCATATCCATGGCTACTGAATCCTTTCTTTTCCACTGGAGAAAAGCACAGGTCTTTTTACAGTAATTTTAAAACAAATGACCATACATTTATACATTTAGGTTTCAGCCCAAATTGACCTTGGGAAAAAATTGACTGAACACATTGAATGGGGTTTCAACTTCAATGCTTCAGCTCTGAATTACAAAGGTTGAAAGAAGTGTCCCACAGCCCGAGGTAATCAACTTTAAGAAGGACACAAAAAAAGAAACGGAAAAAATGCGACCAAGACAGAGTCGAACTTGCGACCGCGCAAAAACAACTTTCACATGCTCAAGCATGCATAACCACTTATCTAGAGCTCCAACACCTACCCAAGAACGCAAAGTGAACATGGCGTGCCGGGGCAGGCGCCCCACGTGATCTGTATTTTGCAGGGGTGGTATTGCCTGTATCTCTGCAATCTTAGCGTTCTCATCTGCGGGTCTGTCCGAGTCTTTCGAGCCGAGTCCCCAAACTTAACAGGTTATTGGCCCCCGCGTCTACACCTTCGCTACGAGTCTATTCTGAGCACTAAAACACCCTCACCAATCGCCACGTCATCACCTCCACCTTACCCCCACCTTTCGACATCTTCTTTTGGCCGCTTCTCAGCTTCTTTCTAATCATGGTTGGAAATCGTCCGCTTTCGTACTGCTCGATCACTTCGCTATTGATATTCCCACTAACTTTAGGTAGTGGGTCCTGTACCGCCCTACATCAGCAAAAGGGAAATTGTCTGGCACGCATGGCTCGGTCTGGTTGCATCTGGACCGTATGGCTGGTATGGCAGCCAGACCGCCAGACACAACCAGAAATTCAAATGTGCCCATTTTGTGTCAGATCACAAGAGTCTTGCTATACCTGCCAGAGGTGCGGTCGCCACGCAGTTTCATTCAATAGAAAGTCGTGAGGTAGATTTAAAAAGCAACTTCATTTGCATGATGATCTGCGTACTTATTTACATGGAAAGCAGCAAAAGCATCGAGAGAATGAGTATAGGAGAAACCAACTGGAATGTGTGTATCACCGTAAACAGGAATAAGATGAGCTCCGCGCAAAAGAGAATCCAAATGGAGAATAGTTACAACTCGGCGTTTGCCACGATACTCGGGCTCCACAATCCACATCCCCGAGCAGATATCGGGCGATCTTCCAACCTTCTTGAACCATTCAACGAGGGCGCAAGGATAATCCACGCCATCATATACGAAAGAAAAAAATAACTTGACCCGCACAACGCTCATGCCCCGAAAGCCCGGCTGATCCTGGTTCTCGACGGCAAAAACACAGTCGCGCCTGGCACCTCGCTTTCGCCAGGACGGGGTTGATCGGATGCGTTCGCGGCGCATGCCGCGTATGCCAGAAGGGTCGCTCGGCGCATAGAAGGTGGCCGTAGCGGAATGGAAAACGGATATAGGTGTAGTGTTGATCTCGAATAGATCAATGTCGGTGCCGTCGTCAGAGTAGGTGTCAGAGCGGCGTTGGTCTTCGAGGAAACTGATGAGGAGGGCAGATAATTCGGGAACATTGATATGCTTCGCGAGGTCCGGGGCGAAACGGGGGTAGGAGCGTTCTGGGAATGGGAAAATTAGACCGTGTTCTAGACAAATCAACTCAACGCACCACGTTTACGAGCAAGAACAACATTCCCTTCAACCCGGGCATCATCCACGGGGCCTCCGTCGTCATCGTCGTCGCCATCCGGCAGGGGTGCGTGACTCGAGGCCAGCATGCCACGCTCAACGAAGTCGGCGCGGGCCGCTATGAGCTTGTCGAGACGCTGGTTTGTTTGCAACATTTGAGCAAGGGCCTCGTAGCGGCTGGATCGGCGCCATGGCTTTTTGACAGCTGTAATGTGGCGCGACTCGGTGATAGAAGAGCATACGCCACCGGGGGCACCGTACTCCTCAATTCCATGGCGGTAGTGGACCATTGAGTGCTGGCGGGGCAGCGAGAATGCTGTCGAACCGCCCGGAGTATCGGCTCGCACGTTTAGTTCCTTGAAGATTTGGCGGTGTGCATGGAAATTGCGGACGGCACGGTCCACTGCATCCAGGGTCAGTTCGTCAAAATCGGCCCGTCGTACCAGATAGCAGAAGTCGAGGAACGCCGCAATGGTTTGAACAATTTCGTCGGGAACCAGGCCTTTGATCGCCGGAAGGTACACCTAGTCAAGATTGGAAATCAATGTGCGTCGTGCGCGCGCTAATATCAGACCACTTGCCTTCATAAGTGCTTTGGAATCATCGCCCGTCCACTGCTTAAATCGCCGGCCTTGTTTGAAGCGTCGAAGACACGGGAACGCCGGCGTCGCTGCGATGCTTCGATGTACATGCATTGGTCAGTAACGATGTCGAACGTCAAAGATATTACAGCTAACCGACGATCAATCTCATCCATAATAGCATCGGCCTCAGCTTTCGAATACTCCAAGTACAAATATTCCCCGACCCACGTAACAAGGTGATCCTTGAACGACCCTTTGATCACTTGGTGCAGGAGATCCGAGGACAGCATCTCATGGATGTCAGCGCGAGGGAAGTCACGAGTAAACGGCTGGGGAAACCAAAGATAAGTTATAGCAGTGAGGAATTTTTACAGGCGCTACTCACGATTATATCGACATCGATGCCATATGAATCCCAGAGCACATCGGCGCTAAACGCTGCGCAAAGCTCATCTGTCAGACCGTGAGTACGCCGGCCGCATATATGCCCGTCCAAATCCGTTGAGAGGGCAGTACATCTGGAATGACGGGTCAGGAAAAAAATCTGATGCGACGGCGGTACTTACTTAGCACACCAGTTTTGAACAATCCCGGCAAGCATTACTTGCTCGGGATAGTCCGCAATGAACGGCCCAAAATCATAGATTACACGGCGGAAATGCCCGTCTGGACAACGGCGTACAACGGGTTTGGTCATTCCGGGCTTGAGTGTTGAGAGAATAGCCGCAAGAGAGGCGTGGTAGAGCTGCCGTTTGAATTTACGGAAGGCGGGGTCGTTGTCATACTTGCGATCGCCTGTCAAATGTGTGTCAAAGATAATATATTCGATACAGTGTGATACTAACTTTTCGGGATAGCGAGGAAGGCGAACGGCATGACAGCGTTGCGGTGAGCACGTCGCATGTTGTTGTGAGGATTCCCGAGTGAGAGATAGGCGGGGTGGTATTCGACATCGCCGGTGGCCACAGATACAGTTGTTTTATCGCTACCGAAAAAGATGGGCGTGTACATGGCACCCTTGGTCGTCGGATCGTCCTCGTAAATCTTATCCTGCAAAAGAATCAGAAGGGCAGGCGTGACAATATGCAGAGAACTCACGCAATGGCGCCATGCAAAATTTGCCGACATGAAATCACTCCAGCGCCGTTTCCCACCAGCATCGACGTAGACATAAGGAGTAGTATCGAAAGCCCCGTTAAAATCCGGATTGTCGAGCATGTTAGAAATGACCACTTCGGGATCACGATACCAGACCTCGTACTGCTGGCGAGCCCAAGACGGCGCAGTGGGACTGGTATCCAGCGGCTCTGTTTGGAAACATTTCCACGGTGCATCACCAACAGCTGTCGCATCGATGGTCTCGTAGATGTGCTTGTAGTCGTGAAATGGGCCGAGGTCATCGTGTTTCATCATTGAAAGGGCCCACGTCTCGAGGAGTTGGTCGATATTTTTGGACGACATCTGGACCTGCTCGGGCTGAGCTAAAGATAATTTCATTGAAAGAAGACTTGCGCACCTTCCGAAAGAGAAAGTCGGCCAATTCAAACTGGACTTGGTCGTCATACGGTGCCCAGTCATCGCTCTTTCGAGCGGTTCTCGGCGGTGGATGTGCACCTTCAGGTAGTGGTACACCATTTTCGTCGCACGGCTGAGCTGACAATTAATGAGCACTCAAGTAAACTTAAATACGTCCATCGCATACCATTCAAAAAGGGATGAAAAATTTTGTGGGCCCGTGGCAGCTCGGGTTCTGGGTCGTTGTTCGAAGGTGTAGGCGGTGGTGAGCCGTCTTCGAAGTGGTAGTCAGGGTCTGGTGTCGGTGATGGTGTGGGCGATGATGGGACCGGTCCAGAGTCCGCGGAAACGGTATTGGGGTTTCGGTGGACCACATTGACATGTGAGCCCACCAATGCTCTTGACTGTCTGGGAGCGGCCTTTGTATGGACAAGGGATACGAATAACGGCGATGGCGCGCTTCTTTCCACGGGGCATTGAGAGTCTACAAGGTGAGCCTGACTTGGAGAGAAAAAGAACGAAAGGAAAATTGGCACGGGTGCCGCAAGCGAGATAACGCGCTGACCACAGGATTGATAGGATGAGCGGAAAGCGTCGGAAAAAGAAATGCTGCACATGTAGATTAGCAACCGCAGTTCTGTCGGGAAAAAAATCACCGGAGCGCGTTGACCATGGGACTGATAGGATGTGCGGAAAGCGTCGGAAAAATAAATGCCGCAGATAGATTAGCAACCGCAGTTCCGTCGGAATAAAAATCACCGAAGGCAGATAAGCAGCCAACGCAATGGCCTCTGCAAGTACTAGCAGCCCGGGTGCTCGCAGAGGGCTTGTATTCATTCCAATAATATCTGCTTTGCGCGGCATTCATCTAGTGACCTAGTCGATCCAACAAGTGAGCGCGGCATACACAAAGCCCTTGCCAAGAATATTGGCCGACGCAGCAGCCGAGATATCGGGTGTAACCAAGGCACATGCACTGCACACCGTTGCGATAGAAAACAAATTGTCGCGCCATATCAGTTTGGATATCAACCATATTGGCCGCATCAAGACAAACCAACACTCTCCCCTCTTCCACTCATGGCGACTAGGTCCAAACGCGAGAAAAGCTCTGCTCGCCCAGGAAAGATCGTTAGCGATGCGAAGCAGAAGCGTCGCTCCACTCAAGAGAAGGCTCACGACGAACTTGTCAAAGAGCAAGAGAAGGTTGCGAAAGCAAAGGCTACAGCCGAGGTGATGCATTCTCAACTTGCAGCGGATTAAGATTGAATTCCAGTTTTAGGCGCATCAGGCTGGCATCCAGCGAGTCGCTGACAAGGAGGATGCTCTTCGTCTTGAGGATCAGCACACCCGAAAACATTCTGCCCGTCCGGATCTCCTCACGGCCGAGGCCCACCGCAAATTGACGGCAACAGCTAGCCCGCGTGAGGAGGCAAGTTTATTCTTGTTCGACTCGAGAACACAGATTCCTACTAATACCCAACCACAGGAGGCTACCGAAAAGACCGCAACCGAGGATGTTGATATGGGTGCTTCAGATGACGAGGTCCGTGGCTCCGCGAGCGAGGGTGACGACGACAGCGACACGTACCAACCTGGAAACGAGCCCTCCGAGGACGAACCCTCCGAGCCGGATGCCGACGACGACTCGGATGCGGAGGCATTACAAGAATTCTTGAAGAGTCGGGCCGCAGCAAAGAAGAAGAAGACTGCCAAAGCCGGTAAACGTCCGAAGGTTGAGTCCACTCAGCCCTGTAGTTTCTCTTACTCACGTATTTTCCAGGCCGCAATCAGAGACGAGATCCAAGCTGCTGGGAGTGTCGCCATGCCAGTCCAGGAGAAGACTTTGAAGCGCAAGCCTTCGGCTCAGAGCGGGGACGTCCAGTACAAATCCTACTTTCATGCACGCGTGCCATCATTGACTCGTATTGTTAGGGCAAAGAAAAGCAAAGCCGCGGTCGGGGGCTTGAAGAAGGGATGGCAGAAGATCGTTGCAGCCCCCCCAAAAATCAGCAAGACCGCCATTCGTGGCCGTGCGTCCAGTGTTTCCAGCGGGATGACTCTTCCTTCCTCTCGTGCAACATCCGCGAGTTCGGGGAAAATGAGCATTTCTGACGTTACCCCCGGCGAGTTCGACAACGAGGAAAGCCAAGAAAGCTTGCAGGCGGCACGGGGATCCAAGTCGGCGAACGAGATGGTTGGCGCAACTGCGAAGGTATGTGATTGGTCATCAGTGTGACAGTTACTCATGCTTTGACACAACTTCGCCATGCCAGATGGGCATTTCGCTCGTTCCCAAGGACGTCGCCCTGGACGTCAACGGCAAAGTCAAGCGCGAAGCGAAGCCCAAGTATGCGAACGCCGACCTCCCATTCCCCAAGGAAAGTTTCGCTGCCGATCTCAAATTTTGGCAGTCAGTTTTCCTGCCCGAGTTCATCGACTGGGTCGCCACCCTCGAGGACTCTTTTGCAGCCAACGCCCATCCCGAATTCGACACAACCGTTCGCAATCTCTGGAACCAGCACTTTGGAGCGTATACAATTACGGATGCTGTGTATGGCGTGGTAAGTTATCTGCCCATCTATCCATCGTTATTCAGCGTGCTTGTAGGCAGCGGCTGCCGTTCGGAACTGGCGGAGCAAAATCGGTAAAGTTCAACTCAAGGCCGTCGCCGACATGCTTCAGGAGTTCCCGACGATCGAGAATCGCGCCCAGCACGTCCAGGAGAAGCTGAGTAATTCGCGCTTCGTTTACGAGGATGAGGACGCCGAGGTGTGTTCCATTTGTGATATTGTATTCATAGGCAGAGCTGACATTTGTGTAGACGGGGGCGTACCGTTCCGAACTTATACTTCAGGGATTCGCGGCACACCTGGAGTATGTTCTCAAGATTGATATGTCGTTTGGGTATCCCATTGGCGTCCTTGCGCTCGTTTGTTCCGCGGTGAGGGCACACATAATGCCTTATTCAATCTCTAACTCTTCATCAGGCCGAACGCGCACTGAGCATGCACAAGACCGGCAAATGCACCACCGAAGGGGTCAAGCGTAAGGGTAAGCGTTCGGCTCAAAGCTTTGTTGCTGTGCCCTGGGCCGCTCGGGCAAAGGGCTACCTTCCTGGTATCAAGTCTCTGAGCCCCCACAAATGGGAAAAGATCGTGGGCATGAGCCACAAGTACATCGAAAACGCCGCGCAGATTGGGATTGATGATACTGAGGATGAGTCCGAGGATTCTCGTGGTTTGATCAACATCTCCGATGATTCCGACGCCGAGGTAAGTGCGACCGTGCATATTCGTATCAGCTGCTGACCGTTCTTTCACAGGAGCCCGCTGCTTCACCGCAGGTGTAGTTGTCGGCTGCTCAAACTTCCCGTGCAGAGGGTCCTCAACGCGACCGCTGTCCGAAAATCGGCTGCTCCTCAACGGGCGACTCGTATACTCCCATTATCTATTATATTTCAATAAAATGCGATTTTTATGTGCCAAAAATAACCTGCCCGAATGTGAATACTGGAAAGAAAATGAGATTCTGATCGAAATCTGAGGCATATCCTGGTAAGAATATTATCGCCAGAAGGACCATCTAATAGGTATGGCAGCCATAAAACATTCTGGCGCCCGACGTGTCATTATGCTCCCAGACGACATTCTGGAAGTCTGGCGCCGTTGGGTGGTCTGATGCCAGATCAGCCAGACCGATTCTATTTTGCTGATGTATCAGTAAAGTATGCAATCATCCCACGCCACTCAGGACCAAACAATGTGACATCGCTTGCAAAATTTCACGTTAAAGATATTAGTAATCGGCCCGCTTTGCTTGGTTGTCGCTTGCGATTGCAATATACTATCTCTGCCATGGATCTTGTATCGTCTTCCTCCGTTGACTTCGATCTTGCTCAGGTAAACATACTGGCTAGTCTCATGCCCAAGCTCTTACTAGTAGAACATCCCTTAAGACGCATCTTGCAGATGCACAACGTAGAGTTTCCGATTCGTTTTCGATATTATTATCTGATGGTACTGCTGTCTTGAGGAAACATTTAAAAGCTTATCTCCACCGTCTACATTGTGGTGAAAGGTTGGTGGATGGGTGGCTTTCAGAGTGCATAAAAAACGCAAAAAAGAACTGGATTCTCTATGTTCTGACTGGCCTAGATTAATTCCCTCGAATCGGAAAAGGATGCTTGCCGAAGCCTTCATTTTATCCATTTCAAAAGACGCCCTTTCCAGCTTCGTTTGTGCCAGTCGTTCAGGCAAGGATTTCGTAAAGAATAAACGAACATTGGCTTTGGATGAATTCGATATCAACTTATTGCGGTGCCCTGATTATGTAGATCCAAATGACTATGCGGATGAACATGATGAAAACGGCATGGGAGATGACTCTATGGATGTAATTTCTGAAAATCCAGCGGAGGAGATGAACATAGATTTGCCGCCGCATGTGAATCTGATCCAGATCGTGTTCCTCCGCCCATGCCGTTGGATGATACCAACTTTGGGGACTTTCGACGGTGCAGGGCGTAGAGTCAGGAGAGGGAGCAGAGCCTGTGGTAGTGACCTGTGAAAATTGTTATTCATTTTTGAAGCATGGAAAAGTCCCCAGACTGGCACTTTCTAATCACAACTACTTGGGCCCGGTACCCAACGAGTTGAAGAATCTCACAGTAGTAGAAGAGGCCATGATAGCCAGATGCAGAGCAAAATGTTGGATTATTCAATTGAAGGAAGAAGGTGATTATTCCACTCCCATTACACAGCGCGGAGTTCGTGGGCATGTGATAGTCCACCCTCAAAAACTGTCTGCTATTGCCAAAGTTCTGGATCCATCTGTTGAAGAGGTCATTACTACCCCTAGCTACATAATTTTGGCCGGTTCTAGTCCACCCTCCTCTGAGTGGCTTCAAAAAAAAGCTAAACCATTGACGGTTCGTAAAGACAAGGTGTTGAGTGCATTGGCCTGGTTGAGCACGCACAATCCCTTGTACAAGGACGTCGAGATTGGAACTAGTGTATTTGATGGTCTGCCAGACGAGACGATCCTTCCTTTTCACATTCAACATATAATTCCTTCTGGTCACAGTATTGATGCAATAATGTCTTCATGTACACCGGATGCGTGTCCCGACTTGTCAGATATTGTAAACCCACCGGCGTCCAAGCCACTTCCACTTGAATCAGTTGTTTTAGCCAATGTAGATCGACACACTTCTCCGAACGAGTTGAGGAAGGCTGCTATTGATCATATGGAATTGCCAGGGAAAAATTATGTTGGTATACCCATGATAAATCCTGTGAATGAGTTCAAAAAATCATTTGAACCAGGAACACATTTCCGGAAATTGCTGAGAATCCTATGACCTCGCCTAAATATTCGTGGGTCAATTAAACAGGGGGTACCAGAGTGGGAGTCCCGACATTCTGCTTGTAAAGCTGGTGTGCATTTGTACCAAAAAAATATTATTTGAATCAGTCCCAAGTTAGTGGGCTTTGCCGCGAAGCGCGCTACACTTGTTATCTAATACGTACAAACATCATGTACTGGATCTGCAATCTTAGTGTTCCCCCTCATCTGCGGGTCTGTCCGAGTCTTTCGAGCCCTCTAGGAGTCCCCAAACTTAACAAAAGGCTGAACACATGAACACTCGAACCATTTGAATCATACATTCAGAGGGCTGCCTTGTAACTGAATCGCCTCAAGCTCAAGCACAGACTATGTACCATCTTCCATCTTTACCTCACTAGAACTGCCGATTCCTGCCTCTACAACGACCGACGCACATTTGATCTTGGCGAAAATCAGTCGGCGTCGTTTGATAGCCTTCAAAGTCTGATGAGTTAAATCTTTGCATGAATTGAGATGTTCGTCAGTGATGCCATACCGGCCCAGATATGTTACGCGCCTTGCTCCGAGAGCTTTAACAGCGCATTCGCACCCACGCTACGAGTGGACCGGTCATTGTGCCGGAGGAGGTCGATGATCTGAGGAATGGCGGTCCCAATGGACCCTCGGAACTCGGCTGCAATGTTCATCAGTGACGCCATACCAGCCCAGATATGTTACGTGCCTTGCTCCGAGAGCTTCAACAATGTCTCCACAGCTGCCTTACGAACATTGCTGTCGCTGTCCTTGAGCAAGTCAAAGATCTGAGGAATGGAGGTCCCAATGGACCCTCGGAACTCATCTGCAATGTTCGTCAGCGACGCCATACCGGACCAGATATCGACGATCTGGGGAATGGCGATCCCAATGGACCCTCGGAACTCGGCTGCAATGTTCGTCAGCGACGCCATCCCGGACCAGATATGTTACGTGCCTTGCTCCGAGAGCTTTGACAACGTCTCCACAGCCGCCTGATTAACACCGCTGTCGCGGTCCTTGAGCAGGTCGACGATTTGCGGAATGGCGGTCCCAATGGACCCTCGGAACTCGTCTGCAATGTTCGTCAGCGACGCCATACCGGACCAGATATGTTACGTGCCTTGCTCCGAGAGCTTTGACAGCGCATTCGCACCCGCCCAACGAACGAAGCCTACGCTGTCCTTGAGCAGGTCGACGATCTGGGGAATGGCGATCCCAATGGAACCTCGGAACTCGGCTGCAATGTTCGTCAGCGACGCCATACCAGCCCAGGATATGTTACGTGCCTTGGTCCGAGAGCTTTGACAATGTCTCCACAGCCGCCTCACGAACATGGCTGTCGCTGTCCTTGAGTAGGTCGATGATTTGCGGAATGGCGGTCCCAATGGACCCTCGGAACTCGGCTGCAATGTTCGTCAGCGACGCCATACCGGCCCAGATGTGTTACGCGCCTTGTTCCGAGAGCTTTGACAACGTCTCCACAGCCGCCTCACGAACATCGCTGTCGCTGTCCTTGAGCAGGTCGATGATTTGCGGAATGGCGGTCCCAATGGACCCTCGGAACTCGGCTGCAATGTTCGTCAGTGACGCCATACCAGCCCAGATATGTTACGTGCCTTGCTCCGAGAGCTTTGACAACGTCTCCACAGCCGCCCCCCCAGTCTCTCCTCCAGAGTCGCCGTCATGTCGTGCTCGAGTGCACAGAAGGCCGGCGAGCTGCCGCCCTAGAACCTGCGGATCGTGAGCCCAAGGGTAGCTCATGGGGGACCCGTTCTTGTTGCTGGCCGAATAGTTCGTGAGGGTGGTGGTGGTGTGAAGAGAGGACTGACGTGTCACGTGCGCTGCAATGCAATCACACGTATTACTTATAACGTCGTAAGCATAGCATGTTACATGTATTTATACTATTTTGACCAAGTATTCAGTCACAGGTCACAGCCGCTGAATTGAAGACCTTTTGCAAAGGACACAGGTCCCTAGTCTCCCGTAGTCAGACCATAAATTAGAGTTTTTTTTTTCTTGGGCGGAATGGAAAAAAAACTTATTTAACAGGTCCCAGCCATTTCTAGTCGGGAAAATGCCGAAAAATCGCCCAAAAAGGCAATTTATACACTTACTGTCACAGGTCACAACCCATGAATACTCGGTCGAAATACCGTCTAACTTGTCTTAACCCATAGCTGCCATAGCCCATCATCTGTGAAACCCCATAAATTTTGGGCTCCACCAAAGTCTTTCCCACTGAAGAACGCGAAAAAAACCATAGTTCTCTAAAAGGCTCCATTAGGCTGTCGTTACTTAGCAGCTCTTGCCCGCGCTTGCGAGCACTTCGCATAGTCGTGCCAACAGTCCGAGAGGCTCAGGTACTTACAGTGCTTGTAGGTGCCCAAAATAAATTACGAAAAATACAGTTGACTATCTCACAATGCATGATATTAAAATGCATAAATGTGACAATGCATAGCTTTTGGCGGAAACGGCGGCAGGATGCGGAGATTTCAGCTGGAAATGCATAATGCATAATGCATTGATACCCGAGGCCAGATATGCATTGTTAGGTACCTATTTTGGGTATCGGGAACCCGTTTAAGCAACTGGATTCCGACAAAACAAGGGTCAGGACTCCTGAATCCTGAGGGGTGACGGTGCTCGTCCCCCCCGAATCCCTTTATCCATGCCGGCATTTTCGGACGATTCCAAACAAAACTGATGAGGGAAATTTCTCGATTGTGCCGTAGTGAAACTACTGACCTGCAGTGGCTGTATTTTTCCTTCTTGATGGGAGCCCACTTCCCTCGCAGTATGGGCACAATCCCCATCTATATTGCCTCTCTCCCTGAATCCTGATTTAATTATATGGGCGTGCACTCAGTTGGGTTGAAAGGATCCATTTTCGTGTTGACAAGGATCGCAGTTGGTGAATTGTAAACGGTTGGCTTCCGCATTTCTCAACACCGTTGCTTGTTTTGGAAGTAAGATGGCAATTCAACTGCTAGCTGAGCAAATCACTTCTCCTTCTCCGGTTTCCATCGTAGATGAGCTATCCACATTTGAAATGCACCGTGAATTGACCAGTTCCAAATATTGGTAGGCCTTTCGGAAGAGATGAAGTCTCCTTTTCTGAAGATGTAACTTGACAGAGTTTTCGAAAATGAATGTTCACAGCATGAGCAATCTGTGTTGGATCTCAGCAGGGCCTGGTGAGAGAACTATGTGCAATGCTGACAGCCAGATACTGCAGAGAAACAAAAGGTGCGGAAACTTGCAAGCTTTGGAGCCACGACTGCCGCATCCGACTTGAGGGTTGTGGGATGTAAATGGCTTTCTTCAAAAATTGCGACAAAATTAACACAGCTTAGTACTTTGGATATGAAGATTTATTTGACAACAGAGTGGCAAATCGTTTGTTCAAGACTGCGATGAAATTTAAAGGCTGGCTTATTGAATTCACAGAATTGTAGGAAAGATATATGAAGGAGCAGGCACAAACTGTCGTTAAAAAAGCATAAGTATGAGGACCCACTGTGCAAAGCAGCGGCCTTACCCACGAATACTTATGCAATATGTAGTCGTTCTTTTCATCAATCGAAAGCGGTTCAAACATCGACTCAATTTACTTGTCCCAAATTTTGAACAACAGCCAATAGTGGCTGTGTTGGAGGCTTTTTTTTTTTTTTTTTTTTTTTTTTTTTTTGGTGGTGCGTTTGTTGTGACCTCAGGCAACTGATAATTGATCAGCCCCTTTGGTCCGCAAAGGACGGAGGAACATGTGACCTCCTAGGCTCCTAACCAACGGCGGGAATGCTTTTACGCACGAACGGCAAATGCCGAACAGTGTGGGACTCGACCAAGATTGGTAATACCCACTAGAACCCTCCTAAATGCGGCTTTACCGGGGTTCGAACCCTCGATCTCGCGAGGCCCGGTGATCTCCGATTTACTCAGAGACCAAGACTGCTGGTTACCGCTAAGCCCCAGTGAATATCCCCGCTAGAAATATCGAGCCAGAAAGAGAGAGATCGAGGAATCGAGAGAAAAAGAGGCACAACGATGTTATATCGAGAGATTCTTTTGTTTGGAACTAAATTTGAGTCATGTCCCTTCGGCGACGCAGCTGTTGGACTTGAACAAAAATGTTAAGTCCGTGCGCATCCACGTCAGAAACGTACGATGTCGGAGTTTCAAATTACCTCTTTCCTCTTCCGCCACCTTGCTCCCCGCCCTCGCTCCCCTGCCCACGTCCGCGCCGGGAATCCTTCCCGTCTTTGCTCCCTCATCTGCCAGCCTAACGCTTCGCACGTGCTCAAGTCGGATTGAAGATCCTCTGATCTCGTTTTCAAGACCGTAGCGCAAGCGCTCAAGACCGCAAGTTCTCCGGTCCTCCAAGTCGGACTACCCAAAGCCTCAACAGTCTCTCTTCTCTTGGGCTCTTATTTGACCTCCCCGCTCTCTCAGCTTACTCGATGTACTGACTGTCCTTCGGACCCATCCAAATCCGTTTTGCAGGTCAGTCTGTGACATGTCGTCTTTTTTCGAGTCGCTTACAAACTTATCTAGGCGACAGGACATGCAAATAGCTGGATAAGATCGTGGAGGGCCACTAGGTGCGTTAGTGTCGTGCCCACTGCTTCAAGTTGTAACATCTTTCGCAGTCCGCGCGTGAGGCTTCGGAACTCTTCGCAAAGTGCCATCATCTTTTCGTCTGATTCGGAACCGCTCTCCATGGATGCCTTCCTCTCCAGCTTTCGGGCCACGCTGATGGCCTGAAGATACCTACAGTACCGTGTGAGTGTTTTGTGCCCTTCCCTAGTACTTGTCATTTATTGTTTCGAGATCTCTACAGGCTGTCTGCGCGCCCGCACGTCAGCCTTATAGGCTCCCCTACTTCATGACGACCTGTGAACGGGTGGCGAGCGTTGCCTCCCCGCCGACGTTTGCCGCTATCGTTACCGCCCCGCCCGCGGGAGTCCTCCTGCCTGTTGCTTCCAATGCTGGCCAATACCCTGTCCCACCCGCTCCGCTCCCTTCGCCGGTACTGGTCTCCCGCGCGCGCCGCCTAGGGCTCCTGGTGTCTGCTTCGACTGATGGGCTCTGTCAGAGGTCTTATATGGAGCCAGTGCGCGAGTGGGATTCATGTGCGGATGTATATAGCAATGTACATATTCGTAGCAGGAATATATTTATTTTGCACATCTATATCTGGCTAGCACGGTCTCGATGCACCTCGATGTATGCCTCAATTTCTCTCATTGTCCCTCTATTGCTCTCGATTTAGCATCGAGGCACATCGAGCTATGTCCAAATTGGCGAGGTAAATCGAGGGGCAACCAAATGTCTCTATTTTCCTCGCTTTGGCTCGATATTCCTAGCTGGGAAAGTCACTGGGGCTAAGCCATGCAGCCTCTGTTGGAGGCTTTTCTAATGAATTTCGCCAACGGGACTACATTTTTGCGAATGGATTTAGTGGCTGTGGTGGCACGTAATCGATAATAAACCCGACGTGGGTTCGATTCTCGGCCATTACATATTTATGACTTTGGCGGCGCAAAATCTTATGACTACATCGACTAACGGTGGAAGCTCGATCGTTTAGAGCTCAATATTTTTTTTGCCAGTCATTTGGGCTGCGAAGTACACATCAAGTTCCTGCTGGTCGGCAACATGGCAGCTGCAGTACCACTGTTCTGAAATTGACATTGCGTGTCACATCCATCCCCAACGCAACCTAACAAGAACCTACTTCCGAGGCAAACAGCTAAGAATTGAGCTCACAATCCCTGTTCTGGTGAAAGAGAACCTAGGGCCTTCTCACCTGAGTTGAACGCAATGAGGATCGCACTGTTATCTTTATTAGAAAGCGCTATCCCCCCAACGATGGCGCGAAAACATGTGATCCGATGAGCGCGGCCCGCTCACGTGTCCTTACCCAACACGCCATGGCGCAAGTAGTGCTGTGGGCAGAATTGTTTTAGGTCTAATTTGCCGGGCAGAATGGCAGAATGGCAGGGCAGAATGCGGCAGAATTTGGCAGATCTATTTTTGGGAATTTTCACGAAATACAGTCAAAATTCGGCATTTCTATTGCCCCATGAGCTCCTCAAAGCTCCAACCTCCTGCACCTCCATCCCCAACAACATCCATGTTGTCCTCGTCCACTGTGATAGCTTCTCCGCGTTCAACACGCTCTAATTCGGTGAAGTCCGGGTCGCCCAGGAGCTGGAGAGCCTCGAGGGCAATGTCGAGGCATTTGGGTGCGTTGCCACGCTCTCCCGTCATGTCGTTGAGGCTCATGATGATTGGAAATGCATCAATGCCAGCAGCAACATTACCGTAGATACTGCGCTTCACTTGATCCTCCCAGCCATCTTCAAGCATTGTAAGGAGCTTCGAAGACTTGAGACGGTCAGCCTCACGCAGAAATACATCTGCAGCTTCGGCGTCGAGAAGGTTGTGAGTAAGAGCGAATCGTCCTGGTGCATCGTATGAATGGACGGAGGTCGTGCAGAAATTCGTCAAGGTATGGATCATCAACACTAACAAATGAGATGTTCCCGTGGATTATGAAGCTAATAGTTACCAAGTGAGTCAAGTATTCAAGAACCAGTTTAGCAAGAGAACTGACCGAAGTAATTTCCTGTCCGCCGCATTCTTCTGTGCCGTTGACATCGCATGATCAAAAAAACTATCGAGTGTTCCAAATTTCCTCTTCCGGGAGATGGTAACTGCACCGCTAGTCGCAGCTTTTACGGTGGCATCAGGAGCATCAGTATTGATGACTGAGATATCTCCCTCGTCGTCCTGTTCCGGGGCCTGCTTGGATCGCAAGTCCAAAAGCACTGTGCACATCCTGCGAGATGCCCTCCTTCATAGCACCGTTATCCACACACCCGTCCTGTAGATTTTAGTGCTCCAGAGACAGACGAGTGCACAGTGACCCTCTGCAAACGTGCAGAGGTCTCCGTATAATATTCGTACACTACTTACGTACCAGTGCCACATGGGCCCAAAGGGGCCCGCGCGCACTATAATGGAATTTGAAATGAAATGAGACTTACAGTCTTGCTTACAGTCGTATTGAAATATTAAATTTGGGCCGAATTTGGCCCCATTGGGCACTAAAAGCCCTAGACAGACTGAAATTAAGACTCCCTGCACTTGATCCATCTTTGAGAATGTCTGCTCTCTCAGCGCTCACCGAGTCGCCATGAACTTCGACTTCAACTTGCGAAGTTGTTCGGTCTATCCGCCGACCGTACTATATCGCTTAAGGATGGACAGCGCAAATGTGGTAGTGGCGGGGAGAGAGGAATGGCTTATGCCACCGATGGTCGAGTGTTGGGTAGCCGTATTGGGTGTACAATGAGCACCATGAACCAGCTCAGCTCAAGATTGCCGTTTTCAGTAAAGGACCAAACAAGACACGCAAATTCCCTAAACGGGCGCACGTGACTGGGGCGAAAAGTCAAAACCTTGAGAAACAGAAGATGCCGACATGCCGAAGCTTTGCCTTGTTTGTTCTGTTCCTTGATGTTCCAGAGAAGCAGAAGATGCCGACATGCCGATGCTTTGCCTTGTTTATTTAGTTCCTTGATCGTTCCTTGAATCAATGACCTTGATGCCTGACTGTCACCATCGTCGCCTTGGCTTCACTGTCATCCGGGCCTTCGTGCTGTTCTGCACCTCCTTGGCCCTGCAGGCAGGACGGTCAGGCAGCCTAAGGGCAAGCCCATCGGGATGTTCCGTACCACGGCCGATACGACGGTTCGACTCTCTCTCTCTCCCTGCACAAGTAAACTGGAGACCACCCCTCCAACTCTCCGCATCTACTACAGGTGGGTGCATCCCTCCCCTAATTACCTCTGCAGCCACGACCCCCTACGGAATGCGAATCCACGCTCTTACCTCTGCAGGTAAGTAGTCTTTTCTAAACGCGTTTCCACCGTCCGAAAAAAATCCAAAAAATGCAAGTGACGTTGCAACTGGAAGGGGCGCCGACACTGGAGCTTTGTGAGCTCTCAGAAGACGACGAAGATTACGAGGAACCCGAGCAAGGAGGGAAGAAAGAGAAAACCTAAGCCTCCCCCAGGTGCATCGAAGAAACAGCGGAAAACCCCTCAGCCGCGTGTAGGGGTTCTAGAAACAGCATAGAAGGCCGTCATAGGCGCCGGGCGCGGAAAAAAAGGGAAAAATAGTGCAAGGGGGAAATTGGCTCGATTTTCATAGAGCCAAAATTTCTGTCGACAATCGGACCGACCTAACCGTAAATGACCGGGGGCCTAGCATGACCGATCTGGGACGTTTCCTTGTCCTTGAAAACTGTTCCTTGCGGTTCGTTGCCACCTGTATAGCCCAAATCCAGGTTCCTTGCTGAGCTTGACAAGTCGGTACATGTAGGACCGATGATTACCTCAATATAGGTCGGATCCGGAAAATCGGCCTCAATCTGACTTTTGTGCGGACGTTTCAAAATTTCCCACGCTTTCTGGGACTGCGGAAATTGTTTTCTCCGCAAAGCGGTCATTTTCTGTGTTTTTTGCTCAAAGAATTTTCTGAAATTTTGTCCGGACTTTGGGATCCGACCTATATTAGGGTAATCATCGGTCCTGTACATGTGCAGCGTCGTAAACCGCGCCCGCTCCATGTGAAGCAGGCGTACTTGATGTGCAATCCCCTCCTTCCCCTCGTCACGCAAGCGAGCCTCTTCGCGGAGCAGGAAAGCCTCTTCGTCAACCATATGGGTGACGAATCGAGGGATCTCGACGTCCAGTCGCCCGATCCCCTCATCGGCGCGCAGCAGCTTGTAATGGGCATCCCTTGCGACTCGCCCGGCAGGCAGGGCCCACGTTTCATCCCGGATATCCTCCCTTGCCTCGCGCAGGAGATCAAAGTCCGCAAGGAACGCGAACTCGACTACCTGTTCCCAGTCGAGGGTGGGTTTCGCCGGTGACATGGCCTCCGCGGCTGCATTGTATGTGGTAATTGCGGTCTCGACAGGCTTCGAGCGCGCTTGCAAGGCCTTCGCAATCTGCTTGCGCAACTTGTATGCTGGCAACAGTAAGCAATTGATTGAAACTGGTTGAGATGCATCGTACCTGTGCCCGCCATGTTAACCTTTGCCAGTTCTAGCATCCGTGCAATTATTAATCCCTCAAGATTGTCGAGGGCGCGCTGGTATCTCCGCCTGCTGACCATTTTAGCTGTTGCGGTCCACTTTTCATCACCGTTCACCCAGCGCGTAGTCCCGAGCCGCAGTTCCAGGTCCTGGACTGTGGCAAGTGCCTTGGCGTGAAGCTCAAGCACGTGTCGACGCTGCGTCTCGAGTCGCCGCGTTGCTGCCGCTGCATTTACGTACGAGGTGTCGGTTGTTGCCGGCATGAACGGCACTCGAACTCCGAGTACAGCACTCATGCGCTCCCTAAGCAAAGCAGGTCAGAAAAAAAGGTGACTCAATTAAGAGGCAAAGCGTACTCCATGTCCTCCAGATTCACTAAATCTCTGGTAGTACTCCATCTCCATTGTCTCCTGGAGTGGCTCCTTCGAAAGTGTGGCGAGGTGTGCCTTCTCCTTGGCCAGCCACGTCTCAAACTCCGCTCGCGATGAGACATTGAGCTGTATCATTGCCCTGCGTAGCTCGGGTTCAGTGGCACGGATCTTAAAGGGCACGGCGATATTTATTGCAAAGGACGAGGGCTGAATCTCTCATCAGCTGCGTCGTCGTGAAAAGAAGAAGAAGAACTCATACAGGCCTTGATACGTATCGAACATATCTGTATGCTTGAGGTACGTGGTGATATATATAGTGGCGACGGAAAGTTCTGCACGGGGGTGTTTGAGCTCAGTTCTGGGCCAAATGACTTCAAATAAAATAGTACCATCATCCTTGAGCAATTTCAAGGTTTCCTGCACCGTTTAATCCATACCAAACCTGTACCCCTCTTTCGCAATAAAATAATTTGCCGTTTTGAAAAAAACCGACTTCTCTGATTCACACTGTATGCAGAAGTGGTGATACTAGCCTGAAAGTACTCGAAAAGGCAACAATTTCCATATGTTGGTTCACCACAATTGGTGGGGATTTGAGCTTACACGGTGATGGACAAGTTGGCCATTTTTAGTATTTTTTGACCATTTTGCCTCAGAAATGCGAAAAATGGCCAACTTGTCTGCCACCGTGTAAGCTCAAATCCCAACCGATTGGGGTGAACCAAGATATGAGAATGGTCGCCGTTACGAGTACTTTCAGGCTAGTATCATCATTTTTGAATACAGTGGAAATCTGAAAAGTCAATTTTCCCAGATACACTAATTAAAATATTTTATTGTGAGAGAACTATACAGGTCTGATAGGGTTTAAACGGAGCCTTCCAGATCCTCCAGGCCCACGCCTTCCACGTACGTTGTTAGATTAGACAGTTGGTATGACGGTATTTATCGTCAAACATTATGGACTTACTTTTGTGCACATCTCACGTTGTACATCTACATCCAGAATTGAACATCTACCTCCATTTGAGGCACAGTCAAAATGCACAAGGAGAAGGTACTTTAGGCACTTTTGGTTCATCTACATACTTGATAGTAGGAGTGCACATTATTGGACACTCAACTGGCCAGTATTTCACTCAGTGGCCCAATTAAATTTCATGTTCAGATTGATCATCGGGTACGGGTAAACCCGTCGGGTTTTCGGGTCGGGTCAGCCGGGTACGGGTCGCGGGTTGACAATTTTCGTGACCCGAAACCCGCGGGTATGTGATGGGTACCATGATAAAGAGGCCAACAGTATAAAATAGCTGTAAAAATGACGGGGATTACGCCTCTTCGAGGCAGGAGGCTGAACCTTCGTTATATTTTGCTTCGTGTTTAACAAATGTATTCATAAAAAATGGGGGCTCTTATTGTCAATAATAATGCATAATGTCTTCTGCCGAAAAACAATAAAAAAAATAAGAGGCCCAGGACATTCATGCGCCAATACGCGCCGGTTCAATCCGGGCAGCCAGCATAAATTTTCCATCTTCATTACAGCAGAACAACCACATGCATCTAACTGGTGTTGGAGGCATTATTGATCCATAGAAAACCAGGATTGTCCATGGTACAAGCTTGTCAACCCTTTATCTGTAAAAAAAAAAGGAAAATGGCTATCACAAGAGCTGCTAAACATCCAAAAATTGAAAGGAATAAGTATCCACATTGTTATGTAACAAGACCCCCACAATTGAATTTGTAGTTGTTCTGTGACCGAGGTTGACAAAATGTAAGAGAAACAACACTAAAATTATCCAGGATTTGAAGTTCCTGGAAACACTGGGAAAACTCCGGGTAGACCTGAGGCATTTAGAATGTTCTATCTAATACATGCACACATGTAAATGGCATGAAGAAGAACTTGAACTCACCAAGGAATTGAACTGAGCCAAATCCTGGCCAAATCACTGATGCGGACATGTTGTGTGGCTATCATTGAAATGCAAGTACTGCTGTTCAAGAATTGAGGACCGAATGTGATGTAACAGGTGCAAAGACCGAGAGGAGGATTTCCGAGCCGGGCGACGTTTGGGAGATAGGTCAATAAAAGTGCATGCGTTCTCAGAAATACTGCGGAACAAAAGTATGTGGGCACCGGATATTATTCCGGCTCAAGAAAGCCGGAGTCATTGCTGCAGCAAATATGACACATCAAGTAAACAGGATTTTGACCATAACAACTTGCACAATATACAGAAAACCAGGAAACAATTAAGCTGTGGAGAGGGAGAATGGTGTCTAGTCCTGAACTTGAATCACTATCTCAACAACTGTATACATACCACTGAGAGTTTGTACGATGAGTAATAGAACATGACAGAAATCACTGTTTGTACATGTAGCAAAGTTGGCATCAAATCAAAGCTCTCCAAACGTATTATATATATACTAGTGGAAGCCCATCAATAAATTGACGGGGAAGTAGTGAGACGAATTTATGTAGTACTTCGCGGTATACTCTTCTTCATTCTCATCCCGGCGTGCTTCTGAACTCTACCCAGCATGCTGAGTCCTGCCGAACTCCCATGGAGGTTTTGGCCTAAGTCCCGGCAGGTGCAAGTTCCTTGTGTTCGAGTTCTGCCAAGCTCTCGTGGGTCAGTGCGCATGCCAAGTCCTGCCAAGGTCTTGTGGAGGTCTCGGCGTAAGTCTTGGCTGGCGCAAGCACCCGCATCCTTTTAGAAATGGGGCTCCTAGAGGACTCGAACGACTCGGACAGACCCGCAGATGAGGGGGAACGCTAAGATTCCAGATCCAGTACATGATGTTTGTACATATTAGATATCAGTAGCGAAGTCATCGAGCAGTACGAAAGCGGACGATTTCCAACACATCCAAGTTCCGCTAAGCTCCCGTGGTTCAGCCTGTGTGCCGAGTCCTGCTGAGCTCCCATGGAAGTCTCGGCCAGCCCAAGCACCTGCGTTCTCAACCGAGTCCTGCCAAGTTCTCGATGGTTGGGCTGGGTCCGATAACACCATGCATAACCGATCATGGTTACCCCCCCCCCCCCTCATATTATAGTGTAAGCCCATCAATAAATTGTTGGTTTTTCGGGTGCGCGTAAAGGATAAGCTGTTAAGCTAGAGAGCACGAGAATTCCGGTTCATAAAGGCTAGGGCAGTGCCTAACAAACGGATGCCCTTTGCCGCTAAATTGCGGAGTATATATACTACTACAGAAGTGATCTAGAATATTCTACAAAGTTCAACTAAGATGAGTAAGTAATTAATAAGCAGCCTCTGGAATATTCTCCAGCAGACCAGTTGCAACACGAAGAATCTCAACATAAATTGACGGGGAAGTAATGAGACGAATTTATGTAGTACTTCACAATATGTTTTTTGTTCTCAACCCAGCGTGCTTCTGAGTTCTACCCAGCATGCTGAGTCCTAGTGCTCTCCCATGGAGGTTTCGGCCTAAGTCCTGCTTTTCTCGAGTCCTGCCAAAGTCCTGCTAAGCTCCCATGGGTCAGTGCTCTTCTGAGTTCTACGCTGCATGCTGAGTCCTGCCGAGCTCTCATAGAGGTTTTGGCCTAAGTCCCGGCTAGCGCAAGTTTGCGAGTCTTGCTAAACTCCTGTGGGGTTCTAGTATCTACGCTGTGTGCCAAGCCCTGCCGAGCTCCCGTGGAGGTCTTGGTGTGAGTCTCGGCCGGGGCAAGCACCCGCGATCTCGACCAAGTCGGGCCGGGTCAGATACTGCCGTACATGTGTAAGCCCGTCAAATTATTGGCGGTTAACAAGACAAATATTTAGTACTTCACAATATACATAATACAACTCAAGTCTCATTATCATTGGCATGCGCCAGAGTTCTACCCAGCGTGCTGAGTCCTGTCCCATGCAGGTTTCACCCTCAGTTTCAGCTGGTGCATGCTCCCGTTCTCCACCCTGCCAAGTTCCCGAGGGCCGGGCCGTTTCAGATGCCATGCATGACACCCCAGCACGAGTCCGGCCCTTCTCGGCTCGCTGTCCTAGTTTCTGAGTCATGCCCGGCCCGGCACGAGTCCTGCCCGGTGCCTCGGCACTCATGGGCCCTTCTCGATGGTCTCGGCTCGGCTCGGCATTGAGGCCTTACCGAGTTTTCGGGTATGATCCTGAGGATGCCGGGAGGTCTGGCCCATCATAGTTATACCCCCCCTCATATTATAATAAAGAAGATACTTGGCGGATATTGCTACAGAATGCCGCGACTAGCTCTAAAATAAAACACCCCCAACCTGCTAGTATTAATTCTATCATATGTCTTAGACACAAAGGAATTAAAACAAAGATGCAAAAAAAAAAGAAAAAGAAGATATATGGGCTCATGTATTATGTCTGTGGAGAGCGGGGGGAATTCAAGTTATTCAAGTTGCACAAAAGTGAGAAAAAGGGAAGAAGAGAGAGAGTATTTATCATCTATCCAGTCTATTAACACCCAATTGCAGCACCCGAATTGCGCTGCAGCTCCCCTCGGCAACAGGGGGAATCTTGATTTATCTTGATCAGCAGAAATGAGCAGACCTGCGCAGAGATTTGGCCCTATAGCAGATGAGCACTTATGCGCGCATCTGCTCGTGTCCGCTCACTTATGCTCGGAACTGCCGTTAGCTGCTTGGATCTGCCTCGTTACATTCCCTATTACTTTCTCCAATTTAATTGTGAAATCCATATTATTCAGCTACTACGACCACACATCACGACCATAAATCTTGACTACGAGTCGCCCACCTCCCCGCCGCCGGCCCAAGTGTCCCATCCATCCGAGCGCCCCGGCACCCGACCCTCAGATAGGCGTTGGACCAACGCGTCGAGAGTCGAGACGCAAGTCGGGTGACACGATAAAGACGCCTAATTCGCGCGATCTAAAGTCAATGTCTTATCTGTACATTCATGCAATTCAAGACTTACCCGTCTTTCGACGCGTCGCAGCGCGTGATGGGCGCGGTGGAAACGGCTGGGAAGAGCTTCATGTCATGTCAGCGCAGCTCCTGTACTGGCCGACAAACACTTACGGGTGACAGCGCCGGCTTTCGAGACACATATTGACGACTACGTGAATGCCCTGGCTCGACAATCAATATATGCGCACTGTTTTGAAGTCAAACTTACTGGTGTCCATCTTGATCAAGCACCTTCGACATGCAGCGCGTCACCGCCGCGGTGGAAAACACCTCCTGCGATGGTTTACATTGCAGCGCAGGCTCTATCCGAGTCGGCAAGAACTTACGAATGGCAGCGGTGGCTGTCGACGTCTTCGCATGAGAGGCTGCAGAGGATGGGTAAGGTCGGAAGCGAGAAGAGACAGCACTGAGGTGAATTACAACGGTGTTGTGCGCAGTGGGAAAGCGATGGGACTCACGTCGCTACTACGCAACTTGATACAAGTATATACTAAAATGAGATCAGGTATAGCAAGGATGCGAATAGATGTAGATACTTACCTCAGGCCGTCGGAATTCACATGCGGCGGAGTATACTGCGATCGCATCAGGATCATATCGCACAGGGAATGAACGCCTCACCGAGAGCCTTACAGTACTCGAACAGCATCCCACCCAGTCTCTGCCAAGGGAGAAAATGAAATTACTTGTGGCGTAGTTCACGGACGACGTACCGGATTCCGCATGGAGGTATGACAGTGCTAGACCGGTCTCAAAGGGGCCTGTGCACACCCAAGAGGGTGGAAGACATACATAATACTGCACAGAGCGATACCCATAGCAAAAAAAGAGTGGAAAAGAGGTGTATCATGGGTGCGGCCCAATCACCACTGACGCAGCAGGATTGGGATCAGTGGGAAGATCGGCCATGTTTATGGCTCACCTGGAGTTGGGGTATTGGCCAAAAGTGCCGGGGATCGCCCGGTATCCATTCAGAAGCGAATCAGTGCGCATCCACATCCAAATGCATATTGGATGTACCGTGACTTTAATTGCAGCTTTTCGGCTTCGGAAATCACGGTGCATTCACCCGTGAACGCCTTCGAGGATGCTAGAGTGCGTATGTCTTGTCAGAATCTGGATTTCGCTGCGACTGTCCTGAGATTGTCGTTGATACGCGAGGGTTCGTAAAAGCTGTAGGAGGGCCTAAGAGGTTGCTAAGCCAAAGGAGGTAGGAAGAGGCGGAGAAACCATGAGCAGTATATAGGCAACGAGGGATTTCGACAGCGATGTAGTGGAGGAAGAGAGACGGAGAGCCTGATGCGCGGGGTGGCCTGAAGATAACATACACAAACAAACCTCGAAGCACCTTAGACGCCATTCGCCCTCGCAACGCACGACGAAATCAACACAAAAATTTTACCAAAGCTATTCGACGAGCGCTACTTCCAGATACAAACAATTCATCCTGCATCTTCCCCTTCCCCAGCCATAGAATACTTCGATCTCTGAACAGCGTCCTTCTTCTCCTGTTTTAGCTGCGCTGCTTTTACTGTATATTATTCCTGAAAACGATTCGAGAAAGGCCCGGAAAAATGGACAAATAATCTTACCTTCTTGGATTCGGGAGTGAGGTTTTCGAACGCTTCTTTCACCTGTTGGTGTGTATCTTTCGAGTGACCCTTCTTGGCCATATGGTCCCGTGCGAAGAGGTTCCTGGACGGATTGTGAGCAGACTAAGAGTGTAGCATACAGACGTACCAAGCGGTGTTTGGCGCTCCCGGCTTATGGGGTTTAGGTTTGACCGTTTTACTGGGTTCGGTGACGGGGGCGGAGGGCACCGCTCTTTCGTCAGAGGCGGTAGGGGCAGATGCGGGTGCGGGTGCGGATGTGAGTGCGGGCGCAGGCGCGGGTATGGGTTCAGCTGCGGGTGCGGTTGTAGGTGGGGGCGGCGTCGGTGCAGCCGCTGCTTCGGCGGCGGGAGGTTTATCATTGCCAGATGCTGATTGATTCGGTGAGCATAAATCTCGACAAAAATCACGAAGTGCAAGGGTTACTCAGTCTCGATGGTGTAACTAATGTATTGCCGAAGATACCAGAACTGTAAAATAGAGAAAATAAGCTGCTACTTTGGCGATATTATGTAGAAAACCTACAGCGGGTCGGTGATCTGCGGCTTGGGTGGACCCATTGTCGGCCCTACTTTCACGGGTGGGGTTTGCGACACTTCACTAGAGACCGAAGGAGTCTTTTCCAAGGGAGAAGTTTCCAGATTGTGCGGCATAGGCAAGGGAGATGATCTGGCTGGCACAACAGCAGAAGACGGATTAGAAACTTCGATAGTGGTTGCCGGTGCCAGAGCAGAAGTCGGAGCGGCAGCGGGAGTATGATTCGGAACAGCATTGGGGATGGGATGGGGGACATCAGAATAAATGGACGAATCGTCTTCATCAAGACTAGGGGCGGGGGTGGATTGTCGTTGTTTTTTCTTTTTCTTCTCTTTGGAGCGCTCCTTGGACTCCTTGACGCCCGTTCGCGCACGCTTCGAGGATTTTTCGTCGGTGAGTTCTGCGGACTTGCGTTTGCGTTGTTTGGACTGTTCTGCGATAGCGTCCTTCCGATTCCTGCTCCACTGCGCGTAAACTTCTGTGGCCAATGCGTCTACCTTCCAATGATTCGAGCATAAGGCTAGCAGAGGGCAAAAATTTAGCAATTCGTTACGGAACCAGTTAGTGGCCGTTGAAGAGGCTTGTGACCACGTCGGTGGTGCTACCAACGACTCATCGTCGAGCATCGTTTGGAATGCCGCTCGCGCCTGCTTTCTAACGGGTTTGATTTCCTCGCCTGTGAATGGTGTGCCGTCTTTGTGCACCAGAAAGTCGAGCTTCGACGGTGTGTCGTCGTCGTCATCAGCGATACGGGTCAAATCAGAATCAGCGGTGCGGTGATCTTTGCGATCCCAGTTGAGGACATTAGGATAGTCGGATTTGCACAGAGATGGGGGAGAATTAGCATGAGAGCCTGAGACGCTTGAAGTAGGTACAGGTATTTGATACGGATTAGGGATAACATGGAAAATTTGCGGAATGGCCATTGCAAGCGTGTGATAATTATTTCTGGTAAGAGTTTAGTGAACTTTTCGATTTAGAGAGAGTGGAGAGACATACTGTAGCTCGCTGTATCGCGCCATGAGCTCCGAATGCATTTCTAGCAGGTGTGTGTAAGCGGGATTTCTTTGCGATACAAGTGCAGCGTGGTCGGCTGTCGAAAGAATATTTTGACCCTTTACAATATATTAATGTCAGTGCAGAACAGCAAGCCAATATGGATCTGCACACTAACAGGAAGAAAAGAGCCTCGATTTTGCGCGCGATGAGGAGGGAATTGTTGGTCTTCGGATGGCCCGGGCATGCCGTGGATACGAAAGGGGGTGGAAGAGGAGGTACCGGGGTCGGTGTAGTTCGAGGAGTGTTGGTTTTGCATCCAGGTGGACGAAGAGGCCGACCCGTCCATGGAGGCGAGAGGTAACGAATGTCACCTTAGCACGTGTAGTGACACACGCGTGTCGCGTCTTTACTTATTAATAAAATTCCGAATCATTATACTTTCGCATGTGTGTGTTAAGCATTCTTACATGTCTAGTCAACATGGAATATTTTCAATTACCATGGAACCTCTCGTGTCGAAATCATCTCAAATATCCAGGCGGGCTGTACTCAAGTGGCTTCTTGGGAATTAATTTCAGCTCACGACACAGTCCTCTTGAAAATTTACACTTCTACGCTATCCTCATTGTCGGGCTCCTCGTAGCCAGCCAGGGATATGACATCTAATCCGGGTTTCTCAACAAGAAAATAAGCTTCGCGGCCATTGAACTTGTGAGGGACCATTGCAACAACGGATAGAATGGTTTTTGCTGGAATGACGGCAAGATTCGCACCATCTCCATATTCAGCGGCCCAAACAGTGTGGTGGGAGTCTTTGAGTAAATCCTGGTCGGGTTCAAAGAACAGGTCGACCATCGCAAATGCCTCGGGGGTATCATCGACGACCAGGGCTCTGAAGAAAAAATAAACCTCAGCAATCTGATGCTTCCCATCCATGATGATCTACAAAATCGAATCAAATGAGACAGTGGGATGAAGGCGAAACAAAAAACACACCTTGACAACGCGAGCCATGCGCAATTTATCCAACGACCGCCTGAGTTCCTTCCAAGCAGAGCGTGCAATCTGGCCATTAGGAACGCGAAGGCGAGCCCATCGCACCACAGACAGAACTCCCTGTGTTTCACCATTCTCCCTCTCCAAGAAATCCCGGATTGTTTCCTCTATATCACCTTCCGGCCGGTGTCTGAATTCATCTCGTGCACGGAGGAGGACGAAACCACCGCCGAGCCTCTTGGTAGTTTCAGGTCGTCGGGTGGGGATAGATTAGGGATCATGGCTTTCAGAGAATTCACTTGGGATCTCCGAAGCGCGCGCTCGGACAAGTTGGCATAAGGGAGGGAGTGGAGTTTCATTTCTTGACCTAGGTTTCCGATGGTACGCTCCATAGTCCATTGTGAATACAACGGGGCTGGACCTAGGCGAACAACCTCAGGTGCGAGGTGAGTCATAGCATGAACACTCTGCCGAACAAAGTGGATCCGTTCCGGCATTCCTTTGAAGTAGAGTGTCTCGAACTCGGAGACATACTCTATAGCCAGTTTGTGCCTTTCGACGAGCTGCTCAACGGGAACACGCTTCTGATGGAAGCACCGAATCACGTTGACGCCTTTGCAGAAATGTCGCCAGTATGGATCTGGGAGTATCCCATGTAGTAATGCAGGTGCGAGGCCGATGATGTATAGAAGATATTCCCATGCTTTGTAGCCACTCACTGCGTTCCGACCCCTCGTAGACAGGGCTCTGTCCAGCTTCGACTATATCCGTCTAGATATGTCTAGATACGTCTACATCCAAAATAGACAGAGGTGTGTCCAGCTTCGACTATATCTGTCTACGGCATGTAGACTCGGGTCAGTCCGGGTCCGTCTATATCCGTCCACGTCTGTCGAGCTTGTAGACACACCTCGGTCCACTGAAAAAGGCACAATCTACAGTTTCTATGCATGCTAATATCTTACTGAGCACCTTTCCCGCACCGTAGAGCTCACTGCACAGTCCGCTGCGTCGTGAGCCCCATTTCAGACAAACTTTAAGCTTTCCATCAGCCCTGCACCGCCACCTGCGACCACACTGGTCAACGTCATTTTGACTTCTGACTCCGACTGAGGTATGCACAAGGTGTCCAGGTTTGTCTATGGTGCCGTTCACTTAGTCACCACCGAAGTTGGACTAGTCCCAAATTTGGCCCAAGAAATCTTTATTTTTGTTTTAACGCAATATATGCTGCTCAAAGGCAATTTGAACCATTTCTGACCAACTAGAACTGCCGTAGACAGTTGAACACTTGACTACCTGGTATCATTTGACCACATTCATGACCAAATCCAATTTAGCTTCGACTTTTGGTTGTTGAAGTGTCTGCCAAGTTTCATGGATAATCTCATCTCAAAGCACAGTTTTAATCATAAAAAAGCCAGAGAATGAATCATACAAGATTGAATGACCTTTTTGGGGGCCATACACTGCTGTTTTGTGCATAGTCCCAAATTGGTTGGTCAACAATTTTATAACTCCCTCAGTTTTGAAGTTATGGAAAATCTGTCTTGGCAAAAGATTCCTCTCATTGAAAGGAGCACTTTTGCAAGAGGGATAAGAAAAATCTGTTTTTCTGAGTGACTAGTAACACTTGTCACAACGTTGTGGTGACTAAGTGAACGGCACCATACCTGTGTTTACCTGTGTCTACACACCTAGACGCACCTAGACACACCTCGACACATGTAGACCCAGTATGTCTACTCAGAGTAGACATAGTTGTCTGTCTATGCTACGTCTACATGGCTAGACACACCCCCTTTTTATCTTGTATCTACAAGGGGTCGGAACGCAGTGACTAGAGATTTTTTCAGCAGGGTTTCGCGGGGGTCTGTCAAAGGATCCGGGTAGATAGGGCGTGGCGGCGGCGACGGATTGGCCATGGGCCCCTTCCAAATTTCGCCCTGGAGAACTGCCCAGTCCCATGAAGCCTTAGAGTCGGGTTTCTCGCACTGAATGGTACCTCGAAAGAGCGCAAGAATAATGTCTTCCCAATTCAGCGCTCCCCAGTGCATGATATCGCCAGGGAAACATCCGGGGATTCCGAGCCTGTGTTGCCGAAGAATTCCGCTGAAGAGACTCGGTTTAGAGATACCGGTAGCCTTTCGACGTTCCTTGTAATCTGTCTCGTTACGCGCCTCGAGCCAATACTGTAAGTTTGTGAGATACTCCTGTTCGGACGGCTGTGAGAGATTCTTGGGGTAGACATCCGGATGACTGCATCCAACGAGCGAGTAGTTGGTGGGAAGCTTCATGACAGGGTAGTAGTGTGGCTTTCCATCCTTACGTCGCCCTTTCAAAGGACAATATAGACGACATCCGTACACTCCGTGGTGTCCGACAAGCCCGTTTAGACAAGTCATGCCAGGACCGTCGGCCGTTTCCAGCAGAAGATAAGGACGGGACGTAACGACCTTGTCATCATGGGCATCCCAAACCCGAGGGCCCTCTTTTTGGAGAGCGGAGAGATGGTGGACAGAGGGGAACTTGAAGGAATCGACGTGTTTCGGCTTATTGGGGCCAGGAATGACGGAGTCGGGAAGGATGTAGCGAACTTTGAACCGGCGTTCCGGTGATAGCTCGCAAATAATCCAAATTGAAATCCAACAGTCGGACTGCTTGTTTCGATAAAGCTGGGCTCCATCGATCGAGCCGATAACCACAACGTCTGTCTCCTTGATATCGCCCTTGAGAACGGCATCCAGATAGTCGCGGCCATGCAGGAAGTCTTCGTAGACAGGAATATGCAACTCTCCATTGTTGTCCAACGAATTGAGGATCTCCTTCGTTTTATCTCGACGGTAGTGCATCAGTTTCGCACTCTCGGGGGTACGAAAGAGAGCTTGGATCTGTGGGCCAAGAGGGATAGTATAAAATCTCTGCGTCTTTCCGTCCTGGGTATATCGAGAGGTTCCACAGATCGGACAAGAGTCGCGGTCGGAATAAGGACCAGCATAGGCCGCACAAGAGTTCGGACACATATCAGAAAGGATAGGGACAACACCACTCCACTCTGCGACCTTCCGTTTGATAACTGCAAGGGACAGTACTTCGTTCTCGGGGTGACGACGAAGATATGCATCCGTAAGGAGATTGTACGCATCATCCCCTCCGTGAGTTGTTGCAAGGAAAAGATCGAGAGAGTAGCGCTCTGCGGGATCAGAAACATCGAGAGGATCCGTTGGGGGGTCACGTAGACGGGCAATTGTTTCTGGATCCAAATCCCCGTTATTGAGTGACGCATTCTGGATCCCTGCAATAAAGTCAAGTGCCGTCTGGAGGTCTCCAACGGCGGTCGTGGGAGTAGAATCTGCGTCGCTATCGCTTTCGTCATCCGAGCTCTCCGTACTTTTGCCGTCATCATCGGCCAGGCTACCAGGATCTACCATCTCGGAGTCAGATTCTGTGGGAGAGGTTCTTCCGCTTTCGTCTCCGTCCTGCAGGAACCATCACAATTTAAATTAAAGAGGATTTTGGATAGAAAACAGGACAATCCTACCTCATTCACAAGAAGTATGTCATCGCCGACGACATGGTCGGTAGCTTCAGTCAAGTCATTCGGACCAAGCTCCAATTCGGGACTCGGAGAGAAATCCAATCGCCGTTTCTTCGCAGGAGGAGACTCGGTTTTCTTGTCTTCGGTGTCCTCAGACGAATCACCCGTCTCTTCTGAATTCACAGAGCCTGAATCAGAGTCAGCACCAGGGAGCGAGGTGCGAATTTGATGTCTGTGTTTTGCATGTCTTTTCCACGTCCTTTCAGAAACGGGCTTTCCTCCGTGGCAGTATTTTTCGCATTTGCAGTAGAACTCGGCAGTTGCTCTAGGTTTGGGAGCGGGTGTTGGAGGCATCTCTGGAGCGGGCAGTCGGCGATCTGGTATCTCCGTCAGAGTAGGCTGGCTGCGTACATTATCAAACGGATGTGACTTTACTTACAAGGAATCTCAAGTCGTGGCGAGAAACGGAGACCTCGCGCACTTTGAACTGCAACCTTCTCGGCAACCTCTCCAGCAAGTGCCTTCAATCTCTCCACCAGCCCAATTTCTTTCGTATCGAGACGTGAGAGACCGCGTTCATAATCCGAAGCCCGCTCGAGCTTCTCAATGACTGCATCTTCCTCCACTTGATTGGCATCATTATCAAGCCAAGCTTAGGGATCGGCACCGTAACCGTATATACGGCATACGGCATACGGCTTTACGGCAAACCCGTACCGTCCCGTATAGCCCCCGGGGATGCCTCGTACGGTTACGGTTACGGTACGGCTGTTTTATAACGCGTGATTGAGCATGCCAATGCTGAAGTGTGGGTTCAAGAGAGCCTCAGGCAGGATTAAAATGCGTGAATCTACAATATCTAAACCCACCTACCCTAATTCGGCAGGGCTATCGGCAGCCGTATACGGCTTTATACGGCATGCGAAGCCGTACCGTAACCGTCCCGTAAAGCCCTGAAAATGATACGGCTTACGGCCCGTAGTTGTACGGCCCGTAGCCGTATACGGTACGGTGCCGATCCCTAGCCCGGCCCAAGCTTCCTCGTCGGCGCCCCGGGCGGTAAGGCGGTCCTTTGGGTCGTCCTTCTTCAGACGGTCTATAAGGGCATCTCGACGTTTCTTAACAGTTTCCTTGAGGACAGAAAGCCCTTTTTTCAATACAGCGAGCGACGAGTGAGGCGACATAATGATTTGCGGGCAAATCCCTCCGGAGACAAATATCTGTCAATATTTGTCATTGTCCCTGATGGGGGTAAGTTGTGGGTTTTTGTCGTCGAAAATGTATGGATTACAGGGTGTTGCATAAAAACATGCAGTAACAGAATGCACAAAATCGTGTTTGTACATATTAATTTCTGGTGTATGCGCCAAGCTTTGCCCAAATTCTTGTACACCGCAATGATCGAGGCACAAGAAACTCCTTGTCAGTTACACTCTCTTTCTAGCTCCCTTAGCCCAGGCAAGCCCCGCCCCAGAGTGTCTGGAAGGGCGCGTGTCACAAAGTTTGTACAAAGTTTGGCGCAGATAATAGATACAAATACGATTTTGTCGTTTTTGTTACTGCATGTTTTTATGCAACACCCTGTATGGGGTTACACAGAGTTATGGGTTTTAATTGAGAACCACCTCGGTGGACCCCAAAAAGGTATGGGATATAACAGATTATGGGTTATGACAGCTATGGGTTAAGACAGCTTCGACTGTATATATATCGTAGAAAGCCGGTAGAAGCCCGTGATAAGAGGATCCGTGAGCAGAGAGACATTCAGACAGTGGTTTTACTGGGTCTGGCCAACCGTGAGACGGCCGTGACGGCCGTGTTTTCAACGGCTCACACGGCTCAAACCCGTGCCGTGCCCGTGCCGTGGAGGGTCGCTAAAAAATTAAAATCCTCCACGGCACGGGCGGCAGCCCTATGCTTAGAGACAGGGCTTGGACTGCAAGGATGTGTTATATCCGTGCAGCCTCCCTCTGACGTCCGGCCAATTCCTGGCCATCATCCGCCCCCCTCCGGTACCTCCGGTACCGCCGGAGCTCCGGTCATTGACCGGAGCCTCCGGACGTCCGTGTATCATCGGGTTTTTACGCAATGAAGGATTACTGAGCGTTTCCCGTTTATCCGTCTTCTCATCTTCTTCCTTATTGTCTTAGGACTTGTCATCACTTCCTCCAACACGCTCTATTGTTTAGAACCACCCTCCTTCCTATTATGGAATACAATTAGCTACTTAGTATATATATCACTTTAATACGTCTTGTACTTCAGATTGATAATTAACGTTGCTTGGTTCTAACTCCTCGCACTGAGTCGCCCTTGCACTCCTCGTCCTCCTCCGGTACCTCCGGTCATCGTCCTCTATACCGGACTACCTGCCGGTCAAGGTAAGGTAGACCCCATCCACCCTCGACAAACGTCACGTGGTGTATTTCCATATTCGGCGAAAGCGACAAAATCAATTAATATTGGGGCTGTGAGAGCAGCTAGAGGTAATTCCTTCGACCAGATTACAGAAATACATGTAAAGAATCTATGAAATAAAATTGGGGTTTCCCAGGTCTTCCTGGGTTGAGGAGTTACACTGTTCAGCAAGCCATGTCAACTCCCATCACTTGCCATCAAAGATTGATCTCAACGAATGCTGTTGGCAAAATGTGTAACTCCTCACCCCAGGAAGACCTGGGAGACCCCAATTTTATTTCATAGATTCTTTACATGTATTCCCGTAATCTGGTCGAAGGAATTTCCTCTAGCTGCTCTCACAGTTCCAATATTAATCGATTTTGTCGCTTTCACCGAATATGGAAATACACCACGTGACGTTTGTCGAGGGTGGATGGGGTCTACCTTAGTCGCTCACCCTTTACCCCCTGTGGTGTTGCGATCACTCGTATACAGCCCGGACCCTCCATCGGACCTCCGGTACCTCCGGCCCTTGCCGGACCTCCGGCACTTCCGGTCCTTCATCCCCGGCTCGGTATATAACAGGATGCTCAGTTGTAGGTGAAAAAATCTAGTTCCCGCCAATACAAGTCTCACAGAAGGGTCGGCGAACGTATGGGGCGGCGCGTAGTGTGCCACTAGTGCACCATCCGGGGATAGACACGTGAATGATCCGGTGATGCAATCACTGACAAATCGAGTCGAGGAAAAAGAATAACTTTTTATTTATTGAGCCGATAGAAAATCCCTCTTGAGGGTTTGTTCTACTACCTAATCAGAGTGTTTTCACAAGAGGATCTAACTTATCAAGGTTCTCTCGAGGTGTTATAAATCTTGTACAAGTTTGGTGGTGTTTAGGTGACGCGCACCATAGTCCAGGGAAGAATCTGGACTGAAATGAGAGAGAAATTCTGTTTTGAACACATAGTCCTTTTTTGGCAGTTTGTCCCAAGCCTCTCCAAGAATCGCCGGCTTGCCGGCGCGGAGACAGACTTGCTCCGAACCTAGTGAAAGGTGGGTGTAGGACAAAATGTCCCGTGCAGACCCGTGTGCAATCCGGTGATGTGTTGAAACATCGCACAGTAGACCACTACACTACCGTGCCCCTCCAAAATCTTGTCATTTCCCTCTTTGCTGATGATACATACTTCAATCTACCTCTCGTGTAACGACGAACCAGAAATGATATGGGAAATTCTACGGCTTTGGTGTGCAGCCTCAACGGCAAAATTTAATGAACACAAGACTGTCCTACTCCCGTTTGGCCGGGAAAAATACCGAGCCAAAGTAAAATCAAGGGACGACGAATCAACGAGAAAATACGAGTTCCCCTGCTCTTTATTATTGTCTTCGTTTGCCTGCTTTTCCCAGTTCCAAAGTAGCGAACATTCAAAAACATCAACTTGGCTACGTGTGCGTGCGCATCGGGCTCCCCCCACCCACGCCCTTTCCCTCCTTCGGCGCTTTGTTTCCCACGCGCAGCTTTTCAAACCGCAGAGGCCGCGCCCGTAAATGCGTGCGCTCGTACAGCCCGCACTTGTTGCAGACAATCTTGCCCGGGTTGAGCGTCGAGCGGCGCCAGCTCGGCGGCTTGGTGGTGTGGCAGTTAAAGCACCGCCGGTGGAGGTACTGCGTCTCCTTGGATGCGGCGTCGTCTGTGTGCTGCACCGCAGCGAGACCAACGGGTGGGTAGCCCATGCCGCCGGGACCGCCGAAGACCATGTGGTGCACGGGGTGCCCGAGAGGCATGTGCGGGTGCTGTGGGTACTGCTGGAGGTTCGGGGGGTGCTGTGCGAGGCGGTCGTCGTCCAGCTGCCCGCTGTTACCGCCGAGACCGCTCGAGGCCATGTGGTGCACGGGGTGCCCGAGAGGCGCGTGCGGGTGCCGCTCGAGGTTCGGCAGGAGGTCCGCCCTGGAGTGGTGCGCGAAGCGGCGGTCGTCGAGCTGCCCGTGGTGTTGATCGCCTTGGTAATCGTTGGTGGTGTGGTAGGCGGGGTGGCCGTGGGAGGCGAGCCGGTGCACCGCAGGGCCTCCAGCTGGGTCACACTGGTCGCCGTATTGGGGCGGGGAATACGTGTGGTCGCTGCTGTGGAGGGCGCTGTCCGGGCGCTGCTGTTGGAGAGGGGCGAGCCAGTTGGTGCTGTTGACATACATTTTGGCAGGAAGGCTGCCGCTGCTGGTCGTCATCCGGAGAGAAATTCAATACCGGGGAAGAGCCCAGTCTTTTAATTTTGAAGTGAGGATGCGGAGTTGCGTATTTTGGACGTGGAGGGTTGGCATGACGTTATGTCAGTACTACATTCAAGATTCAAAGGGATTTCTGAATGGGTCTACAGCCCGATCCGGAATTTCAATAAACCTGGGGGATACCGGCGTACCGCCGACCCAGTACAACGGATACATGAAAACGTCGCGTATGGCGCGCATCAGCAGCCCCGCGCAGCGGTCGGGGTCTGGGGTGGAAAACCCTAGCCGTCCGGGCCGGTGCCTGAAACACCCAACAAAGACGAGAAAAATACAACAGAAGACTAAAAAATACATGCAACTACAAGAAAAAAAGGCCAGCGCCAGCGAAAGGGCCCCGTGCCAGCGGAAAGGGCAACACTAGCGAAAACGCAGGGGTCTGGCGGATGCTTCCCCCAGGGCACACCGGAAGTGTGACGTCACGCGTCACGACTTTCCGGTGTCGGTTGCGTCTCCACCACAGGCCCCCGGTCACTTATGCCTAGGTCGGTCGTATTTTCGACAAAGATTTTGACTGATTTACTCTATGAAATTTGGCCTTTCGAGGGCTGTTTTACTCTATGTCGGACCGATTTTTACCCCCAAAATATTCGATTTTCCACCTCGCGGCATTTCTTTGGCCCATTTCCCATCTTTTAGCCCGTACTTGCGGTCCCAAGCGTTGTGGCTGAGGATTTAGATCAATGTGTGAGTTTCAGTAAATTTTTTGCTACCCATGCTTCTCAAAGTTTTCCCGCCTGCGGCGCGATTTACTCTATGGCAGACCGAGTTCGCCTGTCTGGAATCTGATTTACTCTATACCACGGTCCCGAAAACACCAAATTTCGGGCACTGATTTACTGTACTCCATCTCGGACCGACATAGGCGTAAGTGACCGGGGGCCTATCACCACCTACCATGTAGTGGGCAAATGTGATCTGAACAATCTGTCTGGCATAGGTGTTGGTTAATGTGGAAATGAGACTGACTAAGTATATATCCCAATCAACACCTACCCTTTGGCTAAGAGAGTGAGGTGCGCGAGCACAGCCCACAGAAAATTCATCCAGCCGGTATCCACAGTATCAAAAAATCGTAACTTGTATTAGCACATCTCAGGAATTTAATTATCCATCACAAAGGAAACCATCACCAGAAACTTAAATTCTTGATCAATGTCAAGGTCATGTGAAATTTAATTTTAAAACAAGTCTTTAACAGACGAAATGTCGTCTATGAATACAGTACATATCCCAATCAACCGAAAAGCGGCGAACTCTTTATCACAGATCATTCGGGCCGGAGCCCTGAGCCTGGGTTACATACCCCATCTACCATAAAGGTTCAGTAAATACTCCTATACATGTAACATTTCTGACCCGTTGGAATGGAAGACTCATTTAATGGAACAGTTGACGTCGATTGAATTCAACCCCGCGGAGTCCCGAAACAAGCCACACCAGAATTTGGCCAGAATGATGAGACAATCTCGATCTGAGATGACCCAGGGATTGATGGCCCCTGGTACCGCTGTTATACGAGCCCCTGAGGCGTTTAAGGCAGGCATCTGCTTTGATTTTGGTAGGGGCAGAGCACCCGATCAGGAGGGAACCCTGCCATTCCCAGGGTTGACCTCGACGACCGATTAAGACCGAAGGTGCCGGCCGGCAAGCCCTGGGCTCACAGAGGCCGTTTCCCGGCATCTGGAAGCCCTGGGAATGACTGATTTTTTGGCCAAGTGAACGTGCATTGCCGGTATATGCAACATTTCGGAGACAATCATACGAGAGACAATCATACGATGCATCTGGTGTCGCGTTTCTGATCGATTACCCCAACGAGCATGTTCCTTCACGACGTGCTCTTTCTGATTGATTACCCCAATTGGCCTGTTCTTTCACGCTCGGTCATTCCCACACCTTCGGTGTTAATCGGTCGTCGAGGTTGGGGTAGAAAGCAAGCACAACGCAGGACCGATGATTACCCTAATATAGGTCGGATCCCAAAGTCCGGACAAAATTTCGGAAAAATTTCAAGCAAAAAAAACCAAAAGTGACCGCTTTGCCGAGAAAACGATTTCTGCAGCCCCAGAAAGCGTGGGAACATCTGAAAAGTCCGGACAAAAGTTAGATTGAGGCCAATGTTCCGGATCCGACCTATATTGGGGTAATCATCGGTCCTCACAACGCGCACTCCGCGCGGCATGATGTTGTATCACGTGACTGTAATATCTCCTTGTTGGGACCCAGGATCTTGATAGTCCAGTGCCGCCTAGACTCAGCATGATTCTAGCTTTCGTACAGATGGCTACACCGATGTCTGCGGCTCGGAGACTAGACATGTCGATTTATAGCTGTGAAGGTCATTCCGCGTCACCCAGATTCGGCGCCTGGCTCTTCGTAGGTCTGTTTAGTTCAGTGTGGGTCAGTGTAAATCTGTTTATAATGAGCCAGCCACATGTTCATACAGCATGTCAAATTCAAGCCCTGGCGGCAAAGTGCGGCTTGGATAGTGAGCGGCTAAGCAGAGAGAGGCTCTGAGCTGTGTCTAGCCGACCTGACAACGGCTAACATGAGGCGCTAACAAGGGTTCAGGGTATTGTTGAGATCGCACGAGAGAGTTAATAAACTGAAGTTAATATTATGGGGGCTCAACTGAGAGCTTATATACTGTACAAAATATATCTAGAGTATTCTACTAGTTGAGAGAACAAGAGAATAGCTGAGTAAGAAATGAGTAAGAAGAATCGGGGAGAACATCGGGGAGTCGGCATAAGGCCGAACCGTGGGAATCTGATTTATAACAACACTCCCCCTCAAGCGCGAGTCATACCGAGGCGGTCGACGAAGTACTCGTGCTTGGATTTGTCGAGAGCTTTGGTGAACAAGTCCGCGGTGTTCTCCGAGGTAGGGCAGTAGGAAACTGACACTTCGTGAGAAGCAAGTCTCTCCCGAACAAAATGATGCCGAACGTCGATGTGTTTCGAACGGGCGTGAAAACCAGAGTTCTCGGTGAACGAGATGGTGCCTTGGTTATCGACGGAGATGTGTGTGGGAAGAACGGAAGGGGAACCGAGTTCCGTGAGCATGTTGCGAAGCCAAAGAGCTTCACGGACAGCGGAAGCCAGAGCCATGTATTCGGCTTCCATGCTCGACAGTGCGGTAGTTGGTTGCTTCTTGGAACTCCAGGTAACGACTCCCCCTGCAAGCATGGAGAGGTACCCAGTGACGGATCTGCGGTCATCTGGGGAATTTCCCCAGTCAGCGTCGGAAAACAACTCGATCACGGAGTGGCGGTCCGAATTATACTTGATGCCGAGAGTGACAGTTCCGCGAAGATAGCGAAAGATGCGCTTCACAGCCGTGAGATGCGCGGGACCAGGATTCAGACTGAATTGAGATACAGTCTGGACAGCGAAGGAAATGTCGGGTCGGGTGGAAATGGCGGCGTACATAAGTGAGCCGACCATGTGCTGGTAGATGCGTTTAATCTCGGGGTGAGACTCCGAGTCCAGCGTCTTGGCGAGTTTGACGTGGGAGTCCATAGGCGTGGAAACAGGAGTGGAGTTGTGCATCTGGAATCGTTCGAGGATTTTTGTGATGTACTGTGACTGGCTCAGAAAAATTGAACCATCGGTTCTCGAGAAATTTCCATGCCCAAAAGCTGGCGGATGGGGCCGAGCTTTTTGATGTTAAACATGGATTCAAGCTCCGATTCCGCGGCGTCCATGAGAGTAGGCGAAGAGGCGAGCACGGTCATGTCATCGACGTGAACTCCAATGATGGTGATGTCGGAGCCGTTGCGTTTGATGTAGACACATTGGTCCGAGAGGAGTCGGGTGTAGCCACGGGAAAGGAAGGAAGCGTTAAGCTCGAGGTTCCAGACACGGCCTGATTGTTTGAGGCCATAGAGAGCTTTGTTGAGTTTCCAAACTTGGGTGGTACCATCGTGATAAAACTCCGGCTGCTGCATATATATTTCTTCATCGAGTTTGCCGTTAAGATATGCGCCAATCACATCAACGACGTGAATGTCAAGGTTGTAGCGCGCGGCAAGGGCGAAAAGGAGCCGGATGGTTTCTGTTCGGACGACGGGGGCAAAGGTCTCGTCATAGTCAATGCCCGGAATTTGTGAAAAGCCTTTGGCAACAAGCCGGGCTTTGTACCGCGTAATCACGCCGTCCGCATCCCGTTTGACGCGGAAAACCCACTTGCAGGCGACAGCTGTCCTGTCTTTGGGAAGCGGGGCTTGGGAAAATGTGCCGAGAGTCTGCAATTGATCCATCTCCTCATCCATAGCTTTCTTCCACTCAGTCCAGTCGGGGCGTGATTTAGCCTCGTCGACTGTGAGCGGATCATCGGCAATGGGATCAACAACTGCGGCAAGTGCGTATCCAAGATTTGCGCTATCTGGTTTGGTGTATTTCCGGGTGCGAGGTCCGAGAATGATATTTTCTTCGGTGATGGCACTGCTGATGTCTCGCGGTGCTTTGGGATGTGGTGCCGGGGACGTGGGAGTAGCGGTGGGAGTGGAGCGAGAGGAAAGTGGCGTGAGAGTGCTGAGCCGAGAACCACTAGAAGCAGGCGGCAATGGCGTAGCAGGAGTAGGCGGCGCTGGCGTAGCCTCTGGCTCAATTGGTTTTTGAGGCAGCTTGTCCAAACTCTCCCCCTTGAGCTGAGGCGGAGGCGCGACGTCCGGTGTGGTTGAGTCGTTAATAAATGTGATGTTCCGTGATGTAAGGACTTGGCGTGTGGCCGGGTTGTAATACCTCCAAGCGCGGGACTCATCAGAAATACCAACGAAGATGCAGGAATGGGTTTTCGCTCCAATTTTGGAGTTCTTCCCATCCTGGTGTAAAACTTCGCATGGTACTCCGAATTCCTGCAAAGCAGCGACATTCGGTTTCTTGCCCCAAAAGGCTTCGTCCGGTGTGATCTTATCACCAAGAGCACGCGTGGGAGATCGGTTTTTCAGGTAAGTAGCGTAGGCAACAGCCTCGGGCCAAAGGAATTGGGGAATATTATGAGCAAATAGCATGGCACGGGCATGCTCAATAAGAGTGCGGTTGAGGCGTTCCGCAACACCGTTTTGTTGCGGAGAGTAGGGCGCCGTGAGCTCGAGCCGAATACCTCGGGAGCTTAAATAGTCGCGGAGTTCCTTGGAGATATACTCCTTGGCATTATCGCAATGAAAAGCCTTGACGCGTTTTCCTGTTTGGGTGAAAATGTACGCGTCGTAGTCCTTCATCCGGCCTAGAACTTCCGTGCGCTTCTTCATGGTGTAAATTATGGTGCGGCGTGTCGCACCATCAGTGAAGCTGATGTAATACCGTTCGCCGCGGATGCCGGTGACACGCGATGGTCCCCAGACATCTGTAAATGTCATCTCGCCAATTTCGGAGTACTCACGTTCAGCCTGAGCTGGAAACGGAGCAACGTGGGATTTAGCTTTGATGCAGGTCGCGCATTGGGCGGAAGGGGTACTGGTTGAATCAATATTCATTCCTTCAACCATATTGTTATTCTTCAGCAATTTAATGGAAGCTGGAGTGATATGCCCAAAAATGCGGTGCCATTTATCCCAGGAATGAGTAGGGGCGACGGCGGCGAAGGCAGGAGTGAACAAAGAATGTGTCGATGGCGTGGCTGCCGGCGGCACAGTCGGTGATGCGAGTGGAGTGCCGGATGGGGACGGGATTGATGCGGGGGCCGGCACAGATGTTGGCTCAGCCGGCATGGCGAGGGTGGTATGGGGATTAGTTCGGCCAGCGGCGTGGGTGATTTTGAGGTGGTATAAATCACCTATCTTCTTGCCGCGCATGATTTCCTGGCGTTTAGAGCCTGGAGAATAGACATGCATGAGGTCACCGTCAAACTGAACTGTGAATCCAGCGCTGGTCATGCGGCCGATGGATATTAGATTGTACGGTGAGTCGGGGACATGTAGAGCGTCCGTGAGAGCAATATTGTAGGCCGATTTTCCTACGTGGGAAGCGACGGCAGCGTTGCCGGTTCCGTGGCATTGGACACTTCCGAAGCCAGATACTGTTTGATTCCCGACAGTGGTGTATGACCGAAAGAAGTCCTGTGATCGAAGAATGTGTTTAGTCGACGCAGAGTCACCAATCCAGGAACCATGGGGAAGAGGAGCGCTGTCTTGCGCCATAAAGGCAAAGTCAGTGGTGTTGGAGTTGGATGATGATTGCGCAAAGTGCGCCTGATGTTTATTCGCGTATCGCTGTTTTGATTCGCGAGTATTCTGCTCCTTCTGTGCTGGGGAATAGGTTTTCCCAGCCTTCGCATCGCGGCAGTCCCCAACCATGTGCCCGATCCTGCCGCAGCCGTAGCAGGTGATCTTCGGGTTGAACTTGGACTGTTTGCCGAATTTATGTTTGTGCGAGTGGTGGGCCGGAAGCGCTACCTCATCAGAGAGGGGTTTGGCTTTGCGACGGCGGTCCTGCTCGAGAATTCGAGCCACGAGTTTGCTTGAATCTGTCAGCGATGCCGTGTCGACCCCGGAGGTAAAGGCGTCCCAGGAGTCCGGCAGTGACGTGAGAAGAGTGATGGAGTACTCCTCCTCCGAAAGTTTAGTGCCCTGCGCCGCCAACCTGGAACGCAAATTGGTGAGGGCGCGAATGTGCTCCTCAATATTCCCGCCTTCCTCGCAGTGGAGGCGTGAGAGCTGGCGGCGGAGCAGTACGATGGTGATGACACCTTTTGGCTGATATGTATCGGCAAGGGTTTTCCATGCTGCCGATGAAGTGGTGGCGTCGGTGATGTATACCAACGGGTCGTCCGAGACACGGAGTCGAATCTGGGAGAGGGCCTGGCGGTCCTTACGATCCCAATTGGGTGCCCTGCGGATCAACGATATCACCGCTAGCATTGATGGTGTGCTGAGGGCGTGGGATGGTGCCAAGGACATAGTCGATCAGTCCCTGATCCGTGAGGATGTCCGTCAATTTGACGGCCCATGTGGGGTAGTTCTCCTCGCCAAGGAGATGCTGGATGCGATAGGCAGATGTCGTGCTGTCAGACATAGTAACTGTGTGATGGGTGGCTGGGCTGTGGGTGTAGTGCGAGAGGCGTAGTAGAGGACCCCGGATTATGCCACCAAATGCCTGATCCCAATCCCGACAAATTTGGGGAAATTTTCGCGTTACCCCTGTGTCAAATCCCGACAAATTTGCCCAAAATTGGGCGTAGGCCTGTGGCAAATCCCGACAAAAACGATGCGCCGTGGGCGGAAATTTTTTCGAAATCAACCATCTGAGGTCAATCTGGGGCAAAAATTTAGAGAATCCGACAAATTTGACCGATTTTGGGGTCTAGGCCTGTGCCAATCCCGACAAATTTGGTCCAAATCAACCAATTTCCGTCCCGACAAATGGGCCTCCGTGGGAACAGGCATTTGGTGGCATAATCCGGGGTCCTGTAGTAGTGTGCGTCGCTAAAATAACTTTTGTGAGCGAGTTAGGCTAAGCGGTGATTGACGTGGGAATGATGTGCGAGGTTACGGGAGAAGATCAGTTACGGCCGGGGCCCATAACCTATTGTTGAGATCGCACGAGAGAGTTAATAAACTGAAGTTAATATTATGGGGGCTCAACTGAGAGCTTATATACTGTACAAAATATATCTAGAGTATTCTACTAGTTGAGAGAACAAGAGAATAGCTGAGTAAGAAATGAGTAAGAAGAATCGGGGAGAACATCGGGGAGTCGGCATAAGGCCGAACCGTGGGAATCTGATTTATAACAACACAGGGAACGTAGTGAATTATGCATCGGAGTCTGTCACCATATCACGAACGGAACTCAAGTCCATACTACGACATTCTCAGTTGGACAATAATCCAATATCGGCGCGTCGACTATGTATGGAGGGTTTAGATGGTATATTCAAGGTACATATATTACTGAATACCGCTTCTTTAACACAATTCCCCACCTTGAGATTATATTGCGCCGCCGAAGTACGGCCGCTCTGTTGCTTGACAACGGAAATGCCCTCATCGGCATCTTGATGGGGGACACACACAAAGTTCTTTTCTTGTCCCTTGAATGTTGCCGTGTCTTGGTGGCTATCTCCAAAGTGCTATTGTGCCCAGATGGACTTGGCTGCCTCGAATAAAGTGCTGGAAAGTGGTCAAGCTTATTTCTGACCTTCGCGTCGGAGTAGTGCAAAGTGCCAAAACAATAATATGGCATTGCGCGGGAGAAAATGCGCAGGATCAATCCACATAATGAGTGTCCACCGTCGGATCATCGAAATTTACGTGGCCTCCGACCTTCGCTCCTCGAGCTCGGAGTCACTATTAAATACTTGACCCTTCTGGTTTGACCGTATTTCAGTGCAGCCGGTGTCAAACTCACTCTGTTTGCGGCGCGGATACTCGCCCGGGACGTCGAAAACGCAAAAATCCGTACAAGACCTTTCAGACCTTTCAGCGTCTAAAACCCAGAGCTCGAGAGGAAATGGCGGGCTTCACGTGGCCTGCGAAACCCGACGCAATTGTTGTTTGTATTCTTTCTTCTCTTCTCTTTGCTTATTTAAGTTGTAGACCCGGATCATGGGGTGGACCGATTCGTTCCTCTGTCGCCAACATACTGTGGCCTCGGACAGGACTTCATGGAACCGCTTGAAGCTTTTCTAGATAACGCTACCTGAGGCCAGGGTCCACCATTTACTCGTATTCCCACTCGCCTCACATAAATCACCGCTGGAAGCCACCTATAGGATGACAACCTCGCTCATTATCGTTCTCATTGGCTGGCTGACCTTCCACGACGCGAAGGAGTGAGGAGCGAAGCTCCGAGTGATGAGGCTAAGGTTCTAGGCAGGTAGTTTAGCAGAGGGGGTGTGGCCGCGACGTTGACCGACGTTTCGTCTGTTAAAGAAGACTCATCAGGCGGCATGTCTCTCGACAATCAAGCGTGACGGATCACATGATCGTGACAAACTTGGGTGGCGGAATCCGTGGACTCAACGGCACTTGGTACCCAGGTACGCCCGTCCTCCCGACTACTCCCATAAAATTTCCTAGGTCATTTTATGTTTCCCGGTAGAAGTCGTCTTGCTAACTGTGAATTCTTTGGCTATACAGAATTTTTGCGGGGTCAAGTTCCGGGGAACAAGACGAGGTGCGCGAGCACGACCCACAGAAAATTCATCGAGCCATTATCCACAGCATCAAAATCCGTAACTTGTATTAGCACATCTCAGGAAATTTAATTATCCGTTAGGTTCACTTCACAGAGGAACCAGGCCCATATTTCGGTGGTCAACCAGAAATATTTAATCAGGGGAATATAAATTCTTGAGCAGTGTCAAGGGTCACGATTAAGCATAGAGGACAGGGACAGAAGTCTCGTCAGATTTAATTTTAAAACAAACTCGGTCTCGCATGTAACACACGAAAACGAGCATTTAATGCATGCGAGACCGAGTTTGTTTTAAAATCTTGTAGAAACTTCTGTCTCAATCAAGCTTGATAGGCGTTCAAGGTCTCACGGTTGATTTTATTCAACACATCACCCAGTGCTGCGGGTTTCTTGAAGCTTGCAAGGAACCGGTCGGTAGATTTACCGATCCCGCATTCATTCCAGGCTTCTCGCAGGATACTCCAGATTGGGTTGAAGTCAATTTCTTCCCAAATTGGATTGTGGGTGAGTTTCAGAACATATAGCCGATTGGATTCTCGCTCCCAAGGTGGGTTGGGAAGCTTAGAATAGAGGGCACGTGGCCGCTCTTCAGCGTAAGACACTTCTGAAAAGACTTTTGAAAGCCATCGCCCTGGATACCCGCGGTCACGGAGACGTAGGGTAAAAAGAGCTTGCATTCTCTTAAAATCCTCCTCCCAAGAGGATATCCACACATAGCGGATGAGTTCACCCTTGACCCAAGCCCGTTTGGACTGGACAGAGTGGCAAGATTTCCAGGGGATATATAAGTAGGAGTTCAACGATTTCTGATATACGCGTGTCACTAAGCTAGGGTTTGACCCCCGGTGTAGTGACCCTGGTGCGTCCTCCAGGGATACGTGTACATCAAGAAATGGTAAGGAGACGCGTGACTGACTCCACTCCATTTTCATGTTCGGGTGCAGCTTCCCAAACCGCTCTTGAAATTCTCGAACCTTGCTTATGTCACCATGGATGATAGCGAATGTATCATCAATGAAGCGTGAATAATGTAGAAGGTCGGATTTAAATTCCTTGAGCGCAAGGACTTCGTATCCAGCTAAAAATAGGTTGGCATAGGTAGGCGCTAGCGCTGTTCCCATTGCCGTCCCAATAACCTGACGGAAAGTCCTGCCAGCGAAAGACGCGTAGTTGAATTGAAGAACAAGTCGAAGGAGAACAATTGTAAGTTCATCCAGGTTCGTGATCATCAATTCAGACGCCTCCTCCAATGTGTCAAACGACATGGGGGAGACTCCGAGCATTGTTGCAATTTGCCTTATACCATCCTCAATAGGGATATTTGGGTACATGGCCACAACGTCGCCGGATACGAGCCAGATCTCTTCACGAGGGGGGAGACGAGTACCGAGGAGTTTTCGGCAAAACGTCTTCGAATCTGGAAGAATCCAGTCGAATCTTGAGAGTAGAGGCTTGATGCGAAAATCAACCCATGCAGAGGCATTGGCCAGCAACGTGTCAAAGGTTGGGACAATGGGTCTCGCAGATGCAGGAAGTTTATGGATTTTAGGGATGACTTTAAGCACCGGGACTTTGGTCAATTTCCGGTCTACGGGGTCTCGTAGCCAATTATACTGTTGCCAAGTCAGAAGAAGGTCAACACTTTTTCGCAGAATTTCTTCGAGCGAATTATGAAGAGCTTCATGATCCGGTGCTTCCTCTCGATATGAAGGATTTATAAGCAATTTCCACGCCTGCTCATAGTACCATGCGGTGGTGACTACACAGAGTCCCAGATTTTTATCTGAGGGGACCGCAACTAAGTTTTGGTCACCCAGGACTTTGAGTAATTCTTTGAGTTCTTTACGGTTGATGTTGGATTTTACAGCCAGAGTTTGTTGGTTTAGCACTTGGCCACCAATAACCTCTCGAACTCGGACCAGTGCGTTCTCAACGTGGCGAATCAGCGCTGGTGCTTCAGCAGTTTCAACAGGGATATGGAATTTCGAGACATAACGTGGTTGCCCGTTGTCAATGTCCGGGTCAATTCCCTGTATCAATTTTATATGTCGCTGTTGTTTCGCTCTTTCTGAGAGACGAAGACGACGTGAACAAGTTTTCCGGTTGACCTCACTTGTCTCTCGTAAGACTGCAATCGACTGTAACCGACATTACATTTAATCTCGGTGTTTGCCTAAGGCACGCCAGTGACACCACCCAAGTACCACCCACCGGCGTCTTCCACTCTGTTGGAACAATGTTGTCTCGTAATTCGACTTTCTTCCCTTTACCCGAATCTATTACAGTCAAGTCTTTCTCAGGATCCCTACAGATTTCTACGGCTCGGCATTCGGCATGGCTCGGTCCCTGCAGCCTACAGGCACGCCGCCTACTACTCGCCTACTTCCCCGCTTGGTACATGTCATCGCGAAGTGAGGCGAAGTGCGTGCATCACCAGTGCCAGGATCATCGGAGCTCATCCCGCACCTGCACACACACGGGCGTAATGGTATTCATTCTAGATGCCCAATATCTGTGATGCCCATCCCAAATAGCTCACCCATCCGCGGATGCGATAAGAACAGCTGAGCCTGTTTGTGAAACCGGACCGTGCCCCTACGCGCGTGCCCCTACCCGTCTGTGCTCGTACAGTGGTGTATTATATTGGTCACGACGCGCGACTGGCGGCCACGTTGTCTCGTGCGACAGTCGACTACATATGCGTGGTTGGTCTGAGTCAAGCGGGGTCTGCAGTTCCCAGCCCCTGCGCGTCCGGCCGATACAACTTGCCGGCGTTGAATATTCCACGCGATGGTGCGACTTCCGTCTTCTGTTTCTCTATAGGCTCCCGGGTCCGTGTGTAGTATTTCTTCCTGCATAACAGCACGTTCAATCCAGAAATCTAAATCTGAATCTTGGACACCATTGGTTGCGCTCGGAGCTATTCGGCGCCGAATGAATCAATGCTCGCCGGTTAGGCTGAGCCAATGAATTCAATTCATTCATATCCCAGGCTAGGCGGGCGAATAGCTGCCTGCTATTTTATATGCCCATCATCATCGCGGATGTCTCCATTTTGGATTTCAGCCTCCCCGCCGCCGACTGCTATGGACTTCTCTGCTGTGATACTATATCTCCAGGCCCATGATAAGCGCAAGATTCGTACTGTCATTGAAAGAAACGAACACTCTACAGTGTCCCCGCCAGCGTCGAGCCAAGGACACTGGATTATGATAGGCGGTATGTTGAAGTTTCTAGAGCCAATGAGCGCCCAGGATCCTATCATCCCGAAGCGCAGAATATCAGCGCTATGAAACAGTTCAAGCGCTAACACCGTGATTCTTCTCACTGAGAATCTCGGTGTTAGCCAACAGCCTTGCGAATTCTGAATCCAAAGGACCCAACCCCGCGTACCGTCGGTCAGCAACACCCTTACGCCACCAGATTGCTATCACAGTGGGTGCAGAGCGAGCGCCAGATTATCCGCGGTCATAATATTTTTGTTGCGGATCTGATGACAATGTTCCCCAGCGCCTATTTGATAAGCGTAGTGTCTAGTTCAAGTCTCGAATTGTCTCGCTCTTCCTATAGGATGAGAGGGCTCCAACAGGTCCCCCATGACATCACGAGCAACGAGCTTGGGGCGCTCCGGTTAGCGCGCAGAAGCTGGCTCGGTGCGCGTTGGATTTGGGATGAGGCGCCTTCGCGAATCCGGTGGCGTTCTGAGGCTGCCCGGGTCTTGTGAGGTCTTATGGCGGCTCGTAGTAAGGGAGGTTATCGTTCCACTGAGTTGATGGCGGCGCTCCTGCGCAACAAAGGAGCCCCGCAGTGACGAAAGGCGGAATGGAACTTCATGTCATAATTCCAAGGCGCAGTTTGCTGTTTTTTCTGAGAATGCTCTCAACGCTGATCAACATTCAGTTCCGATCCATCTTTCTGTGCACACAGCTGCGAGTGGTTGAATCAGAACAGAACAGTGCAACGTGGGTCCGACAAGGTCGGAGTCCGGCATGGGTTTCAAGCGGAGATTAGTGGGCGGAGATGGAAAAGGCGTGGTCGGCGAGATATAATCATCCGAGTCATCATGAAAATCATCACGATCGAACGCCTCTGACAGGGGTGACAGTATCAATCCCTTTTGCGTTATCAGTGATTTTGGGCAATTAAGATTCAGATAACAAGACATATCGGAGGCAAAAAAACGCTCGGGGTGCTCCCGCGCGCAAGGTCGAGAAGAATCCGAGCACGATTTGCCTGAAACGGTGATCCGCAGGGAAAAGATGGTGATGAAGATGAAGGTACGGCAGAATCATCTTCCCACGTGGATTTTATACTGGTACAGCCCCCGACAGAAAGCCTCTGCCACGTGGCGCATCAGGAAAAAACCAGTAGACTATGGGAGTGGGCACGGCCCAATCAATCAGTGATTTGTTTGTCTCTGTTGAAAGATGAAGACTACCTGCCAAAATGGAAAGCCGAGACGCCGTCCGGCTTTGTGAAGTGTGTCGGCATCGGGCCGCCAAACTTTGGAGACAAAGTTTTCACTAATGTACATATCTGTGTTTTGACCGAAGGGATTCTCCATTAAGGGGCAACTCATTTTTACAAGGAAATTATTTTTATGAAGAATAGGAATATTCAAAATCCCTTCGGTCAAAACACAGGCATGTATGGTTCAAAAAACTTTCTCTACCAAAGTAGAGGTGCCGAGCACGGCAGGGACCACAAATTGTGTCCCGGGCATGTCACATCAGGGTGTGCCGCAAGTGTGACATTATGTGACACCACGCAGATATCTCATGTTTAAAGTACCTACCTGAGTGAGAGAACTCCTGTGCCCTCTAGAGATGTACATAGATGTTTGTTCAGAGCATTGGGCAGCTGAATATAAGCCCAGAGGACTTTCTCACTCTGAACACGCAAAAGTATGTGCGGCGCCATTTGATGTGGCTGTGCGCCTATCCATCAGCCCATCAAATTCCCATCGCTGCCCACTCCCATAGACTACGTGCCGGTCTATAGCCACAATAGTTGGCATAGCTCCGTAGCTAAGTCCCTGGTTTGTAGTGCTATTGTAGCTGCGCTTCCTTGCTATGGGATGCTATAGATTCAAAGGCGGAAGCTATGGATTGCTATGGAGTTCGCCGTAGCTGATCGCTTAACTCAAATATCACCGTAGATCGATAGCCGCGTAGCGATCTATAGCTCAGTGTAAATTACAGACTTCAATAGATCCAGGCTCACATAGATGAGAGAAAAACAATAAATAGAATATGCAAATAATACAAGACCAATAGTCAGTACTAGTCACTGTGTTCCCCGTTCTCGCCGTCACTGAGAGTCTTCGAAGCCTCGACGTATTCCCGCTTGGTCGCGTCGATTACCTCCATGGCCAATCTGGAGAGCGCGGAGGCTGAGAAAGCGGGAGCAAGGGCTGCGCGCGAGAATGGAAGCTATTGAATAGTGAGTAAATGTACAAGAAAAGATAGAGTTATTACGCACCGCCCAATGTCATCCTTGCGTCGCGAACAGTCTCGGCGAACAGCCAGTCTGAGTACTCCCACAGCAACGACATGTCTTGAAATGATCCAAATCAGCGGGATTGCCCAGAGGTCGATAGACGCTGAGGAGCAAGACTTGAAGCGGCTTGACATGACCTTGAGACGCGCTGAATCTTGACTCGTAGTTGACCTTGGATATTCAAGGGAGAAGACTTGAAGGCATTTGAGGGTGAGAGGATTCAAGCCGTAGATGGGGAGGAAACACCGAGGGTTGGAAGAGAGGCGAGGGGTGCTTGGGCAGAAAGCGCTCTTGAAATACTCTTCCGGGGTAATTTTACATGCAGCACCACGAATCTTCAGACTTGATGGCAGGTTTGGAGTGGTTTGAGGTCCGTACCAGCAGGAGACCGGCAAGAGAACGATGAAAGGGCGGGTAAGACGGCGGGGGAGATGGTGGGAGAGAAAGAGAGAGAGGCATCAAAACGAACCATTTTCGCGCCCACGTGTTTCGCATCATGATCCGTGATGTCGGCTATGGACTTTACCACTTGCGTCGAAACTCGCGCAGTCGCCGTTGCGCAACCTCTCTCCTTAGCACCTGCCTGGTTTCTTTTGCTCCCCTGGCCAGCCAGCAGTGCTCATGCCGACTTTTGGTCTAAAAAATGCTGGGGAGATATTCGAAGCCTCAAACTCAACTCAAACTTGCCTTGAACAAGACAAATAATCGACCACACATCATCTCGAGAAAAAGAGCCGAGGACAATCTCAAAAGTATTTCAACAAGAACTTGTCGGGTTAGTCTAGAGTCGTGGTAGTATGAATTGTTGGTAGCAAACAAGCCAACTTTGTAGTATTATGGGCTCACAGCGAGGGGTATCAAGTGCAATATTGTGCCGGTGTGAATATATATGGCTCAAGGAAGCTTGGGGTGCAGACTATGTTGACCTATATAGTTGTCGCCGACAGCTACTGTAGCACTATAGTTCTACGGAGACGCGGCCCAGAGCTGTAGCAGCTATTGAGTGCTATTTGCGGCTACGTGTTTAGCCGGGCAGCTACTTCCCACAGAGTTTTTCCTGATGCGGGATAAGATCAGCCCTGTGAGTTCTTCTTCCGTTCATCTCAGACACGCGCTTTGTTTCCAGAACCGCCACGATCTCCTTCCAACTCTCCAGCTCAAAACGTCGACAGGCAGCCTTATTCGAGGCGTATTCTAATCCCCGCTTCACTCTTCACCCCTTGAGCCCCTAGCCACCCACCGCTGCCGTTGTCCATGGCAGGCATCGTTCTACTGCAGTGCGTGATTCCTTTCGTCGCTCGAAACTTTAAAGTGCTCATCTACGGTCAGATATGGCTCCGACGCATTCAACGCCCGATTTCTAGACCTTGAGGGCCGCGCGGCATTCACGGTGTGAGTTTACCCGAGGATCCTATTTTATTTCATTTTTTGCCCCGCTAACTGCCTCTTAGATCCCCCGTAAGCCTCCAAGGGCGTCTGTCTCCGCCGCGCTTACCTGACACATTGACAGGCTTCACACAACCCGAACCTGATCGTGAAGCTGTCGCGCGAGGCGGTCTGGTCACAGCACCACCCCGGGACGATGGGCCCCGACGCCGCATATTTTTACTTCGGCCCCTCTGTCGCCTCGTACTCGTCAGTTTACGGTGCGGGAACTCCCACACCATCGCCGGGGTACATCATGTATGGGAACAACCGCAATTCAATCCCTATGGGCTACATGCGTCGTCAGAACAGGGAGGGCAGCCCGTGCGTCCTATTTTTTTTTTTTTGTCGGTACCATCCCCGCACCCGGCGCTCGCCCTGCGCTGGCTGCAGGCCCCCGCGGACGCGACCGCCCACGCCGTCGGCGGTTGCCAACCCGCGTGCGCTCATCGATTCGACGTCATGCCAGGGGTGCCAGCATGCACGCACGCATCATCCCACTGATGCGCATATATTTAGGTCGCGGTACTTCACAGCGCAGAGCGGCAGGGACTACAAATGGAAAATTACACCCCAGCGAATGGAGGTAAGTGCTCTTCGCCACGCAGCCCGGACCAGGGCCGCTTCCAGGGGTGCTTCCAAAGTCTCATTCCACGCCCTTCCATCGCGTAGCCGAGGCCGCGGAAGGTGCTGCATCTTGTGGTTCTCGCCGTTGGCGCAGATCGAGCTGATCGTCTTTACGTATCTCCGTACCTCGGAGAATGCCTTTCATCTTACAAATAATGCGGCGTACTTCCTAGGCGTTAAACGGCCTCCGGAGGACGATCATCTCCTCAACCCCCACGTGGGGCTTCAAAAATTGCACTGGCTGCGGTACCCATGCTACTTACATACAGCCCCTTTTTCTTTCCCTGCATCTAGAACGACCTTTCGATCGTTTCCCAGAACTGACGCCCTAATTGCAGCTCACCGACGGTCGATCTATTCTCGCCGTATGGGAACTCAGCGCACCCACCGACGAATACGACGCGCGGTTGACGATCAAGCAAGCGGGGCTTGCCATCGTCACGGAAATCATGACCACCCTCACGATAAATCGGATGAGCGAGTCGCTCGGGTGGTAGACATCTCGGCTTCTCCACGGGCCAAATACATACTACTTACCCATGATATCCATCGATACGAACATACATACCTACCCCTTCGCATTCTGTACCACCACCCCACACGACCTATCGTGCTCATATGTATTACGCCTACTACACACCATTGTACTGCTCGCACTGTCTCATACTACTTACTACTCATGCCTTTGCTGTATGTGCATCATCTGATTTTTGTTTTCCTCGCTCGCGTGTGTCCGCGGCGTCAAACGGAACAGCCTCCGTCCGCAATCATATGCAAGGACGCATCGCGGGCTTATCATAATCGATGGATGGCTCTCGCGAATCATTTACAGCACCGCACTGCAGATGCGCTGCGTGAAAGGACAACCCACTTTCATTGCGGGGGATTTTAGGTTCTGATGGATTTATGTGGACGATGGATGTAAGTTCGCAACTTGGAATGGCAGTTGGGGAAGCAGCTGCCAAAGTCCACGTGGGCCACGTGGGCGGGACAGGCGGTGCATCCGGTCCGATCAACCGTCAGTCTACACGTGGCATAGCTCGGCGTCGGGCTGAGAAGGGGGTTGATTAGTATAACAGGTTTTACTGGACAAAACCAAGGGGCTACCAAGATAAGGAATTTCCTTATTTGGGGGGGGGAGGGGGGGGTCCTTTGGCCGTGAAAAAAAAAAAAAATGCATTCTACGTACTGGGGTATTTGAAGGTTTTCCAGAGCTTTTCTCAGCTGTTTATTATTCCCGAAGTCGTTTTCAAGCAGTTCGGCGGCCTGAGAACGAGTTTGGGGATGTTTGGTGGTGTTAGCACCGGTGTTTGAAGCCTCACAATCAAATTTTTGACGTCTTCCCAAGCGCCGTACGTCTTCGAATGGCGAAGGATTCCCCGGGCACCGGTAGCCATCAATCCACAGTCTGTGCTCCTCGGAGATGATTATACTGTAAACTCACTATATTCAATCTAGTTCTCGCCCGCGACCGGCGCTGGAGATGGGGTCCTCACTCCCCAAAGCAAAATGAGGTGCCCACTTTGCAACAAAGATATTACAGTTGGCACAGGGGGTGAAAAGAATCTCGAGCGCCACAAAGGGTCTGGCCCTTGCAAGAAAAACCAGGAAGAGATGAAGGCAAAAAACCAGAATGCTAAGCAGCGCACGCTTGACGGAAAAGGCGGATTTTTCAAGAGAGTAGTCCGTGCAATTTCACCGAAATTACCTGATCCACAGCCGGTGCATCCTTGGAATGTTCCCATGGAGGACCCGCCGTCCGAGCCGGAGCACAACAGTCCTTCACCCGGACCATCAAAAGGAGGATTTTTAGGGAATGTTGCGCGTGCCGTTTCACCGACATTTTTTGAACGGAATTCTTCGCCTGGGCCATCGTCAGTACCCTGATCATAGTGAATGGACTTGACTGACTCCCGTCAAGTACTGGCTCGTCTCTACGTAATTTTTCTACAGCCAGCAGTCCCCGCCGTTCCGTCTCTCCACGGTCTACCTCTCCTTCCTTGCAGTAGGTTCTCTGCAATGGATTCCATGATTTTTCTTGACTATTTTCGCAGCCGGAGTTCATTCCAATCGGATCGCGGGTCCTCCGCGGCCGACCTTTCTGTGAACGAGTTTCAGTCAGGTCCTGACAACACGTATTCCGTTCGGGTCGATGGAGACACGGACATTCCGGCTTCGCGTCAATGTCCAGGAATTCAAATCGATTTTCCCCCCGGACAAAACCCGCATCTCAGTTATCCATTCGGGGTCCACCACACATCATCTCGAGAAAAAGAGCCGAGGACAATCTCAAAAGTATTTCAACAAGAACTTGTCGGGTTAGTCTAGAGTCGTGGTAGTATGAATTGTTGGTAGCAAACAAGCCAACTTTGTAGTATTATGGGCTCACAGCGAGGGGTATCAAGTGCAATATTGTGCCGGTGTGAATATATATGGCTCAAGGAAGCTTGGGGTGCAGACTATGTTGACCTATATAGTTGTCGCCGACAGCTACTGTAGCACTATAGTTCTACGGAGACGCGGCCCAGAGCTGTAGCAGCTATTGAGTGCTATTTGCGGCTACGTGTTTAGCCGGGCAGCTACTTCCCACAGAGTTTTTCCTGATGCGGGATAAGATCAGCCCTGTGAGTTCTTCTTCCGTTCATCTCAGACACGCGCTTTGTTTCCAGAACCGCCACGATCTCCTTCCAACTCTCCAGCTCAAAACGTCGACAGGCAGCCTTATTCGAGGCGTATTCTAATCCCCGCTTCACTCTTCACCCCTTGAGCCCCTAGCCACCCACCGCTGCCGTTGTCCATGGCAGGCATCGTTCTACTGCAGTGCGTGATTCCTTTCGTCGCTCGAAACTTTAAAGTGCTCATCTACGGTCAGATATGGCTCCGACGCATTCAACGCCCGATTTCTAGACCTTGAGGGCCGCGCGGCATTCACGGTGTGAGTTTACCCGAGGATCCTATTTTATTTCATTTTTTGCCCCGCTAACTGCCTCTTAGATCCCCCGTAAGCCTCCAAGGGCGTCTGTCTCCGCCGCGCTTACCTGACACATTGACAGGCTTCACACAACCCGAACCTGATCGTGAAGCTGTCGCGCGAGGCGGTCTGGTCACAGCACCACCCCGGGACGATGGGCCCCGACGCCGCATATTTTTACTTCGGCCCCTCTGTCGCCTCGTACTCGTCAGTTTACGGTGCGGGAACTCCCACACCATCGCCGGGGTACATCATGTATGGGAACAACCGCAATTCAATCCCTATGGGCTACATGCGTCGTCAGAACAGGGAGGGCAGCCCGTGCGTCCTATTTTTTTTTTTTTGTCGGTACCATCCCCGCACCCGGCGCTCGCCCTGCGCTGGCTGCAGGCCCCCGCGGACGCGACCGCCCACGCCGTCGGCGGTTGCCAACCCGCGTGCGCTCATCGATTCGACGTCATGCCAGGGGTGCCAGCATGCACGCACGCATCATCCCACTGATGCGCATATATTTAGGTCGCGGTACTTCACAGCGCAGAGCGGCAGGGACTACAAATGGAAAATTACACCCCAGCGAATGGAGGTAAGTGCTCTTCGCCACGCAGCCCGGACCAGGGCCGCTTCCAGGGGTGCTTCCAAAGTCTCATTCCACGCCCTTCCATCGCGTAGCCGAGGCCGCGGAAGGTGCTGCATCTTGTGGTTCTCGCCGTTGGCGCAGATCGAGCTGATCGTCTTTACGTATCTCCGTACCTCGGAGAATGCCTTTCATCTTACAAATAATGCGGCGTACTTCCTAGGCGTTAAACGGCCTCCGGAGGACGATCATCTCCTCAACCCCCACGTGGGGCTTCAAAAATTGCACTGGCTGCGGTACCCATGCTACTTACATACAGCCCCTTTTTCTTTCCCTGCATCTAGAACGACCTTTCGATCGTTTCCCAGAACTGACGCCCTAATTGCAGCTCACCGACGGTCGATCTATTCTCGCCGTATGGGAACTCAGCGCACCCACCGACGAATACGACGCGCGGTTGACGATCAAGCAAGCGGGGCTTGCCATCGTCACGGAAATCATGACCACCCTCACGATAAATCGGATGAGCGAGTCGCTCGGGTGGTAGACATCTCGGCTTCTCCACGGGCCAAATACATACTACTTACCCATGATATCCATCGATACGAACATACATACCTACCCCTTCGCATTCTGTACCACCACCCCACACGACCTATCGTGCTCATATGTATTACGCCTACTACACACCATTGTACTGCTCGCACTGTCTCATACTACTTACTACTCATGCCTTTGCTGTATGTGCATCATCTGATTTTTGTTTTCCTCGCTCGCGTGTGTCCGCGGCGTCAAACGGAACAGCCTCCGTCCGCAATCATATGCAAGGACGCATCGCGGGCTTATCATAATCGATGGATGGCTCTCGCGAATCATTTACAGCACCGCACTGCAGATGCGCTGCGTGAAAGGACAACCCACTTTCATTGCGGGGGATTTTAGGTTCTGATGGATTTATGTGGACGATGGATGTAAGTTCGCAACTTGGAATGGCAGTTGGGGAAGCAGCTGCCAAAGTCCACGTGGGCCACGTGGGCGGGACAGGCGGTGCATCCGGTCCGATCAACCGTCAGTCTACACGTGGCATAGCTCGGCGTCGGGCTGAGAAGGGGGTTGATTAGTATAACAGGTTTTACTGGACAAAACCAAGGGGCTACCAAGATAAGGAATTTCCTTATTTGGGGGGGGGGAGGGGGGGGGTCCTTTGGCCGTGAAAAAAAAAAAAAAATGCATTCTACGTACTGGGGTATTTGAAGGTTTTCCAGAGCTTTTCTCAGCTGTTTATTATTCCCGAAGTCGTTTTCAAGCAGTTCGGCGGCCTGAGAACGAGTTTGGGGATGTTTGGTGGTGTTAGCACCGGTGTTTGAAGCCTCACAATCAAATTTTTGACGTCTTCCCAAGCGCCGTACGTCTTCGAATGGCGAAGGATTCCCCGGGCACCGGTAGCCATCAATCCACAGTCTGTGCTCCTCGGAGATGATTATACTGTAAACTCACTATATTCAATCTAGTTCTCGCCCGCGACCGGCGCTGGAGATGGGGTCCTCACTCCCCAAAGCAAAATGAGGTGCCCACTTTGCAACAAAGATATTACAGTTGGCACAGGGGGTGAAAAGAATCTCGAGCGCCACAAAGGGTCTGGCCCTTGCAAGAAAAACCAGGAAGAGATGAAGGCAAAAAACCAGAATGCTAAGCAGCGCACGCTTGACGGAAAAGGCGGATTTTTCAAGAGAGTAGTCCGTGCAATTTCACCGAAATTACCTGATCCACAGCCGGTGCATCCTTGGAATGTTCCCATGGAGGACCCGCCGTCCGAGCCGGAGCACAACAGTCCTTCACCCGGACCATCAAAAGGAGGATTTTTAGGGAATGTTGCGCGTGCCGTTTCACCGACATTTTTTGAACGGAATTCTTCGCCTGGGCCATCGTCAGTACCCTGATCATAGTGAATGGACTTGACTGACTCCCGTCAAGTACTGGCTCGTCTCTACGTAATTTTTCTACAGCCAGCAGTCCCCGCCGTTCCGTCTCTCCACGGTCTACCTCTCCTTCCTTGCAGTAGGTTCTCTGCAATGGATTCCATGATTTTTCTTGACTATTTTCGCAGCCGGAGTTCATTCCAATCGGATCGCGGGTCCTCCGCGGCCGACCTTTCTGTGAACGAGTTTCAGTCAGGTCCTGACAACACGTATTCCGTTCGGGTCGATGGAGACACGGACATTCCGGCTTCGCGTCAATGTCCAGGAATTCAAATCGATTTTCCCCCCGGACAAAACCCGCATCTCAGTTATCCATTCGGGGTCCATGCCGCATATCAGCTTCCCTGGGGCTATCGTTTTGAGGGCGATCGGTTCTATTTATGTGCTCATTCCTGCCGAAAAACCACCAAGTCATCCACTGCCTGCAAAAAATGCGAAGCGCTCCGAAATCACGACTTCTTGATCGGGATACTAGAACGCATAGCCAACGGAGTCAAGCCAGATTCAAGAAACATTTGGTTTCCCATCGGCGGACTTCTCGAAAAGCTGGCACGCGACTCGGATCGGATTAATGAGCTTCGAGTCACCAAACTCAATGATGCGCGCAAGCTGGTTGCGAAAATGGCGGAACTTGATGTCCATAAACAGCTGATGATGGCCATCGCCAGTGGGAAAGTCCAGCGGGTCGTTCCTCTGCTTCAGGCCGGCATCAATAATGGGGAAAGCATACGCGCACTTTCGGAACGGTTTTATCGCGCGTGTGTCGATGTTTACCGCGAGGGTCCCACCTACAACCCAAAGGGATTCACTCGGGACGAATACATGGTCATGATCTGTGCGCTCCGTCTCGGAGGAGCACGCCTGGCTGATATTCTGCACCGTGCACTCGGACTCCCCGGCCTCACGACACTCCGGAAGCACACTGTTATCCGCCCGCTCCGAGCTTCTCCGGGTGTTCCCACGGTGGCTGAAATTGTAGAGAATATTGACGCGTACACGGACGGCGAAGATGTTCCAGTTGGCCCACCGCGGATAATTCATCGTGTCATCATGCTAGACGAGATCGCTGTCGAACGGCGGGCACGGTGGGACGACAAATCCAACATGATTCTCGGTGCCTGTCGTGAGCACTCAGCAAATATTCCTTTGGAATTTGGTACCATGGACGATGCCCAGCACTTCTTCGATGCCATAGACAAGAAGGAAGTTCATTTAGCCACAGAGGTAAGTCAAACTACGCGACCACGGAACAAAATTCTTAAATACTTCACAGGCAACCTGTTGTAGCGTTTGGCGCCTTGTCGAAAGACCCACAAATGTACAACCCGCGGCCCATCTGCATCTCTGGCACGTGTAAGCACGAGACTGCTTCGCAGCACGCTGCCTTCTTGCGCACCGTGAACACTGCGGCAGAAAAGCGACGCACTCACGGCAACATCACTTATCGCACGATCAGCTATGCCTCTGATGGCGAGGCGAAACGTGGAAGCGCCTTCGTGCAGGAGTTTATGAAATACAAACTGGAGGATACATCGCGCATTTACCCCCTCTTTTCCCCTCTCCTGTTCATGAACTTTCGAGTTGGACCGGACGACATAACTGCCGACAAGGACTTCCGTCACGTCATGAAAACTGTTCGCAATCTCCTCATGCGGAAGATAGGAATCAACATCCTTGGGTGTTTGATTACCCCAGCCGTCATTAAACAGCATTTACGAGCAATAGGTCTCAAGAAGGAGCGCATCGATTCCCTGCTCAATCCAAACGACAGGCAGCATGTTACGCTCGGGTACCAATTACTCAAAGAGTTGTGGTCTTTCGACGATCCTCTCCCTTCGGATGGGCCCGGTTTCGCTGCTGCGCGGAAGGCGCTTCAGACATTTGGAAAACTCGGCTTCTATCTGTGCATGCCATATATCTGTGTCACGCTTTCGCTTCGGGAGCAACTCACTCATCTGAGCACTGCGGCCCATCTCCTCCTGATCCTATTCACCACCAATCGCGCTGGAACCAGCTTAATGGCGAACCAGACATTTGTCAACATCATGCTGATGATTAAGAACGCGTTTTTCTGTGTTGCAAAGGCCAAAATCGACATCCCCGACTCCGAATTCTTCTTAATCTTGCTAGGAACGAACCGCGAAGAGAAGCTGTTCGGCTTAATTCGAACTGCTGTCGGCCCTGACTCAAATTGCGACATCTACCAGCTTAATGGCCGTGCTTCGAATCTCACCGAAGTTTCCAGAAAACTCTTGATCACAAACCACCACAATCAAAGCAAGTGGCACAAACCCAACATCCCACTCTTGCCAAAACCCATCCCCCGACAGGCTCATAACGATGTCGGCACCCTCCAATGCACCCCCTTGGAGCTGGATGTCATAGAGCTGGGGGCGTCGGGGCTAGTGCCACTCACCCGACCTCACACTCATTTTCACGGTGCTTCGACGTAGTTGCCCTGCGTCCGCGGCCCGACCTACTCAAGAATTGGCCGCTTGGCCCGGCGTGTTCCATTATGCATATGCACTCCTCTACCACCTATGCCACCCACTTCTCCTCTCTTTCACCTCTGGGACCGTTGATCCGTCCCTTTCGGCACATCCAAATGGAACAAGCCAACCAATTTCACACCAGTACATCCAGGTCCACGCACCACCCACGAACCTCGAACTCATTGCTTCTCGGGCATCTTCCTTCGACGAAGGACCTGCGTGTGGGCATTTGTGCATTTACCCAGCGGACGGCTTGCGGACGGACGCGATGGGAGATACACTACCAACATACATACGCTTGTGGGACCTACGTTATATGGGCACTTTTGCAATTATCCCCGGCTTCAGGGGGGGCGCGGGGCAATGCATTACCAACATACATACACCGTAGGACTCAGCCAGATACCTAGCACTAGCAAAGTAGCCACATAGGCCGTAAACGGCCTGAGTGCTACTATAAATATACTGATTTACACCGAAGTTTCCACGATTCTCGCCATGCGTCCACACTGGGATCGCGGGCCGCGGCGCTTACACCTCCCCGCAATAATAAACGCTAACGGGGATGTCAGTGACAAGGCTGACCACGTCTCACCAGCTTCGTGGGTCGGAGACGTCCACGTTTCTACGGTTGGACCCCATGCGTGCTGGAAAGGGGGGCGGATAATCGCGGAAGGGCTTGTTCCGGGGGGTGCTGACGCACTCAACCGCTGCGCTGAAGTCCCGGGATTCGACATCCTCTCGCCCTTCGGAAAGTCGCTGGTTGGAGTCCCCGACACCCCTGACGCGACCGAGCCGGATCCTGAGCTATGGCGGCCCTCTCCCACCGAGTCCCATTCTGTCGAGCCGGAAGACGCAGAGCCATACAGCTTGAACGACGCGGATGGTTGATGACATGATCGCTATCGATGATTCGAAGAAGCATAGTCCCCATGTCATCGTTGACGGTAAAAAAGTGTCGAAAGCTACAATTTTGAGCAACTTCATGCAGGGTCGTTCTGCTCGTCTGTCCACAGATCGAACTCGACGCGTCGCGGGAATCACTGCATTCAATAACTCGTCACCTACCGATCTCATAACCTTCGGCAGTCCCCTCGGTACACCCTCTCTCCGGCTCGGAAATCCAATTGCAACACTTGTTGAGTGCGAGGATAGGCTGTTCTTGGCCGTCGCTCAGGTCAACAACATCATTTTTGGATCGCGGGAAACCGAATCGATCCCGCTGGCACTCCTTCCCGATGGCGGGACCAAAGTATCCTATCAAATTCTTCGGCTTATCCGGTCGACTATAGATGATGATCCCAGCACAGTTCATGACTGGCGCTGGTCCTTGTCTTTTGATTCAGCGTTCAAAGAGGTGCCGGGGGCGCTAATACACCCACTCAATCCAACTGTGTCTAATCGCATTCCCGGAAAACCCACCTATCTTTTTTCTAGTGACGAACTCATCACGCTAGCAGCCACCATATTCAGTCAAACCCCGGGTCGATCTCCAGGGATACCATCTTGCAAGAGGTCAGAGAAGTTTCCCTATCGCTACAACGGTACGTTGCTATATTCCAAAACGTCGCCGTGTCAACTCATTGTGACGATTTTACAGGAAAAGCTTGCTTCCTTGTCGACGATGGTGAATGGACCCGGGGTGAATTCAAAGCCGGCACCATTGAGTGCCCTAAATGCGACCCGCCGGTTCCTCTCGCGTTCAATAACCCACAGAAAATACTTGAACATAACGGTGCCCACATTCTTTTCGACGAGTCTATTGAGAAGTCCGATCAACCGTGCGGGCTGTGCTTGCGGCCGTATCCCATCTGCACCTTCGAACTGAGCAAGACCGCAGGTTCAGCGGCTGCACGTCAAATCGACTGGCGCCGTTCTAAATGCATGAACCCGTTAAAATTCAAGATGGCAGCTGCAATGAAGTCAACCAACAATTCGCCGTGCACCAATCACTTGATTCCATGTCCGATGCAATGTGGTCTATTCATCTGGACGTATACTCTCGACGCTCATCTTCGTGGTTCCCCACACAACCTGCTCTCCTTTGAAGGTGGCTCTAACTTCTATCAGATGGCGCCTGGGGAGAAGGAACGGATGGAGGAAATTTGGCTCTCTCGACAGGACTATCCCAAGAAGCGCAATTTTAAGAAAAAATCAATCCGGCCGTTAACTATCTCAGCGGCCCACTCCTCAAGCAAAGCATTTCAGTGAGTGGTCCTCTCAATGCCGGTGGATTTTGTTGATGCCTTCCAAATCTCAGCAAACACTCCGAGGCGGCATCTGCCGGGGATGATCTAGCAGGTCTCTCGGACGACGCGCCATCTGACTCTGGCGGCGATGGATCCAAGTGGGACTCGGATGGAAACAACGATGATGACGACGCTTCTGATAGACTCTCTTCGCAATCGGAACCCTCCGACCAGGAGAATGTCGAGTATCCCGATTCAGATCCACTCGGCGAACTTCGGGATGACGAGGCTGATCAGGAAATCGATCTCTTTGTGGCGCCGGGGGTCGATTATATGTGTTGGAATAATACTTCCAGTATAGTGAGTCTCTCAGTAGATTATTCCAAAATTTAACGACTAATTCTGGCAGGACTCGGATCATCACAGTGACCCCAAGACTGTCCCGACCACACTTCCGGCACTCGCCGCAGAAGATTCAGTTCTTGGGCCTGCACCACTCACCCAAGCAACGTATAATGATCTAAAAGCTCAGAATTCAGCCGACATCGACATGGTCCCGGCGGCGCCTCACTTGGCTTCCAGTCCCGCAATTGTTACGACTCGGACAACGGCTGAAAGTGGATCAAAGCGCTCACGCCATACCCGCGATATTCAGATAATCTGTGATTGTGGCCAAGAAGTTACTCAAGAGGAAAAAGATGATCCAGAAGCAACAATACAATGCAGCAAGGCCGGCTGCGAGTCAACTTGGGTACGTGCCGTCCAGCAAAACTATTTTATAAACTGATTGTAGTAACAATCTTCTACAGTATCATCGAGAGTGTGTCCAGGAGTTTAATACTAGGCGCAAGGGATGGGTCTGTAAGCCGTGCGGCGGCGGCAAACGGCAACGTAGCTCGTAAAGTATTTTTTTGATGGAAATTTCCTAATATGGACGGTTTTCCCATCACGTGGGGAGGGAGGGTCCCCCTCGCCTCTCTGAGCAAAGAATTTCGACGTAAGGTACATTTTTCGGGAATCGGTAGCCCCTTGGACAAAACCCCAATGACCATGGATGAGGGTGCATGGTCATGCATGGCCATGCATGCTCATGCATGAGCATGCATGACCATCGATGAACAATGGGTGAGCATGAATGGAGCATGCATGAAGACCCATGTGAGTGTTTCCATATAATGCGATGCCATCCATGGCCACTGCATGAGCACTCACAGATTGAGGATGGACTACCGTGACCATGGATGGCCCATGGATGCCCGCCATTCATGCTACCATGCATGGTCATGAATGGGTCATCCATGTCATGCATGGTTCATTCATGTTGCCATTTACGACACATCATTATTTTGCCTCAGAACTGTTCCGCATTTGGCAAATCCCGCCCATCTAAAATAGACCGGCGATCTTCTCGGCTTCTCAGATCTTCTCCTATCTTGTGCATGTCCCGCCCCACCCGCACCTCCCGCCCTCCTCTTACCCCTGCCCAGGCTTTGGTGCCATTGAGTCTTCGTCCAGCGCCTTTGACGTTAGTTACTACACAGGAGAATATGGAACAGACTTTCACCGCTGCGCCTGGTACGTCTCCAGTGCCAGAGTTTTTTTTTTTGCAAAATTATTGCTCAATTAGCTCCATTTCCGATGTCTCTCCCACCTGTTGCGCTACGCAACCCTCCTGCCCACGGCAGACGAAGGCCCGGTAAGCCAAAGTTCTCCCGGCTCAAAGCCCATCCTAACCATCGTTGATCAGCTCCTTTCCCTGTCCAACGAACAGAACCCCTCGAGTCGTTGGCTTCCGAGAACAATGCACACTTCCAGGAGGTCCTTTCTGCCCTTAAAAAGGAAACACACGCGATCTATAATCCTCGCGAGCGGACTCCTCCGCCTGTCCTCCTTACTGACGCAATCGATCTGGAGCTTGAAGAGGCCAGGGCCTTGGCCCCTACCACGGAAACGGCTCCGATTTCTACTACCCCTTTCATCGCTCGCTCAATGGCTCCCATCCCCACTCGCCTCTATCGGTCCCTCGTCTTCGTCAATGTCAAGAACCAGAACTTTCAGGATTCCGCTGAAGCATTCGTGCTCATTGCTCTGCTCCCTGGGAATCCTTTTGCGAGCCAGATCATCACAACTCTCTGGCCCATGCCCCGCCTCGAGGCTATGGTCCGAAAGTGGCACCAATCCCGTATCTTCTTCGCTTTTTCCCGGAAGCTCATTTCCGTCAAGGACAAGAGTTACAACGACGAGAACAGTGGCTATCAAGATCTTGGGCCCTACTGTGATGTTGTTGGTGATTTCGACGCCTATGGGATTGGGGGCGCCTCCGACATTGTTGTCCCGACGGTACTGGAGACCGAGCGTACCAGGGAAATGAGGACTTTGTACGGTCTGCCTGCGATCACAAATGTATTTTGCATTTACATATTCAACATTGTGCGTTCTCTATCTTTCCTTGCTGGTGAAACGGCCATGCTGATCTGCATTGTTTGTTTCAGGATGCTACCAGCCATGCGGCCGATATTGTCGCTGCTGCTGCTGCCGCCTCTCATGAGCAGACAGTTCCATTCCTGGCTGCACAACCCGAGGCGAGCAGCAGCAGCAGCATGCTACGCTCCAATACCCAAGTACAGCGCTATCTGGAGGTGCGCTTTCCCGAATGTGTCGCATTGTATCGGGCTCTTGCCCAGTCTACTCTCGGACCGGCCTACAGACGCTACTCAGGCATCCGCCTCATTCGGCATATAGCAACAGAGATTGGGATGATCTGGCCAGATGTTGGCTTGCCCAAGCCTGTCACGCTTACCGAACCGGACGGCATGATCATCTCAATCACCGACATCCAAAACCTGTTACCTACCAGTGTGAGCGTGTCGCTCGGGACCTTGGGAAATCATGTCGCTGACTACAATGCCTGTGTCCGAGCCCTTCGCCTCCTCATCGAAAAATCAAACATGCCGCAGGGTGTGCTTACCACCAACGAATCCAATGCAGGCTCCCTTCTTTTCACGCTCCTCGAAGCCCCATTCCTCGAACTCACCATGCCCGGCTTCGTCGTCCCTGTAGCATACAATACTGCGGTCATCGTCAGTGCGGCGTCAGTGAAGGTCAAGGCTAACGCGATTCTGAAGGGGGAAGATCCCGGGGCGTAGTTACATTCAATCATCCGTCGCAATACATCCACCGTAGTCGGTATTTTCAAATAGTATACTCCTTTTCGCCAACTACCCTGCTCACCTTGCAAAGTCCATTCTCGACCATGATCGTGTCGAAAATCATATGGAGCTTCTGTGCTGCGCTGAGCTTCTGGTCGAGGAATCCATAAAGTCTTGAAAACCCCGCCTTGACTTCTGCCTCTTGCGCCATCTTCCAAGCTCTCCCGCTCCCTCTCTCCCTCTGGCGCACAAGACCCAACAACTCAAGCCCATGAACACCACCCTTGTTGACCGACCGGATGATCCCGCCAACCTCATCGACTGTAGGAGGAGTAACGACTCCAGCGTAAACGAAGTCAGCCGCTAGCAGGAACCCGGTTAGAGGCCCAATCTCTTGGAACCGGGAGGGGTTGGTTTCTTTGAGAAAGGCATAGCATGAGAGAAATGCATAGCTGCCGTCTTTCGTATGAACTTCCCAATCCGGGCAGTCCGGCCTATTCAGTGCGTTCCAATATTCTTCGGCTAATTTCTCTGTCCTCGGTGCTTTGCGCTTACTGTACGCCCATGGATTGCAGAAGAAAAAAGGAGGGGCCACTGGGAATTTTGCTCGCTCTGCCTGCCAGTCAGAAAAACTGGTGAAGAACGTCTTGGCAGCCTCCAAAGAAAAAGGAGTGGCAAAAATAACACCACGATACACCAACCCGCTATACAGTCCCGCTTTTGTGTGGGAATGAGCAGGATCAAATGCAGCGGTGGGTCCCCGCGAACGTCTTCTTGAAGGCCCATGCTCACGAAATGGGAGAAGAAAATCCAGTCGGCGGTTCACATGGCCTTGAAGGGAAGTTGGATGAAGGATCGTGGCGTACCCATCAATCAAGGGCTCAAGCTCGAGGAGATAGCTGAGGAACCGGTTCATGTTCCGGAGTTGTGTGATGTCGTCAGGAAGAGTAAGTAGCATGGGTGGAGCAGGAACATTAGCAGCTGCTTTGGTGATGCGACGCCGAGTGATAGCAGGTTCGATGGCAGGTGCCGTGCTGTGTTTCCGATAATCGGATATAAGTGCGTCCATTGCTTTAATTATGGCGTGAGTTTCCGATGAAGAATCGGCTAGAGGACAGGTCCGCAGTGCGGATGAAAGCCTGGCAGCAGCCGCTGGACTCGGGATGCTTCCTAGGAGCTTGCCAAAGACCTCGCTCTCCAGATGGCAAAATGCAAACCAAACCGAGTCAAGATACAATGCGGAGGGATCACAGACTCGAAACATGGCTTCAATAAACCATGCTTGGGCTCGAGACTTGCCTCCTGCAGGAAAATTCAACCAGGTTGATATCACCTCGACAACTGTCCGAGCGACATCTGTGGGAGACACAGCATCGAAGGTGCGGCGGGATTTTAATGTGTATCTGCCGTTGAGTTCTGCAGCTCCAAAGTCACTCGATCTGAGCTCTCGAGGTGGCCCCCGCATCTCCAAGAGCAGACGCACTTGCTTTGTGAGAGCTCCAATCCAGTGGTCAGCAGGAGCCGCAGAGCTGAGGGCTCTCTCGATGGCCCGGACACAATATCCATCCAGCCACGTCCAAAACGAGTATGTAGTCTCCATGATGCTCCGTCGTTGGAGTTTTAACAGAACGACGGCTTTGGCTTCTTGAGCATACATGCTCTTGATCCGGGCCCATGCATGTGATATATGCACACACGTCTCGATAGTTTCCGGTGCATGAATCATGCCGACGAAAGCCAACTCCAGATGAGGCTCAGATGGACACTCGCCTTCGTCAGATAGGCAGTCATAGGCAGCAAGAACCGTGTTGTAGTCCGTTTTCACAGTTCTGTACTGCAGGCGAGCTAACAGCCGAATTTCTGTTGTGCAGCCTCATCAGAAAAATTGCAGTAGATGTGCGCCCATACCATAGCATACCTGTGGAAGTTTCTACCGTTTCTTGCAAGAAAGAGGTTGCCTCGTCCAAATCATGTGCCAAGGGAACATAAGTTGGAGCGATTCGAGCTGCCTCGAGACCCTCGTTCCTCGGATTGTCTGACATCAGGACATCTTGGAGTTGCGAGTACTGTTCCGATTTCCAAATTGGGTTGGCGTCTATAAGCCATCGTGTCGTTACATATATTATCAGCAAAACATGTTGTACGTACCATCTCGAGGATTACCTCCTTCTGCAGTTTCTAACACAAGAAAATAAATATACATTCAAGAATTGGTAGCTCGCAGTCCACTATAACTGACCCTTGTCGCCCTTCGATCGTGTAGACCGTCGTTTTCCCTTCGCAATCCCATCTAAGCATCACAAGTGAGCCACATAATTTTAAAGAACGCAAGGAGACAGAACTTACCGCCTCCTGCTGCAGGCTCTCCAGGTTTTGGGGCTTTCTCTTCTTTTTTTCTGGCTGTGACACATCTCTTTGTAAACATAAATCCCCAGGAGCTTAGATTAATCAGTGCACCCATAGACCGGAATCACGGATTCAGATTAATCAGACCTCTCTATGAGTGAAGGCATAGCCTACTTCATGAAGAGGCGGGAGACATGATTAATCCGTGTTTAAACTAATCGCATTTAAAGCGAAGTCATATTGAAATAAATCGGTGCAGTGTCTCAAGACAATTAAACAGGATCAATCAACCTGTTTAAGTGGCCTTTTTTGCAGGAAGAGGCGAGAGACGTGATTAATCAGTGTTTAAACCGATTCATGTTCAGATAAATCGGTGCGGTGTTCAAGACGATTAAACAAAGTCAAATTGTTCAAACAGGATTAACCACACCTGTTTAAGCGGCCCAAAAAAGACCACTTGATACAGGGTTCGAACTCTCAACCTCAATAGTAGAGAGCAGCAAAGGCAAGCAACATTATAAGCCACAGATCCATAGTACCCTTATAGCAACATAGATTATGCTTGAGTAACTAGCCTCGGACCACGAGTGAGTTTGCATCACCCAGAATGTCGCAAGCATATAAGCTCATATGCTCTGCCACCGCCTCACCAAAAAATCCACAGATATTTGTGGATGCTCTGAGTATGCATATAATGAACTCCAAATTACCACCATAGTCAGAATGGTACTGTATGGCCAACCCTGGAGAACTTTTGTCCGCAAACCAAACATGGTACAGACATCAACTCAAGCAGCCCATGGCTGCCGCTGCCTCACCAGAAAATTCAGAAATATTCTTGGATGCTCCAAGTATGCATATAATGAGCTCTAAACTACCGCCATAGTCAGATTTTTACTGTGTGGCCAACCCTGGACAACTTCTGTCCGCAAACCAAACATGGTACAAACATAAACTCAAGCAGCCCGTGGCTGCCACCGCTCCACCAAAAAATCCACAAATATTTGTGGATGCTCGGAGTATGTATACAGCAAGGTATAAACTGGACCCATGGTCAGACTGTTATTGTGTGGCCGACCCTGGAGAACTTTTGTCCGCAAACCAAACATTGTACAAACATAAACTCAAGCAGCCCATGGCTGCCACCGTTTCACCAAAAAATCCACAAATATTTGTGGATGCTCGGCGTATGTATACAGTAAACTATAAACTGGCCCCATGATCAGAATGTCGGAATGTTTCTGCGTAGCCGACCTGGGAGAACTTTTGCCCTCAAACCAAACATGGTACAAACATGAACTCAAGCAGCCTGTGACTGCCACTGGTTCACTAAAATATTGGTGGACGCTCGGACTGTGTATGTAATCAACTGAAATGCACCATAAATTATGTGTAGACAGCATGGAAGTTTTGAGCAGTTAATATTCAGAGCAGCCTGCAAACTCCGAGAATACAAGTACCGATTCGCGTCGAAGCAGTGATGTAACTATTAACTAGAAATCTAATCTGATGTAGGGTTGCCGTCTGAATCAAATTGGTTTCCGGCTTCGTCCACATAAGTATATCTAACCACATTCAGAGATGTTTAGGTGATGCAGTGGACACAAAACATACCTCCTGCGTTTCTTGTGTGTCTTTGCTGACTTGGTCGCAGTGGATGACACATCTGGTGGAGCCGTAGTCGTCTTATTCCGGTGCGAAACACGGGTTGGAGGATCTGGAATGGTCGTCGGTGCCTTCTTCCTGCTGCGAACAGAGAAGTATGAAGTCAGCGAGAAACATTTCAAGGAGGTATGTGCTTGCCTTTTTTTCTCCTTCCTTGGCATGGAAGGGGTCGACAATGGCGGAGGCGTTTTTGTCTTGTTCTTCTGTTGATCTTGTTCAAAGGCGACTTTGGGAGGGGAGGGAGGCACAGGAGGGATGGTCGAAGCAGTGGTGACAACTGGTGGCCCAGGAGATATAATGTCCATTGTTGAAGTCGAATTTTTGTGTGGCTCAAGTTTAAACACGAAAGGTGAGGTAGAGGCAAAAGATGAGGTGCTATTCAGGAATTCAGCAACCTGCAGAACATGAACATTACTGAGGTTGGCCGGCGAGCATAATGGAACTGGAAAGCGAAATATTGTGGTGTCGTAAAAGAGGTGTGGTGCTGTGGCCACGTTGTCCCATGGGATTGGATCCGTGGGTGCGACACTGTGAACTGAAACCAAGCAGGGAAGTTAAGACACTGTAATTTATTTGGAAAGAGATAGATGTCGCACTCCAGACAGCCTTGAAATATTCTACAAGAATGTATCGCACATCCATGACAGTCACTGTCCCAGTGTCAATTGATGGAAAGACGGGGGCCCCATTGGTGTTGACCGGAATGCTGAGACTAAGTGCCTTTGCTTGCGAATGACCTACGGAACAATCAAGAGTATGGAAAGGTGTAGAGTCTCTGAACACATACGCGGAATGGCATTCTCGGCAAATTGGTACCAAGGTTGTCCGTAGCTATGCCAAAGCTCCTCCTTTGTGCCTCCAAAGTTTATTTTATTGTGGACAGAGTGGGCATGGAGGCTAGAGTGTTTGTTAGTCACTAGGCTATGATCAAATGAACCACATGAGCTCACGTTCCGGTGTCGAGATCCCCTTTTGCATCACGAAATGCATAAAACATTAAAACCTCGGCGTCACCGAGTAGCCCACCCTGGCAGAGGTCTCCGAGCGCACTCTGCATTCCCAAGCAAAAGTCCTTCTGATTCCTGAATTTGTCGAACAGTTGGCGGATGTGTCCAGTCGGATTCCACGCAGTGCACCTCCGCCAGCTTCCATTCCGGAGCCCGTCAAACCTGTCAATGAACAATCCAAAAAGAAGCGAACTCAGGTATACACTCGATCATGTCACCCAGAGACGCAACTAAGATCGTATCTAGAATGGCAGTCTGCTGGACGATTATGCGAATGCCTTCGGTATGCTCAGTGGCCTCCGGGGAGAGATGCATGCAGATGCAGATATCGAGTCCGGAGTGGTCTGCAGCTGCGGGGAACGTGCAGTCCAGATCCAATGCCATGACTGCACTGAATTCGCCGCAACTTGCAGTCAATGTTTTGTATCACAGCACCTCAATAATCCTTTCCATTGGGCGCAGAAATGGGACCCACTGCAGGGTTTCTTTGTCAAACATGACATCTCGCGCTTGGGACACATTATTCAACTGGGACATCATGGACGGCCATGTCCTTCATCAACCGGTAGTCGAAAGTTCATAACTGTTGACCACAACGGTGTTCATGCTATTGAACTCGCCTTCTGCGGCTGCCACGAAAATCCTCCCAATATGGTTCGCCAGCTCATGCGTGCTCGCCTCTTCCCTGCGACTGTAACCCAACCGAAGACCGCATTTACGTCCACAGTGTTGGACGAATGTCATTTCCATAATCTGGAGGCGAAAAAAGCGGCCTACGACTATATGGGAGCTCTACGCCGTCTCACTGACAATGCATTCACTAGTGATGTTCCGGTAAGTCATTGAGGGATTCTATACTCGCTGACTCACTAACGTGTTTTTCAGGATCCCTACGAAAATTTCCTCCGTGCGATGCGGGTTTGGAACTATCTTGATCTTCTGGAAAGCTCCGGACAGATGCACGGTATCGATCTCTTGCTTCCCCACCGCCCTGAGGGAAATCTGGTTCTCTACTGCCCTGCCTGTCCCGAACCGGGGTTCAACACCGACCCCGCCGTGTCTGCAACACCACTATCGCTAAGGTATATCTGAACACAGGTTTACAGCGTTACGTTCTAATATTGGCGTTCTTCAGGCATCTCAACCAAAGCCAACGCACATTGGATGGGAATTTCCAGTGCAACCAGTTCAGCAAAAATTCGGACCCCGACGACGTATCCTTGTGCAAGGGCAAAGGGCAGTTTCCGCTCGATAGTGAATACAAGGAATATTTGAGACGCATTCCCATTTCGAAAGAGGTTAGTGAATTTCCTTCCTAAGTACCGCCCACCAGACTAATTCCGGTTCTCTCAGAAATTCACGTGCAATTATCTCAAAGCAGTCAACAAGCAGGATAAAAAGAAGTTTAAAAACATGGCGATCACCGGAACCGTGAACTGCCAATGCAGCCATGTCTTCATCCTAACTTCTGTAGACCTCCAATTCGGCGAACGGTATCACGTAAAACCATTCGTTGATTCACTGAGCTGAGTGCGCTTCAATAGATTTGCGAATAGCGATTACGCTTTGGCCACTTGTCTTCGCCAACATAATGGCCGTGGCGATATGTCGTTCGAATTCCGAATGGAGGTCAGCGACGTTGATGAAGTACTGACCTACGACATAGCTTGCGAGTATGTGGTCTACATAGAGAGCCGGTTCCAGAAGTATTTCCCCGACGTTTTGGACAAGGTAAAAAAAATGCGCTGGGGTGTCCCCGCATTGCACATCCAAGGCCACCAAGAGTCTTGCATGTACGAATTCGGAACTGCCTACCTCTCATGTGTCGGACACTTCCATGGTGAAACAGCCGAACAGTATTGGCCAGAGGCAAACCAGCTGGGGCCTCACGTTCGTCAGATGAATAACGGCCACAGACAGGACACTCTCATTTACCACTCTAATGACTGGAACTTCAAGAAACTGGCGGATATTGGCAAGTATTCTGTGTGCAAATTTGTTAATAAATTAGAATTAACGTCTCCGAGTTTAGGCGCCTACTTGGCAGAGGAACTCGCACTCGGCCGGCGAAAATTCCTCGAGAAATTGAATCATTTCCGGGCCCTCTCTGCCGCCGCAGGTGATGCCGTCGAGAAGTGGAAGTTGCTGGACCGCACTTCCCGCAAAGTAGGGAAAGATGTATTCAGTGTGTATCGACATAATACGAGTAAAGGTGAGTGAAAGGCGCTCATCCAAGTTCATATGGAGTAATTTTCTTGCTAGTACCTTCGCAACTGGCCATCTATCAACACATGCTAGCCCAGGACGACAACTTTGTGGCTACATTGGTTCCAAAAAATCGGATTGCGCGCTTTATGAACGAAGCCCTGGACATTGAAGAAGCACAGTACGTCCCATCTTTTTCTCTTGTAACTTCTAATTGCTGTGTGAGCAGAAGGAAGATCAAGAGAACGGTGAAAGAGGCAACTGAGCAAGATCTACAGTCACGCACTTCGGAAATTACCAAGAGGCGTAGGAAGCTTGAAGCTCGACTCGGTCCGTGGAGAAGTGAACAAAGGGCCATAATGCCCATGGTTGGTGATAAAGTCGCTCTTCAGGCTACGGCGCGGTGCCTGGTGGAGGACGAGAAACTGTACCTGCCATCTGACCTCACCCCAGAAGAGCGGCAAGAATTCCAGCTTGTTGCGTTAGGTGTCGAGGAAGCGCGATGGCGTGAGGGGCAGGCTTTTGATGCATTGCGCGCGACCCGCGGAATTGTCAAGGGTCTTCGGGCTCTCGAGGATCACAAATTCCAGCACTCGAGACAGCAGAAGCAAAACTCGCGGTCCGGTGATCAAATTGAAGATGGTGTTCGGCGACGCGATTTTCATATGGCAACTTACGAAATAGCTCGGCAGGCTATGATCACACTTGGGACTCTATCCTCGGGGACCGACTCTTCCTTTCCTCCCCTGTCTATTGCTGACACATTCATGAAATCGGTTTTAAAAAAGCGGCAGCTGGGCGATTCTCACTTGACGGATGGCCAGCTGTTCAGGATGGGAGCTGGTTCGGCGGATACATCTTTACCGCAACCATCAGCATCGTCGGCACCACCAGCATTCGAACAGGGAAGTAGTACCCAAATGTCCAAGCGCAAAACCGGTGAGAATTCCCTGAGCCATCAGACTTGTACTGAACATGTATGGCAGCCAACACAAAGCCAAGATCTGCGCGTCCCCGAACCTCTGAAGAGACTCTTAAGAAGTCCGAGGAACGCAAGGAAGGGTGGCTTTGGCGCGAGTTGGGTAAGATGGGGAAGTTGAGCTCGGAAGAGATGCAAGCTTGGTCGGAGGAAGGTAGGGTCAAAGCAATTTCCCTTTCCATGACCAAGCCTTACAATGGCGTTTGTCAGCTGAACGCGTTCAATGGTTCCGCGCAGAAGCCGAAGTGCAGCGCTGGCAGGAGCATGCCGAAATGCGACTCGCAGAACTACTCCGAAGGACAATCCGAAGCTTCGAAAAATGGAACAATGTCTGGTTGGATCTTGCAAAGGCCCAGAGTTCGAGCCCGGGACTTGCTGCATACGCAAGGCAAACAGCAGCTACATACTGCCTCCGTCGCGAGAGGTGCGAGAAGCTGATCATCAAAGCGGGTTATGGGGCACTTTTAGAGCCGGGTGCGAGTCTCGTTGATTTTGTTGTTGGAGAGAGGGCCAAAGAGCCGTTGTATTAGATATTATTTTTTGAATAGTGATTCAAAATTTTGGCATCCAGGAGTGGCAGGAATTCCAAGTCTACCAAGGTTCAGTGTTGAGAATACGAAAGATTGTTCTCTGCACTTTAGAATAAAAATTCGGCAACATAAAGACAAATTAAGGGGCTATTATATCCTTCACCGGGATCTACCAAAATAATCTTGGGTATTTCCGGCCACTGGGGGCAGCCACGGGCCATCGTCATCTTATGTGTATCGATATTTGGCCGTGTGGCGGTGCACACCTCAGCTGGGCGCTCGATCGATACACGGCTATCATTAATCATTGCTTAACCAGGCATACCATTAGCAAACTCATGAATTGAACAGCGATTAACCAGCGATTAACCTCGAGGATTAATCGAGACTCACTCAGATTTGATCGAGAAAGACTGAGTTCGGCGGTACATATCCACAAGGACATGGGAACTCGTACTCCATGTTAGAGTAGTTGGTTAAGGCATCAGACTTGTGCTCGTGTTCCACGTGGGTTCGAACCCTTGAAGTGCTGTTTTTTGTTGGCCATTTTACAGCGCTCTCGCCTTGCTTAAACAGGTTCAAATTCTAAAAAACCACCGAATCAACCAGTACGAATCCGTTCAATCCCTGTTCAAACGCCTTTGTTGCATTGCAGGTGTGGAATGTTCTGTTTAAACACACCTATTAATCAAAGTAGCCTACTGTCTTACCTCAGGTATATTGTCACCATCCTGATTAAACAGAATCCTTGATTCCGGTCTATGGGCCCTGGGTTTAATCGAAGCTCCCGGGGTTACTGTGTAAACCAGAGACCGCCGTCTATCCAAAAATGAGACGAACCTTTGCCCGGAGCAGTAGGCTTCCTCCAGACACGTCCACCTCGCTCAATCGGATTTCCTAGAGCATCCGCACGATCTTCAAAATCTGGCTCCAAATCCTCGAGAAGAACACCGTCGCTATTGATTTTGTAGCCCATCCCAGAGCACACCGCATACGGAATATGTCGAACATACTTGTTGTAATGAAGTCGCCACAACTGCTTGTGCCGGGAGCGAACACTGTCCTGTGAAACAAGCCGGCTACCATCATTACGACTGTGTGTTGCCACAGGATCACGAAATCCAGGCCCATTCTCCCAAGATTCCACAGATTCACGTGCACCATCGACCTCGAAAGAAAAGGACCCAAGATGTTGAAGTTGCAAACCCCGAGCCATCACCGAAGTGCTGACTAAGCCCGACGTGATGCGCCGAGTGCCCGAAGGTTCGGGAATATTCTATTCCTTGTTTCATATATATCATTGTAGTTAGTTCAAGAACTTGCTAGAATTATTTTGTAGTATATAAGCTGGCTCATTGAGCCTGCAATGACATTGAATTCTCTTCTCATTTACTGCCCACTTTCATCAGGTTATGGGCCCCGCCCGCCTGAACTAACCAACCACTTACCTCTTTGCTCACTCTCCCACACTTAACCCACACACACACGTACTCTCGCTTACGATGTCGGACAGCAACTCTGCATACCGCATCAAACAACTCAAGGGAGCGGGATGTACGTAGCGAGCCTACATCGAGTCAGACGCCAGCTTCGCCACAGCGCGAGTCCGAGCCGCCAAAAGAAATGGACTCACCAGAACAAGAACCAGAACCAAACAACTCCCCCAACGATCCAGTCACACCCGCACCCATATCGAAGTCTCGCAACATATTACAGATGCCCCCACGCGCGCCGCGCCCAGCCAGAACCGCCACGCAAGGACCCAAAGTGTACAACGATGACACTTACTGGCGCGAACTTCGTAACCCCTCTAATCAATCCCCAGCCAAACCAGATGCCTGGCGCCATCGCGTTCACACAGAAGACGTCGCTAATGTTGCCATCGACTCGGAGCCCAGTACTTACCGAGACGCGACACGACACCCGCGAGCCGAGGACTGGCAGAAAGCCATGGAAGAAGAGCTCAAGCAGCTCAAGGACTTGGGGACCTTCAGTTTTGCTGAGTTGCCAGAGGGTAGAAAAGCTTTGGGAAACAAGTGGGTGTACAGGAACAAGCCAGACGAGAAGGGGGAGATCGCACGGCGCAAGGCACGACTTGTGATCATGGGAAATACGGAGATACCCGGCACGGATTATGATCCGGATCAAATCTCTTCTCCCGTCGTTCGCGCCGAAACTAACCGCCTCCTACTTGCCCTCGCAGCGAAATACGACCTCGAGATGCGCACAGTAGACGTCAAAGGCGCATATCTCAATGGAGAATTGAAGGAGGAAATTTATATGAAGCAGCCCGAAGGATTTTCAGACGGCACTTCACGTGTCTTACGACTCCACAAAACTCTCTACGGCCTAAAACAATCTGGCCGCGTGTGGAACGAGACTCTCGACAGACAGTTCAAGAAGATTGGTTTCCAACGTCTTCTCTCGGACCGCTGTGTTTACGTGCGACGCACGGAACACGATATCATCATTGTTGCCGTACATGTCGACGACATGTCCATCTACGCGTCAAACCAGACTCTCATCACGCGCACTGAGGACGAACTCGAGCGCGCCTTTGAAATTACACGTCTTGGGGATGCAAAGCAGTTATTGGGTATGGAAATCCATCGCGACCGCAAGCGGGGAACAATCACCATCACCCAAACCAACTACATAAAGAAAATCCTCACTCAGCATGGCATGGAAGACTGCAACCCTGCTGCCTCACCCATGGACCCTAATGTGAAGCTACACAAGCTTCCCGAAAATGAGTCCTACCCAGAAATCAAGGCTGTCTACCAATCCATGGTTGGCGGCGCGATGTACGCTGCTATCAGCACGCGACCTGACGTCGCGTATCCTGTTCAAACTCTCTCACAGTTCAACATCAACCCCGGACCCGCGCATCTAACTGCCATAAAGCGTGTCTACCGTTATTTGCGCGGCACCATGAACCTTGGCATCACATATTCATCAGCTTCCGACTCGGACATTAACATGCACGCCAATCACTCCGAGCCAGCTCTTTTCACCGACGCAGATTGGGCGAATTGTCTTGACGATCGCAAGTCAATCTCCGGCTACGTTTCTATGCTTGCAGGGGGAGCTACGACCTGGTCATCAAAGAAACAGGCCACTGTTGCCCTTTCAACAATGGAAGCTGAATATGTTGCACTCTCACATGCAGCACGCGAGAACCTCTGGCTCCGTTCACTCTTCACAGAGATTGAACTTCCTCCCATTCAACCGACACCCATTTTTGTTGATAATCGTGGCGCCATCGACTTTACTTTTAATGCCGGTTATCACGCTCGCTCCAAGCATATTGACATGCGCCATCACTTCATCCGTGATGCGGTTGCCTCTAACGAGGTATCTGTTCACCACTGCGCGTCAGGAGATAATCTTGCGGATATCTTCACAAAACCACTCGCACGGGTCCAGCATGAGGAACAAGTCCGCAAACTCGGGATGACTCGAGTTTGAGGGGGAGTGTTGAAGTTGCAAACCCCGAGCCATCACCGAAGTGCTGACTAAGCCCGACGTGATGCGCCGAGTGCCCGAAGGTTCGGGAATATTCTATTCCTTGTTTCATATATATCATTGTAGTTAGTTCAAGAACTTGCTAGAATTATTTTGTAGTATATAAGCTGGCTCATTGAGCCTGCAATGACATTGAATTCTCTTCTCATTTACTGCCCACTTTCATCACAAGAAACATATCTGAATCGACCCGAAAGCCATAGACGAAGGGGAGCTGATTTGTTATCCAGATAACCAGCAGTAGAAGCAAGCGTGCTATGAAAGTAACATGACTGCGGGTGTCATTCACAACTTGACCATCTTGAACAAAGTTGGCCTGGTTGGTATGTCCCCGGTGACGGCGTGATTCACAGCTCAAAGAGCCGATCTCAGCCAAGGGTCGCAATGGAACAAAAAAATAAAACTCACTCGATATGCTGCATCTCCGCTGTCATTTTCAACACCGTGTTCTTGCCTGAGGCTCCGGGCCAGGCAGCGACCGCCAAGTGACCAAGTCCATCACCCATAGCGCCAGGAGGATATTGAATTACTGTGACTCTCGCAGCATCATTTTGCACCTGGCAGCCTTCTGGTGCCATTGGCGGGGACCCCCCATGAATATTCAGGCCACAGAAATTGACCGAGTCAAAGTTATGGAGGGAGAAATGAATCCCAAAGCGAGGAATAAAGAATTTCCCCAGAATGTAGTTGTCCGGGAGCCGCGAAGCCATGGTCATATTTGTGAAGCGACCTGGACTGTCTTTCTTGTCTCGGTGGGGTTTACCGAAGTCGCCCATGGATTTTTCCAGCGAATTTGCTAAAATGGGAAGGTCAGTGACCGAGCTAGCCTCTTGAACATACGCACTGCTGCCATATGGCTCCGCTGGGGCGACATTTATTTGACAAGTCTGGTACCCGAAGTTGCCTGGAATTCCCAAAGGTGGAATATTTAACATGGAGGCATGATTTTTAATGACGTCGATGACTGCAGGGGGCCCGCGTTGCAGCCCAATCATTCCGAAGGGCGCTGCTGCCTTTGTGTGGATTATCAGTTTGAAAACTGCGAAAAATCAGGATGTGCACGTACCAGAATCAAGTTGCGCCTGATAACATTCCCATCGTCAAGTGAGCCGTTAACTTTGGACAGAGCCATCGGTGACCACATCTCTTTTGGGGCCTGGTATGAGTTGGCTATGGTGTAGCAGCGGGTCCCTTCCTTCACGGGTTTGCACCGGTCGTCGCCGCGTTCCATCGCAAGCCCACCAGACCAATGACCGTCTTTGTCACGCACAGGCCCCGCCAAGGTAATGAGCTCTGTCGGGCCCATAGCCGCATCAACGGCAGCGCGAAGGTTGTCCTTCAATTCATTGCTATAAGCTGCACTATATCGAATGTGCAATGAGCATGCATCCAGCGAAAACAAAAAATGCCAGCTCACGCGGGAGTGAACCAGCCATGACAGACATCATCCCAGGCGTTTACGCTGTCCTTTTCACGCGAGAAAACCGGTGTATCTGCCGGAATCTCAAACGAGCCTGAGAGCCTGGTCAATGAAGAGCCGAAAGTATTTTATACGACTATCACACACCCTGGTCGTCTAATTCTGCATCTGTGGCAAAATTAGGGATCTCCTGCTTCTCTTCCCAATCCATTATCTTGCTCATATTCTCTAGGGAGAGGTCAATCTCGAAAACCAAGCATCGGTTTGGTTTCGGCATCTGTGGGTGGTTGGTGGCCCAGCACAGTTGCGGCAGGATGTCGTCCCGTTTGGCACTCAACATCAGGGGTTCAGAATATTCTTCTAGCGCGCAAGCTGCCAGGGAGGGACGGGGTAAGAGATCCATAGGAAGTATGAAGACACAGTGACGCGACGGTGACCACAATGTTCTCGCGCTGCAAGATAAGTATTCCCAGACTGCTATATAAGCATTCTCGCTGTCCATACCCTGTGATACAGCCCCCGAGTTATCATGGGAAGAATCTTGCCTGTTGTAGAAGAGTTCTCACCTGCTTGTACTATTCCAGCCAGAGTATCTCACTGTGGCGGGAAAAAAGAACCCATGACAGAAAGGGAACCAGCTCGAAAAATTCACGGCCCGGAGCCATGACGCTGTGCTGCAAAGTTCAAGAGCCCTAGGTCGACATCGTCATTATTGATGGCTTGCAGCCGAAATCGTACAAGAAGCTTGCTGGCTGAGAGAAAGGTTGATAGTACGACCATCATGGCCCATCCCATTGTTGAAGATGACGATCTACCACAGCTTCAGTCGCCGACTCCCTCTCCGGAGCCCGTTGAGCATCGTCTTGGCTCTACGGCCAGGCTGGAACAGCAGCAACTTTTGCTCAAACAGCAGCAGAACAGCAGCACCGGTGTGCCCACCTTTTGTTATCCAAATGTTAAACTCACAAATGGGAATGTGTTTAGAGTTTCCTGTCTTCGGCGGTAGGCATATCGACAAAATGGACTGCCCAGAAAGGCTCGTTTTCGTGTCGGCTTCATACCAGAGGCATTGCACCAGTACCACTTGCTATGTTGCACCACATGCCGGTGAGTTCCAGCCACTTCGGCCTTTGTTTGAATCTCATACATCCAGTAGTGGAGGATGGCCAGCCAACTAGTGTCGCGAGAGCAGAGAAGGCAACGGGTCAGGCGTCCGCCGAGAAGACAGGAGTAGAGCGTGAGGAGGGGCGAGCCACAGAGGTTTTAGTGGGTGATCAGTAGATTCAATTTGTTCTGAGAATGCAAGGAAAACTTGTGGTACAGTGCCTGCGACTAATTTCCCGAAGCAGAAGAAAGCGTAGATTTATTTGGCATTATGTGTGCCAAACAGGTCTGTCTCATACTGCGGTTCTGGTGCAGTGCCCTGGCAGCCTTAGCTTGCCTTTTTTGGACAAGACTTTGAGCCCCATTTGGACATGCTGCCTATGCCACGTCTCCCCGTCGCCCTCACTCTCGCTGCCTTTTAGTGTCCAATCTGACGGATCTCGACCGTATATTACATCGAATTCATTCAACTTCTTGGATATGATGTCTTTATGGACCCTTTCTGGCCGTATATCTCGCCTTCATTTCGACATCTTGGAGCCATTCAGGAGATTCGGCGCCGCACTGAGCTCTAGATGGAACGTAATGAGACCCTCTAAGTACACAGCACCTTGTGACCTCATTTTTGTTGACGGTGAGTACGAGCAGTGAAATTTTCACAAAGGCTTGCCTGGAGCCTATCCGTCGCACCGCGTCTCAGCCGGTGCCTTGCTGTCCTGCGCGGCGTACTCCGAAACCGAGCTAGCCAGCTGCGGCCGTGCTCCTGAGAGCATTCATGGCACAGGTTGCATCCAGCCGCTGACGTGCTCTCGCTGATGAAGCGGTTCCAGCAGCTGCCGATCCGGGCGTGGATGCTCATCGTTGGGCACCTCTCGCGCAGCACGGCCTAAGGGATCTGGGGCCAGGATGTGTGTGCTCATCACCGAGGTGATCCTCGATCCTTAATGTGCGCCGTGCGTGAGCAAGGCGGCTATAACCCGGGGAATGTGCGCACTCTGGCGGAGCAGGAGGCACGGGTGGTGTGCTGTCGAAATTGGGTACGTGCACGCCGCCAGTCTAACATGCAGATGTACCGCGCGGAAACGGTGCTGCCGCTGTTCGTGCGGCGGTTCGCAAAATGTAGGCCGTGTGCCGGCATGCCCTGGCATCGGTGACATAGGTGAATGTGCAGCTTCCGTGGCGTCAGCCACGCAGCCAAAGGCAAGTTCAACGTGCCAACTGCGCCGAGAGCGGGGCACCGCCAGCTGCTCCCGGGATGATGGGCATATTTGTGGGGGCACCGCGGCCCTGTCATGGGAACCAGATCTCGGTGCGGGACGGCGTGGACGCCGACATGTCATATTCATGCGAGAGCGAGTGCGAAGAGGAGCTCGACTACCTCGGCGGGATGCTTGAGTACACGGTGCGGGGTCTGTTAGATGTTTGCCTCGCAGTGTCAGAGGCGCTGCCGTGACACGGGGAGGTGGTGTGGCTCGAAAGTGTGTCGGTGCTGAGGGCTCTGAACCGGCGCGTTCAGAGCTCTCGAGAGCTTCGAGTGCTCTCTGAACAGAACATGGTGTTACTGTCTGTGGTGCACACTGACGTCTCAGTCGTGCTGGTCACCTCCCGCTGCTCGTGGATATATCACGGCATGCCAACAGCACGCTGTTAAAAATGTCCGCGTCGGCACGACATCCAGCGCGTCAACACCCCGGACGTCGTGTCGAGCGGGAGGTGGAAGAGATGGCGTGCGTGAGCACTGCTGTCTGAAAGTTGTTTGGAGAATGATATCGTAGCAATGGATAAGGATGTATTGTGTACAATGTAGAGCTCTCCTTTTCATAATGTACATCGACCGAGGCTAAGAAGCGCAAAAAGAGAACGTACATTTGAGGTTCGAACACGCAGCACGTCATGTATGATTCAAAAAACCAAGAAAAATCTTAGCAACATAACCACTTCGCTATAGACTACACAAAAAACTGGAGTCACCTTGTCCTTGTGACAGCACCGGCTTCGAATTTTTGAATAGAAAACCTATTCAAATATTTGCCAGGACATAGCACCAGAGCCCATACTGCTCTTCCACTGGTTTCCGTACGATGTACATCACTCCATGCACACCTCAAGACCAACTTTATGCACCTCAGACCGTCCGAGGCCACGCAGATCTTCGCCGTGGCGATCCTCCAGGTTGTTTTTGCGAAAATGGCTGTAGGCCAATTTCGAAGTAAGTCCTTCAATCCTTCGTCTATTCCCTTGATCTAAAGCACGCCCGCGGCCTACAGGACCTACTATCGCCCCACGTTATGTGTCCCGGACCTTTAGAGGCCTCGCACGTCGTCATCGTTGCGATCCTCCCGGCTGTTTTCGCGAAAACGGCTGTAGGTCAATTTCGACGTAAGTCCTTCAATTCTGCGTCTATTCCCTTGGATTAAAGCACGCCCACGGCCTAGAGGACCTACCCTTGCCCCCCGTTATGCGTCCCGAACCATTCAAGGCCGCACACGTCGTTATCGTGGCGATCCATCCGGCTATTTTCGCGAAATTGGCCCAGGGCCAATTTCGAAGTAAGTCCTTCAATCCTTCGTCTATTCCCTTGATCTAAAGCACGCCCGCGGCCTACAGGACCTACTATCGCCCCACGTTATGTGTCCCGGACCTTTAGAGGCCGCACACGTCGTTATCGTGGCGATCCATCCGGCCATTTTCGCGAAAATGGCTGTAGGCCAATTTCAATGTAAGTAGTTCAATCCTTGCTCTATTCCCTTAATCTAAAGCACGCCCGTGGACTACAGGACGCCCTCCAGCCCCACGTTGTGCGTCCCGGACCATCCGAGGTCGCGCACGTCGTCATCGTGACGATCCTCCCAGCTGTTTTTGTGAAATCGGCCCAGGGCCAATTTCGATGTAAGTAGTTCAATCCTTGCTCTATTCCCTTAATCTAAAGCACGCCCACGGCCTACAGGACACCCTCCTGCCCCACGTGGTGCGTCCCGGACCATTCGAGGTCGCGCACGTCGTCATCGTGGCGATCCATCCGGCCATTTTCGCGAAAATGGCTGTAGGCCAATTTCAATGTAAGTCCATCAATTCTTCGTCTATTCCCTTGATCTAAAGCACGCCCGTGGACTACAGGACCCCCTCCAGCCCCACGTGGTGCGTCTCGGACCATCTGAGGCCGCGCACGTCGTCATCGTGGCGATCCTCCCGGCTGCTTTCATGAAAATGGCTGTAGGCCATTTTCGAAGTAAGTCCATCAATTCTTCGTCTATTCCCTTGATCTAAAGCACGCCCACGGCCCACAGGACCTCCTCTCGCCTCACGTCATGCTCTCCGAACCGTCCGACGCTGCACACGTTGTCATCGTGCCGATCCTCCAGGCTATTTTTGCGAAAATGGCCCAGGGCCCGGAGCGTATCATATGGGGAGCTAATCTCATAATCCATGATCCAACGCCCAGTTTATACATTTAGCTATCATACAAACGTCTACAAATTATCAATCCTTGCTGCCAAACCTGCTTGCGCACTGCCATATCCCGCGACCGCACATTGATCACCAGTGCTAGGTCTGCGTCAAGTGCTGCACATTGCTCCGGTGAGAACGGGCAGTTGGGAGGCTCGACCACAACCTCCGACATGTGCTCGGGGGTGGAGTGCAATCCAAACGGGTTCTCCGCATTCCACTCTGCTGCATTGTTCTCCGCATGATGCGCAACAAGCGCCGGTGTGGCTTGTGCTTGCCAGTCAACCCCATATACAGCGAGATCTGCGATGCCTTCTGCCGCTGGCTGCAGCAGGTGGTCAATGCCCCGCGGGCCCTGCTCGTAAAGGCCGAACGTGTACATCTCCCGGGGACTCTGCTTCTTTTGGTCCTCCATCGTCACTTTGTGTGAGTTCCACGCCTCTGCCCACTCGACAGCATCCTGGTTGATGGCACGCAAGAAGAGATGATGCAGCAGCCATAGGTGTGCTGTGTTATCAACACAGAGCCCGTACGAAATCTCCAGCTCATGGAAGAAGTCCGACCACTTTTTCCCCACCCCGCTGGTCCAATCGACCCAAAGCCGCTCGATACGAATGTTGTGGACAGATCTAGTAGGCAATCAGCGAGAGCTGGTCCATGTATCTGAGGGAGGCACTGACTGTCCATAAATGTACGACCCGCGCCCCCGGCCGCGTACCACTTCCATACGCAGTGCCACTTTAACATTCTCAACACCATGGTCCCCACGGCAACGGCTTGGGTAGCCGTGAATAGTCGCAGCAGCCTCGAACAGATCCAATACCGTCTGGCTCAAGTTGTTGGCGCTTGCACGGATCCCAGTGACAAAGCGCGATTTGCCGTCAATAAAGGCGTGGATCACAATTTTCCACCTGATCAGGCCTGAAGAGGGCGGTAGACCGTCAGCCACTTTGCATGTTCGGGCTGCTGCGACATACCATGTTGGCCATCGTGATGCCAAAGCGAGTTGACACCTGGGACAGAATACACACGCCGGTCGATGGTGCGATCTCCAAACATCCCTGGAACACCTCGAACACGCCGGTACGAGGCCTCGATTCTGTCCCGAGGCACGCGAAAACCCCGAGCCGCCAACGCCCCAGATATCATTTCACGACCAAATCGGGGAAAGAGTGTGAGGATGTCAGCGACCTGTACATCGAGCGCCTCCGGGTCGTCACTGATAGCAGCAATGACAGGGCCTGTGGATTGCCACACCTGTGCCACAGAGCCGTCTGGCTGTAGCTCATGCCGTGATACAGGAACCCCGGGTTGCACCAGCCCTTCCCGCAAGGCAGCACGGCGTACCGTCCGCGGATTGCAGCCAATAGAGCGCGCTATGCCTGTGGGGCCTCGTAGCTTCAAGGCACTCGATAGGAACTGGCGATCGATCTTGAGGCGAGGTCGGCCAGTGCCCTTCCCATTGGGAACCTTGCGCATGACGACAAGCCGGGGAACTGTGAGTGGATCTGAAGACTTGTCTTCCGCACGGTCCAAAGCTGCCTGCATGGCTGCAATATTGCGTCTCAAGGTCGCAAACTCAGCAGCGGGAAATAGTCGCTCATGCTTGGTAGGTGCATCAGAGGCAAGTTATAAGTTATACAAGATGGGACCGGCCTACCTGCTCTGCAGCGCTCAAGAATCGTGCGGTGTCTTGAGACGTTTTGGCCAGCCGCTGTGAGTCTCCCATTTGCGTTTTCAGGGCCACGTTGACCTTCCTTTCCAATCGCGCATACCCTTCCCGTATGTTGTCAAGCTGAGGTGGGGGGACGACATTGTTTTCAACCAGTCCTAGTCCCCGGTCAGCCGACATGGCAGTTCAAGTCGAAGAGAGAAAGTCACACTGGTCACGCAAAAGACACATATTTCAATGGCGAGGCGAATGTTTCTCTGTCTAGGCAAGAGACTAGACCACAAATACTATCCACAGGGGCAATGTGCAAGGCTACAGTTTGGCATCCAACTCCAATTCCAATCCTGTATTTTCGAAATTTTCTTCTGCGCAAAGGCGCCTTTTGCAGCAACGCCTATCCAAGGAGACCACAGCAGGCGACTTGATGCAGTTGAGGCAGTCTTTGCCACTGCAAGCCTGAAGAGCGGTGACACGGCGTGTCTTGGCATCGATGCGGGCATGGAAAATGGTGGTCTTGCCCTCCCTAACCACTGGAAACAACAGATCAGCCACTCAGCAGCTTTGCCAGGCAGGCCATACGCTACCATAGTACGAGGCGTCACAGCACCACAGCGGGTGGCTGATATTATCCTGGTCTGTCTGGCGCATTGGGACGCTAGGTGGGATAAAGGCACAAGGAGATCACGTATGAGTCATGCTCCACTTCTCGATCAATGTCGATTATTTTCTGACCATCTACAAAGTACCAATCTCGACATTCACTACAAGTCATTATAATCGCCGGGATCCAAAGAAAACTCAGAGGACATCCAGTAGTCGAACTCCGTCCCTGTGTGGACCGTGCTCAGCTCATCAATATTGACGTCCTCCAAAAGGAGGTTGTCTGTCGCCTCATTGAAAGGGACATCGACAGTCGCAGAGCAGTCGTGGAAGCCCAGAGTGCGTCCTAACTGGTCATCGCTGCGAATGAGGCAGATCTGCATTGTGCGTAATCAGATTGAGAGGAGATGCCGGGATTTAATAGGCATACCGTCAATCGAAATTCAGGATTCAAGGGAATGGCCCGATTTCCCGTCATCGAGTACAGGAAGGACTCCGCCCGAATGAGCGGGTTCTTGCGTTGCGCCTTGTATTGGGCTGCAGTCACAAATTTCCCCCGTATGGAGCGAGGAAAGCCAATCCCGCGAATCCACCTGAAGAACAGCATCTGGAAGAGCTCTCGCCGGAGCTTTTCAGCCGTGTCCGCACTGCGGGTGGCCTCAAACTCGATCTTCTCAATGACCTCGTCGACGCTCTTGATGCGCCGATTGTAGAGGGCAGCTATAAGCGCTTTGACAGTGTGAATATTGGTGCAATGCTGGCCAGATGGGTGAACCTCAGTCAATGGACAATGCTTATAAATCGGGACTTACACTGAGGAAAGTATGGGCACCCTTCAGCCGGATATCAAATCCAGCCACAAACGCCATGAATTCAGGGTGCTGCCAAGGATGACGATATTAATCATCCTGCCATGGCGCTCGTGGCAACGTACCTCAATGTACCTGTGAGTGCGATACCTTTCCGCCTGCTTCCTGCTTTGACATCCTAACCAGATCTCCGATTTTACGGTGGCTCGAGATCCGGCTGCGCATCGGGCCATGCATATCAGAATCCTCTGCCAATTCTTCTTTTCATACCCCGTGGGAACTTGAAGACTTGGTCTGGCGTCAGCTTAAACCATGGCGCCAAAATTTTGGCAGCGGATGGGTCAAGGGAGAATATGTAGCTAAGGGACAAATCCCCAAGCCATTGGCGATCATGCTGTGTTGCTGCCAGGAGAAGGAACGGGCAGAGAGGGTCGGGCCCCATGCCGACCTGGACGATATACAGAGCAGCCCAGGTCCCATCGACCTTGAACTCCGAAATGACGTCCTCCCGGTGAACATCTGTCATGGGGTATAGCTGGGGGCGGAAGTACATGCCTTGACTCTTGGTCCATCGCCGCGTATGAGAGAGGCGGATATTGAGGCCTTGGATATAGACTGCAACGAATTGATTGGCTCAAGGTAGAGACCGACCTCCTCCTCGACGGTGACTGACTTGTCCATAGCCTTTATCAAGCAGAACAGATAGCCTGCAACCGACGCGACACTGGGCCCAGAGATGACGAGGGCGGACAGCGCATCCTCGGAGCCAATTGCATTATACACTTCGGTGCGCCACGCGAGGACAGCAGAGTAGTCGAGGGGAACAACTGTCTGAGATTCACCTGCTGCAGCCACGAGCTCGTCAACCAAGGAATCCCGTTGATCTGGCTCACTCTCCGAATCATCATCAATCTCTATGAAGTTTGGGCGGCTCTTGGCGCTTGGGAGATCTTGAAAGAGCATGTCGGTAGTTGGGGGAGAATAGTCGTCAAGAGGAGCATCAAACAGCCTGGGTCGCTTTGCGAGTGGTTCGGGCTGAGAGCGTGTCAATGATACTCTTGTGGTAGGTCTGGCACTGACCTCTGGAGAGGGTGCGGTGTTGCGCTTAATGGGTGGCTCGGCCTGAGGCAATGCCTAATAGGAGGTGAGTTGCCGATGCGTGAAGATGAGAAATGTGACGTACAGATCTCCGGGCTGGCTTTGGGCACTCGTCAATACATGCCGGGAGGTCATCAAATTCGTCGTGTTCTATGTCACAGAGCTGAGTATTCCAGAAAACCCGCCAAGGGAAGCAGGCATGAGCGGTGTTGTCTATGGCGCTCAGAGGTCCTGCCAAATTGGCATGACGGGGCACTTCAGGGTGAATGGTCGACAAACGAGATGCATGGGGAGGGGTTGAATGCTCACCAATGAAAAGGAGCCTGAAGGTAGATGTCTCCGGGTGGTCGTGCTTCTTTGCATGGATGGCGATGTTAGCATGGGTCCATTGGTGCTCGTACATGGCTGCTGGACTCAATGACCGCTTGTGTAACTTGTTGTTGGATCGCACCACAGCCAGATCCCAAGCGCGTTCGCCGTGGTCACCTCGGCCAGAACCAGTACAGTTAGGGGCGGGGGAGAGAATAATTTTGTTCGCTGCAAGGTGGGTGTGGATGTGAGTGTCGAAAGCGTTCCAGAGGGGGACAACGTTGTTGTTGTGGAGAACAAGGGAAGTAGTGAGGTTATGGAGCGTGAGCGCTGGCAAAAGAGTCGGAAGTTCGTCATGGGTTTTGAATGAGTAAGCAGTAAGGGAAGTCTCCAAGTCGTATTGGTGTTTTCCGAGCTTGATTCAAAACTTGTCAGACAAGACATTAGAAGAATATCAAGAGCAGCTGACCATGAAGGGGAGGATACAAAGGAAGTAGACATGTTCGCCAGGCTTGAGACGAGGAATAAGGGTTGAGGACGAGCTAGGGCCCGAGGGACCAGCGATAGGGGCGTCCGGGTGTTCGCCCACAAGCCCTCGGCGACGGCGGGGTGACGAACCATTCTGTGCATGCATACGAGCAATACTAGAAGTGCGCTGTACTTGAATTGCGGGAGCATCTACAGCCTCATCCCAAGTCGAAATAGTGGGCCGCAGTAGCTGGCTGAATGCAGCCGCGGGGGGTGGGAGGGTGCGAGCCGGTGCAAACGGATTACTCGCGGTGTGGACAGGGAGAGCTGGTGTAGGCTGAGCAGCCCCTGACGGCCCCGCCACAGTTTGGGCTGGGAGAGGAGGCGCCAAAGAGGCGGTGCCGGAGAACGGGTTTGTATTGGCCATAGGAGGGAGTGACGATGATGAACTCGCAACAAATAGGGGGAACGCCGCTGGAGGCTGCTGGACAGTATTGACAGTATTGATTACAGGAGTTGGGGTTTTCCCCACAGGGGAAGAGGGGTATAGGCGGTGAGAAAAATACGGGTGGCTGCAGAAACACAGAGTGGTTGGGTGGTCTGGAACCTCGCGATACTGAGGAGAGAAGACGTAGTAAAGATGTGGCCTTAGCCAAGAAAAATATAGAATACATACCTCACCAGATATCTCACAAGAGAATCCGCCACATTTATCTGAACAAGTAGCACATCCGCCTCTGCGCGGGAGTCGGGGGTTGGGTAAAGACATCAAGTCGAGCTAAGGAATGTGGTCGGAAAGATAAAAGATGTGTGACAGTAACCAACGGCACTACACCGTTGCTGGCTGACAAAACATAGGTGCACCAAATGAGGGTTACATTATTGGAAATTCAGATGTTCCAAATGCGGGAATGATGGCAGTACCAAATTGGGTTGAGATCCAAACAAATGCTGGCATGCATGGCCATCGATGGGACAGCTCATTGATTTATTTACGTACTAGTTCGTCACGCATGGCGGACGAAATCCCGTCAACCGATGACCATGGATGGTCATAGATGCCCCATCGATGCTCATGCATGCTCATGCATGACCATGCATGACCATTCATGACCATGCGTGATCATGCATGCTCACGGGGGTTTTGTCCAATAACGACCGCCATAGATTAGTCCCACTGAGTTGGACAGCGACAGACGTGGCAGCTGTCCAACGCGTCAAGATAACGGAGGGAAGGGTCGATCTTAGAGGCACCCGAGCAGCGGCCAGTGTCAGCTAACGTATGTATGCGCCTGTATGGCCACAGCGGCCGATGCAAACATTGTCGCACTTTGTCCAAAGAGGACCCCTGACTATCCCTCCGAAGGCTAGCGCCCAGTGCCGGACAAAATTTGGGCAAAAAAATTTTGCCAAAAAAACTGAAAGTAGTCGCTTTTGCGAGAAAATCGTTTTCCGCACCCTAAAAACCGTGGGAAAATAATTTGTCCGGACAAATGAGGCCGGATTTGGGGGCTAGCCTTCCGTGGGAATGTCAGGGGTCCTGTCCAAAGTTGCCCCCCAGTCTCAAGGTGAGTACCCAGTTAAGGCAAGTGTTACACACTGTAACACGGTCTTCTAATTCTTCCCACATCACTTGTATTACAATATTCCGCCTTTTAATTTTATCTTCCGCGTCCTTCTCTGTCTCTTATGTTGCAGTTGCCGCGCAGAATTATTGCTTGTACGTTCAACTCATAAGCATGGACTCTGGACTTGGTCGCCCCAAAATTACCATCCCAACCCAGCTTTTCTTATGCAACGAACATCTCTTTCCCAGAAACGCTTTCACCCTTACGCATGCCGCACTCAGCAATACCGCCCCAACCCTCCTCTGGTTCCTCCTCCCTCGACCGGCTGGCTATCTGACGCATTCCACGCCTTGGCTAGACTCAACATCGAGGGCGGTAAATTGTGTACATGGAAACATGGCCTCGACAATACTTGGGTGGAGGTCCCGAGGTATGTCTCTCGCCTCTGCATCGTAAATTAATCCGCTGACTCGCCCTCTTAGGCCTCAACGCGTCACATCCAAGGGCGCTGTTGATCTTGCTGCGAGTGGATTCCGAAAGATCTGGCCCAAGGACAAGTCGCCCTTCTTTTGCCCACACACTAGAGCGAACGGTGAACCGTACAAGCCACTGGTTCTCCGTCTAGATGGCCTCTATAATGGTGGCACCACAGACTATTTCCAAGCGGATTACCTCGGGACCTCCACCCAAGTATTGTCGTGTTGGATTTTGAGCCTAGGGACGAAGCGGATGCTCAGTGACCCTCTGCAAACGCGCAGAGGTCTCGATAAAATAATGGTCGTACTTATACAAAAACGAGTAGCTAACACAAAAGGAGATAAGTACGAATGGAGAAATAACGGCAGGGCAAACGTCGGTACAGGGGAAACGTCGGTGCGGGGAGAATATCGGGGGCGGGATGGATGATTCGGGTGAACGCTGGCACGGAGGTGAGAGCGGTCGATTATCGGTGCGCGGGTGTTTCGGTTGATACTCCAACATGTCGAGGCCATGTTTCCATGTACACAATTTACCGCCCTCGATGTTGAGTCTAGCCAAGGCGTGGAATGCGTCAGATAGCCAGCCGGTCGAGATCACCCGTGTGCTTTCAAGGGTGAGTCGAATATATTCTCTACTCTCTTTACCGCTGTAAACATCTTCTCAGTGGTTGTCCCTCCGCTCAAGAAAACCAATTACTTGGTTTCCTGGGAGGATAGAGAAAGGTACCAAGGTCTGAATCCCATCGTTTGCTCGCTAGACTATTTTTGACTTTCGATTGGTGCACAGAACAGAACGGCGAACTCAATGAAGATGAGCACGACCAAGACAACGAGCAGGACGGCCGGACATCCTCCTCTTCGCCCATCTCATCCTTTCCCACTTCTACCCCCCCCTCGTCCATTGCATCCAACTCCTCAACAAGCTCTGATAGTTCCTCAATATCCCACTTGGCCGTAGAGGCGATGCTAAACCCGGACCCACGTTATGGCTGACGATCAAGTGCTTCTGGAGCCACTTGTAGACCCACCCCAGTGGCTGTAGGTACCGTTCTTGAATTGCCACGACGCCCAAAGCCATTCTTCTCTCTGGGCGTTGCCAATGCACGCAAGACTGCTGGTATGTATATCTTTCAGCTTCGATTTTTTCTTCTTTTACTGACAGTCTGTTAGATATAGATGCAATGGAGTATACTCACCAAATCGATACGTCCGGGGTGCTGGCAGGTCAATTTTTTTCTCCTGAGTTTCGGCGTATTACTGAGACTTTATTTAGAGGACCCAAGCTCGCACCTTGCGTGGAATACCAATAATCCTCACCAACTCCTTCGTGTCTATGACAAACGCATTTACCCGCATTGCCTGAGTCGCACGTTCGATCATCTCCAGTTTCTCTACAAGCCTCTCGGGCAGGCTATTCGTGCTCTCAACTCTCCGCTGGGCATACCCTATGCAGATTATGCTTCAATCGTGCGCTCCACTGTCTCCTGCGAGGGCTGCCTTCTCCAGTTCTTGCCCGAAGGCTACAATGCCCATATTGACAACGGTCATTGCACCAACCACCCCGATCTGGTTCTAGGTATGCTCGTTCTCTTGTCCATATGATCTCGTCTCATTGCATTCATTAGTCGATGTGTGCGAGCCCACCCAAGCCACTATACGACTTCGGTCTTTCAGGAATGGGCGTCGTCCTGAGAAGGTCCAGGAAACTCTGGATACCCCCGTCGCTGCTGCTCTCCTCGAGTGGAATTCACGCATCGGAATTCCCACTGATGTGTGGGTCCTTGTATCTACTTCTATAATCGCTTGCAGCCTGTTATATTTTAAATATGCCGTGCGGCTTTGCACAAGTGTCAAAAGCCGCACGCAGCTCGTGCGCATCCTATCTATTATACCCTCACTAGTACCGCCTTCGCCAGTGTTCGCCTAAAGCCCTTCAACTGGGTTCCAAAATTTCCAAAGGGCTTTGAAAGGGCAAAGGCCTTTTCGCAAAGGCAGCCAAAGGCTTTTAGACTTTTCCCACGCTCTTCGGGTAGTCCAAATCAAATGTTAGCGCTACTAACGAGTCTATCCGAGCCCGGGCCTCTACTGTAGTTGTCCGTGATTTTTTAATAAAGCAATCAATGCCTTGGTTACACGTGGATTTGAGCCAACTTTGTCATCTGACCAGAACGATGCGCAATTGATTACTGGTCTCCCGAGGACTGGTAGTCTCTTATAAACAGACACTATAACAGACCTTACTCGTACCTCGTATGTTATAGTCTGTCGATTGGCAGGTGTCAATGATCGGAGGTCGACCTTATTAAGTAATCATATTTTTTCTCGGGCGTTCAAGTACAGGTTGCAGGGTATCCTTGCACAATTTTCTCTTGGAATATCGTTGAATTCATCAGATTAATCAACTGTACTGACTAGTTTCACCCCCACGGCGCTGAGAAGTCGGTGCCGAAATTTGATGGCCCGGCAGCTTACAAATTCCACCTTCTCCATTTTGTATCAAAGAGGAGCGAGAACAAACATTCTGAAGAGACAGGTTTGCAAACTGAGGCTAGGGCCGGTTGGAACGCAGTGACATAACACATGAGTAAGATATTGAACACAGTAAATGAGAAGGAAGGATGTTCTTGGAATCTCCGATCAGCCAAGTTCAAGATGCTTGACGTGACGTTTTAAGGATACGGGGACATTTCTTTCGAGTCATTAGGACCACCAATGCCATCCGGAAAGAGCGGAGAATAAATGAGGGGAAATAGCAAACTGTCTTTCCTAAATTCATTTCGGGTTTGCGATCATGAGGTATTTGAATATAACCACCTGCATTCCAGATTTGAATGCCCTGCAAGCAAGGGCAATGGACACAATCAATTCTGAACCCCGTGCCTCAGAATGTATTCTGGCTGTGTTCCGCAGGGATAAGGGAGCCATTTTGAGCCACGGCATCCCGCGCTCACATATCCCTTCTCAGCCAGCTCCGCACAAACTTTTCCCCTCTCAACGCCCGTCGGTTCCGCTGCCGTCTCACTCCTTCACCTGCGTGTGATGCATGCGGCGCTCGGAGAGAAACCCGTGCTCACTTCTTACTGCACTGCCCTGCCTGGGATCATCTCTGTCCTCCCCTCCAGATGGCATCCTACGCTGCAGGCTTTCTCGGCACCCTGGATGTACGCACCTTGCTTTCTCACCCTAAACTCCTGAAACCCGTTATCAAATTCGTTGATCTCACTGGCAGATTTTCTTAAGTTTTGTTTTCTTTTTCGCTTTCTCTCGTATACTTTACTTTATCTTACTCATAATGCTCTCACAAGTCATATAGAAACCTCATGGTACCTAAAAGCCTCACCTCCACTGCATCCTTCCCATTACGTTGTTGCATTCTCTCTATCCCCATCTTTCCCCGAACACTCCTACTTTTACTTTACTCGTCCTCGCTTCTAGTAGAAAAAAATTACCCTCTCCACTCCATATAGTTACCTACCTCTTACCCAGTCTAGCGTAGATAGCTAGAGTACTGCTACGTACTGTACCATTTCGACCGTAGGTTCATGGTATGTCACCCGTCACCGCACATGTTCATTTTATAACATGTTCAATCCTCGGCAATCACGGTAAAATTGCCATTTATGGTAATCCGGCAACTGCCGGAGGAGAAATTTTCACATTTTTTAGCCTATTTGAGCCACAAAAACTCACTGTCACCGTCACCTGTCCCAAATAGGTTCAGTTCATGACTCCCCGTCACCGTCACCTGAACCTACGGTCGAAATGGTACAGTAGCCACCACGGCCAGGTACAGCAACAATAGAATTCAGTTCAGTTCATGCCCTCACAATGGCATTTTGAACCCTGTGCCCCACACTGGAACTGACCATCCAATGCATTATAATTGGGGCGGCTTGCCTGTTAGATTTCGGTGCGCGTATGTAAGTCAGCTGTTAGGCTGATAGCGAAGAGAAAGCAACAAAAAGGGGATGCGGTTGATTGAGGCTTGGGGGATGCCTAGCAAACGCATGCCCCTCGCCGCTACAATTGGGGGTATTTATACTACTACAAAGATGTTCTAGAATATTCTACTAAGTACTAAAATTCAACCAAGGTAAACACGGAGCAATCTAGAAGATTCTCCAGCTGGCTAGTTGGAGCACACAGCTTCTACACAGATCCTCAACATTGCCCCCCCATTTCTCTGCCTACCGGTGCCAAAAACCCGATGGCTGTGCCTGCACGACTGATCGTTGTTCGTGTTTGGCTGGATCACGTGTTTTGTCGGGCCTTTCCGTTAATGAAATCAAGTCAAGTCAAGTTAAATATGTATTTAATCCCTGCAACTGAGATTCGCGCAAGCCTCCCCACTCTGTACGCCGGGCACCGGCATAAAAACAAAATCTCTATGTATTTCAGCCGGGTTCAGCAGGAATAAGGGAGCACTTTACTGAATATGGTGCCACTCACTGCTTAGTCACCGCTAGTTTTGTACAAGGGATTGATCTCGGTCATAGAAATGCTCCTTTCGATGCTAGCTACATTTCTACAAGAGGAATTTACTCAAAAATAAAAACTGGGTGAGATAAATACTTTTTGACTGACCGAATTGGCCACTGAAGCGCTGGGTACGGGTGCGCGTGTGAAAGCGGTAATCCAACCACCAACAACACACACAACCAAACCAAGGCGCATGAGTTCGGGGCTCCATGTGAAGTATACACATGTTGCAACCCAGACGATGAGCATTGAACGCTGCGACGTAAGAGCTTGGGCAATAAATAAGTGTTGAGGCGGCGCGACCAGCACACCGCCGAATATGTTGCGTAAATGTTGTAGAAACCAACTCCGTCGACTCTTCATCAAACAAATCTCCTCCACCAACACGTCGTCCAACCCAGTTCCACCTTCCGAGCACCAATCCAACCCATAACCAAACCATCAATCCCAACAAAATCCTTTCACCAAATAACCAAAACTGTGCCAAAGAAACCCAGAATGCTCCTGCTGCGGGTCGGCCCATATAAGGTGCGCGACGATCCATGGTTGAGCAGGGTACTGGGGTCTTGGACTGAAAGAGCCAGAACCAGAAAAGAAATTAAAGTCGAATCAAAGCAAAAGGAGGAGTAGATGGGGGTATTATTTCGCGTCGTCCCTTTTATACCTCTACTGTTTGTATCTGACAAATAATAATCTACAAGTGCAAACCTGGTATCCGAAACCTCAGTTGCTAAGTTTCGACGTTCGCCCTGACACTAGTTCCCATGTTAAAGCCTATCCTGTGCATCCCCATGGTCGTTTCCTTGGATACAAGGCTGTACCCAGTCCCCATAACACCTCCTTGACCCATAAGCTGTCTGTTGCCGCGTTACAACTTGACCACGTCGCGTCCGAGACGCGTTTGATCCCAAACGCGTCGCAATCACGAGGTCACGTGATGGTTTGTAGGAACTCCGCGGATACTTTCTCGGCGTGCACAGGTGAGTGGCGTTCACTGCTTCAGTTTCTTCTACGTGACTATGGCAACCTGAACAGGTTACCGCCCCTCGGGTCAACCTCGTGCCTTCCCTCTCCAGCCTATGAGCCTCGAGGCACAGGAATTGCCTGCTTCAGTTGATTTCCAAGCACGTAAAATCACCCCGCTCATCACCACTCACAGCCAAATTCCATCAGGAAGTTGCGGCAACAGGCTAGAAGGGCCTAATTCATCATTTTTCGGCGCGCTACGCGTCAGCCGTAGCAATCAAAAGCACGTGCTCACGCATCATTCGGCACCAACCGGAAAGACCAATAAGGTAACTCAAAAGTGTTGCGCGTACCAAAAGTGTGCTGCAAATAATAAATGTGCAAAGTGAACGTCAATAAATTCCAGTCAAACCAAGCCAAGGTCAAGAAAAACATATGTATCGCGAAAAAAATGAAATAATAATTACAGAAGGAGTCCATTCCCAGTTACAGTTAGCAGATTATGGGTTATGACAGTTATGGGTTAACACAGCTTAGACTGTTTCGTGAAAAAAGTGTTTATCCTTGTTGAGCATAGCCATTGTTGGTTTTTCTGGTGCGCGTAAGAATAAGCTGTTAGGCTTAGAGCAACGAAGAAACACAAGAGGGGTTCCGGTTGACTAAGGCTAGGGCATTGCCTGGCAAACGGATGCCCTCGCCACTAAATTTCTCGGGTATATATACTACTACCAAGATGTTCTAGAATATTCTACAAAGCACTAAAGTTTGACCAAGGAAAAACATGGAGCAATCTGGAAGATTCTCCAGCTGGCTAGTTGGAGCACACAGCTTCCACACAGATTCTCTACACTCCCCCTCAACTGGACAGCTGGAACACATCACAGCTCCCCCTGAAGCCAGGACTTACACCTCACCACGAGTTTGCGATCAGATTCGTGAGGTCCGTACAGTGATCCGGTCGCCCGCACGTTTGATTCGACGCTCAGTCCGTAGAGCGCGCCCCTCTCTCCATGCCGTGACTTACATGCACACAGCAAATGCACGCACATGAGAGAACAAGGGCCTGTACCCTAACTCCGTAATCATCCTCCCTCGGGACTCTTGGTGGCCGGCAACAACAGTGGAAATTGCCCAATGGGAATAGGACGTGAGAGAAATCTGAACAACCAGCCACGAAATGCGGGGGAAAGCGAATAGGCGATGTTGAAGGTGAATGTGAAAAAAGGTAAAGGAAAAATGTCGGCATGCTTGAACTTGAAGCAAAAAGCAGAGGTCGTTGCGGAACGTGTAGGCATGTCCCGAAAGATGTCGAAGGCCCAAATTAGTTGAAATAAATCAACTGTGGAACAACTGGCACGCCGGCGGCGTCAATGCCAAAAGTTGCTTTGTGTCACGACGGGGGGTGATGACATGATGGAGGGAACAGGTGCATCAGAGGTCGGGAGGCGGCGGTGATGGCAGGAGCTGCCTCGGAGATGGTCGGTAGGCACGATGGGTATCGGGCAGCGCGCGCGAACGACTGACGTGATATCGGTGATCCGGGTGATGTCGGTCACAGTCGGTGTCCAAGGGATGAACGGGGATGAACGAGTGCCATGCGCAGAGGCACGGGAGCAGCGACAACGGGAGGAGGGATGAACAGTAACCCAAGCAAATAAATGCCAAGGTGCGGGGTCCACCGTATACGCAGGGTGTCGGGTCAACGGCGACAATGAGATGATGGCGATATGAACGATGCCATCTGTAGGAAGATGCCCTTTTGGTGTGCAGAGCAACGCGCCGGTGCACGGATCGATGATTGGGGTGATAGGCGCAAGAAGCCGGGTTATCGGCGGCAGTAACCGAGATCCGTTTGTGTTGGTTTTTCTGGTGCGCGTAAGAATAAGCTGTTAGGCTTAGAGCAACGAAGAAACACAAGAGGGGTTCCGGTTGACTAAGGCTAGGGCATTGCCTGGCAAACGGATGCCCTCGCCACTAAATTTCTCGGGTATATATACTACTACCAAGATGTTCTAGAATATTCTACAAAGCACTAAAGTTTGACCAAGGAAAAACATGGAGCAATCTGGAAGATTCTCCAGCTGGCTAGTTGGAGCACACAGCTTCCACACAGATTCTCTACAGCCATAGTGATGCGATCAACGAGACGTCCCAGTCCGTGCAATGTGGCCAAATGTGGGAGATGCAAGTGTTCAAGATCGGTACCGCAGCTCCGTAGAACCGTGCCGATACTGCTCGTGATGTGTGACAAACATAATCATCAAACGGATCATAAAATCGTGACATTTGATCAAAGAAAGAACATTTTATTGCGCAAGAACCACTCGATAAAATAGTGGCTTTCTTGCGGATTCAGATGCAGCTCAACGAGCCACGTCGATTGCACTATTTTTCATATTTTCCCCACGATATTTAAGGGGCCGCCAAAATTTTGGACCCTCCTGGATACTAAATGCCCTTTTCCAGAGGAACGGCTGGACAGAATTACTTAATTTATAGCGCAATCGAGAGCCCTCGACGAGATCTATCGATTGGCACATTCATCTCGGCTAAAAAACTCGACTTTCTTTTTGGTGGACTTTGTTTGTCCACAACTGTACCACATGAATCAAATGAGCATATTCCCAAGGGAATCTGTTGAGATTTGAGCCCACACCAGCTGTTCTGGTGAAAACTTACCAAAAACAGAACAAAACGGGCCGCGCCCTAAGCTCTGCAAACAGCTGTAAGGTGATTTCTGGACACATCAAAAAAATCTAATGTCACCTGTCACTGAACCTACGGTCGAAATGGTACAGTACTACGTCAAGCCGGGACAGCGCTGTAAATGTATCTTGTGTGCTGGGAATGTGAACCGGTGGATTCCAGCAGTCCAGTACTCGTAGTATGTATCCTTTAGAGAGGCTTCCCTTGGACTTCACCCATCTTCTGGCTGAGAATATCTAACCCATACTGCGCTTTGGCCCCGAGTTGTGGATAGAAATAATATGTACCGCACCGTTGAGTCCCTGGAGTTTGTGTTGGTTTTTCTGGTGCGCGTAAGAATAAGCTGTTAGGCTTAGAGCAACGAAGAAACACAAGAGGGGTTCCGGTTGACTAAGGCTAGGGCGCCACTAAATTTCTCGGGTATATATACTACTACCAAGATGTTCTAGAATATTCTACAAAGCACTAAAGTTTGACCAAGGAAAAACATGGAGCAATCTGGAAGATTCTCCAGCTGGCTAGTTGGAGCACACAGCTTCCACACAGATTCTCTACAGTTTGGGTCGACAAGACGGCATATATAATACAGTACGGGTGGGCACAGATACGGCCGTACCCGTATACGGTACGGTCCGCAGCCCTAGCTCAGCCTAATCGGTCGACCTAATTTCACTCCTCGGCAGACACGAATGTTGCCACTCGCAAAGCATGCTGCTGAGCAGCAGCCACATCTCCGCAATATGAACCTAATTGCGATGTTCAACCAGGCGAGTCCGAGGCACATAAAAGAGCTCGAGGGATTGGTATTAGCTCAGAACTCCTCGCATTCTGGTAAGCTGCTTACAGCTCTTTGCGGAACATAGGGCGTGGCCCAATTTTTTTTTTTTTTTTGTACGTTTTCACAAGATTCCCGATTGTGAGCTCAATTCTGAATCGTTGATAAGCCGTGTAAACAAGTACACAGGAATTTGTGCATTTTGCATATTTTTTCAGGTGTCAAGCTTGTGTGCTACATACCAAGAGGCTTTCGGGAGCTCCCAACGAGAAGCCTAATAGTCTAATAGCACTAGTGAATGAACTGGGAAGCACCTATGGCGGTACCTTCACAAATGGGGCCAACATATGTCTTACCTGGGTAAGGAACTAAACCACTGTGGCAGAGAAACTAGGTTATATAAAGCCTAAGGCTGCTTGCTGGGACTTGTACAAGGAGATGGGAAGGGAATTATCATTATTGCACAAAGGCGAACCATGATTGACTAGACTAAAGTTGTCCTTGTTTGACACAAGACAAGAGCGCGTTTGATCACGTGATGGGGCAGGCGTCCCAAAGGAGGTTGTACAGCCAAGATGGACAGTATCCAAGAATAGCCATCAGCTTTATCGGTCCAGGCAACCCGCATCACTGCAGGCATCATAATAGTCCTTATCAGGCTAAGAAGAATAGAACCTTAAAGACAGACGGGTTGAGCTAACCTATGACTATGGGGTACCGTATTCAAGCTACGATGGCAGGCTAGACGAAGAAGACCCTTTCGGGCTCGGGACATAGAGCTACAGACAAAGAAAACCTTACCCAGATAAGACATGTGATGTCAAGATGGACCCTCCGACGGAGCAGATAGGAATCTCGTGCTACATCAAAGCACACCATAATCAGCCAATGGGAAACAAGTATCACCGACGGACGACAGGAGCAGTGGGGAGTCATCTTAGAGAGATAGTAGTGTAAGCTGGGCAGTGTAAGCAGGTTAGGATCAGTATAAATAGAGGGCAGAGAGGGCAAAAGGGTAGCACATATCGGTTACAAGCACAGCACCAGAGTTTGGGTGTTTGTGTTTGTTGTATTAGATCTTGTTTGCTCAGGCTTAGCCCACAGAAATTGAATTGGAGCGGGATGAACGAAACACGTCCGGCATGAACATTCTAAGCACGGTACATCAGCCGGAGTGCACGGCACATTCCATGAAACGGGCCGTATTGATAAGCAAATGTACCGTGTTTGCATCAAACATGTGCCCGTGCTGCGGCATGGTTGACGAAACCGTCGACCATTTCCTTCATTTCTGCCCAGCACACGAACAAGCTAGACATGCACTACACGCCACCAACCGCCTCGCCCGCTACTCCAAGCACCTGCTTTCCGATCCCAAGATACTGCCCGATCTCTTCGCGTACATCCAGCGCACAGGCCCATTCCATTCTGTCTTTGGAGACTTCAAGCCGCTAGACCGCCCCGAGTAGATTTCTTTTTAGATCCTTTTTCTCTCTCTCTCTCCTACGTATATTTTACTATTAAACATCACGTCATCTAGTTCCCTCTAGAGGCTTTGGCCACATACCCCTATACCTCGCGGATTTCCCGCTTTGCAGCCGTCCGTCACGGTTTTGCTAAGTTTTCGAGTACGAACGATTTTTACTGCTACCATTTTATGGACCCGATACGATACCCTACGTTACACTAGCCAGATTCATATCTACCATATGTCTTAGAGTTACTCCGGAGTCGAGATTTGGATTTGGATTTGATCGGATTTGGAGCTGGATTGTTATGTAAATCACAGCTGAATCAGCCATCAGGCAAATGACAAACCTCTGGACACCGTTGACACGACATCGTCGCTCATCGGCGGTGACAACGAGCTCTTTCAACTGGCTTCCAACGAGCCAATTCTCACATTTAATTTAACGGGTTTCTTTACAACAATGTATTTAGGTAATTGAAACACTTTTGTTCAGCTAGTCTGCTGCAACACGGTCACTAACTTTGAGTGCGGATGAGGCGGGAAGGGGCGGGCACGGCGGGACAACGCCGAAGAGACGATGAGCTGGCACTCCGGTGGACCGGTCCTGACGTGAGTGACTGATGGAAGTCACCATCAGTCACCATCAAATCCAAATCCAAATCTCGACTCCGGAGTAACTCTTATTAGACACACCAGATATAAAACAAAGATCAAAAAAAAAAAAAAAAAAAAAAAGAAACGCCTCAAGAAGATCTTGTTCCGGAGGTGGATATCGACGGATCAAAGCCAGGGTGAGGGTTTCCTCGTCTATCTCGGCTTGGAAGAAAAACTGAATCTCTGCATATGCCTCATCCCCTTCGAAATCAATGAACTATAGCGTTCAGGAACTAATTCATTAGATGTATGTAGGCAACACGCACCTCGATATTTCGCGACATGCGAACCTTGTTTATTGCCTTTTGCTTCTCTTTCCATGCGGTGCGCGCTATTTGTCCATTGGGTAAGCGAAGCCGTGCCCACCTTTGAAGCGATGGCTGGAAATTCTCTGGGTACGTTTCTCCATTCACAGCTTCTAGATAATCACGGATGGTGTCACCCTGTACCCCACGAATAACTTGATTATATTCGTCCTTGGCATGCAGCAGGACGTAACCACCACCAAGATCTTCCGACCCTCGGGGGAATGTTTCCTCCGGCTCCAGGTCGGGTATCGATGACTTAAGAGCATTGACCTGGGCTCGCCGAGATGCGCGCTGTGAAATATTGGCATACGGATTTTGAGTGTTGTTTCATCTCCTCTCCCAGGTTGCCAACGGTACGTTCCATCGTCCATTGCGTATAATATGCGCCGGGTCCTAACCGAGTGACTTCGGATGCCAGATGAAGGAGTTGATGGAGACTCTGTCAGCAGAAATGTAACCGAGAACCCATCCGCTGGTAATACACTTCTTCAAACTCCTCGACGGCCTCGTAAAACTTCCGGTGAGCTTCAATGACCTCCTCACGAGGGATTTTGCGCTGATATATGATCTGATAAGCCCGAACGATCTTGCAATAATTTTTCCAGTGGATATCGGGGAGAATGCCGTACAAAAGGCCGGGACCAAGGCCGAAAAGATATGTGAGGGATTCTTGTGCTTTATATCCACTGCTGATCTTCTCAGCGATGTTTCGTGGAGGACGATCAAAAGATCCGGGCAGGTATGGTGTGGCATTCGGAACCGCCTCTCCATGCTGTTTCCAGACGTCGGCTACAAGGACAGCCCACCCCCGTGAGTCGATATCATCGGCCGGATCACAATCAAACGTCCCGCGCCAAAGGCCGAGGAATAGCTCGAAGAGGTTGATGATGAGATGCATGATGTCGCCCGGAAAACAGGCTGGTATGGATAAAACTCTGCTGAGCCCACTGAAAGGTGTAGGTTTGGATATACCCGTTTCCAGACGATTTTTCGCGTATTGGGTGTCATTTCGGGATTCCATAACCAAGAATAGCGAGCGAAGATACTCCGCAGAGGATCCCAGAGGCAGATTTCGGCCTGAAACGTCGTTATGATCACAACCGAGGACCGTGTAGTTGTCTGGCTTGAGGAGGGCTGGATAATATGTCGACGCGCGGGGCTTACGATATTTCGGTGATTTCTGAAAAATCTAGTTCATGGAATCATCTTGTATGCAAAAATGGTGTATACAGTCTGAAGGTACTCAGAAAATGAACCTTATTCATGCTTTAGTTCACCTCGATTGAAGGTCTTTTCGGCTCGCAATGCCTCATGCAAGTTGGCCATTTTGAACATTTTTGACGCCATTTTGCCCAGAGAACGAAAGATGTAAGGTATGGGTTAAATCGTCCATATCGTCATGAAATTGTCAGAAATTCATGCTCACATTTTATTTGGTTCAGAAATGACTGAAAACCGACCTGTCAAGTCCCAAGACCTCCAGAGACCTGTGGATTTAATATGCATTTCAACGGAGCTATCACCCGGAACACCCTTCATGGAGAGTAGAGCCCTGTATCCATCGAGACGGAACCGTTTATCCTCTCCTGCATAGAGAGAAGTGATGATCGCGGGCCCTGCAGGATTGGGAATCTGAGGCGACAGTTTTGCTTGGAATTTCGCTGGCTATCCCCCAGCAATTCAGCTCGATGACCGGGCTTGAACTGAGTCCAGGGCAAAAAATTGGCCTGGGAACCACGGTGCTAAACGGTTGAAACGGACGAACGGCTTAACGGACGGCGGGTAGGGGCGTTTGGGTATTTAAGTCAGCAACGAATCGCTCTTCAAGGCGAAGTGGCCGGCCCATTCCCAATATTTCTCACGTCATGAAATCCACCGCTGGCATTACTTTCTTCGCATCAATTCTTGCTTCTGTCGCCGGTCATGGGTGGATTGCCACTATCGCCGAAGCTGATAAGACCTACACTGGTAATCCTCCGATTGAATCGCAACCGGAGGGTAAGCCCAGTATTATTCGACAAATTTAGGACAATCCGCCTGTGACCAATCTCACGCTGGACGAACTCATTTGCGGCCCCGGTGCGACGCCCGCTGCTTTGGTTGCCTCCATCGCGTCTGGCGACACCATATCCGTTCTCTGGAGCGGCTACCCCGCCGATGACCGGGCCGGTAACTGGATTCACGACGTAGGGCCCTTGTTGACATATCTTGCGGCTTGTGATACGTCGTGCACAACATTCAATGCCACGCAGGAGACGCGATGGTTCAAAATCTCGGAGCAAGGCACGCAATCCAATGGCAACTGGATGCAGGAACAACTATGTAAGATTTCGTGGACACAATACCGACACAGTCATCATTTACAATATCAATAGACAACGGATTGCCGGTCAACGTGACGATTCCCGCAAATCTCAAGGCGGGAAAGTATCTCCTACGGCACGAGGTCATAGCGCTGCACATGGCCCAATCGTTGGGCGGTGCAGAACTGTTTCCAGGCTGCGTCCAGCTCACGGTGACCGGCAACGGCACGACCGAGCTCACTGGGAACGAATTTGCCAACTTCCCTGGCACTTACCAGCCGAAGGACCCGGGAATCCTTGTAGACGTACGTCGAGTGGATCTCCTTGCCCAAGTAGCCATGCTCATTCTCCGTTTGCAGGTATATACCAATTTTCAAGGCGACAAGTACCAGTTCCAGGTTCGCCGGTGATGGCATTTGTGTAGTCTAGTGGTGGCGAAAAAATGTGTGGGGCCATGTGGGCCATCGAATATCTTTAGATAGAATATGGCCATGACTTCAAGGGTTTCGACACCATCCATGTTATGCTGGAGTATATGTATAATGTACTGTTGCACTACTGACTGCGACTGGGTAGTACTGCGTATCATCGGCAATTTATGAGCCACAAAGATGATATCACACTGGTCCCCGTCTGGAAATTGAATTTGCCATTATTTCTGTGCAGCAATATGGAAAGGGAGGCAAATCGGTGACTCAGTAAGGTCATTATTTTGTTTCTATTCAAACAGCCGAGCTGACATCGCTGGGCCCCACAGGGATGAACGGGTTCAGCCAATATGCAAGACAGCTGGTGCAATTCCGAGTACTCTCCACCAATGTCAATGACCTCCACCTTGTGCACGCCTAAGGCTGTCCACGAGTGCGAGTCACCCGTGAGTTTGTGTGAGTTGATCCGTGGGAAAACGCGCGGGTTTTCATACCCGTGGGTCAAGTACCTGCGGTCGCGGGTTCTCCGAGGATCCAAGTTTGGAATTTGTGAAGAAAAAATGTAAACTCATGAGTACTTGTCTGTATTTCATGGAATAAACAAGCTCCAATTGATGATTTTGGCTCTGTTCAGCAATCTGACAGTCAAAGAAGGGCAGAATCAAGTCATAGTAGTTTCTACTAAACATGTGCTTGACTTTTTTCTGGCTTTATGTGCTCAAAACGGAGCAACACCCACAGGTACTCATAGGTACTTGCAAATTTTCGAAACTCATGAGTACCCAATTGACTCGCGGGTTTTTGACTCACGGATCCGAGTTCAGAATTTCTGTTCACAGGTACCTGTGACGGAGGATCCGGGTCACCCGCGGGTGCACTCGTGGACAGCCTTATGCACGCCCAAGCAATTTTGGCAGCAGTGTACATGGTTTTTCTTGAGGCAACATCGGTTCCTTGGCTTCCACCCGGATACACGGTGTATGTCCCTGCACACTCTTCCATTTTGCATCTCAGTTAAATAAGATGATTTTGTCAACTCTTCATGAGATATTCGCGCAAGCCATTCGGCCAGCTTGTGTCACGTGCACAAGCCATTGCCGCCCGCCCGCACCCATCGTTCCCATGAACCGTCTTTTTTGTGAGGATCTCTTTTGCAGGGGTTCTGTGTTTGGTTAGATATATGCATGCAACAAAATTTCGATGAATCTCTCCCAAAATATAAGTCCGAAAAAAAAAAGTTGAAAACCAGGGCAAATGGGCGGAACAGGCGTCAGGAGTGTTGATTTTGGTTCTATCCTTGGATGCATAATGTGGGAGGGGACTATCACAATCCATGGGGTAGTGCAGGGTTAGAAATGAGTTTGTAAATTACACACAGAAAATTACATGTAAAATACACGTAAAATACATTCTTTACATCGCCTGTCCATTCCGGGGATAACTCTATTTGGCAACCCAAGAAGCTGGCACGGGGGGTTGCCAAATAGACCCCGCAACCCACATTCGGCATATGCAGTCCCCGCACTAGACTTCGTTGGCATCACAGCTAGTAAGAATTACTCTGTGAAACTACATCCAATATCCCTCCTTCCGACTTCATAAACAAAAAAGCATTGCCACCTAGATGCAGAAAGTGTTATTAGGGTTTGAAAACATCAAGAAGAAGGATATTACCGCAGCAAGGGATCCCCAGGCACATATTTGCCACGAAGCGGAAGGGAGTGACAAAAATAGCAGGAAACCCCCACGTACAAGATTCATGGCTCGCGCACGAGAGCAGCATGGACTACACATCCATCAGCTGAGAGAAAGGCAGGAAATGAAAGATCCATGAACACTGATTTGAATTAACGTGGCCCTGTCGTCATGGTCTTGGTCAATCTGCGCAGCATCAATTAGTCGATGACGATAAGGGCGGGAAATAACGGACCAACGCACCCGTAGACTCCCATAGACATGATTTGGACATGATCTTGTTCGAAATCATTGGTGACGGGGTGGGCTGGAGAATAAATCTATATTAGAATTGTTTAAACAATGAGCGTCTCAACGTGAAACTGTGTTTGAGTATTGTTCTGACTGACTGCCCAACACGAGAGGCTGTCAGAACAGTTTGAGCCAACTGCGTTTGAACACTCGTTTAAACGGCTCATTAATGGCTCATTAGGGAGACGTATGTCAAAAAAGGAAAGATGCATATGCACGTGTTTGATTTCCGTGATGCGTGTGATGAGATCAGTGACAACGATCCGTGATCCGTCCCGCCTCAGCGCGCGCCCCCACTCAGTCCCGACTCAGGCCCATGGATACTACAGAGAAGACCAAAGGCACTCACGGTGGTGCCAGAGCTGGTGCCGGCCGACCTCGCAACCGGAACAAACTGACCAACCAAAAAGCCCGAAAAACACTCGGACAGCCGCTTCTTGTAGCTCCGAGTCAGCGCGCGGGAGGGAATGCTGGCCCGTCATCTACAAGTCGGCCTCCTGCCGCATTTTTTCTTCCCTGTAACACAAATAACCCGGTACCACTTGGAAATTCAGCAGTAACCCCGATGCAGACTTCCTCTCGAAACTCTTTTTGGTCTGCTGGGGGGTTGCCTCGTTCCACTGCTGCTGCTGTCGGAAACTTGTCCAACACTGGACCCAACAACTTTCAGGCCTCTGGAGAAAATCCTCGTACATAAACCGTTTACTTCTGTGTCTTCTGCCACGCCTGATATACAAAAATAGCAAGGACCGAAATTTCTGTAGATCAGTTCACACAACTCAATCAGGAGCTCGAATTCATCGATGAGAATGACGAGCATGCGGACATTGCTGCAGGAGACCGAGTTTTCGACGAGAGTCTTGTAAGCGAGGTGCTTGACTATCCCGAGGCCGGGACTGCGACGCCCGAAGCGGAAACACAGTCATCGGAGGCGGTGAAAACCTCGGTTCTAAGGAGCTGCGTAATGGAGCTGTCGTTGCCCTTGATCAAGAGAAAGCTTACGACAAGACCTCCCATAAATATCTGTGGGAAGCAATGCGCAAGAGAGGGATCCCGGTAAAATTTATCAACACTGTAAAATCCCTATATGCCGACGCGGAAACTCAAGTAGTTATAAACGGGGAATTGAGTTCTACCTTCCGAATTACACGGGGGGTACGCCAAGGAGACCCTCTCTCCTGCCTACTATTCAATTTGGCGATTGAGCCTCTGGCTGAAATGCTCCGAAGATCGAATCTCCGAGGCTATTCGGTACCTAAAATAATGCAGCAAGTTGTGGTAAAAATGTTTGCAGATGACACTACTGTATACCTCGATGCCCTGGACAGTTTTGATGAACTACAGAAGATTCTAAAGAAATGGTGTGCCGCCTCTAGCGCAAAATTCAATGTGGGAAAGACAGAGGTAATACCCGTAGGTGACCCGGACTACCGCAAAAACGTCATTGAAACAAGGAAATTAAATGTCAACGACACACCAATATCCCCCGACATCCATATTGCCCGAGATGGCGAGTCAGTCCGCATCCTTGGCGGCCACATTGGGAACGGCATCGACAATTTTGCGATGTGGACCCCCAGAATCGAAAGAATTGATACAGACCTTGAGCGGTGGGAGAGATTGCATCCCACACTGGAAGCACGCCGCCATATAGTGCAAATCACCATAGGGTCCCAAACCCAGTACCTGACACAGGTAAATGGGATGCCAGATAAAATACTGAAGCACTTACTGAAAGCCCAACGCGAATTCATGTGGGGCGGTGCTAAATCCTCCCCGGTGCAGCGAGAGATGCTAATGGCCCCAATTCAGGAAGGTGGAAAAGATATGCTCGACCTAGAGGCCAGGAATGATGCCATCCAATTAATGAAACTCCAATCCTACCTAGAATTAGACCCCGAGAAAAGGGCAACATGGTGTTACTATGTTGATGCCGGACTCGAGAAGCTTGACGTAGAAAGCTCCACCGTACAACAGGGTTCACATGTGAACATGTTCCTGCAAGACTGGACACCAAACCGATTGAAATGGCCCAAACACCTAAAGGGAATGCTTAAATGCGCACAAAAATACGGGATCAGCTTTGATACCTTGAACCCATCAGTCTTCATCCGAGAGCAACTCCCACTGTGGCACCCATTTGGAGAAGACCCAGAACAGACCCAACGGAACAACACTAAATCGTGCAAGTGCCTCCGTGAGGCTCATGGCGTCCTCACTGTTGGTGAAGGCATGGAAGTCATGAGGCGTCTGCAAAATAATAATCACAAGCCATCAGCCAACTGCAAATGCATGCCGTGCACAGATGATCGCCGCCTACGTGGCTGTAAAAACCCCCATGCCTGTGCCACAGCAGTCCGAACCAGACTTGGTCAATTAATCCCCAAATGGGACCCGCGAACACAGTCGCCAAAGGAAGCAGAACAAGATATTGACGACCCTAACCTCTTTGTGATCCCAAAACAAATCCAGTCCATAACAGATGGCTTCCGTGTCCTCACAACTGAGAAAGAAACTGAACTCGAAGCCAATATAAACACTCCAGCCGTGACTCGTGCTCCACGAGAAATGACACATGTGAAAGTGTTCGTCAGTGGGATAGTAAAACGGAATGATCGCGGGGAGACCCTGGCGTGCGCTGGTATCTTCTACCAGACCGGAGACCCACGCAATAGAGCTATACAATTGCCAGTTAAGTCCTGCCAAACTGTTCCCGGGGCTGAGGCCCATGCAGTTCTTCTCTGCATCAAACAAAATGACCCGCAGACCAGCATGACAATATACAGTAAACGGAATTTCATCCGCAATGCCATGACAAGCCAACTCCCCAAATGGGAGGATAGAGGATGGATAGGTGTTGCGGAGAAGCTGCCGCTCAAAGCATTAGCGGCCGAACTGAAGGCCCGCACAGCCAAGACTTTCTTCGTAACTCTCGAGGACTCGGAGAACTACACTACCACCGAAAGAGAGGGGTGTCATCAAGCGCACCTTCTTGCACTAGAAGGCCAAAGGAACGAGACTTCAGACCAGATAGATATCCAAGTACAAGACAACCTGAAATTGAAGGGGGCCAAACTGTCGACTCTAACACAAGCTCTTGCGTACTCCGGGATTAAGGCGCTAAAAGCCAAGGCTTCTCGGCCAGCAACAGACGAGAAGATCAAGCAAGTGCAAACAGCTATACACCACAACCATCGCCGGATTCCAACTCCAGCTCAGATATGGAAATCAATTCGGCATAAGGACTTCTCACGCCAGATTCGAAATTTCCTGTGGAAATCCATGCATAATGCACACCGTATAGGTAAATATTGGAAGCACATACCCGAATGTGAGGAATGGGGAACCTGCCAATCTTGCGGGGAAATAGAAGACCTAGAACATATTCTTCTAAAATGCGAACGCCCGGGTCAAGAATTAATTTGGAAACTAGCTGAGACACTTTGGCTTAAAAAGAACTCCCACTGGCCTGAACTCTCTCTCGGGAGCATCCTGGGTTGTGGTCTAACCTCAATAACAGATGAGAAAGGTAACTACTTACCCGGTGCCTCTCGGCTGTACCGTATTATCATCTCTGAGTCACTCTACATGATCTGGAAAATCCGCTGTGACTGTGTTATTGGGAAGGGAGGCCAATCCCTATCCAACTCGGAGATACACAACAAATGGCTACATGCCATAAACGAGTGCCTAAAGTTCGACTGTATATTGACGAACCACTCGAGGTACGGAAAAAATGTTTCCATCAAACCAATTCTTGTGTTGCAGACATGGAGCTCAACTCTGAAGAATGAGGAAGATTTGCCAGAAAACTGGCTCAAAGAGCCCAAGGTTTTAGTGGGTATCGAGCCGATGAGGTCACCACCTCCTTCCCAGCCAGCAGACCGGCCGGGTCGAAACAGGTAAGCTCGGAGCCCCACACTGTCGCAAGTTGCGTCGTGTAAAATACATTTCCCTGGGCGGTGAAATTATCATCTTCTCTCACGGAGGTCCTTTCCTCTGACCCTTACGAAGTTTCGGGAGGTTAACCAATTGTTAATTGTCCCGCTACTGCTTGCCCTTCGGGCAAACGTACCACCAAAAAAAAAAAAAAAAAAAAAAAAAGAAAACCTCGGTTCTTCACAAGCAGCTATGCGAGGAGATTGAAGAGCATGGGAAGCCGTTATGTTATGCACGGGGTGATTTTTTCGACAGACCACCGCACCCGGTGTTTGCCCTTGAAGAAAGTGCAGCGAGCACAGGGCTCGATCCAAACATTTTATACTGGCGGAAAGTCTTTGTATGGCTGCCCCACTTGCTTCCGGGATGTCCAGACAGGTTTAAATGTGAGTGTGGAGAGCCTCTATTTCGAAATGGTATGTACCGCAACAATTCCTCACAAAACATACATTGATGTACAGTCAAAGCTGTCTTAACCCATACCCATCGGTGGAAGGTCCAGGGTATGGGTTATTACAGGGTATGGCTTAGCACAGCGTGGGAAACATTTCGGCAATACCTGAAGCTGATCTGAAAATGAGTTTCAGGGTGCAAAATATGTGTTCTTGGCCTCAAAATACATGGATTGTGTCAGAAGTGTTGGTTTCAGCCTTTGAATTGAGTTCTCAGCTGCAATGTTGCCAAAACTTGGCCCATCAAAACTCAGTCACTGCCACTTTGACATGCCATTCCCGTCCAAAACAGGCTCAAATTGGGTTGAGATAACTTTTGGCTCTGTTGAAATGGTCTTTCTCTCGTTTTTGACCAATTATACTCTCTAAATACTCAGGGAAACCTCCCAAATTCCAGGAAATGTATGGGATTTTGCCCTCGAAAATGTATGGATTATGGGGTTTCACAGAGTTATGGAATTGAATTGGGAACCACCTTGGTGGATAGCCAAAACCTATGGGGTATTACAGATTATGGGTTATGAGACCTATGGGTTAAGACAGCTTCGACTGTATTTACTGTTCAGGATTCAACGATGATCCCATTGCGCGTCGAGTCCGTACCATGCCCGCCGATTTTTTTCTCTTCACCAACCGCTTCGTTTGCGATCCTCGACGCGATGATCCAGGATGTGGCACAAATTATCAAAGTACTGACCCACATATCCTGGCGCAACTCCCGCGATTTGTACAGGCAGCTTTCCCCGGTATGTTTAGTATGAATTTATTACTCTTTCAAGCAGATCTCCTCCCATAAGGGGAGATGTCAATACAATGCCCCAGGCCGTGATTACAGCGAACATAGGCATATCTCAGAGGTCACCTCGTCGCCATATTTGTTATTTGTGCCCTCTGCTGCCCAGACAATGCAATTAAATGTGAAGATATTAGTGTCTACTCAAGTACAATGTTTCTGCATGATATATCCACCAGTTACTTAGAGGTTTGTTCTGGACCCCCTATGAGGTCCTTAGAATAAACCCCACAACTCAGATTCTGGGTGCATGCCCTCACGATGGAACGCGACGTGCCTCAATTTGACATCAGTTACGCATAACTGCACCACGTGACTGTTACAGATGGCAAATTGGCGCGCGTCGCATGCTAGCGCGAAGGCGTTCAACGGTAATCTGAGTCGTAAGGTCTATTCTAAAGACCTCATAGGGGGCCCAGAACAAACCTCTTTGAAACTGGTCGATAAATCATGCAGAAACCCTTGTACTTAAGTAGACACTAATAAATTCACCTTCAATTGCATCGTTTGGGCAGCAGAGGCACAAAAGAACAAATACAACGACGAGGTGGCCTTTGAAATATGCCTATGTTTGCTGTAATCACGGCCTGGAGCACTGTATCAACATCTCCCCTTGTGGGAGGAGATCTGCTTGAACGAGTGATAATTTTATACTACATATTTTACAGGTTGAATGAAAATAAACGGAGGACGAGAGGAAATGCGTAATTCCAGTGTGGTTCCGACCATCTAGTTTCTGAAGCGTAATACTGAGATTTGAGCCCACAGCGAGGGAAATGGTCGAAACAGTCAAAATTGTCTCAAAATGGAAAAAAAAAAAAAAAAACGGCCGCGCCCGAGGATATACAAAACCTGGCACACACACCGGATTGGGAAGGGCGGCACACTTGGAGGAGGAGGGGGAGGTGAATTATACTGGCGCGGTCCCACAATTGGAACAACCAGTTTACTACGAGCGCGCGTCTCCGGGGGGATGGGAGCGGCGTACGTGCGGCGGCTTTACCTGGCCATCTGTGTCCCCCGCATGCTGTATGGTGCGGAGATTTTTCTAGCGCCAACTCGTCAGCGCATCCGAGGAGCAAACCGGAAGAAAGACACACGCACTCTGGTGAAGAAACTCGGGTCAATCCAGCTACGTGCAGCCAGGCTCATGGTGGGGGGTATGTTCTCCTCGCCGGGGGATCTGCTTGACGCACACGCCGATCTCCCTCCTATACACCTCGCCATCGATAAACATCTCCAGAAAGCCGCGCTACGATATGCGACTCTTCCAGCGACGCACCCCCTTTATGCGGAGATAAGGGATGTCGAGCGGCGAGGACACGTAAAGAAGCACCCTTCCCCGCTCCATTTCCTCATGAATTCCTACATGGATGTTTCGCAGGCGAAGGTGGAAAAGATACCGGCAGTACGACGGCGGGCGGAATGGGTGGCGCCGGTGGATGTGCGCGTGGCTGCCTCCAAGGAGGAGGCCAAGGAGTGGGCGCTCGGGGAATCCTCGAGAGTGACGCTGTTTTCGGATGGCTCGCTTATCGATGGGATGGTTGGCGCGGCGGGGATTTTGTGTGTGGATGGAGTGGTGAAGAGGGTGAAGGGGGTGCGGCTGGGGTCGGCGAGGCGGTACGGGGTCTATGAAGCTGAAGGAGTGGGGGAGGTACTGGCACTGGAGTGCTTCAGAGAAGAGACTGATGAGCAGGTGACTGGGATCTTACCTCTGGGCTTGGACAACACGTCCGCGATCAAGGCCACTAGCAGTGCCAAGCCAGGTGTCGGACGACATATCTGGGACATTTTCCACAGACAGCTTGGGAAGGCGCGACGCGAGCATCGCGAATTTCGTTTGCGTATTGACTGGACTCCGGGCCATGTCGACATTCCTGGGAACGAGGCAGCCGATGAGGCAGCAAAGCGTGCCGCGCAGTCGGGCACTTTCGGAAGGCCTCCCAAGGTCTTGAAGAACCTGCCCTTCAGCAAGTCGGCGCTGGCTCTCACCCACACGAGACTGCTGCAGAAGATCGCGAAGAAGCAATTCAAGAGGTCGGCCCGGTACGCCCGCATCAAAGATGTGGACGAATCGGCTCCCTCGGCGAAATTTCGCAAACTCTCCTCTTCTCTTCCTCGCAAGCATGCCTCCCTCCTCTTCCAGCTTCGCTCTCGCCACGTTCCCCTCGCCCGCCATTTATTTCGCCTGAAGAAATCCCCGACCCCCACCTGCCCGTGCTGCGACATGGTTGACGAAACCGTCGACCATTTCCTTCATTTCTGCCCAGCACACGAACAAGCCAGACGTGCACTACACGCCACCAACCGCCTCGCCCGCTACTCCAAGCACCTGCTTTCCGATCCCAAGATACTGCCCGATCTCTTTGCGTACATCCAGCGCACAGGCCGATTCCATTCTGTCTTCGGAGACTTCAAGCCGCTAGACCGCCCCGAGTAGATTTCTTTTTAGACTCTTTTTCTCTCTCTCTCCTAGGTATATCTTACTATTTAACATCACGACATCTAGTTCCCTCTAGAGGCTTTGGCCACATACCCCTATACCTCGCGGATTTCCCGCTTTGCAGCCGTCCTGTCACGGTTTTGCTAAGTTTTCGAGTATGAACGATTTTTACTGCCACCATTTTATGGACCCGATACGATACCCTACGATACACTAGCCAGATTTATATCTACCATATGTCTTAGACACACAGGATATAAAACAAAGATTCAAAAAAAAAAAAAAAAAAAAAAAAACGAAGACATTTGGTAACTATTTGTAGGCTAAAAAGTCACCTATCTTTACGTAGAACACATGCACTACTGAAGGGGGGCGGAAAGACTAAGCATCTGGTGATTCTCCCGACCTGTTGTGGCCACAACAGGTAGGCCATACAGGTAAAAACCTCGTGGGTGGCCGATGACAATTCCTTGCTACCGACCATGACTCCCTGTCAGCCAGAAAATCACCAAACACGTCGCCTCAACAGTCCCTTCAGGCACACATGCAACTATCTACAAAAAACTACATAAAAAAGGTGGGAAAGAAAACGGCAAGAAGAAAGGGCCAGCCTAAGCCTGCATTCGACTGCTCTTAGATTGTACGATTATCTTATCTGATGCGTATCGGGGGGAGCCGGAAACAACCAGGAAACCACGCGACATCAACACCGGGCCGGAACCGGGTAGGGCAAGGGTTTCTCATCGTGCGCGCTGGCATCGACTATCCCCGTCCCCGCACCCCTCCCTCTCCGCACCATAAGCTGTAAGGCCAGGCAAATAACACTAGTTACAGTCAAGTCCCGAAGGCTTTACATGTATCTGCATCAAGTTCTGTCCAGCAGACTGCCTCAGTGACCCTGCAGTGATCACTGGACAACGACGGCGACCACTAAACCCAGTCCATATCCGCAGGGTCTCGAATAGATGAGCTAGCTGTCAATGCAGTCAAGCCCTGTCCACCGTAGATCCACTGGGGAGAGGTACTGGGACCAGAATGCACTCTTTCATTTTTGATGATGGTGGTTCCGGATCAAGTGTGGGTTTGAAACACGACACTGTGCCGTGCATGTTGCATAGTGCCGCCCTTCGCGCCAAGCACGGCACTTCCAAATCGGGGACGCGTTGGTACGCGACGCTCAGGAATGCTGTGCAGTCTATTTTTTCTTCCTCCCACCATCGACCTGCTCCCGCCCCCGCGCCGCTGGCCCTCCACAACGTGTCGGGGATGTCGACCAGCCATTCACCGGACAAGCCAGACGCGCACTACATGCTACCAACCGCCTCGCCTGCTACTCCAAGCACCTGCTTTCAGATCCCAAGATCCTACCCGATCTCTTTGTGTATGTCCAGCGCACAGGCCGATTTCACTCTGTCTTCGGAAACTTCAAGCCGCTAGACCACCCCGAGTAGATTTCTTTTTAGACTCTTTTTCCCTCCCTCCTACGTATATCTCCTCATCTATTTAACATCACGACATCTAGTTCCCTCTAGAGGCTTCGGCCACATACCCCTATACCCCGCGGACTTCCCGCTTCGCAGCCATCTCGTCACGGTTTTGCAAAGTTTTCGAGTATGAACGATTGCTGCTACCAAAGAAGAAGAAAGATGAAGTGCCGTGTGGGGATAAGCCGGACACGAAATGTCTTGCTGACACCTCTGATCCTGACCTCGGCACGGCGAGCGAGTCTGAGGACGAGCGGACTGGAGGGAGGAAGCTGGACCCCCTTCTTCTCAAGATTTCCAAGCCGTACTACCGGAAATCGGATGGAAAAAAAGCGGTCCGCTGTCTCGCTAGTGCAGGCTGCAAAACGACTTGGTCCTGGCTGCGCACGAAGGGGCGAATCCTCAAACATGCCATGGGATGTGCCCACTTCGCTACTTTTGATGGCGGCGCCCTGGTCGAGGCCTCTATTGCGGCACTGGCTCAAAAAAATCCCAGCCTCCTCGAGAACCTGAACACCAAATTCGGGATCCAGCCGAAACGCTCTCACGATGCAATGGAATCGGAATCATCCCCTCCCACCGAAGCTCCACCTCTTAAACGTTCTAAAACCATGGCGTCCACTCTGAGCTTGCAGAAACTCCTGCAGAGGGAGTACGGTGATGAATTTCGTCCTGGTCGCACTATTGAGGAAGCGAAGAAAGCCAGGTTCGAAATCAATCCCTACATTGCCAACCGTACACCGACAGACGCGCTCGCTGCATTGCGAACTCAGCTCAAGAATTTCCTAGATGGTACAGCACCGTTTGACCGCAAGAAAAAGCCTACCGAATCATCGCGCGAATGGTGGTGGGTCCTTTTAAATCGAGAGGACTCAGATATCCTTGCGGTCAGTACTAACTCATGGTCTGGGCGCGTCTAATTTTCTTCATCAGGCCCTCGCTGTAAAGATCTTCTCATCCAGTCCCGTATCAATGCCTGACGAGAGGGGGATGTCAACGATCACTTGGGTCAACTCCGACGTGCGCAATAAGCAAGATGTTCCAACTGTGTCCAATCATATGGCCATTCGATCCTTCAGTCGAATGGATTCCCAGTCGGTACGAGATCTTATGTTACTCAATTGCAAGATACACTGAAATAGCGTTGCAGGAGGTACGCCGTAAGCCGCTCACAGTCAATTGGCGTGACATTCAAGCCACGATCCATGGCAAACCGAGTGTGGCCACGAACGGTGCAGCCAGGACGGAACGTGTCGAGTCGGATCAGGACTCGGCGACGTCACCCCTCCAGCACCCCGATGCAGTGGACGGCCTAAGTTGGCTTGACGATGGGCTGCCCGACCTTCGAACCAGTTCAAACAGGGTCTGGTAAAAATGACGCGGCAGGCGCGCATTGACGCGCACCGGCGCGGCACTAACGCGGCACTAACGCGGCAGTGACGCGGCGTTGACGCGCATTGAAGTGGCATCTTTTGAACTCACTAGTGATCTTCCGTACTCTTTTAATGCACTCTAACTACACTCAGAAGCAGTCAGATAAAAGCTAGGAGAGGAACTGATGATGTTCAGGTCAACTATGAACTTTTTCCATAGGAGAAGTAAATCAATTCTGGAGTACATTGTGGGTCTGGTAAAAATGACGCGGCTGCCGCGCATTGACGCGCACCGGCGCGGCGTTGACGCGGCACTGACGCGGCATTGACGCGGCAGTGACGCGCATTGACGCGGCGATCGGCGCGCCGCTTCTATTCTTTGAAGAACTACTCCCTGCACTTCAACTTGACTCTGAAAACCTTTTCTGAGCTAAATACATGTTTCTGACCAAAAAAAATCCATCCTCCACTTTTAAGACATTGGGTCAAACATCGAACCAGTACTCCATAGTACTCCTGGTTGCATCTTACCTTCGGGGTGGCCTCAATGTATTGTTGCCTCCATTTCTAATATTCCTACACAAATACATTTTCAGTCTGAAAGTCCGACTACAAGTATGCTTGAAGTATGTAATCTTTTATGCACGGGCAGCACAGCGACTTGCACTGACCACAGACTTACTCAATTTGTGTATCTCCACCGTCTTTAAGGGATATTGGTTTAAAATTAATTCACACATTCATCCATTCACAGCTTCTGAGGCTCATGGAGGTCACTAGGCAGGGTGTGCATGGTTTAGTTCACATCGGCATGCTTACATAAGGGGTTAATTGACGCGGCAGCGGCGCGCCGCCCTATTCAGCTCACACAGCATTCTCTTGGCGCCTTTACTCCTCCCAGAAAGTTTTTACACCCTAAATACATCGTCTGGGACAAGGAAACCCATCCCTGATCTGCTACTTTCTGACCCAAATCCAACCAGATAATAGTGGGGGGTGAATTGATGCGGTAGTAGCACACTACCATTTACAACTTTGTCTTGGCCCTTGAACTCATCTTGGCAAGTTTAATCCATAAATATATCGTCTTAGACAAGAAAAATCCCTGATCTGCAGCCTTCCAACCGGATATTAGTGGGGGAGTGAATCAACAACACACTGCCTTTCGCAGCTCACACAATGTTCTATTGGCTCTGAAACCCATCCTGGCTAGTTTTTACATGCTCAATACATCGTTTGTGACATAGAAACACATCCTTGACTGCTGCGGCCTTCGGACAGGTTAAAAGCGGGGGAAATTGATGTGGCAGCAGTGTGGTGCCCCTAACTTTTCAGAGTATTCCAGTGACCTGGTATCTATTTGCACATAATTCTATACCCAAATGGGTTGTTTGTACCAGAGAAATCTGCCATTCTCATTTCGTTAATTTTGGCAAGGGTCGCTTGACTCCACTCAACCTAAGATCACTTCGCGGAAGGTTGAATAGTCCCGTACATAGTTTAGCCACTCTGAAAATCTAGTTAGTCAAATCTGCCTAAGCTGAGCTTTTGATTCTGATTATGTTGGACTCCGCGATTTTTAGGTATGCACTGATGTTTCAAGCCTCAATAAGCCGAGGAGCCGGGCAAAGGAAGGTATATACTTCAGCATTATCCCAGTGTAAACTACAGTGGAGTAGGTCATATGGAATAATATAACCGGAATATGGAATAGCTTTTTCGAAGTCCCAAATCAGCTTTCTCACCCAAAACTCGAGGTCATATGGAATAACCGTGATATGGAATGGTGTTTAGGCACTTCCCAACCATATTCCATGTGAGGGATTCAACTGTACGGCAGCTTTGTAATATGAGAAACAGGCAAGACTTGTGTCTACAGCAAGAGACCACCGTCATTCGAGCTCTAAGACTGTACAGGCCGTACTAACCATACCCGAGGTTCAATATTCCGATTGATGGACTTGTCTGTGGAATCTGAAGTTCTCTGCTCTGAGACACCAGTTGTAACTGGTCTATTCCACCGAGGATGTTGACAGGGCAGTATTCCCCACAGAGAATGCCTGTATGGCCTTTGTTTCTCAACTAGAGGGGAGCATAGATTATCTGACTGTAGCACAGATGACTTAATGGTCCGTATGAAATCAGCTTCCAGGGAGTTTAAATATCTGGTTCAACACAGGCACTCCATGGGTTGAATATGGTATAGATTTCTCTGCCGCGTTGAATTTCATGATCAGTCCTTTGACTTTCAAATGATCAAGCTATGGTCTACCATTCGTTCTCCGTGGATAATTAGACTCATACCACTATTAAAGCAGCTGAACTTCAAAGATTGAAGTGTCACGTAGAGCCAGAAACTTAACTTGTGAAGGATGTCTCCCTAGACACCAAAAATCAACAAAGGCCGCAGAATCTGGGCAACCTGCTATGAGATATAAGGCTGGATTTATTTTGAACAGTGCATTTACCTGGTAATTCAGTATGTCGAAGTGCAATGCACTAATGTACTTTGTCATTCAAGCGTGATTTGAGTGGTCTCTCTCATTTTTTTTCTCGTTGCACTGAGGTGGATAGAACAGGGTATTAACAAGTTGAATCAATGAGGTTCTACTCAAACTGATACTGGGCCCAAGATGCACAGGTGAGGATTAAATGCTTGCCTGCTTGCTTGTTGGCAACCAACAGCCGAGATTCCTGTCCCTGGCAATTCATCTCAGTGAAATAGAACTGAATCCTTGATTCAGGGACTTTGAGCGGTCATGCAGTTGACATATAATGTCCTCAGACTAGATAGAATGCTGCACACCGGAGTTCAAGCTCAATCTTTTAATGCACCCACTGGCATTGGCAACAATGTTTTTGAACTGTGGGAAGTTGACGTAGAGTCCGTGATTCTCGTTATTCTGGCACTCTCTCTTGGTGAAGTGTCCTGACCATACCCATCGAATGTTGGATGTTGCCTCTCGGGATTTCACAACTTTCCAAGGACCTCTCAGACCATTGAGGCTCACGCGGCTACCCCAAGGATATAATGTAATCAAGTGGTACCGTCCATGAATTGTTCAAGGGCTAGCGCTTGACGACTTTCAGAGGGATGTGGCAGGACGAGTCTGAGCTGTAAATCAATAGGCTATTGACAAGGATGGACAATGCTGTGTCCAGACAATACAAAAACATTTACCTGAACTCCAATTTCAAATGTGGCCGAATGTCTGGGCAGCTGTAATTTAATTTTTCTATGAGCCACACTCTGTGACGAGTAACTGACCGTAGTTGCTTTGGAACGAATTCCCGTGGCAGATTCCCATTCTTATTGAAGCACAGAATCAAGCTTCCACCATTAATACTGCGTGGGCCGCATCTGGAGAACATTGTTTGGTGACTTGGAGCACAACCTGACTTGATCTACAACATACGACGTACGAGTAATTTTTGACGTAGCATCTGTTTATAAGAGACTAGACCTTATCCAACTTGAGCTGATCCGGGACTGCCTTGGGCTGTTGAACTTCTCTCGCATGTGCCTTGAATTAGAGCCATCCTTTGTCACAAGTAAGTTGGGGAGAAAAAATATTGTGGCAGGTCCAGGATGCTCAATGTGTGCCAGGCCAATTTTATTTCAACTGAATTCTAGCCAGCACCAGTTAGCACCAACCACAACGAGGTTGCCTTTCCATTATTGACAGACAAGTTCTGATGAATGAGAGGAAGTGTAGTAAGGAGCTCTACTGGTGAAGGTTGGTTATTGACCTAGAACAGTTTAAATTTTGCATAGTAAGGTCCGCTTTTTTTGTATATGGTATGATGCCTGGGCCCTCCTTTAGAAGGCTGAATTGGGCTCAGAGTGAAACATAGGTGACACAAGATTGCCGCGCATTAGCGAGGGGCAGCGCGCACTGCCGCGGTACTAGCGCGCACTGACGCGGCATTGACGCGCAGTGACGCGGCACTGACGCACATTGACGCGGCATTGACGCGGCATTAACGCGCAGTGACGCGGCATCGGCGCGCATTGCCGCGGCGTCTGACGCGGCGTCGGCGCGGCAACTCTATTGTTAAAATGTCATTCTTTGAGTCGTACAATGCATTTGAATGTCCCTTTACCCACCCAAAGTGTTTTGCAAGTTAATACGGAGCGAAAAGCCGATTCAACAAGGTAAATAACTTAAGATTGATGCCTGGACAAGGGGCTAAAACATAGTTCAAGTATGTACATACACTACTATTGCTGTTTTTAGTGTTCTGTAACCAATTCTGTACCCTAAGAGCCTTGCCCAGATCTCCTAAACACGCCGCGTCAATCGCGCGTCACGCCGCGTCACTGCCGCGTCACTGCCGCGTCAATGCGCGGCAGCCGCGTCAAAATCTCCAGTCCCGTACATTGTGCCCTAGCCTTCTCAAACCACTTGAAACTTGAAATGAAACATTCAATGTTGTCTTAGCATGTCTGGAAGCTTCTTTAAATTCACTGCCTGCCGCGTCAACGCCGCGCCGGTGCCGCACCAACGCCGCGTCAATGCGCGTCAACGCCGCGTCAACGCCGCGTCAATGCGCGTCACTGCCGCGTCACTGCCGCGTCAGTGCGCGTCAGTGCCGCGTCGGTGCGCGCCACTACCGCGGCAATGCGCGCCAGTCCCGGGGTGGCCTTGGATGGGCGGCTAACCGAACTGAACTCAGACACTGCTTGAAGGGGCGAGGGAATACGAATTTTGATGGAGAACCGATGGGATGTTGGTACAGGTAAGGGATTAGTGATCAACACTTACAGCTTCAAGTACGTTTAAATATGTTCCATGGATCTCTGATTCTGTCATTCACCTGGCTAATTAAGTACATTAATCTCGATTGCCAAATACTGCCTCAATTGATACCAGGTTAATCCAATAGTTGGCTGCTCGTAAACACCCCGAGTCTGTGCCAATTCAATGGTTCTTAATGTACCGTACCCATGGCTGTGGCAGTTGAGGGGGGTATAGACACTTTGAGAGAGAAAAAACTGGTAGGATTTTGGTCCCTCTGCTGCGGCGGCACTCATTCTGGAATTCTTTTCGTTATGTGGGCTTCCCGTGACTGGAATTGAATATTTCTCATCCTTTTTGCTCCTCTTGATGCATTGGGATCATTCAGCGATTCCCTGTGCATTTTATTTGCAATAGGGTGTTCCCCAGATTAGCACTATGTAGCACTCATCCCTTGTGCACCGGCGGCCCTGCTTATTCATTAATTTGAGCTCTTCTCCTACATTGATTTCATTACACCCACAAATCTACTTTCGGTTATTCAGAGCCCCTAGTACTTTGGTGCCACATATTGATGTTCCACAAGTGGCATTTTTTCCGGTTTCTCCCATCCCTCAACTTTCCAAAGCTTTCTGCTGCACGGGTTCATGGGCGGTTGATTGATAGCTCGCCAAGTCGTGAGAGAATGCAGCTTTGCAGAAAATATTTCCTCGGCCTTCAAATTAACTTTATTGACTCCTTCTTTTTGTTGAAAGAATTCAGATATAGTATGAGGTATACATTATATTTCAATTGCCTCGCGGAACTGATTCACCATGTGAGATCAGAGAAAGTGGTTTCGAGTTGACATCATTCAGGCACTTCCCTAGCTGGATAGGTTAGAACCCAGAATACTTGGTTCGTCGGAGCGGAGTGAAACTCCGGTGGATAAACTATGCACATGAGTGCATAGACTCATGGGTTACATGTAAATTCTAAACGGTTCTGAATGGAGGGGTTGGGTGATCATGCGGGATCGAAAATTACGCTATTAGCCAAGTAGGATCACTGTTGTTCGTGTGGCAGTAGGCGTCAACCCATTTCCTCAGTAATCATTCGTAACTAGCCCTCTGTAAACCTGCCCCCGGTTTACGGATCGACCCGCCGCTTACGTACCGGAGTTGTCCCTTGTCGTCTACCGTCTTGTCCTCGTCGTACCGTGCGCCCGCCCGCTCGCTCGTCTCCGAATATACCGTGGTTCTGTTGACCCAGGTTTGATTCGGCTTTCTCAGTGTTTCCTGCTGGCCGCAGGCTTCCACCCTCATCCCCTCTACAAAATTAAGTATGACTGAGTCTGGTCGAGCATCAGTAGTGCTGCTAGTGCACGTGAATTTGCATCTACAGCATATCCTGGTCGAAATAATCCATCTTATGTCCTTTCTGACACAGAATACACTGGTTCTTTTATGAAATGAAAGCCGACGACTCCAAAAAATGAATTCAGTAACACTTCCCACGGTTCAATTCTGGCTGGGAAGTGGTTGTGTAAACATTTATACCTGGAGTTGTATAACATCTGATGTTACTTGGTAATGCCACCTGAGTCAATCACCACTCCATGCCTAGGCTGCCATGGTATGCTCGAAATAATACTGTGTAATGCTAATTCAATCGCAGCTTGCTGGTAGAACTGCAATAATTTGAACGGAACCAGATCAAGATTTGACCTGTTGGTCTCAGTAGAATGGGAATTGGAATCCGAGGATTTGTCCCTTTGATTTCAACACTTCCATGGTTTGACAGACTAAGACAGTCAAGGTTGGTCAGGGGTTGATCAGATCTGACTCTCTCGGGCCACAGAGTCCTGTATAAGTTGTGAGCCATCTCTAAAATTGGGGTCTTTTGTGCACAGAAACTGTGAGTACCAATTAACCTTCCCACTCAGGCTGCTATTCAGCTCGAGTGGTGGTATTTGTTACTACCTTTGAAGAGACTCGCCGCATTTTCCCCATAAATATTTTCTGCCTGAATTTCCAACGGTGGTTGTACGCAAGTCAGAATATGGGATGGTTTGGAGGCAAAAAGTATTTACCACATGGTTCAGGCAATTTGTAAACGTAACATAAGCCTGACGGTCCAAATTTCGAGTCAGAGTTTTCTGTAAATGATGTCCATACTTGAATTGGGGGCGGGGAGCGTTCATTGAATAGGTCGAGGCGGCACATCAATTTCCGTGTCAGGCTGCACCTACCGAGTGCCAATTTCAGCCAACCCAGGCCGCATGCCAGCCATTTTACGCTACTCACTCAAATGCATTACAATTCATCTTCAACCACTCATGAAGTTAAGTTGAACTTGGCAAGATGCGAAGCAGATCTGTGCTCCAGCCTCTTCACTATTTGTGCACCATGGGATTAAGAAGTAGCGTCTAATTTTAGTTGAAATGAATTTGTTGAGAAATCGGACACCATTTCACGGTTAAGAATCCTCATATGAGCTTGCCGACACAGAATTCGGGCAGAAATGTTCAACTAGAGCATATATTGATTACTCATTAAAGGGACTTGAGATCTGATTTTCTCTGTCGTTCGGACTACTCTGAGGGTTTTTTAACATAAAACGGCTGCATCTAACAATCCGGCGAATCAAAATTTGGTCAAAATGCCGACTACCAGCGTGGCCTAAGCATGGCTTAGACAATACCTGATCACATTTTGATTTTCATTATTTACGTTCTAAATGATGTATTAGAGTCATTGAACCTTGCCTGAAGTGGTTTTAAGACAAGAGGAACAATATCCGAGGCCCTACAAGCGGCGCGGCAGTGCCGCGTCAATCGCGCGTCACGCCGCGTCACTGCCGCGTTACTTGCGCGTCACTGCCGCGCCAATGCGCGGCAGTCGCGTCAAAATCTCCAGTCCCTATTAATTGTAGAATCCATGGGAATGACTCATACGCCGAGGAACTGCGTCCAAGAATAACAGCCCACGTTTCCTGGATGTTGTAAATTTCAGCTGTGAAGTCGCCGCGCAGATCTAGATAACGAGTGAGCAATCAATGTTGAAAGCCCCGGTATACACTGTGTGTCCTAAAGACTTTTCTTTTGAGCAAGCTATACTTCATCCGCATCCGGTCGCTAGCCTCGTGGCAACGAACAGTGTAAAGTTTGAACATTCAACACAGCGACGTCCTCTACGCTCTGAGCTGGAAGTACGTATTCGAGTGGGCAAATTTCGAGGCGCGGAGTTTGAGGGGTGTGTCCTAAGTACAGCCCGAAGACGGGGGTTTAAACGCCACACGATTGTACTGCCCTTTGAATTCGTTCAACTGCTCAGTTCTGAATCATGATAAGTGACCCACCGAGTCTGAAGAAAAGATTCATATCATTGGGATAGGATGGAAAGGGGCCGCAGTAAAAGAAGAAATTACATTGAGGACAAGAGTTGTAACGATTGGTGTTGGTCAAATTTAGAGCGCCCATGGGCCAAGCAGCAACCGCCCATTGCGATGGCTTGGCCCACGAGCCAGCGGAAACTAGGCGGAGTCAGCGGCTTTGCAAGACTGTTTTTTTTTTTTTTTGGAGCATTTGGGATAATGATTTACAGCCATTTGCAGAACTTAGGGCGCAGGTGTTTTTTTTTTTTTTTGTAAGTTTTCACGAGAACAGCGATTGCGGGATCATTTCTTAACCGTTTGCCCTGGAAATAGGCCCACTCCATTCGCACGGAAAGGGCGGAGGGCCTCATCTCCTAGGTTTTTTTATGGGCATTGAAAATTTCCTTTTTGGTGTAGATTCCCGTGTTTTTCAGTGGTTGAGCGGAGAACACGTCCCACGGGACCTATTTTGCTCCGATTGACCTAGATTTTTATTATGGTGGACTTCAACATATTCCAGAGGGCCTGATATACCGGGATAGTAAATGTGAACATTGGTTTGTATCTACCATACACTTTGGGATCAACAATATGAAAGGAATGTATCTATGAACTGTATATTTGAAGTATTGATCCCATTCAAAATACCGGTATTTCAGGCCCTCCAGAATATGTCGAAGTCCACCATAATAAAAATCTAGGTCAATCGGAGCAAAATAGGTCCCGTGGGACGTGTTCTCCACTCAACCACTGAAAAACACGGGAATCTATCCCAAAAAGGAAATTTTCAGTGCCCATAAAAAAACCTAGGCAATGAGGCCCTCCCCCCCGTTCTGTGCAAATCGAATGAGCCCATTTTCAGGGCAAACGGTTAAGAAATGATCCCGCAATCGCTGTTCTCGTGAAAACTTACAAAAAAAAAAAAAAAAACACGCCGCGCCCTAAGTTCTGCAAACGGCTGTAAACTTAAACTTAGTCTGCAGAAGCATTCCAAGTCATCTGCTGGGTCTACCAGAAAATTCCAGTTAACGCCGGGGAAGTTGTCCATGGAGGAAATGCCATTAGTACGCACAATTACCGTAGAGTGGGACTCCAGCCTCCGTAAAATTATCCTATCCCATTTTTTGAATCTTTCAATCTCGTGAAAACTTACAAAAAAAAAAAAAAAAACACGCCGCGCCCTAAGTTCTGCAAACGGCTGTAAACTTAAACTTAGTCTGCAGAAGCATTCCAAGTCATCCGCTGGGTCTACCAGAAAATTCCAGTTAACGCCGGGGAAGTTGTCCATGGAGGAAATGCCATTAGTACGCACAATTACCGTAGAGTGGGACTCCAGCCTCCGTAAAATTATCCTATCCCATTTTTTGAATCTTTCAATCTCAATGGCTGTATACCCACTAAAGCCCCCACTGTGTATGTCCAGTCATCCGGCAGTGAGTCTTCATTCATCAGTAGACCACTCCATGTTCTTAGGACAAGATCTTTATTCAGCGCAAGATTATCGAATTTCAGTTTATTGGTGAGGATTCGATCTCGTCCTAATGCAGAATTAATAGATTTCAGCCATTTATTATGCACCTCAATATCCATGCAGTGGATACCAAAATGGCAAATAATCTTCCCATCTCAGGAATAATATTGCCTTTGGGGCCTTTGAACTTACAGCTGTTTGCAGAACTTAGGGCGCGGCGTGTTTTTTTTTTTTTTGTAAGTTTTCACCAGAACAGCGATTGTGGGATCATTTCTCAACCGTTTGCTCTGGAAATAGGCTCATTCGATTTGCACGGAAGGGGCGGAGGGCCTCATCTCCTAGGTATTTTTATGGGCACCGAAAATTTCCTTTTTGGGATAGATTCCCGTGTTTTTCAGTGGTTGAGCGGAGAACACGTCCCACGGGACCTATTTTGCTCCGATTAACCTAGATTTTTATTATGGTGGACTTCAACATATTCCGGAGGGCCTGATACACCGGGATAGTAAATGTGAACCTTGGTTTGTATCTACCATACACTTTGGGATCAACAATATGAAAGGAATGTATCTATGAACTGTATATTTGAAGTATTGATCCCATTCAAAATACCGGTATTTCAGGCCCTCCGGAATATGTCAAAGTCCACCATAATAAAAATCTAGGTCAATTGGAGCAAAATAGGTCCCGTGGGACGTGTTCTCCGCTCAACCACTGAAAAACACGGGAATCTATCCCAAAAAGGAAATTTTCGGTGCCCATAAAAATACCTAGGAGATGAGGCCCTCCGCCCCTTCCGTGCAAATCGAATGAGCCTATTTCCAGAGCAAACGGTTGAGAAATGATCCCACAATCGCTGTTCTGGTGAAAACTTACCAAAAAAAAAAAAAAACACGCCGCGCCCTAAGTTCTGCAAACAGCTGTAACAAGATTACAGCCCAATATAAGGCCCCAGCTTAGCCCACTGAATTTCCAGGCTGATTTTTCTGTCAAAAAGCGCCGCGTTTGGGAAAGTATTTTGTGTTTTTTGGGTTAACGTACCTTATTGACGCTCAATTTGCGCGCGGATTTCGGGTAGCTACTAGAAGAGCGTTCCACAAGTCACGTGATCGCGCATCAGACCGCGGGTCGCAGGACCGATGATTACCCCAATATAGGTCGGATCCGGAAAATCGGCCTCAATCTAACTTTTGTCCGGACTTTGCGGATGTTCCCACGCTTTCTGGGGCTGCAAAAATCGTTTTCTCGGCAAAGCGGTCACTTTGGGGTTTTTTTGCTCGAAATCTTTCCGAAATTTTGTCCGGACTTTGGGATCCGACCTATATTAGGGTAATCATCGGTCCTCGGGTCGCCCACTGAACGCGTCGTTGGAGAGCAAGCGGGGGCTCAGTCAATGTCTCTGATATTTTAATCACTGCAAAATTACATAAGTTATCAATTATCTTTGGCATATTTCTGCATTCAAATATGCATTGATTTCTGTGATACAATTCGGACGGTGCCACAGTACCAAATTATCTTGAAGATATGATAACTCAGCATGTACGCAGGTGTGACTCTAATGGTAGTAATCAGTTATAGAAGTACCTATTCCCTTACTGAAAATCGTATCACCTTCCATGCCAGAACCGGCCCCCATGACACACAAAAGTCCCAAACTATCAAGAATCCCAAACTGAAGAAGCACGACCAATCAAGTGATTATTTTGGGAAGAACAACAAATGGCGGAGACACTATTTCGGACCACTATACAATACGACACGGCCCTCCACTCCCTTCCCCCTGCCCATGTAAGTGGAGCTACTGGAGCCATTGTCGACAGCCCCAATTCCATCTTGACCAACATTACGAGAGGGATCCATGCAAACATTGTTCTTGGTGCGATGAGCAATATCGGCTTCAAAACTGCGAGAGAGCCCACAGCACGCGCATCGCTCCGTGGAAGTGTGAAGGAGTACCCATACGTCCTCAGCGACTCCAACTCTAGAGTTCCACTCGGACCATGCAACACCTACAGCGCTTTCGGAAAATTCGATTGGCGTAGGCGGGATCGCTCCGGATGGATAATCGCGTTCTTTGAACTCAACGCGTAACAGTCAGCAGGCAAGGTCCACTCAGTGACTGTTAGGGATCGATCAACGGTAAGAAACTGGGGAATAAAATTGCACATACTCGGGGCCTTCTTGGGAGTGTTCGTGCAAATACCATCTACGCGATGAGCGCCATATCCCTCCGTGCTGAAGACGCCATGGCATTCAAAGCAGCGACGGTGGACACTGATGATATGCCCATCACCCTCCGAAGTAATACCTGGAAGAGAAAGCTCAAGCATTACTTGTATAAGAGAGAGATGAAGAGAGAGATGAAGTAAAATACCAATTGTCGAGTTGAGCATACGAATCGCATGCCCAGTGATCGTATCAAAAGAATCATTGTAGTAATTCGCTCGAGCCACGACCTGTGGGTCGGTATACATCTTAAGGCATGCAGGAAGAGGTTTTCCCGCGCGAAGTGGATGATCAAAAAGGTAGGCAGCTAGAAAAACGAATAGTTGGTAAAAGGGAGTAGAATTGAGAGATGCTACCATTTACCTCTGTTGTCACATCGGTCATCCAAAACGGTAGTGACCATCTCTTGGTCTAGATTATCAGCGTCAGCAAACACTGACAGATGAAGGGGAGTGAGCTAACCGAAATTAATGCGCCTGTCCAGATCCCTCCTCTGCTAAGCTTGCTCGACTTCTGAAGGAGCTTCAATTCCACAACGAAACTAACAAGATCACGTACACGTACTGCAATATTATGAGACGTTGGGAGCCCTGGTTCCAGTGCGTTCTGTCTTGGTTCTGAGTTTTATGCACTTAAAAATCTCATTTAGCCCTCGAAGCAAGTTCAAGAACGGGTCTTCCAACTTCCGTTCCCCGGCCAGCTTCAAGAACATTCAGTACTCACCGCCGCAATGCCCCCACTCGCAAAATGTCTATCGGGAGACAAAGGACACGGCCATGGTATTGTCCGAATCGCGGACTGGATGGCAGTTCCAATGCAAGAGCCATCTATGCCCCTTCATCGGTATGTACACGATTCTTCTTGCTTGTTCTAGCTAACCAACGAATAAATGCAGTAAAGATTGCGCCCTGGAATGATAAGCTTATTGTCAGTGAAGCGCAATACAACCTGTACTTGGGTAAGTGTCTGCTGTCTCGACTCATCTGGTACATTCTGAATGATAACCACAGAGGATCTTCATCGGGAGGACCTTTATCGGAAGGATGAGGACGAAGACTCTAACACAGACCACGGTGGGTTTTTCATTTTTCGTTTACTGCTGGGCTAATCTTATCCTCAGATTCGTTGGACGAGGTAGCCTCTCTACTGATGTCAAGCTCACAGACCTCGACGAGCTCCTCCAATGCTATCCCTGCCGGTGTCCCGCTTATAACCCGTAATCATCCCTTCCTTCTTGAGAAGGACGAGCTCCAGCAACGAGACTTTCGAAATCTGACGGGCGGGCCTAACGAGCAAAACGGGTGCGCTGAGGTTTAGAGTCCGCCGCGAGTTTGGACGTTACAAATTTGGACCTCAGGCTGGTGTCATGTGGTGCCGCGCCGTCAAATGCATTGATTGTCCGAAATAGGCATATCCCTTGTAGCACCCCATCACGAATCTCACGGCTGTCAGTCTGGATAATTATAAACTCACTCGTGTACTCCACACCAGCAGCTATGGCAACCTCCCAACCAACTCTACCCATGGCGGGGGGTCTCGTGATCACTTACCACCACCATCTCGGTGAGGGAAAGTGGGAACGGGCTCCCCCCGTCGCAGTAAGCGACGCGGGCGACAGTACGTCCCCGGCCCACAATCAAAAGTGGGGCCTCCCTCTGGGAGAGGAGCCTATAGGGCTGTGAATGGCGATCGAGCGCCAATAAATAAAAATAATCCATTTTTACGTTGTGACACGTTGCAAACTTCTCGGGGATTTACGCCCTCTCACGCCAGCCTCAGCTCCCAAGACAGCGTACCACAACCCGTAGCTTGAAAACCAGACGACTCTGCGCCGTCGCCTGCCCCACTGTCCTTCCACCCCCAATCTGAAGGCCTGGGCGCACCGAAATTTGCTCCACATACGTGTCCTTTTACCGCGTATCAAATCCCTCGAAATGGCCGCGCGTCGTCTTCCCTCCTCGCTGCCTCCTTGCTCCCACCAGCTGCTGAGAGACACCAACAGGTGCGTGGATGCCCCAGACCCCCCCTCCGCAGCTAACACACCCAAAGTCATCCTGGATATAGATATCCCCGGCTCTCCGCCGAATAAGGTGTCGAAGCAGCAACAGGGCGACGCTCCTCGCCACCACCCCGCCAACGAACGCCCTTCGCCTGCGAAGCGGTACCTGGGCAAGAACACCCGCAGCGGCTCCCCCACGCCGCAGCGCCCATACACCTCGTCTCTTGTCGACAACGTTTACAACCCCATCGAGGAAGACGACGACGAGGACTCATCGCCCATCGACAACCACCCCTTCTTCGACCCGTACGTCGCCCCCCCGAGCCCTGCCGCCGCGAGCCCGTCCGCTTCCAACTTTGCCCCGAGCCCCTCTGCCTCCGTGCCCAGCCCGCCTGCATTCGCCACCACCGCGCGAAGCCTCCCTCCGTCCCCTTCCACGACCACACCGAGCCTACCTCCGTCCCCATCCCTCACGGCTACCCCGTTCCACGACGACGACGACCCTATGGACAACTCACCTGAGCCGGCCGCCGCCTTCGAGGTGCCCACGCGCGCCGAATTCATGGGGATGGAGAGTACATGTAAGGCTGAAAACCCTCACCATCCGTCGCCCGCCCATGACCCCGCCAGTGAAAAAGCGCTCACGCAGCATGCGGCTGTCCAGGCCAACGACCCCTCCTGGCCCACCCCCGTCCTTCCCGACCACGTCGTTCTCGACAACATGAGCGCCGAGGTCCAGAAGGACGTCCGCGATCACCCCGGCGACTACCTCGCCGGTACCATCTTCTGCGGCGGGGCCGTCCTCTTCGACAAGTACAAAAACATCCGCAACGATGTCGCCACCGCTGTCGACGCGGTCGTTGGTCCTGGCAAGGTCACCGTGATCAAGCCGCAAGCCATCGTTGTCGCTAAAAAGCCTCGACGCGGTGCTCGGGGCAACAAGGTGGACGAATTCGCCGGCCCGATCGCTCTGCTCCTCCGCGTCTCCGACCTCACGGCTCGAACCACCCTCACTGACCAGGCCACCCTTGCGTCCGACCCCCTCCTCGGCTTTCATGCTACACCGTTCAACGCTGCACTGCTGTCGTGGGCGATCGGGTTCTTCAGGACTGACATCGTCGGCCCGCCCGATCTCGTCGGGAACCGCCTCCGCTGGGCCGTCTACAAGGCGCTCACCCAGACGACCCCGCCGCCAAAGGCCGCCGGGCTCATCGACCGTCTTACCCAAGGCCAGGACGGCAGCAAGCTCTCCCGCGACCAGCGGATGCTGAACTGGGCAAATACCCTCGACTTCCGCTACATTCCCCACACCGAAAACCCTGTCTTCGTGCTATTCGCGAAGCCGTGCACCAAGAATGCTGAGGCCTGGGACGAGGTCCGCAGCGAACTGCGAACTGTGTATACCGACCTCCTCGAGGCCTTCACCCCGCATGCGAACGCTGCTGCGGGCCACAACCTCTGTGCCGACTGCAAGCTCGACTGCCACCCGAGGTACAACTGCGTGTTCACCGCGCGCGACAGAAGCTGGTGGGGCCCCAAGGGCCTCGAATTCCTTCTCCGGTTACTACGCGGTGGCGCGGACTCCGATTCCGAAGGCGAAGCCCGCGGCGTCCCGCGTGCACGCACTTCCAACTCCTCCTACTCGCGCGGACGTGGACAGGGCAGCAGGCGCTGAGCCCTTGTTCTTTCACATACTATACTATACCTCGGACAATCCGGTACACCCACATACGATCGTGTACCGCTCGTATGTTTATGTACATCTCTCTTCACACAAAATGATAATTGGTTTATCCATGATTGAGGGAACCTGAGCCTGGGCTCGGAAGAAGACGTACCTGAAGTCAAAAAGGTACGCAGCCTGAACCTGCTTAATTTACTGACTGCCGCCTCGCGGCGCAGGACAGGACGCAGGGGAGGGTTACGCACAGTGGAAGTAGGGATAGGCTTAATCCGCAAGGGTTATGCATGTCTCTATGGATGCTGTGCTGCAACGGCGGGGCTCCATTATAGTGAGCCGGGGTCCGCCGGCCAGCACTCCTGGCATGTGCACATCCAAACGGAACACTCCCCAGAGGTGTTTCGCGAGGAAATGCACAACCCCACCGGGTGCGACAACCAAGGCCGGAGACTCTAGCGAGGTCTCCGGCCAGTCCCACCTAACAACCCAGCAACTACAAACTTACACGGGAACGATGTTCCACCCCCAAGGTACGGGAATGTACCTACTGACGGTTTAATCACAGGCACGGCATCGGTAAGCTCGGGCACTGAAGGCGGCGGGAGCTCCGCCACCGGTCCCCGCCCAACCGATGATAGTGTCCGCAGTGGAGGGGAAATGGCTGATGCTCGCCCTTCTGGACGAGTTGAAGCAACTCCTGGAGCAGTGCGCCTCCAGGGGGACACCAGTACGAGTGTTCATGCGCATCCAACGCATATGCCGAATCAAAGGCACGGGCCGAATCAAAGGCACCAAACCCGTCCATCTAGTGACGAGGATCCCGCATACTGGGACTCCCAGCAAATCTCTGCTGAAGGGGGCATTCGAGCCCCAGTGCCGACACGGCCCTTTGAGCCATCGTTGTCACCCATAGATTGGGATAATATTTTTAATGGCGCTCCTTCTCGGACGCCAACACCACTTATCGATGATAACAGAACTCCCTCTGGGACACCAGCACCCCCCGACGAGGTTATTCCACCAGCACCGCAGGCTGATGACCGGCTCCCATTTGCGGATGGGCTACCACCAGACAATCGACCCCCCACGCCACTAGATCTGCGACGCACCTTCCCGGGCCCACCGCGGCGACGAGCGGCCGGGGGTAAGAGAAAAAAGACAACAAAAGCCTCAGTCCTTGTGGCCGCACTGAATATTCGTGGTATTGGTAACCCCAACCCGTGGCACCCTAAGCATAAGTGGTACCATGTGAACCAACTCTCTAAAGAAAATAAGGCCGGAATATTAATACTTGGAGAAAGCCACCTTAATGCACTACGCCATGCCAGCATTCAGTCTCTCTTCGGACGACAACTTGAAATTCTGTTTTCCGAAGACCCTATTACCCCAAACGCGAAAGGTGTCGCCTTTGTTATCAACAAAGACCTTCTCTCCACAGATAACATGCGCACCTGGGAGATTGTTCCGGGACGTGCAATGCTCCTCGAGATTGAGACCCATAGAGGGGCAACAACAGTTGTACTCGGGATATATGCCCCGAATGCCCCCCTTGAGAATGCAGCCTTCTGGGACACGATACGTATGTTCTTTGTGAACAACCCAACAGTTCCCAAGCCTGTTATGATGGGAGGCGACACAAATGTCGTGGAGGAGGCCATAGACAGGCTCCCATGTCGGACCGACCCCGCAGCTCCAACCACAGCACTCGATCTTCTCCTCACCAGCTTGAAACTTGTAGATGGCTGGCGGAAAACCTACCCTAATACACGAGCATATACATATCTCCAAACGCGGAGTGGGACACAGTCCCGCCTTGATAGGATCTATATTAGACGCGATAAATTCTCGCAGGGCTATGACTGGCAAATCAGCACCGTCGGAATATCAACAGACCATCGTATGGTCTCAGTCCGAATTACACAAGAGGGTGCACCCACATCAGGAATGGGACGATGGTGCTGGCAGCCTCACATAACCAGAGATAAAGAGCTATCAGAGTTCATCCACGAAAGGGGTGTACAGGCCCTTGATGCAGCTAAGAGAGCTGCAAACTGGGCAATCCGCGACCCCCAACTGAATGCCCAGACAATATGGGCAAGTTTCCAGTCCGCAATCCGAAGCAAAGCCCGAGCACGCTCGAAAATCTTGGTCCCGAAAGCGGTGATAGAAATCAAGAAGCTGGAGGAGGACCTCGCATTAGTACTAAACAACCCAGACCTATCAGAGGAAGAAATAACCCTGTCATCGGCTATCCTAACAGAGAGGCTGGCACGGATCCATGTTGAGAAACATGAAAGAACCAGAATGTCAGCAAAGATTAAGCACCGCCTGGAGGGTGAAGTAATAAATCAGTACTGGACAGGTGTTAACAAATCAAAGAAGCCGCGGGAGGTACTCCGCAGACTCTTGAAGCCCGAGTATGACCCATTGGCAGACACCACTGCTAAATATGAGACCGACTCACTGCGCATGGCCACCATTGCCCGAAACTACCATAATAAAATCCAAAAGGTGCGGAGGGACACCGCACCAGACATCCGAGACCCAACTATTGAGGTGGTTCTCCAGCGTATTATCCGAAAAACAACTCAAGTACAGACTGAGGACCTGCGAAAGCAGCTAACACGAGCCGATGTTGAACTCGCATTGAAGATGTCAGCCAACAAGAAAGCACCAGGGTTAAATGGCATACCCTACGAAGTATGGCGCAGCCTGAACGACAGATTCCTAACCAAAACATCCCAGGGCAAACCTGCCTTTGACGTTATTGGACTGCTGCTCCTGCTATATAATGACATTGAGTCACATGGTGTCACCCCCGGGACGGGTTTCTCGAAGAGTTGGATGGCACCCATATACAAAAAGAATGACCCTGCAGACATTGCCAACTACAGGCCAATATCACTGCTCAACACAGACTACAAGATATTCACCAAAGCCCTTACCATAAAGCTGGCACGAATTGCACCGGACTTGATCCATCCGGCACAGGCTGGATTTGTCCCAGGTCGCCATATATATGACCAAGTGTGGCTCACGAAACGCATCATTGAATTGGCAGAGGCAACTGAGCAAAACGGGATAATAGTTGCTCTCGATCAAGAGAAGGCATATGATAAGATCGAACATGACTACCTATGGAGGGCCTTAGAGCAATTCGGGATCCCAGAGGAATTTATCAGCACAGTCAAGGCACTGTACAGTGATGCATACACAACAGTAGTTGTCAACGGTATGGCGAGCGAGCGCCCCTTCAAGGTCACACGTGGAGTGCGTCAAGGAGATCCCCTCTCGTGCCTGCTCTTCGATCTGGCTATAGAACCACTGGCTGAGGCATTGAGACAATCGGGTCTCCGAGGCTTCCGACTGGAGGAAGTTGATGACAAGGTCGTCGCCACCTTGTTTGCGGATGACACGCTGGTGTATCTGAATTGCCAGGATGATTTTCAGTCCCTACTCGACATACTTGAAGAGTGGTGTATAGCATCAGGAGCGAAATTTAACATCGGAAAAACTGAAATCATACCCACCGGATCACTCAACCACCGGAACGGAGTACGGAACTCACGTACAGTCAATGGAGTGGATGGTACCAGGATCCCCGACCACATCACCATTGCCAAAGAAGGCGAACCCATCCGCACGCTCGGCGCCTGGGTGGGAAATAAAGTTGACCAGGTCGCAACCTGGACTAAGACAATCGATAAGATTGATGATGCTCTGGACAGATGGGACAAGGGAAATCCTACCATGGAAGGACGCCGACTAATCATCATGATGGTGGTGGGAGGTATGACCCAGTACCTTGCCAAAGTTCAAGGAATGCCGCTTGATGTGGAAGCAAAACTTGAGCGCCGCATCCGAGCATTCCTCTGGAATGATAAGACACTCATAGCAGTTAATAAAGAGACAGTATATGCACCAATCGAAATGGGAGGACGCAACCTCCTCGACATCATTGCTCGCAATGAGGCTATCACTGCAACATGGCTGAAATCATATCTTGACTTCGGCCCATCGCGGGCACTGTGGACATTTGCCGCTGATGAACTTATTGCACTTAATATAGAGTCTAAATCAGCAACAGTAGTTGATAAGAACCTACGAACCTGTGTGTTCCTGCAAGCCTGGGAATCCGGGCGAACCCTCAAACCCCGAGACCTAGTTGACATGTTAAAAGTCGCAAAAAAAAGAGGTGTCCAGATGGATGGACTCGCGTTCTCCAGAGAGATCATGCGTGACACCCAGATCTGGTACCATGTTAAAACCACCGGCACACGAGGCATATTCAATGTTGGCCCCGAGGTCAAGTGCCTGAAAGAACAGCACAAAATCAGGACAGTGCGGGAGGCCGAAGTCCTCGCACGGAGACTAACTGACCGACATCGCCCGAGGTCCAACTGTGCATGTGAGAATTGTAAGACAACAAGGAGGGAGTGTCCGGGATGCACCAACCCAAACAAGTGCTACTTGAAAGCACAACAGCTATTGAATTCATTAGAGCCCAAATGGAACCCGCTCCAACCCCAACCGGAAGATTACGAAGATGAACCCGTAGCACCCATAGTATTGGGGGAAGAAGAGGAGGTCTTTGACCCCAAGATCACAGTCAAAGGCAATTTAGGCAATGCCTTCCGAATTTTCACGAGCGGCCTGAGAGGGAGCTTGATAGCACCAAACACCCGAATGCAGCCTGACCCCAATGCAGCTGAACACATTGTCTACACAGATGGATCTGCAACGAGCAATGGCAGGGTAGACGCCCGTGCAGGCTCCGGAGTCTACTACGGGCCAGAAGATGCTAGAAATCTTGCAATAAGAGTCCCCGGAGAACTGAAACAGTCAAATAATGTGGCCGAGATACTTGCAGTTAAACAAGCCATTGAACTTTCTCAAAAGGATGCAGTGCTAAGGGTCAAGAGTGACTCGAAGCTCATCATAGATGGCCTCACAAAGAACCTGCACAAGTGGGAAGATGAGGGATTCTTGAACACGGAGAACGGTCACCTGATTCAAGTCACGAGCACACGTCTGCGTGAGCGTAAGGCACCCACAACCTTTGAATGGGTCAAAGGCCATGCGGGCATCGAAGGCAATGAGAGAGCTGACCGCTTAGCAGATGAAGGTCGACAGAAAGACACTGCCCCCACTGTGGATCTCAGCATCCCTGCCCAAATGCTAGTTACTGGGGCTAAACTACAATCCATAACCCAATCATCAGCGTACAAATTCATCCGGGCCCAGAAAATGGAAACGGACCAGTACCAAGAGGCCCTCGACCGCAATGCTACAGCTCGGAACATAATATATGCACAGGATGCTGCTGCAGGAGGCGACGATGATGTCCCAACAGCACGACAAATATGGAAATCTGTAAGACACAAGGACATATCTAAGAGCATCTCTTATTTCCTCTGGATGAGTATTCACGAAGGCTACGCCCTGGGAGACCACTGGCGCCACTTCCCGGGATTTGAAGACCGAGGGACCTGCAAAAAATGTGATGTTCCCGAGAGTCTAACGCACATTCTTACCCAGTGCGAGGAAAATGGGCAAGAGAAAATCTGGGAGCTTGTCTCCGAACTCTGGCAGCTTAGAACTGGCACTCCAATGCCCCCTCCCTTGATGGGAGAAATCATGGCCTCTGGCCTTATTAAAAAAGGGAACCTCCCTGGTAAAACCGACGCGGGCACGACGCGTCTATATAGAATTCTCATCCCGGAATCCGCACATCTTATTTGGCGCCTCCGCAACGAACGAGTCTTGAATGGCAAGGACCCATCGACAATAGCAGAAATATGCAACCGATGGATACACACCATAAACCTGCGACTCAGAATGGATTGCCTAATGATCAATAAAGCGAAATATGGCTCCAAGGCACTCAAAAAATCACTAGTGCTCAAGACGTGGACCGGAATCCTTCGGGATGAAGACAGACTCCCCGCCGACTGGACGAGGGAGACCAGGGTTCTAGTGGGTATCGGCTGATGAAGGGTAATGATAGGTTGGCTCACACCAACCTTGAACCCGGAGGCTGGAGTCCCACACAGACGTCGATCGAGACGTATCGTGCGTAATGCATTCCCTGGGGTGGCTGTCAGGTGGGGTTGAAAGAACGTGGTCCCCGCCAACCTTAACAATTTCGTGGCAAATTATGGGACGACTTGGTCGTATTTTCGAGTGATCCGTACTTACGGTGACGGAAAAGTACTAGATAGTACTACTCTAAATGCCATATTGTTCCACTTAACTCTACCCATGGCCACGACGGGGCGTAACCACAAGTTGCTAAAGCGCTGCTTCATTTGCTCTACAACGGAAAGCCCTGCCTGGAGACTAGGTCACTCCCCATCCACCAATGGGCAGCATGTACGTCAATCCGTAGCACTGTGTTCCTTCCTCCTCACGCAAGGCAGCTCTGTAACAGATGCGGGCTTCGTGAAAGTGGAACGAAGCACAGGAGGCAGCGAGCGCGCGAAGAGAGGACCAAACTCGGTCCGGATCCCATGATCACGGGGTGAGTTACTCAGCCATACGCACGTGGCAGTCTGTTCGCCGTTATAAGCATATGTGGTCTTGTCGCCTCCCTCCATCCCACCGCCATGACCCAGTGGAACTGTTTTCAGGTGACCGACGAGCCAGGCGTCGACGAACCAGGATCTGCTATCGGGGTCCCTAGCGCCGACAGTGAGGTGTGCAGATTCCAGAAATTCATATTCTCCCTTTCTCATTCCCCGTTCGCCAGGAATTCTTCTCTCCCGGTGCGTACAGGGTTGGTATGAAGATTCCTTTCTTCATTTTGAGATAATTGTAGGCTCCGCCAGTCAAGATGTACACACCAATCCCCCCTATCCGGTACCGTCCACGATCGAGGCGTGTGAGGTAATGATGCATCCAATCATCTGTTCCCTATTCTCACTTTTGGGCGAGGCAATCTTCTCTCCCGGAACGGGAGGACTAGGTGCGTCTGCGCACCCCACTTCTCATCCCGCTGGTCTTCGTGCTCAACCAGACATTCAAGAATCCGGCACTCAAGTTGGAGCTCGTGGGTTTAAAAGCATCGGTGGAGCTGAAATCCCACGTAAGCTTCGTTGTCGCCGGCTCGCTGTCGACAGATCATCTAATGATGTGTGCAGCGTTCGGGAGTTTCCCCTTCAAGATAGCGCGATGGGAGGGTCCACACCCACAACTACCTTCATACACGAGCAGTGAAATCACCTACGGACGATTCTTGGGCAGGTTGGAATCCGAACTGGCGTTGAGTCGTCCTGGCGAGCTTTACGCCGCTACTGCGAGTTTTGTCCTGGAAGAGCAGGGGCAAACCCAGATGCGCCTGTTCTTTGCAATGCAAAAGGAATTCACAATGACACCGCGGGTAAACCCACGGCCAACTTCGGAACTAAACATTTTCAGTTTTTCACGAGCCCTGGTTTCTGGGGTTGCTCCGCAATCGTCCATTCCATGGATAAACATCCAGAGCGTGGCTCAGGAACTGCCGGCGGACGTTCGAACTCATGCATGGAACATAGCTCGCCTTGCACGCTCTTCCGGATACGAATTCACCTCCCTGCGCGCTGTCCGTCAATCCAGGTGTGGAGAGTCTCTGACTTCTTTATAATATCTGAAATTATATCGCATAGCGCCTCAAACATAGTGGTACTTTCCCCGGGGAGTTCAGAGCACTTTTTAACCCCAAATCAAGAAATTGAAATCTGTCTTGATTTAAAATACAATCGGCCGTATATCACAGATATAGTCAGAACGAGATCACAGGCGCGTCTGCTCAGATTTTACAATTCCAATTCTTTGGACTTACTCGACGTTGCAGGAGCTTTGGACAGCATTCTTTCGTATTGTCAAGGACTGGTACACTGCATTGCAGTCCGCATTGTTTACCGTAAAGACGCGACAGCAATTTGTCATGATCGATATCTACGAAACCTACATGTTTCAACTTGGGGAGAGTGAGGAGTATGGAGCCGTCCAGGAACGTCACGTCACAACATTCTCCATTTCGCTACACTAACCTATTTCTCCTGTTCAGGCTGATCAACGCTCTTGCCTGTCTGCGGGGGTCGATTACTCTGAGATAACGAGGTTGTGGAAGGCTGGAGTGAAGGTATACATGGACTCGTTGAGAGCCCAAGTGCCTATGGCCGTTCTTTCTCGTCCTCCCGAAAACGGTTGCATGGAGGCTATTGTATATGGGTTCTTCCATTGGAGCCTGGGGTCTTTTTTAATGCCGGAGGAGATGATACCACTACAGAGAGTGGGTAGCTAACGCTAAAACTTACTGTGTTTCGCCTCCACTGACCATTGCGATGCAGCTTCATTTTTTTACACGCGTAACCAAAGCCAGGCAACTGTTGGCTCTCAGGACGCACCCACTGCTGTTGCCGGACGCGCTTCCCAAAGAATTGGTCCAGCAACTGGCACGGCGCAGTCAATCATCTCGTAGGCTCCTCCAATTTGCCGAACCTGTTTGGGTGTATGATCCATCCACGTAATCCATCATTTCTCGACGACTCCTGTTTCCAGTTTCCTCTGTAATTTTCTCAATACGTAACGTACTGTACCGATCGATCTGTATGATTATCCCGAGTTTCCGGCACGACGCGTCTTCTGGGTTTTCCTTGAGAGATCCCACGAGGATCGGGTGCTCATCTGTCTCCCACATCCCCTCCTCCTCACCTTATATCGCGCCCCGCGTGGGCGCGCATATCTATATCCGGGTGTTTTTTCGGTTTCTTGTCGGGGATGTAGGCTGCCTCGCCTACCTAGGCGGATGTCTGCGATGGTCTACGAGCGCGTTATCGCCGTCGGTGTCTTTGGCGGCTCCTATTATCTTTTCTTTACTTTCTTACTTCTTGGCGTGTCCTTCCCTCCTTCCCTCCCACCTCCACCTCATACGCCCGAGCTAACCCTCTTCCCAGTCGAACACCACAACTTCTGGAACATCGCCCGTGGCGTCCTCGACCCGCACAACGCGTTCGCGCACTTTGGATGGCTCCAGCACCCGGCACCCGCGCCCGTACCCCAGCACTCCTCCTCCGCCGCCGCCCCGCTCCCCGTGCGCATCTCGCCCTACCGCCACTTCCGCAGCCTCCTCCACGTCTCCTGCCTTCCCTGCCGCATCGATGCCCCCAAAACCTCGCACGGGCTCGGCGAGGCGCGGTGCTTCATCGACACCCCGCGCCGGGGCCGCATTGCCGTGTGCTGCGAGCACGCGTGGAGCGCGACACGGACGGTCAAGTACGCGCAGGACGACCTGGCGTGCGCGGAGCAGGCCCGGAAAGGCGCGCGGTGGATGAATGCGGGGGATGCGGTGCGCGTGGCGGAGGAGGCGGTGAAGGGCGCCGCGGGGATGAGGGGGCCCGGGGAGGGGGTGGGGGTTAACGAGGACTGCCACAAAAGGGAGTGATTTGAATGAAATTACCAGGAACAGGGAGATGCGAGAAGGAGATCCGAGTCTTGCAGGGCTGCAAGGACGTCAGAATGAAAGGAGCTTTTGCACATAGGGTCGACGGGGAGAGGAATGAAATTACCAGGAACAGGGAGATCCGAGGGGGTGATCCGAGTCTTGCATGGCTGCAAGGCAGAACATCAGAATTAAAGGAGATTTTGCACATAGGGTTGACGGGGAGAGCGAGGATAGCGGGCGCTGATCGTTGAAATGATTTGTCACAACGCTGTGCCGAAATTGACTGATACGGTCAAAATGCGTACTGGGTACAGTTGTGGACAGGCGAAGTCCGTGATTGCTTTGTATAGGGACCCCGAAACAGCGCAAGTTTGAAGTTACCGACAGTGACAGAGTTGTGACAAGTGCCTCACAGCGCCGGTCCGGGAATTAAGTAGGCATTTAAGTTAGGAACGCTTCTTTAAGTATGGTAAAAGTTTACTAAAACAAATGATTCGGCCCGAAACTCAATTTACAGCTGTTTGCATAATTGATGACACTCTCTAAGAATAGAAGAAAAGAACAACTTTGAGCTACACATCTTGCGGGACTCATTGCTCCCTCAAATCTGAACCAATTGGGCTGATTTAAGTTGGGTCGGAGAGCCGTTGAGCAGGGCTTTAAATTAGTATCATATTCTCAGTGTAAATCGATGAATTTGAGTGCGTCAAATTTCCCGTGGTGGGTTTCGAACTCGAGCTGGTAATGGTCATTTCTCGACCAATTCTTAGCGGATCTGGGTATTTCCCGGTGTTTCTGAAAGCCAACAAGGTGGCAATCATCCCCATGCCATCAAAATGTGTCGCAGCCATCATACATACCAGATGATAGGTATTTCCTGATTATGATCAAGAATGCACCGTAATGTGCTGTGTAGAAGAAAATTTCAAGATGGCACATTACTAGCTCTTATGCCTCAATATTCCCCTTCAGTTGAGCCTAGCAAGTACTCAATTGGATCAGAATTGACTGAGTACAGTTGGGGACAATCAAAGTCCGCTTGTTTCATAGCGCAAGAACCGTCCTTTTTTGGATAAATCTGACAGCGGATTCGGATCCGGAGGGGTAAAAGGAGCCCAAAAACACACCTCCGAAGTTTTTCCTACGAGCCATTGTTTTTCTCAATATTTTGGGTCAGTTGAACGAAATTGTATGTACCTCTCTGAGGGCTCTGGGGCTGATATATGTCTACAACATCCTCCACACAAAATGAAAAGAGGTCTGCACAAGCCACATGGCTTCTGCGGATTGATTGACAATAAGATTTTGACTTCCTGGAGGCTTTCGGACGAAAATAGGTGCCAGATCAAACCACTTTTCACACGTTAATTGCTCGATAAATTTCCAAGATGTTGTCGGAATCGTAACCAGCTCACGAAAAGGCGTCGATTGCCGATTTTTACATATTTTTAGCTATCTATTGAGACATTTCTCAATATTTTGGGGTCCGATCATCGATCTTTTGAGAATTTGGACATTGTGCTCGTGCCAATCTCTCCATTTACGTGTAAAATCACCCCCTAAATCGTTACCGTAGGCTTGGGAGCCATCTGCCGACGATGGTATCCTAGTTTCCCACGGTCCCCAAATAGGCGGGTTTTGATTGTCCCCGACTGTATAGTTTGAGTAACTTACATAATTAGATGCTGCAGGTGAAATTACGCCTCGGGCTGCAAGTTTCTTGTTGTCGTCAGTGAGCAATAGAACAGGAGTACCACAAGGCATGGTCGCTGTTGTTGAGAATGGAAGGGGGAGAGGTGTTTTATTGATCTCGTGGTAGAGCAGAAGAGACGCATATGCATCGCGAGCCGCATACTCCTTTTGAGCATCACTGAGTTCCTTGTCAGACCAATTGCTGCTGACACGTTCCGCATCATTCTTTGGGAGACATTTGTGAAAAATTACTGCAAAAAGATCGGCAAGTGACAAAGTCGCCTTTGTGACAAGAAAACGAGTCTTTGCAAAGGCTGCAAGGTCAACAGCACCCAGAGAAATAATTTGGTGGATAACCCGCAGCAACAGCAAGTCGTTGCAAGTCACCATTGACTTGACGACCAGCCTTGATAACTTGTGGGCTGCGAAGGAGGTTGACGAGCTCTCCTGGCAAGGCCTTGCGCCTCAGCATCTCTCCGATCTGAATTTTGGTTAAGTGGAAGGTTTGATTTTTTTTTTAAAAAAGAAACTCACACGAAGAACATAAACCTGGTCCTTATACGCAACTTGGGCAATTGCCGGTGGACCTTGCCCAGACAAACGTCCATGAGGTGCCACATCTACATTCCATTCTGAAGCCGTTGACAGGGATCTCATCGCAGATGCTGCGCATAACATTATTGATGGAAATCTGTGTGTCAAGTTCCTGAGGCTGGCGCACGAACTCAGGGCTGACAAACATGGGCAGATGGCTGTAATTCTCCACTGGAACCACGCCTGCTCGGAGTGAGGGAAACATTTTCTCGAGCATTGGCTTATCGCTCATGTTGTCAGTGTAAAACACCTCAGGAGATTCATGGCCATAAATCGGGAGGTCGTTTGCAAGCCGCCGTAGTGCCTCTTCATACTGAGAATGGGACTTGGTTGCAACAAAAACACAGACACGAATTTCGGCTTTCTTGTTTGTTACGGTGAGGAGTGCAGTGAAGATGGGAACACCATCAACCTTGAAGATGTGCTTTGCAATCTAGAATATTTTTTTGCTCAGTACATACTCCCGAATATCAAAGTCATGAAGACTGACCTTGTGGCTATGGTCAATTTTACCGAGTCGCAAAGAACGCATGGCCATGTTTTGATCCATTGTGTCACGATGCGACTCAATAAATGCATCATATATATCCCGAAGCCATTGACCACCCACTGGGTGTGAACCCATGAAAGCCGCATTGGGAACGGTCTTCAAATGGCAAAAATGGTTCGTATGTTTCCGAAAAACCCATCTGATTAATTTTTGTGTGCAGGTATTGCAGCCGTAACTCATCGTATCGCCGCAGGTGCTGCATTCGAAACATGTCTGCTACTTCTTCGGATCCCATGCCATGCTGAAAGCATGACCTCACTACGCCAAAAGCGCGAGTGGACAGTCCGCTCCGCCAAGTCAAATGGGCCGGGAATTCCGCAGCAAGAGCACGAGGTAAACGCTGAAGGATGCGCTGGTCCCAGGAGCGAAACCGAGCATCACAACCACCTGTTGCGGTCTTCTGACACTCATATGTGTACCCAATTAACCAGAAAGTCGAGTCGACATCAACAACTCGCCGTGGGCGATTGACGACACCGGGCAGCGAAGTGTGTGTGATTTACCCAGAAGATTGAGAGGGTCCCATAAAAAGAAGTCGGGGGTGAATAAATCCGTGGGCTTGTGGGTTCAAAGAAGACCAAACCGAGTTGGCGCGAATCCAGAATTGTCCGGCCTTGTAATGACGTGACTGACCCGTGGTCCTCGAGTCATCCTTGAGTTCGTCAAGCAGAGTCCGAACTCGTTTTTGAAATAGGTTCGGAACAAGCCGCCTTCTCATCACATGATATGCACGTGCTTCGCAGGGCAATCTGAGAAGGGGCTTGTGGCAAGATGTAAAAAAAGGGCAATGTGTTCTGCGCGCTCTGCCACTTCAGGAACGGCCTGAATTCCTGCGACCCCAGTCTATAATCTGAACATTATAAGCATACAAATCATCTGGCCAATTCAGAATTTCAATAGCGTGGCTCGGGACTCCGGAAACGAGGGCGCAACTTGTGTTTCTCACGAGATCAGGGGAAATACAATCGCCACTGTCCACTTATCTTTAGGGCGTGGATAAAAATTCTGAGCAAGCTATATCATCACAATTGGCTTGTAAATCATTAAGGTCAATCATCCCAGGTGTTTAAGTGTGAGGGCAAGGTATGTAGCTCGAAACTGGATGAACCGAGATATTTGAGCCGCTTAGTCATCCACCGACAAGATTTTCTTATTGGTTTCCTCCATGCCCATTTTTTTTGGTAGTGTGTGTACAGACATGTGGGTTATCAGAGTCTCCTCCCATCCTCTCACTATTTTGCTACTCTTAGTACGGTGAACCCAGAGGATAGAGTCACCCTTGTCACACCTGGTGTCACATCTGGCCAAAGCGAACAAATCATGTTTACTGCATGAACTAATTAGTTCTCCAGATAGAAATTGCGGAAGAATATGGTCTGAATCAAATTATTAGTTCACAGAGCCCATAAAGTCACCAGAATTCCGAGATAATCTTACATGTTTGATCCGAATTGAAAATGCAACTTCCTGTCCAAAACCCAGGTGTAGCACAAGATCAGCATAGTACTTCACACATACAAGTGCACAGATATATGCAATGGCATCCAAGAAACAAATTATCAGCATTAACCATAGAAATCTGGACTGAAATGAGAGAGAAATTATGTTCTGAACACATAGTCCTTTTTTGGCAGTTTGTCCCAAGCCTCTCTCCGAGAATCGCCGGCTTGCCGGCGCGGAGACAGGCTTGCTCCGAACCTATTTTTGAAACCACTCGGGGATGTGAGGAAGCATTTGAATCGTCTGAGTTGTGTGATAGCGACGACCCAGGTCTCTCATCGGCAAGTAATGTGTCACCTGCAACAGGCCCTGGAGGCCGCGTTTCCTGTTCGGTAGCCATCACGTCGTCGTCGTCGTCGTCATCGAGCTCTTCCTCTCTTGCCGGTGGCTCTTCCTCCTGCGCTATATCCACCTGGTAGTGGCCAACCCCACCTCCTCTGTAGCGCATGTACATATCACGGTCAACAAAGCTAGAATGTGGCTTTGCATTAGCCAGAGTAGGAATAAGAAGTACACCGCATACAAGTTGACATAATAGTAGCGCCAGTCTTCATCTTCGGTTAATCCATCCCGGGGCAAACGTCCAATGGAGCCGCTGGCCAGCAGATCCTTAGTAGTTCCATGCGCAAATGCAGGAACAATATGAGCGCCCCGGATGACTTCATCCGGGTTCAAAAAGCCAAATGCTTGAGGGTCCGAGTCCGGGAGAAATTCGAGTCGGTGTAGACGCTTTCGTTTGAAACCTGCGCGCCAAGTAGGATCGAGACGGTAGTGACGCACCCACAGGAATTCCATGGATTGGGGTTTCGGATCAGCTCCGACCGCTGTGTTCACAACGTCCGCATGGAATATGCCAACGATCTGGGAATATAAAAAAGGGTGGGTGCTGTCCTCCGGTGCGAGATACATGATGTCTGAGTGGGTGCGAGGGTTCAAGCAATCTTGGCCGCGGCGCACATCATATGTTGTGTAATTGAGCCGGAGAATTTTATGGATTTAAATGCGGCGGTTTTTGAAAGACAGCTTATGCCGTTCTGCCGGCGTGAACTCGTTGCCGTCTCCAGACCAGTCGGGATGTGCTAGCCGGCTGAGCAGATGCTCTTGTAATTTGGGTAGAAAATCCTGAGACGATCACGGTTGGCACGAACTTCAACGCAGGTAATTTATACGTACCTTGGTCGCGGGGTCATCACGATTCTCCCGGAGCCATGACGAGACTTGAAGAGATGTGTTTCGAGCAGGTGAGATATGGTGATGCTGTTCCGGTGATGTATATGGCAAAGCCTCGGACTCTGCAAACGGCAGGTATGTTCGAGCTTTCTTGAGTTTGCGCTTGTGGCCCTGAGGTACTGGCGTTGCCGTTGTATTCCCAAGCTGTGATGCCTTCGAGCGGGCACGCGAGGCTATACGCAGGAGCGCTGTCTCACGCCGTTCGAGAGCAGTGATTTGACGAACTGCCCGATTCTTGTTTGTGCGTGCATAGAATCGTTTAACGCGACGATGCTCTAGCTCTCCCTGCGAGTACCCATCAGTGACTCCGAGTCAGACTCTGGAAGCAGTCTCGGGAACTTACTGGTTGCGTTGAATAAGAGTCGGTGGTCCCAAACCATAGAATGGACGATACGTAGTCACCGAGTGAGTGAAGCTTGTATGTCTCGAGACTGAACTCTTTCTTGTTTGCTGTCGTCTTGGCGGGGCTTTACCTTTGCCTCCCTTTGCCGCTTTTTTTTGCCTGCCGACGGCCCCGCGCAGCTTCCTCGGACGGAAGCTCCTTCGTGGACCAGTTGGCGCAGGTCACCCGCTTGAAGCGTCGCAAGAGCCGGCCGACTTCTTTTGTCGCAAACCGTAAAAGACCGATAGTAGGGTCAGTATGCAATTTGAGTTTTGCAAGCGTGTGCCATTCGGCCAATGTAAATAGTACGTCGAGGACCTCACTGTTGTACGGCTCCAGTAGCAGCCCGTCGATAACTGGGATGGAGCACTAATGTAATGTCAATTTTGAGACTTCTGACACGAAACCATGCATCACGCACCAGTAATATGGACTGGTAATTCCAGGCAGCTATCTTTTTCAAAGCAGACGTGTTTTGAGTGAAACGCCGAATAGTAGAACGCCCAAAAGTCGGGATCATGCGGAACCTGGATAACTTCCATCTCAGCAAGATCCTAAGCCCAGACGCACTCGGAAGCTTACCGTTTGTTGAGGGTGTTAATAACATCTCCGCCTTCCGCATATAAAATGCGGAGCAGGTGAATAAAGAAAGCTTTGAAGACACCAAGCTCAAATTCATGCATGAAGTCCGGTACGAGCATCTTGAATGGATTAAAGCCAAATTTCGACAACCGGTCAGAGAAAGCGTTCTAGAAATGGTCAATTCAAGTTGGCAACCGTGGAAATCATTCGTCAGTGTGACGCACGGAGGTTGGGGGGTCCATGAGCGTGCCAGCAACCAATAGTCAAAGGTGGTCGATTTGACGCTGCGGCCGGCCTTGTAAATCCAGTTCCGTATGCGAGTCAGAGTACCATCATGGACATGGTCATCCGTGCGCGCCAAGGTTTCCCTTTTCTTCTCGTCACGGACAGTTCCGAGGTCGTGGATATCTTCCTTCGGGAGGTAACAGCGAGGACACGGTGCTTTGCCGAGGTTGCGGATGGTCGCCAGGAGAACTCTGAGGCAGAATAAATGGCGAGCCGAGACTAGATACAGATTTACAACTCACTTTTCTGGATAAACCGCCGAGTACGTGAAAATGCGTGGATAAAATCGACGCAACACGCTGTGACGGAAGCGAGAGGATCGAGTTCCGGCACAAGGTGGCAAATCGAGAGAACTGGTGTAAGTTGTCGATTAACCGAAGAAACCGTAACTACATCAGGTACACTACTTATATACTACGAATCAAACTGAGTGCGGTTTAGGTACTCCGTGGATCGCGATCGCATGCATGCCAGGAAGAAGCTTGGGGAAACCGTGGGAAAATCGGCCAGCCTTTATTTCCTCGTCGCGGGTTTTCTCGAGGAAGGCTTGTTCTGGGGACTGGAGATTTTGACGCGATTGCCGCGCACTGGCGCGGCTTTGACGCGGCAGTGACGCGGCGTGACGCGCGATTGACGCGGCACTGCCGCGCTGCCTGTAGGGCCTCGTACATCGTTCTCTGTCGCTCAAAACCATTCCAGGCAAAGTTCTATGACTGTAATACATCACTTAGAACCAAAATAACAAATCCCAAAATGTCCTCAGGTATCGGCTAAGCCATGCTTAAGCCTCGCTGGTAGTACACATTTTGACCAGATTTTGATTCGTCTCGCTGCTCAATGCAGCTATTTTATGTTCCACTACCCTCAGAATTGTTGGAAAAATACAGATTCACAAGTACCTTCAAAGAGTAATCAGAGTAGCTCTAGTTGAACTGTTCTGCTGAACTACGTGTGGGCAAGCTCATTACTGTGAAAAGTCCCCCATTTCTCAACACGGTTATTTCAACTTGAAGTAGCAGCTACTTCTTAATCCTGTGGTGCATGAACAGTGAAGCTGTTGGAGTCTCAATATGCTTCATCTCCTGGTTCAAATGTGCACCCTCAATTATTCTGGGGACCGGGAGTCACGGTTTCGTGAACTGACAATTGTGTTTGACATTAGTTGATTTCATATGACCATGATTAGTTGAATATGGAGCCGAATGTAATGCGTTTGAGTGAGGTAGTCTAAAGTGGCTGGCATGCAGCCTGCGCATTTTCTGACTTGCTTGATATTCCAACCACCAATCGGACGTCAGAGAAAATATTTATGAGGAAACTGCCGTGAGTCTCCTCAGAGGATCGCAAATACCACCACGTAAATTGACCCAACAGCTTGCGTTGGAAGGTTAGTCAGTACTAACATTCTCAGGATTGGTCCCTGTGTATAAATTACGCCACGCACTGATGTACTGGTATGTAATATCAGATATGATACAACTCCAGGTATAAATGCTTTCGCAGCCACTTCGCGCCCAAAATTGAACCGTGGGAAGTGTCTACTGAGTTTATGGATCCTCAGCTTTCATGACACAAGAGCCATTGTTTTCTGTGCCAAAAGGTTTGTAAGATGAATTATTCCAACCAGGATGTGGTAACGTGTCCTGAGGGGATGAGGGCCAGTTAAGAACGATTACCGAGAGAATGGATTGTTTCATGTGTACAACAGAGAGCTCACTTGGCTATATGCCTGTACACGTAATGTTCGATCCTAACCTTCCGTTGAGAGAATTTATTTGCATAGTCTATCCACTTATATTCAGATGGTTCATAGTTTATATGGCAGAGCATAAAATACATTCCGGTGAACCAAGGATTCCCAGTTTTAACCTAGCTGACTAGGGAGGTGTTTGCTGACATCAAATTCAGACCGCTTTCTCTGATCTCACCCAGTGAATTAATTTCTCGAGGATTCAGAGATCAGATATAGTGTATACCTCATACCACTGCTATTGGTAGATGTCTTCTGTTTTGCCTGGCAAAATGAGTGGGCAGAATGCCTCAAATGAAGTGGGTTCCGCAGAATTGGGACTTGCGGGCACGTCCGCCACTTTGAGTTCACGCGAGCGCAACTTGAACTTTGTTCTCCCGCTGCAACCAGATGGTTATTATATGGGTGGTATATCATTACACAAATGTTTGCGACTTGCCGCGGTCTGGAAGCTATGGGGCTGTGTCAACTAGTAGAAATTCGATCTGCCATCCCATTCGCGACTAGATGCAACGTCCACGACTTCGGCCATTCACAACGATTTTCCGGCCTTCCTGCCTGGTGCACCATTGGAGTAATGGCATTGGCTGTGAGCTTCTGCTCAGCATCGTGCTCCAAGTACTACTCGGCTCAAGACCTGACTTGAGATGTAGGCACCAGTGAAGCAGGAAGGAAATGCACATATTTCCATAGGAGGACTGCAGACACCTCTGGTCGGAGTAGTATGAAATAAAATGCCAGATTCGAGAGTTACAAGCTACATTTGGGAGTGCTACTAGTATCAAATCTTGCTTCCTCACCGATAGCGTGAGGGATGTCCCGATTCCATGACTGTGGATTTTATGAGGCAGCAGAACAGGATACTGAGATGAGCTGTTCAATGGTGACTTGCAAGTCAATTGTAGTGCTTGACTCAAAATATGTACTTTAATTTAACTTATGGTACCATTAGGATTAAGTAACATGGACTTACCTTTTTGGCAGCGAGGGTACAGAAGTTTGATTAGTGTGCGGGCGGACTCAAAATCGCGTCCCACGAGGCCCAAGTTTGCGGGGGCGGAAGTTACCGTCCGTACGCCGCAGATAAACTTGGTCAAGCGAATGTCCTGTTTGCGGGGCAGAACTACCAAAAATTGGCAAGTTTGTGGGGCAGGTATAAAAGTGCGTTCGGACCACCATAGTTTTACCTGTTCCATTACCTGAAATGCATACTCAATTGCTCATTCTAGGGTTGTAAATACTGGATCTTAGGTGAGAAAGTTAGAGGAAGTTACCCGGAAATGCTAAATAATCCAAATTTTTTAACCACTTTTGGACGTTCACAATGGTTGATGTTAGCTATCTATCCAAGGACACCAGGGACTGGTGCACATTGGCGCGGTATTAGCGCGCACTGACGCGGCATTGACGCGCATTGCCGCGGCTTTGACGCGCAGTGACGCGGTCTTGACGCGGCGTTGACGCGGCACTGACGCGGCACTGACGCGGCACTGACGCGGCAGTGACGCGCATTGCCGCGGCGTTGACGCGGCATCTGCGCGGCGTCGAGGGGGTAGGGAGTGAATAAAAATGGTCTTCCAGACCTCTTAAGAAGTCACTCAACATTTATTTTCAAGTCTACAATGGCTAGGGCACAATGTACACCAGAATTGACAAAAACTAACGGGACTTCTCCTATGGAAAGAGTTTATATTTGACCCGGACATTGTTAAATTCTCTCCCAGCCCTTATTTAACTGCTTCTGAGTGTAATTTGAGTGGCATGAAGTTATTTACTGGTCATGTTGAAATTGGGTTGCGTGCGTACCATGTGTTGGACGCACTGATCGGTGAGAAGGAGTTGTTGTCGAAAGCAGTTGCAAGCCTCAACACGGTACGGCGCAAAGGCATGGTCAATATTGACATTGTAGAATTGGCTGAGGATGATGGAGTAGCTGAATAGAATTTCTTTTGGATTTTTTGAGCAAAGTTCAAGGGCGCCAGAGCAAAAAATGAACTTGGTCTAAAGTTCGGACAAAATTTCGGTCCGACCAAGGTCAGATCCGGAATTCGGACAAAATTTCTGGGCACAGGTCGGACAAAAGTTCGGACAAAAAAGAAATATAGCCCGAATTTCGGATCCGACCTCCATAGGGATAATCGGGGGTCCTTCTCCTGAGCGGATGAGGGCCAGTTATAAATGATTACCGAGAAATGGACTTATAAATGCTAGATGCCTGTATACAGTAGTGCTCAATCCTAACCTTCCGTTGAGAAATTTAATTGCAACCCATGTGTTTATCCACTCATATTCAAATAATTCGTAGTTTATATGGCAAAGCGTCAAATCCACTCCGGTGAAACAAGAATTTCCAGTTCCAACCGTTTGCCCGACATCAAGATTATATCAATTTTCCTGATCTCTCCCAGCGAATCAGTTTCGCGAGGAGATCAGATATAATGTATACTTCATACCACTGCTATGTCTTCTGTTTTGCCACAATCCGCCATCCCAGCTGCGACTTGATGCGACGTCCATACTGCCACAACTTCGACCATTCGCGACGATTTCCAGGCCTGTCGGCATGATTGCAGGTGAAGTGCCCTCGTGCACCATTGTAATAGGCTGTGAGCTCCTGCTCGGAATCGTGCTCCGAGTACTAGTAGTCTCAAGACCTGAAATGAGGTGCAGGCACCAGTAAAGCGGGAAGGAACTATATATATTTCAATAGGAGGGGTACTCGGACAGCTCTCGTTGGAATGGTGTGAAAAGAAAATACCAGATTCGAAAGTTACAAGCTACTTTAGGGAGTGCAACTATCGAATCCTCACCGATAGATATACTGAAGTATGTCCTGATTCCATGACCGCGGATTTCATGAGGCAGCGGAATAGGATACAGAGATGAGCCGGTCAATTGTGGTGCTTGACTCAAAATATGTATCTTGATCAAACCACGGTACCATTGGGATGAAGTAACATCGACTAACCACCTTATTGACGGCGGGGGAACAAAAGTTCATTTTGCGCATGGCAAAATAAACTTGGTCCCGCAAATGACCTGTTTGCAGGGCAAGACTACCAAAAATTGGCAAGTTTGCGTGGCAGGGAATAAAAGTGCATCCGGACCGCCATAGTTTTACCTGTTCCATTGCCTGAGATACGTATTCAACTGCTCAATCTCTGGTTGTAAATACTGGATCCTAAGTAAGAAGTTGGAGTTGCCGAGAAATGTTAATCTACGGAGGTTCACAATGGTTGATGTTAGCTATCCATCCAAGGACTGGCGCGCATTGGCGCGGTATCAACGCGCACTGACGCGGCATTAACGCGCAGTGACGCGGCGTTGACGCGGCGTTGACGCGCACTGACGCGGCACTGACGCGGCAGTGACGCGCATTGCCGCGGCGTTGGCGCGGCATCTGCACGACGTCGAGGCGGCAGGGAGTAAATTAAGAAGATCTTCCAGACCCCCTAAGAAGTCCTTCAATGTGTCTTTTCAAGTTTAAAATGGCTAGGGCGCCATGTACACCAGAATTGACAAAAACTAATGGGACTTCTCCTATGGAAAGAGTTTGTAGTTGACCCAAACATTGTCAGATGCTCTCCCAGCTCTTATCTAACTGCTTATGAGTGTAGTTTGAGTGCATTGAAAGCTTACGGCGATCACCAGTAAGTTCAACAATTGCCGCGTCAATGCCGCGGCAATGCGCGTTACTGCCGCGTCAGTGCCGCGTCAGTGCCGCGTCAGTGCCGCGCCGGTGCGCGTCAATGCGCGCCTGCCGCGTCATTTTTACCAGACCCGCGAAAGACGCGTAGTTGAATTGAAGAACAAGTCGAAGGAGAACAATTGTAAGTTCATCCAGGTTCGTGATCATCAATTCAGACGCCTCCTCCAATGTGTCAAACGACATGGGGGAGACTCCGAGCATTGTTGCAATTTGCCTTATACCATCCTCAATAGGGATATTTGGGTACATGGCCACAACGTCGCCGGATACGAGCCAGATCTCTTCACGAGGGGGGAGACGAGTACCGAGGAGTTTTCGGCAAAACGTCTTCGAATCTGGAAGAATCCAGTCGAATCTTGAGAGTAGAGGCTTGATGCGAAAATCAACCCATGCAGAGGCATTGGCCAGCAACGTGTCAAAGGTTGGGACAATGGGTCTCGCAGATGCAGGAAGTTTATGGATTTTAGGGATGACTTTAAGCACCGGGACTTTGGTCAATTTCCGGTCTACGGGGTCTCGTAGCCAATTATACTGTTGCCAAGTCAGAAGAAGGTCAACACTTTTTCGCAGAATTTCTTCGAGCGAATTATGAAGAGCTTCATGATCCGGTGCTTCCTCTCGATATGAAGGATTTATAAGCAATTTCCACGCCTGCTCATAGTACCATGCGGTGGTGACTACACAGAGTCCCAGATTTTTATCTGAGGGGACCGCAACTAAGTTTTGGTCACCCAGGACTTTGAGTAATTCTTTGAGTTCTTTACGGTTGATGTTGGATTTTACAGCCAGAGTTTGTTGGTTTAGCACTTGGCCACCAATAACCTCTCGAACTCGGACCAGTGCGTTCTCAACGTGGCGAATCAGCGCTGGTGCTTCAGCAGTTTCAACAGGGATATGGAATTTCGAGACATAACGTGGTTGCCCGTTGTCAATGTCCGGGTCAATTCCCTGTATCAATTTTATATGTCGCTGTTGTTTCGCTCTTTCTGAGAGACGAAGACGACGTGTTTGGGGCAGTTGGATACGTGGGGAACACGGCAACGATTCACAAACGCAAGACCGCAATCCGCGCAAGAAGAGAACAGATTCTTGAGTGCCTCCGGGTCAATGCCCTTGCCAGAACAGAGTACGGCAAATACATTGGCCTCCCGTGGGTACAGTGCGTCGTCCGCAACAGGTGAGGCCAGAGAAGGGCCGCATTCGACAGCAACAGATGTGACTAAAAGCGTATCAGTATATGCGACTTGCTGGTGGGCACGGAAAACACACCTTTTTTAAGATAACCCGAGAGCATTTCTTCAAATGCATTGTCATGCATGACCGCCTTGCCGCATTGCTGGCCAGGGTCGCCAAGGAAGCAGGGAAGATAACCTCCCGGAGAGTGTGGGGTGTCGCCCATATACGGCGTCAAAAGATGTGTTTCCCCGGCAAGGGTTTGATATTGGCCTTCCAGAGTAGAAGAATGAAACAGCGCATCAAGATTAACTAGAAATCAATGAAGTCGTTGTTGCGCCTGAATAAGACAAGGAACCGTACGAAAAAACTGGCAACGAGGCTGGTCATAATGGCACAGCGCGAAAGTGCCCGAGCTTGCAGTCATAATACGAGAAGAAACGGTCTGGTGCAGCTGCGTGTAGATGAGCAACTTGGCGCAAAAGCACGGCCAATAGAGATTGAGCCGGCGAAGGTATTCTCGAATGAGATGGGGTGGGACGCGGTTCTTCCCAACAGTAGGCCTGGGGCATATGAGTGATGCTAGATGCTCCATCCGTGAGGTACGCACCATGCAATTGTAACAAAATTTTCCAGGCTGTTAGAGTAGACGACTAGGTCAGAGGAGAACCTCTGTTGCAGTGCTGCAACACCGTCAAAGAGAGCAGAGCAAGGCTCTTTCGCCACTGCAATGGTAGAAGTCGAGTGGGGGGGCATTTTTGCAGCTTCCGTAGGATTGGCCCCTCATTTTATGAGCGCCGCGCAGCGAAGAAGGGATGGCGATTCCAGTGGCGCCGTGATTCATTAAATGTTGGTTTCGACTCCTCGGGATCTTGGATGAGCAGTGTTGCAGAAAAGCGTCCGACGCAAAATCAATATTGGCAAAACAAACAAAAATCAACTAGGCAAGCGACTATAGTACTTCAAGAGGACAATATTCGTTCAAATTACTCATCTTCCCTTGAACAGGAGTTATCGACTGTCCAGGATCAGTACACTCTCCCGCACTATCCAGATGAATCAAGTGCATGGGAAAAGACCTAACCAGGTCGCACTGAAGGTTTCGAGTTTTAAATTCTAAGAGCTCTAGAAAGTGTGCATTTTCTGCTGCATCATTTGGTGAGTAAGCCGCAAGCACCGTGCGTTTCGAGTCCCCATGCCATGGAATTGTCAGGTGCAAGGCGCGTCCAGGTATGAGTTCGTTTGTTTTAATTCCAACTATGTTCGAGATCTCCTTGTTCACAACAATTGCAACGCCTTTAGATTGGGAGTTTGCAGGGTCTATGGTCGCATAGATCTGGAGTCTTTTTTCAAAAATTTTGTGAAGGTCATCTACTTCGTTCGGGGATAGGTGCGTCTCCTGCAGCGCCAAAATTCCGATTTTTCTGTCTCTCATGATTTGATTAATCCTCATCCATTTGTCTTCCGCATTGTGGTATCTTCCTCGCATGTTGAGCGTGCATACTTTAATCCAGCCCTTGGTTCGTTTTTTTATCTTCCGCTTCCTGCCTTTCTGTGGCTGCGCGTTCAGTTGACGCTGATTCTGGGCAATCAGTTGCCGTCTCACACGTTGAGACCTTGGTTGGGGAGGTGCCGGATTTGGCGGCTCGTTTCGTAACCCATTGTTTTCCGCGGGGCGCAGAGGCATGCCAGCTGTGACATTGGAATTTTCCAAGCCCGTGTTATGTCCACCGGTTTCTGCAGCATTTATTGCTCTCACGGGATGCGAGTCAGGCCTATTCGGGCTGTTTAATCTCTGCGCAGATGCAGAGTGCATTGTGCACTGCGGCATGTACGCCGCCCTCGCGATGATTATCGTGAGGTTCCGGTCGTCCGTTTCTGGTGGTCGTTTGCTGACTGTCGCTTCTCTGCCCAAGGCCATCATTGGGGGTGTAAGCAGCGACGGACCCACTCCCCCCTCCAGCCTGGGCAGGCCTGTTGTCGCAGTGTCGTGTCTGCGCAACAGGAATTGGGGGTGAGGGGGTAAAAAGGTCAGTAGCAGTTGGAATACATCATCGAGAGGACAACCAGACTCTTCGGGACGTGTAAGTATCCCCGGACTTACAATCGGGGGGATTATGTCAAAGACTAGGGATTATTAGCATCTGCCGGGATAGCCATGTCTGGCGCAGATTGCACTCCCCGTCCGACTTCAGCCTCTCGGCACGGCACATCCCGGCCACGAACAGCCGCCGTTTACTACTATATTCGCGCCTGAACCTTTCCTGTCCTCCGCAAGCAGAGTCAGTAGATTGGGGTTCAATCGGCGCATGAGCTTAACTCTTACTCCTCTCAGTATGTACTAAGAGGTGTTCGTGATCCCTGTCAACGAACTAGTAAGAGGCTCAGAAATGTTCCTTAATACAACGAAGAGAATAACATCCGAGTATAACATTCAAGTAAAGCAAGAGTACATGATTACAGGACACAAGGCATGATCAAATTAGTTCCTACGGTTGCCGCGTACGTTACGGTTTCCCGCCCTGCCACCGCTACGGTAACCATTCTGCGATTTACCCGCGCCGCGGCCACCTTTCGTGGACTTCTTGTCGTTGCGTTCGTCCGCCTTCTGGAGGGTCTTGTCTTCGGATGAAATGGACTGGACAGAGGGTCCGAACCAGCCAACAATGCGGGGGAGCGGGCAGAGGCCGGTTGGGTGGTCGTACGATTTGCACCCGACACAGAAGAGCTGGTCTCGTCCCGCACGTGGGACGCCGGTACCGAATCGATCGGTCTCGAAGGTGAGGCCACGGGCCGCGGTGCACCAGTCGAGGAACTTGAAGAAGCTGAGGGAGGCGGGGGGAGTGCAGTAGACATTCCAGATGACGTCGGTCCCTCCACCCGCAAGAGAAATCTCGAGGCTTTTAACGTCGATGGACTCGAAGGTGTTCTCCGCGGCTTTGGGGTCATCGGGGGAAGTGTGTTTAGTGAGAAAAACGGACGCCTCCTTGATCGACTTCAGCTTGGCCTTCACGATTCTCGCGATGTACTTGTTGGACTCGATGTCGTCGGGGAGCGAGAAGTTCTGGAGGGTCATGATGTAGTGGGGGAGGGGCATGTCGAAGGGGAAAACCATGAAGCAGATGGTGGGCGTAAACCAGCCGCACTGGTCGGTGAGGCGGAGGAGAGCAGCCTCGGAGATGGAGGAGATGAGGAAGTTCCAAGGTGCGGCAAGGCGTTCATCGAGATCCTCGCGTGCAGTCGGGGGGCTAATCACCACATTCGGGGCTTCAACGAGGCGGGGGATGACAAAGAGCAGCCTTGCTACAACGTCACGAGCGTTGGCGCTGTATTTGGCGCGATATACCCGCACCCAACCCTTGGGGCCCTGCTGGGCGCCCCAGTCCGCGCGGTTGCGATCGGTGGTGTTCCTCCAGGGAGATTCCACGCATTGGGGGACAGGGAAACCGCCCGGGGGCGGAGCGGTGTACTGCTGGCCATTCGTCATGGTCATGACCCCTTCAGAAAGACGGACTGCAGAGGGTTAGTGGCAACATAGTAGGTCAGGTCAATGGGGACGCACCTCCGGTGTCTGCATCCATCCTTAGATTCTTCTGAAAGTGGAGTCTTGTTTTAGGTGGTGGCGGGGGTACTGCGGGCGAGTCGGGGGTGGCGGGACGGTCTGGGGTAGCAGGAGGTTCGACTGAGGTGATGGGAGGAGGCGGGGGTTCAACAGAGGCTGAGCGTAACCTCTTGGGGTTGTTATCTTCAGAGGACGGCGGTGGCGATTTGCGCTTATTCGCGCGAGAGTCTGTCTCTATGTGGTCGGGCAGTTTGTATTGGGTGGACGAGCAGCAAAACCTGTTGGCTTAAATATGAGGTCGGCTAGGTTGGTATAAAGAGACAAAAGGCGCCAGGAGAGATAAAGGTGCATTGTCGCACTTGAATGATTCTTTGTTATGCTTGAATCGTTTTTGTCCAGAATTGGAGACAAGGCAAAGGCCATTGTCGGTGACTATCTGGCACTAGAGCTGGGTGGCACGACGCCCGCGGCGTCGGCGGGTCGTTACACCGCCCAACGACGTGAAGTGGGAGGAGGTAGGCGCAGGCGACGCCGCACGTGAGCGGCAATCCATTTCCGCTTCTAACCATCAAAACGACGTGGAAGTTCCACGCGAAAGAAGAATTTACTCTCGGCATCGCAAGTAGCGAGTCGGAAGCGACGTCGGGCACTACTGGTACGTAGTTTTACTTGGATACACTCAGTAATGAGCATCTCTATACGAGATAAGCGTTCCCAGGTGTTCAGGCTGGGTCGCCGGGCACCACTGTGTACCAGTGGCACCCTACCTTTGTGGTGGTAAAGGTCCAAGAAGCGGCCCCTCGCATTAGGGATCGGCACCGTAACCGTATATACGGTATACGGCATGCGGCTATACGGCATACCCGTACCGTCCCGTAAGGCCCTCTGAGAAGCCTCGTACGGTTACGGTTACGGTACGGCTCATTTACAATACGTGATTGAGCGCGCAGGTGTGGAAGTGCGGGCTCAACAGAGCCTTAGGGAGGCTTAAGAACTCTGAATCTGCCATACTGGATCCCACCCACCTTGTTCGGCACAAATATCGGCACCCGTATACGGGATCTGGAGCCGTAAAGTTGCCGTACCGTACAGCCTGGATACGGCTACGGGCCGTAATTATTTACGGCCCGTATTTGTACGGGCCGTAACCGTAGACGGTACGGTGCCGATCCCTACCTCGCATAAGAGTAAGGTCGAGTAAGTAAGAGTCCGTAGTTATACATACATGTGAAACTGGCGTGCGTGCCCGTGGTAGGTGAGTCCGGCTGAGTCCGGCTGAGTCCAGCACGGACAGTTCGGGTTGTTACTCCAACACTCATAGCTACTTAGAAGCTTGCAAGCACTGCCTCGCATCAATCACAAGATCTACCCTCCATTATCACCTCGCCCACAGATGTCTACCACAGCTTTCTCGGAGCTTTCCGGAGCGGAAGACTGGCCGATGTTCCGTGTCAATGCTCAGATGGAGCTGCGCCGAGATGGCTTGTTTACTCTGCTGGAATCTGTGATCCAAGCTGCCACTGCAGCTGATGCTCTAACTGCAACTGCTATCATTACTCCACTACCTGGTACTGCTCCTCCTGCTGGTGTACCTCTAAAGACACACCTTCAGAGCGTAACAGTCGTGCTTTGGGAATTATTAATAAATTCCTCTCAGCTGAACTGCGCCTGGAGTATGTGGATGAGCCAAATGCTGGGGCTCTCTGGGCTAAACTGAGAGCACATTTTGAAGAGGATAATCGTGCAGATACTGCCATGGGTGTTCTTGCAAATATCTTCAGCACCAAACTTGTGATGGAGAGTGATGCAGAACTGATTGATCGTGCAAAGATTGAAACCCACATTGGCATTATCAAGGGTTACTTTGACCGTCTGGCACGATTGAAATATCCATTCTCCTTGCTGAGCACCTTACCCTGAAAAATCGAACATCGACACGCGCCTTGGACAACAAAACCCCTTCGAGGTGGTCTACGGCAAGAAGCCTGACCTCTCACGGCTCCCCGAGTTCGGCGCGAAGGTCTGGGTCCACGACCCCGACGACAGCAAAAGACCATCAACGGCCCGTGAGTACTACTCGAGTTTCACGGATGATCATTCTCGCTGGTCACGGTTGTACATCCAGCGCACGAAGGACGAAACCTTCGGCTCGTACAAAGCGTACGAAGCGTGGCTCTTGACGCAATTCGGCGTCAAGATCAAGAAGCTTCACTCGGACTGCGGAGGTGAATATTGGAGCAATGAATTTGACGTGCACCTTGCCAAGATGGGCACGGAGCGCAGCTTCACCGTGCACGACACCCCGGAGCACAACGGCGTCTCGGAACGCCTCAACCGTACGGTCTTGGAACGCGTACGTGCTATGCTACATGCGAGTGGGATGCCTAAATTCCTGTGGGGCGAGGCCGTCAATCAGGCGATTTATCTGAAAAATCGAACATCGACACGCGCCTTGGACAACAAAACCCCTTCGAGGTGGTCTACGGCAAGAAGCCTGACCTCTCACGGCTCCCCGAGTTCGGCGCGAAGGTCTGGGTCCACGACCCCGACGACAGCAAGTTGGATGGCCGCGCACAAGACGGCCGTTGGGTTGGCTTCGACGAAGTCAGCAGTGGGCATCGGATTTATATTGAAGGCAAGCGCACCATTGCCGTTGAACGGAGCGTTAAACTCGACAGAGACGACGTCTTGGTACCCATTCCAGACGATCTGCTGTTTGAGGGGGAGCAGGAGGATAGCAATCAGTCCTCGTCTGCAAATCAAAGCCCAAACACGCACCAGAATCCACCCGTTCAGCCGCCTGTCGCGCCTAAACCCAGCCTAAATCGTACCCCACCTCGCACTCCACCCGCCGCATCCGCACCGCTTCCAGCTTCGCCCTCCGTTGCAAAAATTACGCAGATGTTGGCACGCACGGATCCGCTTGGTCCAGACTTTGAGGAACCCGAAGAAGAGCCGGCAGGACGTGGACAACGCGTCCGAAAGCTATTGACTCTGGAGCATCTCGAGTAATGACTCCAAACATAGATTGGTTTGAGACTGGAACTTATCAAGTTCTTAATCCTCCAAGGAAGGTTCGTCTTGGTAATGATACATACTGTGATGCAGTTGGTATTGGGATGGGATGTTCTCACGCTCTGACCACCACCATGGCCACTCGCCGCAACTGCCCACGTCTCCCCTTGCCACATATCCGCACAGTTCTTTGCCACAGCCTTGTCCTGACTATGTCCAGGTACACCAGCTACGATTGGAGACTCTTTTAGAGTCCGCGCTAGCCACTCTCATGCTCTTGCACGATGCAGCCATCACACCGGTCGCTCACACAACGCACACCTTTGAGGTCCTCGCAGCCTTGAACCGTCGTATTTCAGCCCCCTCCACCACTGCCTCTCCCCACACTGCCCACATCTCTGCCCCAGATGTGTCTGCCACCTCTCCCGCCCTCGACAAAGACACAAAGACCACCAGCATGACGTATGCGCGCGCAGTTTCGGCCGAAACCCCCCGATCACCTTCACCATCCCCATCGGATTCCGATCAATCTGACATTGTTATCCGACTGGACTGCCCGGATCTCCCTGAATATGAGCGCGCGTACCCGCCATTGATACTTTACGACATACAGACCGCCATCCCTGGGAAACTGTTTGCCGGGGTGCGCTGGACACGCAACAAGAATCTTGTTTTGCAGATCAAGCCAGGCACAGTTTCGGCCTCTTACATGATCGAGACATACACACGGCGTATTTGGGACGTCCTCAAACCCATCCTGCGACTTCCCGACAACCTTCCCTTGCCCATGTTTGAGACAGGCGGTTCCTGGCACTCGGTGGTATTTCACAATTTACCAGCCGCCAAACATGATTGCTATGCTCTACCGCACGTCCAAGAATCTCTCCGCGAAGGGGGATTCAATCATGTGGTCAAAGCTATCTCGATCCTGTGTGATGACCAAGAGCTAGAGCGCCGGGTGAAGAACAAAATCCCGATTTCTATGCGGGTATCCGTTCTTACGGAGGCCGCAGCGCAGCAGCTAGTTGACAGGGGCGGACACATCGTGGGTGGAAGATTCCGGGCGACGCACTATCTTGCGAAGCCTCGCACTCTGGCTCCACGCCCCAAGTCTGTTCAAAACGACGAGTAGAACTTTATTTCCTCTTTCCTTTGCTCTTATTTTTCTTTCTCTGTCACTTATGCTCCCTCCCTTACCATCACGACATCTAGTTTCATCTAGAGGCTACGGCCATTTACCCCTATACCTCTGCGGAATTTCCGCTTCGCAGCCGTCCCGTCACGGTCTTGCAAAGTTTTCGAGTATGCACGATCCTCTGATTTCCATTTCTTATGGACCCGATTTGATACCGTACGATGCAATAGCCAGATTTATATCTACCATATGTCTTAGACACACAGGATATAAAACGAAGATTCAAAAAAAAAAAAAAAAAAAAAGTTGGTATTGGCACCATCTGGTTCTCTTGCAAGACAAAGCGTGGAATGACCAAACTCTCGTTGAGACAAGCTCTGCATGTCCCTTCATTTGGAATCACACTTGTGTCTGTCCAGCAATTGGCAAAAGCTGGCTACAAGTGCATTTCTGAAGGAGAGGAATGCATTGTCCGAAACCCTCAAGGACAGCGAATGGTTGAGGCAAAACAAAACAAAGGTCTCTACCACATGACTTGTACTCCTTTCAGTGAAGATCCACATGCTTTGTTTGCAATGGATATTAACCACCTTCACAAAATATCTGGACACACAAATTTCCAGTTACTTCAGAACTCTGTGAGTAAGGGTCGGCTCGGTGAAATCACGTCCTTAACAGGGATGCCAAAATTCTGTGAGGCTTGTGTGATAGGAAAAATGAAGAAACTACCTTTTTCTAAGAGCCAGACTAAAGCTCGAGGTCCTTTGGATATTATCTCCAGTGACGTTGGTGGACCTGTAACACCAGAGGGTCCTGGTGGAATACGATATTGGGTGGTGTTGGTTGATCATTGGTCTTCTAATGTGTGGGTTCTATTTGCAAACAAAAAATCCCAAGTCTATAGCCTCTTAAAGCAATGGCATATTGACGTGGAGGCAGAATTTCGTGCACGTATTGCAAATGGGGAGTTTTGTGCTGGCTGGACTCGATTCTTTCCAACAGATGGAGGTGGAGAATTCACATCCAAGGAAATGGAAGCAGAATTCAAGAGGCTGGGAATTATCCATGAAGTAACTGCACCATACACACCTGAACAAAATGGTGTTGCAGAGCGAATGAATCAGACCCTTCGAGAATGTTCTCACGCTTCGACCACCACCATGGCCACTCGCCGCAGCTGTCCACGTCTCCACTTGCCACATATCCGCACAGTTCTTTGCCACAAACTTGTCCTGACTATGTCCACGCACACCAGCTACGCTTGGAGACTCTTTTAGAGTCCGCGCTAGCCACTCTCATGCTCTTGCACGATGCAGCCATCACACCTGTCGCTCACACAACGCACACCTTTGAGGTCCTCGCGGCCTTGAACCGTCGTATTTCAGCCCCCGCTAACACTGCCCCTCCCCACACTGCCCCCATGTCTGCCCCGGATGCGCCTGCCACCTCGGCCGCCCTCGACAAAGACACAAAGACCACCAGCATGACATATGCACGCGCAGTTTCGGCCGAAACCCCCCGATTGCCTTCTCCATCCCCATCGGATTCCGATCAATCTGACATCGTTATCCGACTGGATTGCGCGGGTCTCTCTGAATATACGCGCGTGTACCCGCCATCGGTACTTCACGCCATACAGACAGTCATCCCTGGGAAACTGTTTGCCGGGGTGCGCTGGACACGCAACAAGAATCTTGTTTTGCAGATAGAGCCAGGCACAGTTTCGGCCTCTTACATGATCGAGACATACACACTGCGTATTTGGGACGCTCTCAAACCCATCCTGCATTTCCCCGACAACCATCCCTCCCCCGTGTTTGAGACAGGCGGCTCCTGGCACTCGGTGGTATTTCACAATCTACCAGCCGCCAAACATGATTGCTATGCTCTACTGCATGTCCAAGATTCTCTCCGCGAAGGGGGATTCAATCATGTGGTCAAAGCTGTCTCGATCCTGTGTGACGACCAAGAGCTCGAGCGCCGGGTGAAGAACAAAATTCCGATTTCGATGCGGGTATCCGTTCTTACAGAGGCCGCAGCGCAGCAGCTAGTTGACAGGGGCGGACACATTGTGGGCGGAATATTCCGGGCGACGCACTATCTTGCGAAGCCTCGCACTCTGGCTCCACGCCCCAAGTCTGTTCTAAACGACGAGTAGAACTTCATTTCCTCTTTCCGCTGCTCTTATTTTTCTTTCTCTCTCGCTTATGCACCCTTCCCTTACCATCACGACATCTAGTTTCATCTAGAGGCTCCGGCCATTTACCCCTATACCTCTGCGGAATTTCCGCTTCGCAGCCGTCCCGTCACGGTCTTGCAAAGTTTTCGAGTATGCACGATCCTCAGATTTCCATTTCTTATGGACCCGATTTGATTCCGTACGATGCAATAGCCAGATTTATATCTACCATATGTCTTAGACACACAGGATATAAAACAAAGATTCAAAAAAAAAAAAAAAAAAAAAAAATAGACTCTTAAGCCCGAGAATCTGTCCCTTGACCAAAGTCTAGCAATCTGGCCACGACTGCGAAATAAATTGTGAGGGGAATCTCATTGCCTGATCAATGCTCTCATTTGCGATTTGCGGGTAGGTCTCTTGCCATGGCCTTTTCGCGATCGTGCGCGGCGTCGGGGACGTCTATCTGTGATGTTTATCTCCTGCCTTTCACATTTATGACGAAACATATATTTAAATATGGCAGGTACTCAGCTCTCCCCGCCGATATCCTTCTCCTCTCGAGTTGCTTGCTCGAATATGTATGCAGGCCGGTCAGATGCGATGGTTTCTTTTCGAAAGAGAGGCTAATTCCAGTCTTCACATGCTGAAAAGATGGTCCGGGCCCGCGCGACTACCTTTTATGTAACACTTGACTCACGTGTGTACCTAGATACTTGCTTTATTCTACCTAGATAATTAACTCAGAACACCGGTGGATAGAGAATATCCACCTGCGTATTAGGTCAACCACATAAGAATTAGCGGGGCGCCCTAAACGCCCGGATAAGCGCCCGGTCCGCCGCACTGATCCGGCAGTGCCACGTGTCTGCTGCGAGTCATTCGACTCATTCCACTTAGTCTCACTAGTCAGACCAAAATCAAAAACTTTTTTTTTTCGAAAATTTGGAGAGAGCAAAAAAAGTACTTGATTATGGTCTGATTCCACTCGCGCAGCAAAAGCCGTAGGTCGACCTTCCGGATTAGGAAATTCCCAATTGGGAAACCCTTCCTGGAGCTCAGTGAGATTATGGTGGGTTGTTTCGGCCCAGAGGTGATATATACTGACTTTTTAAGGTATTTGGTCTTCAAGAAAACTGTTGAACTAAAGAATTGGGGGTGTGGTGCATGTTTTAGTTTGCAATGATGTGGCTGTGCACGAAAGTCGCACGACAAGAATTTTGGTTTCTGGTAGCAGCTTAGGTATATAAATCGAAATAGAAGTACTAATAGATACCTTGGCATGCTGTCTAACCTTATGGTGACTTTAAAAGTTATAAATACACGTTGTGGCCACAGTGCAACAGTCGCAGCGGAAGGTCGACCTACGGTTATCACCTGACAAGTAAAACTAGACTACATTCCACTGCCATCCATCGCAAATATCCACCCAGCCGCTCAAGTATGCTCGACCCCTTATTACTACCAGTTCGTTTCCCTTAAATATCGGCCCATCCGCTCCTCTGATCGCGCGTCATGGTCCACCCCAGGAAGTCGACATCATCGTTGCGGGCGGCGGCCAAGACGGGGCGCTGAAATCTCTTGCTGCACATTTCAAGCATGTCCGATGCCTGCCAGAAAGGATGTGTCGTTACCGGGCTCGCATATGCTGACCCCAACCTGAGGGAGGGACTCATTGAATTCCAATCTAGGTGATGCAAACAGACGAGACGACCCCTGCGAGAAATGCTCCTCGAACCAGCGGAATTATCTCAAACAATAACGATTTCTGTAGGTTTACGGGCCGGCGATAATCATCTCAACACTTGAACACTCTTGCTCGTCTACTGTAGGGCTGGTATCTATGTGAGGAACACGCAGCGCGATGCAATGTAAGCATTCGTTTTTCTGTACACTCACTGTTTGTTAACAATTTTTTTTTTGACCAGCATCACAACTAACCGACACAATATCTGCGTGGCAGGAAGAGAATTGTCCCGTCAGTTTTTCACTCCGTCAATTAGTAAATGAATACAACACTCACACGAACCTGAGGTGTGCGAAAGTTTTCGGTAAGCCGCCGTTATTTCCAATCCCATTTCGCCCTAGTGGCGTGTCCTGTTAAGGCGGAGGAAGCAGGAGAGTATTTCTATCCAGTCAGCACTGTGGGATGCGCTAACACGGCCTAGTATCAACCGCTGCGATAAATTCGACTTTGCGCCGCTACTTGCCGATGTTTTGGAGCAAAAATTAGGCTCCTCGTGCATCCACCATCCGCGATTACCGAAGAAATTCACGCCGATCCAGGCATCGCTTCCGGTACAGAAGCTTCCGGACGCCCATGGGCGCTATTCACACGAGATCGAGGATTGCTGGGGAAGGAAAATGCGAGGTTGGATTGCGGATTTCGCTGGTACGGGGTTTTCCATAGTTCAATGGAATGGCCCTGTGCGTACTCTTCCGCGTTTGCTCATGATTGAACAGAGGCCCTAAACCCCTCGTAGACGCGCAAGACCGCGCGTTCGCAGCCAATTGTGCCAGCTACGGTGATATGCTCCGCGACCTCCACCATAGGTAAGCTTTGTGAACACTCGCTCCAATTAATATACGCCCTGTAGATACGGCGAATGCACGCTCTCCATGCGGCGTGCCAGGACTCTACCGGCTCACCGGCGCTCCTGAACGACGTCTCCTTGGGTAATTAGGCGTCGGACGGTATTCTGCATCTTTGCCTTCTCTTCACGTTCCGTTTCCTGTCGCTCCCGTATTCGCATTTAACCCAGGGATCGTGTTTTCAATACCAAGGTTAGCGATGGCATCTCAACACTGCAGAATTCGACCACTTTTTCATGGTACGTCGATTGCTCCTCCTCTACTTATTCCAAATATCTCACATGATTTCGAGCAACGGCCTCCTTGAGTTGAAGACGCCTCTGTGCAGTCTGGAGAAGCTCCTATATCCGCACGCCCCGGGTCTGGCTTCAGAGGAAAGGTGCGTGAATCCATTTTCTCCGTTCTCATCTCCAGCAGCTTCATTTATTTCTCCGTGCGCGCTCCATCGTTTGGTGCGTGGATCCTTCCTTTTCTCCACTTTCCTTAGCTAACCCCAACATCTCTCTTGCCACACCTCAAAGGGCCGGAGCTGCCAATGCTGCCGCGGCCCATCCCAGTACGCCTCGATCGGAAGAATCTCGAAGCTCCAACAACGACGCCGAGCGTTTCCCGGTGTGTGCGTCCATAGTTCCCCCTTTCATTATGTTAAAATTGATCCTTCCTTCCTTCGAATGCTCCCTGAACGCCCTCGATGCGGGAACCCTACACGGATGAGCACCCACATCTGCACAGTCCGCATGCACGTAGATACGCCGCTACAGTTCCGACTTCTCCGGTCGTCGTACGTCCTTGTTGTTTTCTGGGCCCGTTCGCGCGGATTCCATTTTTTCGGCTTGCATTTTTTGTCCCACAGCGTCGCAGCTATATCAGGGATTGCTTGCTACCCCATCGCTCGACACGAACCTCCACCCCCTGCCAAAGCATGGAAATTCAACCACATCACCGAGCATCCCATGGTATGTAGGGATTTATTTCTTGCCGACCTCTGTTGTTTACTCTACATTCACCAGCGTGTGAGAGGCGACGAAAATGAAAACGGTGTTCAGTGATACAGGTGAGTGCGTAGTTTCTCCCCCGTCGAACCTGCCGAGACGCCGCATTACTACACTCCGGGCTCCAGGCGCGCGAGAATTTCTGAACGGGTCGATAACAAGAACGTGGTATCCGTACCCGTTGAGGTCGTGGATTCGAAATGAACGTACTTGATACGGTGGAGGGAAAATAAATGTGCGTGTTCGCACCAATACCGAATTAATCTGATGTTCCTCATCTGCATGGCTTCGCTTACAGGTAATATATAAAAGGCTAACTATTCATCTTGTATGGGGACAAACGAGAATCGATTGGTCGCCAGAGCTCTCTCGCTCGGCCCGTAAGGGACCGCGCTCGAGCCGGCCTCGGCGAATACATGAGCTACAGGAAAAACTAAGTAGGGAAAGCGGCAAGGGTGGGAGAAAAAGAAATCTAGTCTATCGAGCTGTGTGAGTGTAGGTAGAAGATGAGGACGAAGAAACTACAAAGATGAAAGAGCATATATATATGTATCGAGATAAAGGAAGCCGAAAGGGGAAGACGCGACGCGACGCGTCGCGTGTGCCTCGCCTGCATAGACCGTGTTTGGCGCGTCAAACACCTCTTCTATGCCTTGCTCGTCCTGGGGGAGAGAGAGAGAGTTTGGGGACAAACGAGAATCGATTGGTCGCCAGAGCTCTCTCGCTCGGCCCGTAAGGGACCGCGCTCGAGCCAAGGAGATGCAGCGGAGAGCCAGCGGCTCAAGAGACTGCAGGAGGAGCAGCGGCCACATGAAGACGAGCAGACAGGCTCAGGACACGATTCCTGGGCACGTCGAGGTAGAGCTTGTAGGCGTCGCTACGCCAGCGGCCGAGCAGCTGAATCTCGAAGTCGGCGTAGCCAGCAATGGCAGCTGCCGTAGCAGCGCCACGCCGGAAACTGTGACCCGAGTAACCAGACTGATCAAGACCAATGGCTGTAATGCGGGCTTTGAGGGTGCGGATGAATTCTGCACGGCGAAGGGGAGAAGAATCGGCTTTTGCGAAGAGGGGGGCAGTGGGAGGGAGGGGATGAATGGTAAAGAGGTGCTTCATTGCGCGGACAGGACAGGTGGACGGGGAATTTGGCGCGGCAGCGATGATGATGGTGACACCGCCACGGAACGGATCGGTCTTGGAGGCGGGGATAGTAAGCTCCATGTACTCGATACCACCATCTTCAAAGAACCGAATCGAGTCCCGCGTAAGGTGGACAGCACTGTCAAACTTGGCACGATCACCGACGGTGAACTCGCCGCATCTGAGGAAACCTGCCCAAGCCAGATTCTTGGCCGCATCAAAGATGGCGTTGTCAATGTCCGAAAGGTCGCCAGCGACGAGTCCGAGACGGAGGAGGATGTCAAGCGTGATGGGGAGTTTGGGCTTGCGATCCCGGTCGCCCTGAAAACGCTTGATGCCCCGAATCACACGCTGCAGCGCGGGGGAGCTGCAGGCCTCGAAAGGAAGACCTGCATCGACATGGAGGGAACGAACGCCGGAGAGGTAGCCTTTAATGGTTTTATGGAGGATGGGACGATCCTTGCTGGCGAGATGAGCGGCCCAGGCCATGAGTCCGATTTCGGTGGCCGGAAGGAGTTGCCCGGGAGCGAACGCATGCTGGGGGTTGAGTCGGATAAAATTGAGGAACGATCTTTGGGCAGAGGAGTAGGTCTCCCGAGTGGAGGAAGCAAGTCCGTGCCAGAGGAAAAATGCGACTTCTCGAGGGAGGTGAGCGTGCGTCGTATACCAGTGATCCGGGACTGCGGAGTTGAGGATGTCCGGCAGAGCTGTGGAGCCAGCTGGAACAGGCGGCTGTACTGAAAACGAGAGGCAGCATCAGCGAGCGAGTTCTCGTGCGTGGGAATCCAAACAGCGGAAAAAGTAAAATGAAGAACGGAAGAGAGCAGAATAATCTGCCTCAACACGCCCATGCCCGGAGCAGATCGTGCCGTGTCGCAACTCAGCCACTGGACCACCGCCTGGTTATCGCACTGGAAGACGACATGGGTGCCAAACCATGCGTCGCCCCAACGCAAAATCGCTTGCAGTATGGCAAAAATCTCCTTGAACTGAATGTCGCAGTCACGGTAGCGCCTGGGACATCGCGAGGAGAACCAGAGATCCCCCCAAACTCCGCCAAGACCTTTGCGCCCACTTGCATCGGTTGCAACAAAAATTTTGGGGCGAACCGGCTGGATCAGCTGGACACCGTTCCAGTATGCACCCAGAGCCGACCACCAACCGATGTCAGAGCGCGCACCGGAAGGGATGTGCCGGCATTCAAAGGGTGAGGAAAATTTTGACGAGAAGTCAATCAAGCGCCGAATAAAGGCGCGAGAGCGGGGGATGACCTGCGAGCAGAACTGAAGGAAACCGACAAGCTCCTGAACCTCCCCCAAGGAACAGGTACGCTTACGGCCCCAATCGCTCAACAAATCACGGAGGTACAAAAGCTTGTCCTCGGGTAAGCGAGCTTCCATAGCGTCGGAGTCCAGATCGAGACCGAGGAAATCGAGGAGCAAGCATGGCCAAAATGTCTTCTCCTCCTGGAAATGAAGCCCGAGCTCTTCCCCAAGAGCCAGGATCCACTCCACCGCTGCATGCGCAATAGCAGGGTCAGTCTCCGGATGAAAGACCAACCAGAAGTCGTCGAGATAGTGACGAAGACGAGCTGGGATGTGACGAGAAATGATCCAGTGCAGAGCTTCAGAAAAAAGATTGAAGATGTACGGAGCAGAACGTAGGCCGAACATGAGAACGATTGCGTAGTAGAACTCGCCGTTCCAGAACATACCCATATGGTGGTGGTCCGCGACCCGAATAGGGATGTGGCGGAAAGCGTCCTTGAGGTCTAACTTGACCATCAAGGAACCTCGGCCGGAAAGGCGGAGGTCAGAGACGGCGCGCTCAAACATATCATAAGAAATGTGAGCTTCAACGTCGGGAATGCCGTCATTGACGGAGGTGCCACGCGGCCAGGAGAGATGGTTGATCATGCGAAGCTTGCCAGGCTTACGCTTGCGCTCAACAACACCCAGGGGTGAGCAACGGAGCTCGGAGAGAGGTGGGACTGGGAAGGGACCAGCGGCGGCGCCCTTCGCGATCAGGGCTGACAACGCGTCGGACAGGAACTGGCTGTGTTCCCTAGCAGACTTGAGATTCTTGACCGGTTGACTGAGTTCGGGGCCGGAGAATCCAATGTTGCAACCAAAATCAATTATTTGGAGTAAAGATGATACAAAGGTGCGGCCGGGATAGTCCTCTAAGTAAAAATCCCAAGCGCTCTGGTTAAGAGATGAGGAGACGCGTGGCTGGCCGTGATTAGGGGGTAGAGGGGAATTACAGCGTGGGGAGGTATTAGGGCGCAGCGGCGGCAGTGAGAGGGGAGGGAAAAGGAGCTGGTGGGGGAGGCGAGACTGAAAAACGGGAGGTGGCCGTGACGAGGTTGCAGGGGCAGGAGAAAGAACCGGGGACTGCTGGCCCGAGCGAGCAAGCCGAGCAGCATGGGCGCGAGCTCGACGGCTCGCTCTGCCAAAGACCTAGGTCTTCTTCGGGCAGGCGGTGCTCATGTGGTCTCCTTCGCATGTACGGCAGACATGCCGACGCTTGGACGGGCAAGGCGACGACTTGCAAATGCCGTTGTTCCAGTCAAAGCAGATTTGCTGCTCCACGGGAAGCGAACTCTTCTTGGTCTTCGTTTTTTTTTTTTTTTTTTTGAATCTTTGTTTTATATCCTGTGTGTCTAAGACATATGGTAGATATAAATCTGGCTATTGCATCGTACGGAATCAAATCGGGTCCATAAGAAATGGAAATCTGAGGATCGTGCATACTCGAAAACTTTGCAAGACCGTGACGGGACGGCTGCGAAGCGGAAATTCCGCAGAGGTATAGGGGTAAATGGCCGGAGCCTCTAGATGAAACTAGATGTCGTGATGGTAAGGGAAGGGTGCATAAGCGAGAGAGAAAGAAAAATAAGAGCAGCGGAAAGAGGAAATGAAGTTCTACTCGTCGTTTAGAACAGACTTGGGGCGTGGAGCCAGAGTGCGAGGCTTCGCAAGATAGTGCGTCGCCCGGAATATTCCGCCCACAATGTGTCCGCCCCTGTCAACTAGCTGCTGCGCTGCGGCCTCTGTAAGAACGGATACCCGCATCGAAATCGGAATTTTGTTCTTCACCCGGCGCTCGAGCTCTTGGTCGTCACACAGGATCGAGACAGCTTTGACCACATGATTGAATCCCCCTTCGCGGAGAGAATCTTGGACATGCAGTAGAGCATAGCAATCATGTTTGGCGGCTGGTAGATTGTGAAATACCACCGAGTGCCAGGAGCCGCCTGTCTCAAACACGGGGGAGGGATGGTTGTCGGGGAAATGCAGGATGGGTTTGAGAGCGTCCCAAATACGCAGTGTGTATGTCTCGATCATGTAAGAGGCCGAAACTGTGCCTGGCTCTATCTGCAAAACAAGATTCTTGTTGCGTGTCCAGCGCACCCCGGCAAACAGTTTCCCAGGGATGACTGTCTGTATGGCGTGAAGTACCGATGGCGGGTACACGCGCGTATATTCAGAGAGACCCGCGCAATCCAGTCGGATAACGATGTCAGATTGATCGGAATCCGATGGGGATGGAGAAGGCAATCGGGGGGTTTCGGCCGAAACTGCGCGTGCATATGTCATGCTGGTGGTCTTTGTGTCTTTGTCGAGGGCGGCCGAGGTGGCAGGCGCATCCGGGGCAGACATGGGGGCAGTGTGGGGAGGGGCAGTGTTAGCGGGGGCTGAAATACGACGGTTCAAGGCCGCGAGGACCTCAAAGGTGTGCGTTGTGTGAGCGACAGGTGTGATGGCTGCATCGTGCAAGAGCATGAGAGTGGCTAGCGCGGACTCTAAAAGAGTCTCCAAGCGTAGCTGGTGTGCGTGGACATAGTCAGGACAAGTTTGTGGCAAAGAACTGTGCGGATATGTGGCAAGTGGAGACGTGGACAGCTGCGGCGAGTGGCCATGGTGGTGGTCGAAGCGTGAGAACATTCTCCCTGGTCTTCGTTGAAGCCGACTTGGAAGATAGCTGGCCCGGGGGGGAGGGAGGAGGTAGTGGGTGCGGGTAGACAAGCCGCGATAGCAGGCTGTGGTCAGGGCGAGCCCAACCCGAATAATCGCCAGACTTCATGTCCCAGAGACGTATGGTGTGAAATTCGACATGGTAGATCACCACGGCGGACCATTTGTACTGCTGGTGGAGCTCGGTGAGGTGCGAGACATAATCCGAGAGGGAGCGGGTGATCGCGAAGACCTCCCAGGGCTTTCCGGACGATGCAGCGAATGCACCAAGCACCTCGAAGTACTTGAGCAACGGGCGAAGGAGGGCGTGGAATGAGGGGAAATGTTTGAGCGCGAGGGTGTGCTCAGCGGATGGGGCAGACGACGGCGGGGCGACGTAGTCCTGTCGAGCGGCAAGTGGCGACAGCAGGCGCGGCAAGTCCAGCGGCGTGAACGCATGCGAGACGATGTCCAAGATAATCTTGGACTCGATGGATGGAAAGAGAGCAGGTAGCGACTTACCTCCAAATTCCGACGTCGCGCCGGAGCCCGTGAGAGGCGGGACGACAGGCGGTGGAGGCGGTGGCGGCGGCTGAGTCTGCTTCTTGGCAAACGCGTCGGCGAACGCCGCAATGGCGGCTAGCGTTTCCGGCGTGAGTGAGGCAAGGGGTGCTGGGGTAGCCGGATCTCCTTGGTCGGCCATGGTGTCGAGGTGGAAGTTGTCGAGGCTGAAAGAGATGTCTTCGATGAAAGGGTCCGGATCGTGATCCGCTGATGGCGACGGAGCGCGGGACGGGACTGGCGACGGAGCGCGGGACGCGACGGGCGACGACTCGGAGGAGGATGTGAGAGGCGCGGGTAGGGAGGAAGGTTGTCGGCGCGCAAAACGACCGCCAACGCGATGCTGGGTTTTCCAATGACCAGTCGCAATTGTTGCTCGATGTCCTCAAAGACAGAAAAAGAAATCTAGTCTATCGAGCTGTGTGAGTGTAGGTAGAAGATGAGGACGAAGAAACTACAAAGATGAAAGAGCATATATATATGTATCGAGATAAAGGAAGCCGAAAGGGGAAGACGCGACGCGACGCGTCGCGTGTGCCTCGCCTGCATAGACCGTGTTTGGCGCGTCAAACACCTCTGCTTCGCTTACAGGTAATATATAAAAGGCTAACTATTCATCTTGTATTCGAAAACCCGCTTTGGTTGCTCAAAACTCAATTCTTTTATTTTCTTATTCGATCTGGGTGTCTTCTGTGTCCGTAGGTAGTATGTCACTGTACGTGGCAATACGTTCTGAAAACATTGTTAATGCTATCAATTTCACATTTGAAGGAAATGCGGGGAGGGGTTTGGATCCGCTTACTTGGGCACGGGTTCGCCATCTTGCCTGTTTTGGACACGGGTGGTTTCTATTTTAATAAACTTTGTTGTATCAAGCGATATCAAGTCGTGGCTGATATCGCGCCCACAAAGCGCTTCCGCAGCAACGTCTCTCTTTCTTTCCTCCCCCATCCACCCTCCTACCCTGCGGTTGTTTCATCTGGACACTGTACCGAAACTTCGCCGCCCCTTTGCTGCTAGTGTATCTTACGGATGATCTCGCGTCGCCACAGGATCTACCAGACTACCACATCTGCTCTTACTTGTCTCGCGTTCTCTCTGTGTTTTCAGCCCGGAGAGACACTCTCGCGGATCGTAAAGCGGATCACGGAGGCAATTAACACGCGTCAATGCCTCCCTTTGCGTCCCGCCCTCTGTGCAGTCCAGCAAGCCTATTCCTAGGCTTGATTGCTGTTTTAGGATCGCCCTACTCCCTCGGTCGGTGCGGAACTATATGCGACCCGCCCCATCGTGTTGCGTGCTTCGCTTGGGCTCATTTGTTCTACTATGTCTTTTGGCGCCGTCCCTGGTGCGTAATGTCCTTGCTCGGGCCTCATTGTCGCGGGGCAAATTGGCGCGCGCTCGGCGTTCTGGCTTAACTAACAATGCATATCTCTACTCACTTCACTTCAAGGTTAAGAATTGTATACGGCGCGCCGCGTGCTATGATTTGAGTTCACATGCGGGACCCTGCATCCATGTAACAACGGCTACAGATGATGTACTGGGTAGTGCGGCTCGCTGTTGGGCGCCTGGATTCATATCTCTCTAATCCCAGAATGTGGCACGATATTTTAGGGTCAGAGAGACAGCCTAAAAAAAGAATCCATGCACACACTCCATCGAGTTCCTCCGCCGCGGCGGGATCGCGCTGTAGAGAGGACTGAGCATCATGAAACTAGCACTGGGGGCAAAGACCTACGCATGTCAAAGAGACATGCGTGGATCGAATGTCCTTCGCATGCCGTCGTGACGGAATCACAGCTTCTTTGTTAGAATTGTCTTTGTAGTTAAGTACATACAACATGTAATTCACTGAGATTCTACTAATGTATAGTATTATTTCAGAATACTTATCTGGTATTCTCATCACACAGCTGGGAATTACGAAGCCTAGATGAATGGTTTGATGTGGTGGGCCACAAGTCAGCCGCAGATGCGGCCAAGCCACGGCATGATGCAGCCGACGGTGAGTCGCGCCCTCGTGACGAGCCGGAGCCGAGCTGACCACCGCGCACTCCTTCGCTCCGCGCACTGCCGGTGTGCCAGATCTGCCCGCCTCACGCCCCATTTGGAAGCATGACGGGGTCCTGTCGTCGCCGGTGTGAGTTGCTGCACATCTGCCGTATCTATCTGCAGTAATATTGTAATTATAGCAATTTAGCACGTATTTTCTGTCATAGTTACAAGCTCGTCGTCGGTGGCGACCACGTACGGCCGTTGTCAGCCATCATACGGGCGCGGCGCCCCCGGCGCCTGATAGAAGTGACATACACGCAGTGTAGTAGCCCAACAAACAGGTGGGGTGGTAGACAGACAAAGGTGACATGCGGGCGCGACAAAGGCGGCGTAGCAACGGGACAAAGGCGACGTGCACAACGTGCGACGGCTGGACCCCGTCATGCTTCCAAATGGGGCGTGAGGCGGGCAGATCCGCGGAGCGAAGGAGTGCGCGGTGGTCAGCTCGGCTCCGGCTCGTCACGAGGGCGCGACTCACCGTCGGCTGCATCATGCCGTGGCTTGGCCGCATCTGCGGCTGACTTGTGGCCCACCACATCAAACCATTCATCTAGGCTTCGTAATTCCCAGTTGTGTGATGAGAATACCAGATAAGTATTCTGAAATAATACTATACATTAGTAGAATCTCAGTGAATTACATGTTGTATGTACTTATGTAACTACAAAGACAATTCTAACAAAGAAGCTGTGATTCCGTCACGACGGCATGCGAAGGACATTCGATCCACGCATGTCTCTTTGACATGCGTAGGTCTTTGCCCCCAGTGTAGGCTAGGTAGATGATATCTACGACAGGGGGGTGTCGTATAGGACATATTCCTAGGAGGAGATTGGCCATATATATTACATGCGAACATCCGGAATGCGGAAGGAATGCCGGTCCCAGTGAGTAGGAAAGAAAACAAAGCCCGAGTCGAACTGCAACCCGATAAAACAAACCACCTTTTGGTTTGGGATGGTGAGCAGGTGGGTTCCACAACGCAATCAGACCTTGGATAAGGCAAATGACCGTGAATAAGTTTCAGTAAGTCGGGGCCTGAGGAACTCAGTGGGTTCTCTTGAAGGCGTAAGGTCTTGTTCGATTTGTGAATGGTGCGTAGTACATTCAATATACAGCGGTGGATTGGAGGCTTTTCGCTCTTAACCGGAGCCTGAGCAGGTCTTCGAATTCTACATGTAATCCAGACTACATCCGAGAGAATGTTATGCTGAATTTCCGATTAAAATCAAATTACCTTGTGCGTAAGTTGACAATAGATGTACCATCCTTGGAATCCTCGGGTTGGACTGGGGTCGGAGACAAGACCTAAGGCGAACACGGGGTACCTTCTGTGAAGCTGGAGCAGACGGAGACACTGAAAAAGTTAAATTGGCGATTGAGCTGGCAAAGAATGCCATTTCTGACTATCCACCTGAAAACACTGTTGATGCTGATGACCTCAACACTGAAGTGCCCCGCAGTAACCATGTGGAGGGTGTGAGTATGGCAAAAACTAGTCAAGCGACCTTTTACCGTGCAATCAGTGAAACAAGACCGGGAGTTGACCGCATAAAAACTCAAATCATGCTGGATATAACCCGTTATGCTGTTAAAAACCAGTGTGGTAAAACACCCTCTGACGAAGAAGAGCCGTGGAACGTACATCGCGCGAAATAGGTGGCTGGGAGCCATGGACGGCTCGCGCCCGCGTCAGGATCCGAACTGCTGCAAAATAAATGAGGCATTTGAACCGACGAGATAAGATTTGTGGAAGCACGCACAAACGGCCACTATGCTTCACATTTGCATCCAAATTCGCATCGAACCTTGTCCAGGACATGGAAAATCGCATTCCGCAGGGCCGATACGTGGTCAGAATACACGTTCAATCTGCCAAGGAACGATAACGGTCGAGAAGAAATTGAGGAGGGAATACGCACACGGCGGGGATCCACGCACCACTGCTCTCGTCATATTCAGCCGCACCAATTTCTGGGGACTCGGTGTATTGCGCGCGGGCGCGTCGGGTACACCCTCCGCATGATATATGAAAAACAGGAATGTTCTTTATGTGAACAGAACATAAGGAAATAAGTGACACGCACCGTTCCGCCGTCTATGAGATGACCTTGCCGGCGCGGAATTGGTGGGAGGTCGTCGGTTTGACATGCAGCGCGTGCCTTTGATTTTCTGCGAGCCTACGGTTCGGGGTCTTGCGCGTAAGCGCTAGTTTCAGTCGCTCAAATACCTTGCGACCGGCTATAGCATGGTACATTTAGAAAATAGTCGTGGAGAAGCAGAAAGAAAGACCCACCCAGAGCGCATGAGGTCAGATTTAGGAGACAAGTGGGATGGTGCGACGCGAGAAAGACCAGTGTCCACATTGTTGCGTAGTGATAATCGTGCCAAGATACATGTAGTGATAATCGAGCCAAGATACGTATGCTGGTCGCGGATCCGGAATGTCAATATGAAGCCGCCAGACTGCTTGTATTGGGAACACGGAGTAGATGCATTTGAGGTGCGCGAGCTCGAGTGTGGTGCCTAGTCCAGAGACCTAGAGGCTACACCGCCAAAGTGCCGACAGGTTTCCACCACCTGAGATCCTCATGTGGCGGCCACCGTTTTTGAAACCTGGCCCCAGGTAGCAGCCAGGTAGATGCCAGCTGGGCCCTTCAGCTGGGATTCCCAGCTGCCCAGCATCTGTATTGCACGTAATTGCAATGTTACACGTCCAGCTGTTGGCCAACCACTTTCCACATCGCAGGTTTATCCTTTCTTTGATATTGAGAACGATTTGCGGGATTGAACAGATGCGGCGCACACAGCACACTGGGAGTGCGGCACATCCCATTCATCTACGGCACTTCGCCATCATCGGCGGCACACTGGTGCCAAGTGCGGCACATCACATGCGGCACCTTCCACACACCGATCGAATCATCGGCACACCGGCACGTGCCTCGTTGGCGGAAGGTTTTCGGCGTGAATTGTGGTTGGAATATGTCTTAGAAGTACCCAGCATAAGAAGTTCTTGCTTAAGTTGGAGGATCCTACTTAGAAACGCGCACACGAGTAAATTACATCACTAGAGACGAGAATGATGGTATAAATCTACAAGACAAAGCTAATCTTTACGCGTCACATACTGCTACTGTCTTCATTCGTAAATACGGCCGCGAAAAAATCGGACTCGTCCGACTCCGAATCAGAGAGAATCTCGAGCACCTCGCGGCCCCCCTCCTCTAGAGTACATATTTGGGTTCAATGTGGCCGGTCCCGCGGAGGAAAGACGCGTCGTCGACGCGTCATCCTCAAGTTTGACGTGTTCTATTGGAGATCCAGAAGCCGGGGAGCTCAACTCGGGTGTAGGTGTGCTCCCGACAAACAGCCCAAGCGCGTCGACGTCGATCCACTCGTGATTGATGGATCTATTCACGTGTGCTGCGATATATGCCGGGTGGTGGTATTAAAGCGCGCAATAAGTAGCACCGCCTGTGGGAACGCGCACCGAGCTTCGAAAGTCCATTATGACACACGTCGGGCCATCGATGAATTGCAGGTCGGCAACAGAGTGTCTGGAGGTAATATCGGTGAGCATTGGGCCATGTTTTCGACGCGTTCTTGTTGGGTTGGATAGCAGAGAGTAGCGGGGGTGGTGGTGGTAAGAGAGAGAGAGAGAATTATTGTCTGTTTGGACTCGGCACTGTCTGTTTGGCCCAACGCACGAAAATCAGAATGTGCTGCACTCGCGTTGCGACGCGAAGATGACGCGGCACATTACCCGATTCAGTAGTGTGCCGCAGTTCAACCAAGTGCGGCACATGTGCCGCACTTGAACGATATGTGCCGCAGATCATCTGTGTTCACCTGCTGCATCTGTTATATCCTCAACGATTTGCGGTCAAAAGTTCGGACAAGCTTTTTTGGATAGCCCAAATCCGTATTCGACCTACTACCGGATAAACCAGGGTCCTGTGTAAACCCACTCAAATAAATTATATTTTGCACTCCGAGTCGAACATTCTGTCAACGTCGCGGCGGCCTACCCCGACGTGCCTGCAACAACTGCTCTTTAGACTGGCCAGTCTAGAGTGACGGTCAAATCCCGCCTCCAGGTGTACAACTCCATGCGCGAGTTAACTGTGGACACGAGTTCCTGCGGTGGCTTCGTCGCCACGGGTCCGTGCGTTTGTTTGGCATGGCATCTACCATCACGTGCATGTTGGTAGGCACACCAACTGAAAAATCAGTCATTTCCAGGGCTTAAAATTGGCCCGAAACAGTCCTAAGATTGCCCTGGGTTTCGCTCCCAAAGATGTTCAGATCGGTCAACCCTGGGAATGGCGGGGTTGCCTCTCGGAGGTAAATTCTGATCATGAGACCCTTTCTTTTCCGCCTCTACCGCAATGGCGACCTTTGGCCCCAAGTTTATTCTCGGTGCTACCATTCCCACCAAGGACCGCGCGAAGTTTGTAGCAATTTGGGACGATAACGTATAGATGCTCTGGGTTATTAATCCTCGCCTCTTCACTGATTTATGTACAGGTCAAAAAACGCAAAAATACCTGGGTTCTCAAGCGGAAAGACCAGTCGAGGTACCTCCCCCAGCTCCTGTGGGAGTCTCACGTTGCAGAATATGTGATGTTTCTCCACCGAGCAACAAGATCCTCCACAGCAGTCGCCTCCCTCCGAGAGGCTATCACCCTGACTCGATCGTAGCAGCGAAAAATAACGACTTGGGCCGTGAAAACCCTTGCGGATGAATGTGATATGATCCAAGGGATATCCCGCGTTGTTATACATAATGACAACAGAGTATACTACGCCTCGACAGACTGCTCATCATCATCAACAGGGTGCCTCAAAAGAGGGGGCTCAACTCCATAGCGCTTCCAGATTGACGTGTGGGTGAAGAATGCCGCTGAGATTCGCTGCTGCCCATCGAAACGTGGGACAGCATGATTCAGAATTCTCCCACGCAATGCAATCAGGTCCCCAGGACGGTATTGCGAGCGTAAGTTGATGTCGTCGGATACAATGTCGCCACCGGTAAAATTGCCACCGCTCACCAGAAGCGCCCAGCCGTGCTTGTGGTCAGAGCTATCACGGTGCTCAGGTGTGGCGCGGTTGAACATGAGCTCCCGCCCTTCGAAGAGCAGAGGATCATTGGAACTGAGGAGCTTGGCAAACGGTAGCTCCTGTTGGACTTTGGCAGAGAGCTGGACAAGAGCCTCATGAAACGCTGGGTCCATAAGCTCGGTAATTGTGTTGATGCGCCTACTGAGCAGCCTTGTGTCATCGAGAAATTTGATCGCTGCCGCCAACGACTCGCCGGTCTGCAAAACATCACTGGAGATGGTCGGTACATCATGCTGGATGTAATAGATGAGGATTAGCAGTGCATTGAGTGATTGGAACCAAGATACGCACTGGGTGTCCTATCGCCGTCCAGTACCTCACAAGCTTGTACAGCCCAACAACGCTGTCGTCGGTCTGGCGGTGGGCACCGCTACACGTGGACAATTTGACGTGGGACGCCAGCTCGAGTGCCTGTTTAGTGAATTCTTTCTGGATGGGACGGAGTTAGCATATATTACATCTGAATTTTAGAAAAAAAGGCACACAAGAGAGGCGGGCCGTAGAAAGGTTTATTTCTCTTGGAGCGACGAAGCGGCAGGGTTTCAGGAAGGGTCGAGGCGGCATCCTCCAGGTCCGCCGGCCTGTCTCGCTTGGACCGACGGAGGGGCGATTCGGACATGAAAGGACGCGACGAGCGTGTACATATGCACGACATTTATGTGCGTTTATTAATAACAATTGGATGACTGACGTGTATGAGCCATCGTGATCCGTTGCTGATCGGATGGGCACATAAACGCATAGCATGTGAGATATTCATTTGGGCCGGCGCTTCTTCCCCATGTACTCAAGCTGGCTACCATGGCTATCATAGCTGGCCGCTTGCGAGGTTTAACAATATCAAATAATTAGCCAAACTTGTTGTAGAGGCTCTTGAAGCGTCCCTAGAAACCTAATCTGGATTGGTGAGGCTGTGACGGGTTCAAGTTGGCCTGGCGAAGATCTGATTTTTGGCAACCATCACCACGGCTGTCTCGGTAACCCAGACGTTCTGGTCCGGGTGATCCGCTAATTCGGCTAAAAATGATGGACGGAAAACCCACCAGAACGTCTGGGGCTATTGGTAGTGTGTTACCCCCCATGGCGTCACATCCCTTCTGCTCGTCCCGTCTGCCCCCTTCACGCCCCAATGGATGGTTGCACTCACTCTTGGACATCCTAGGGTGACCTGCCGCATTTTTCTGCATTTTTTTGTCTGCTTTCTCGCGTCCTGCGGGCTGCTCAAAACTACACGGTTTTCAGGTCAGTTCAGGCCATTTACAGTCAATGCCATTTCTTGCATACCACAGAAAAGTCAGAGACTCGACAGTTGTATAGCTGTAGTAATTTAGAGTCATTTACAGAGCAACATCAGTGTCCTGAAGTGTATACAGCGCGATACTGAGGATTGTGTGACATGAGGGAGCGTGACGCCATGGGGGGGTAACACAGTACCAAATGCCCCAGACGTTCTAGGAGCGATCCCGTCCATCATTTTTAGCCGAATTCGCTTAGCCCCCATCATGATGGACGGGATCGCGCCCGAACGTCTGGGTTACCGAGACAGCACCACGGGCAACGTGTTCCTTCGGAGTCCGCATCAGTCCGTATACGTTTCACCAGGTGCATTGTGGTAATCTCGGCTCCAGATGTAGGTTCGGAGCAAGCCTGTCTCCGGTCCGGCAAGCCGGACAATCTCGGAGAGAGGCTTGGGACGAGTAGAGTATCGACGAGAAGAGTGGGAGTGGGACTCACCCACTCCCACTATCAGTGCTCTCGATAGTGGGACTCGCCATTATTAGTGGGACTCGGGCGCCATCAATAGTGGGACTCGAGACCTCAACAATGTTCCAATGATCGCCCATGGAGCGTTTGGGATAATGATTTATACTCAGTCTGCAGAAGCATTCCAAGTGTCATCCGCTTGTGTTGCTGGAGTTTAACCAGTCGTTGCCAGGGAATTTGTCCAGGAGGAAATGCCGTTACGCACAATTATTAACCAGTGTGGGACTCCGACCTGTATAAGTTATCCTATCCCAGATTTATCAGTCATTGGTCGCATACCCACTAAAACCCCCTCTGTATATGTCCTGTCATCTGGCATTGAGTCTTCATTCATAAGGAGTCCACTCCAGGTGTTCAACACGAGTTGTTTATTCAACGCCAGTGTTCCGAATTTAATTTTGTCGGTTAAGATACGGTCACGCTGCAGGGCATTGTTAACGGCGTTCAGCCATCGATTGTGGATGCTCATTTCGGAGAACACTACCCCCGGGTTTGTTATTACACGGTTCACCCTCAACCTCCATATCAAATGCCATGCAACAGACACCAGGATCGCGAAGAGTCTTCCTTTTGCCCGATCCGGAGTTCCTTGTTCCTTTTTAAATTTTACGAGATTGCATCCTAAAACGAGCCCCCAACTCAGGGATGGCCAGTCAGTGTATTTCTTTGACATAGATTTCTCGTGAGAGTCCAAATTATCCTCCGTTCCGGTGTGTCACACTCTAATGCAATATGCTCCAGACTCTCTGGAATGTTTCCAGTGCACACATGGCACGTTCCGTTAAACTTTAATTCATTGATATGGGACCAGAAATCACCCACTCTGAAAGTATTGTGAATGCACTTCCAGAAAAAATCTCTTGACAAACGTGATAATGTCACCGATCGAATGGATTTCCAGATTGTCTCGTCCGACGGGGTATAGCCCGAGATTTGTTCAATCGAGCAGCGGATGCGATCCAGGTTCACAAAGGTGTTCTTTCGGTGTGGTTTGGGCTTCAAAGTACGAATTATCTTTGTAAATAATCTCTGTGAGCCGCTGGACAGGAGAATCCCTGGGTTTTGAAACATGACATCGATTTCTGTGTCCATTTGGACCTTTTGAGCGGATTCCCCATCTGAAAACTTTGCAAGATTGTCAGATGTCTTTATGAACTTGGTTCGGGCTACTCGTTCATTCAACATGGCAATAACTGCCTTCAATAAGCACTAGTTCGGAGTGAGAAAGTCATTTTCCCACACGACCCTGTCTCGGATCAGTGTACGTATCAAAAAATCGGAAGAGGAACAGATCGAGAGAGGAATATTCCGGGAAGTGTTCTGGAGGATATATAATAGGGCACCCAACAGTGCTGAAGAGATTGTTAAGGGAATTTCTAGGTTGTCAAATGTCATGGAGAGGTTCTGGCTTTGTTGACCGTCCTCACTTTGATGTAGAACTTTCACCTCAATTGTAGGTTCGTATTCACCCGGATGAAGGATCCGAGCCTGCAAGAAAAAAGTCTCAACCTCTCGGTTTCCTCCTGGCATTCTATATCTTCTTGCTGGAATTTCATTTAGAGCTTCTTCATGGGCAAAGATCCGGAATCCATCTCTAAGATTATGCAAGGTAAAGTCGGGATCAAACGACATGGCCTGATTTGGTCGGATCTCTGAATTATTCGCTTCACGTTCTTCCTCATTGAGGGCCAATTCATCATTCAGATCATCTGTTACCAACCTTGGGTTCCATTTTGGTGCGATAGAGTCCACCAGCATTTTCGCTGTTTCTATGCATTCACCACTCATACAGGGTTCGATCACGATGACACAATGGGCAGCCGCAGTTTTTGCGCCCTATTCCAGAGGGGTTCACCTGGTGAGGTTTCCTCGTAACCGTTGTTCCCCGATTCGCAATTATCAGTGTTTCTTCAATGGTTCTCACCCCGTGGTTCAGCCGAAGACATGTCGCTGAAGCGCGTCGGGTGGCATGCTTGTATAGATCATGGTTCACAGCCGGATGTTTCCAGATAGGGATTTTCCGTTGAA